>CM048648.1:36147399-36816983 GCA_026413185.1 Pueraria montana var. lobata | reverse complement strand
ATCTAGAAAAAAAGTAATCTTTTTGGGTCACCATGACATTGGTGTAGAGTATCCACCAGCTTTGCTAATGACTAATTTTCGTTGGGGAACCTGGCTGGCTACCTTTAGTGGGTCTTCCCTCCCAACTATGTTTTTTCCAACCACAAGACTCGAATTTGAGATCTTGCTTAAGGGATCAAGCTCAGTATCACTCGGACTAACGACTTGTTAGTAAAATAAGCTAATATAGCATAGTTTTGAGTCAAAAATCTAAAATTAATTAAGAAAAAGGTAATTTTGTAATTTCACTTTTTAAAAATCATTAAGCTAAAATATCATTTTGATCCCTTATGTTTTTAGTAATTCTCGCATTGGTCCTTTATGTTTTAAAATTCTTGTTTTGGTCCTTTAAGTTTTAAAGAGAAGCCAGTTTCATCCTTTCGTGGGTTTAACATTAACACCATAAGTATTTTAAATTTTAAAATAATTAACTTTAACATAGTGGTGGTTTAAAATCACCAATATGTTTAGATTAATTATTCTAATGAATTATAAAAAATTGTGGCGATTTTTAATCGCCATTTCAGTAGTTTTAATTTATAAAAAATCCCCAATCTCAGTGACGAAGAACAATTGATGCCCAGATCTCTAATCTTTAAAATCTAAAAACTTGATTGTTTATTTCTTTTGGTTTTTGAATTTTCGTTTAATGCCTTGCTCTAATATTTTGCTTTTGCTATATCTGTGTGTAGGTGAACAAGTTTTAGTTGTTAATCAAAATATATAGATAGAATCCAAGGAAGAAGATGAAGTAGTTTGCGATCCAAAACGCTGTTGTTCCATCCCACGATGAGATTAGCGTCATTTGCCCCAAGCCCCATCACCTCGGTCTCTTCAACTTCCTCGTCAATTATCACCCTATTAGACCATTATGCTGGCATCTGGTTTTGTCTCCTTTTAGCCCAAACCACCAATCCACCACTAAACCACAAATCAACCACCACCACACCAAACTACACACCACCAACAACCAACACCACAAGGATCAACATAAGAGCCAACAACCAAATCAAGGAACAATATGCAAGTGCCCCAAACTATGCATTCACGCAATATGCTTTGGTTGGGGAGCACTAGTAAGGATGGCAAAAAAATTCACACCCGTGGATATCCGTGAATAAAATATGCAATGGATATAAAATGGATATCTCTAATGGGTACCTACTGGTAACAGATACGGGTATTTTCTCTACCCGCTTGTTAACGGGACAGGGCAGGTATCATGGTACTCATACCTGCGAGTACCCGTTACCCTTTAAAAATCTAACAATTCAATAATTTTATTTGCTTCAAACTGTATGTAGTGGTAATGAAGCACATTATTGTTTATTGAATTGCTAGATTTTATGCACAAAGGCATGACCGCATGATATAATTAAGCATAGAGGTGCAAAAATTAAAATATGTATGAGTAAATAAAAGCCCTTGATATTTACTTTTCTTCCTAATGAATTATGGAACTTTGCTAGCAAAATTAGGCACTTTAGCACATTTTTTTTTTTTTTTTATGAAGCTGATATGAACCTGCAAAGGTCCAATTATTTCAAATATCCTTTGCAATAGATGGATGGCTACATGACAAAAGCGGAAGCTAAAACAAACAAAAAGGCTTTTCAAAGCTTAATCATGGAGATGCAAGCTAAAGAAGGTTTAGCTAAACTAGAGCCCAATCCAAGAAATGTCTCATGTCTACAATTTGAAGATTATTTCAGCAAACTTGAAGACAATAATTTGGAGAGCAAAATGAGTCCAACAGTTAATACTCAAGATACATCTGTGGCTTGGAATTTATTTGGGTGGATTACTTAGTTTTTGGGCTAAGTAGTTAGTTAAGCCCAATTTTCCTATTTTTCATGTAATTTTCGTATTTATTTTTGGGGGAATAAGTTCATATGTCTTTTCATCTTTTTTTAGGTCAGATTTTAGTGTTTTTAGGATTCCTGAACCATTATGATGGTTAGTGGGACTTAATGAACCATTGTGATGGTTAGTGGAACTTCATGAACCATTGTGATGGTTAGTGAACCATTGTGATGTGATGGTTGGTGAACCATTGTGATGGTTAATAGGAAGTAAATGTTAGTTGGCACTAGCCTATAAATAGGAACCTCTTGTAAGACATCTCAATAAGAATATGACATCCCAACTTTGTTGGCACCCCATAACCTATTGATCATCTGCCACACACCCATGATGGGGATCGGGCCAAAACCCATAAGGAAATCAATAGAACCTAAAGTTTGGAAAGCCAAATTTATTCTGGAAGAAATCATTCCTATTAAAAGAAGGAATAGAATCCCATCAGATAAAGTCTACTCTACTATTTACATCATGACATGCTAATTTATCAACACAGTGGTTTCCTTCTTTATAAATATGTGAGTACAGAAAATGCATTCTAGAGCACATGGACTGACAATTCCTCCATCTACCTCTAATGTATCAGGGCACCACTAAGTGATTCTTGAAAGCAACAATGACTAGTTGAGAATCACATTCTAACCACAACCTACGCTAGCCCATTGAATAGGCCCTCTCAATGGCAAGAATTACAGCCATAATCTCAGCGTGAAGAGCAATTTTGATCCCAATGAACGAAGAAAAACAACCCATCACAGCACCATTGGAGTCTCAAAAAATACCACCGCGTCGAAGAGCATTCTGTAACCAAGACCAAAGAGCTTTAGCAAAATTGCAGCGCAAAAAAAGATAATCTGCACTTTCCTCATCTTGGCCACATAAACTACAAACAGAAGCAATTATGCAGCTTCAAGCTTTTAAGTCATCATTAGTTGGCATACCATCATGTAAAAACCGCCATAATAGAAAGGATCTAGAAGGCGGAATGGCATAGGACCAAATTAACTTAGGCCATGAAGCAGGAGGATCACCTGGCTATAAGTGGAGGAAAGCTTCCCTCAAAGATAAAACCCCATCTCTGGAAGGACGCTAGATAGGAGTGTCATTTGCTAGATCTAAAGGGATAGGCACACTTTCAACTGCCTCGAGGAGACCAGGAACATGGTTAAATATGATTGGGGGATGTTCCAGGTAGAAGCAAAAATAAAGTCTTTAACCTTGGCTTGGAGGAGTATCTGATCAGCTTCAGGATTAGGAAGAGCCAAGATCTCAACAACTGATTTCTCTATACACCAATAATCAGACCAGAAGTTAATATTACTGCCATCACCTAGAATCCAGCCTCTGTTAGACAAAATGTGATGCCAATGACATTTTAGATAAGGCCAAACTGAAGATTTTTTTGTAGATAACAATCGAATGTTGATTCTTTATAAATATGGCCTTCAAGAACTCAGCCTATTGCGCCTCCGAGTGCAAGAAATCTCAGCATAACTTTAAGGTACCTGCCTCATTAAGTGTCTTAATAGACTTTAAACCAAGGCCCTCTTCCTTAAGAGGTCTGCACACTTTTCGCCATTTAATAGTCACTAACTTTTTGTTGTTGTTGTCACCTGACTAAAAAAATTTCGAACCCATCTTTCCACAGTCTTAATGAGAGCCACTAGCCATGAGTATCTATGAAAGTTGTAGAGGAGCATCCCTAAAATCACAGAATTTACCAATTGCACTCTTCCCATGAAAGAAAGCATAGTACCTTCCAAGAAGTTAACTTAGCTTTAATTCTGTCGCCAAAGGTTGTAAAAATTGAACTTCAGGATTCCCTTTAAACAAAGGAACCCCCAGACAAGTTAAAGGAAATGAACCTTGGCCAAAGCCCAGCTGAGAATGCACTCCATTAGTCCTACTGGATGACATGGAACCAACATAAAACTTACACATTTCCAAGCTAATTAAATGACCATATGCCTCTTCATAAGAACGAAACAATTGCATCAAATGAGCTAAATTCTTAGAAGTCCCTCTATAAAAAATAAGGATATTGTCAACATATAAGACATGACTCGGAGTAGCAAATCCTTTTGGGCTTGCCATTAGAAGCAACAAATGATTTTCAACCGATTGATTTATGCCTCTACTCAAAGAATCTTTAGCTAAGCAAAATAGTAGAGGGGATAGTGGATCACCCTGACGAACTTCCCTTTTACAAGAGATATAACCCATTGAGCATCCATTAACACCAAATGAGAGCCTTGCTGAATTTAGTATAGTTGTAATCCAACTGCAAAATGTATCATTAAAACCAAAAGCTTTCAGAACTTCCATAAAGAAGTGCCAATCAAACGTATCAAATGCCTTTTTAATATCAAATTTAATAACTATGTTGCCCCTAAAGACCTTACAATCCAGCATGTTGATAGCCTCAGAAGCTATACACATATAATCTATTATTTGACGCCCCTTAATAAAGCCCTTTTGCTGCACAGAAACAATTTTAGGAGCAATCAAAGCTAACCTGTCAGCAAGTACTTTTTGAGATAATTTTAAATTGAAAATTTGCGAGAGCAATTGGACAGTACTACTCAATTTTATTAGCACCAGGAACCTTTGGTATCAAAACAACTAAATTGGAATTCAAACCAGGCCAAATCCAATTTCGAAGAAAGAACCACAACACTGAGTTGAAGACATCTTTGCCTATAATGTCCCAAAAAAAATGATAGAAGCATCCTCCAAATCCATTTGGCACCAGAGCACCAGAACTGCTCATAGAAAAAACTGCAAACTTTACTTCCTCAAAAGAGGGAAGATTAGTAAGCATCACATTGTCCTCAGCAAATACAAGAGAAGGAATAACATTTTTCACCGAATCATTCTCCCTACAATTATTTTTAGTAGCATACAAAGATGAGTAAAATTGCAGGACATTTTGTTGAATATCCAAAGGAGACTTAACCAGACAATCACCATTTCTAAGAAAATTCATACTCTGAGACTTTCTTCTATAAGAAGTAATCTTATGAAAGAAAGCTGAATTTCGATCACCTTGAGAGAACCACTTAGTTTTGGATTTTTCTCTCCAAAATTCTTCTTCAAAAGCTAAAGCTTGTTGAAGGTCAACTTGGGCTTTCCTTTCCAACTCATGAAGTTCCTCTGAGAAACCATCCAATTGCAATTGATTTTGAATAGCATCCATTTCCAAAATAGCTTGCTTAACCTTGGTGTGAACATTACCAAACACCTCAGCATTCCACACTTTGTGGGCAACTTTAAGATTCTTAAGCTTCTGCTCTAATATGAACATTGAGCAACCCACCACAGGTAAGTCCCAAGTTTCTTTCACTAGACGCTTACAATATGGGTGCTCATTCCACATAGAATTTTTTTTTTGAAAGAAAAGCAAAAAGATGCAGTGTTTTTCTTCAAAGCCACCAAGATAGGATGATGATCCAACTTACATTTGGCTAAAGCACAACAATCAAGGCTATCCCAAAAATCCAGGCTATCTGAATTATACATAGCTCTGTCCAAGTGCAAGGCAACATGATTTGAACTAGATTTGCCATTGGACCATGTGAGTTGAGCGCCTTTAGTAAGGAGGTGAATTACATTGTTAACATTAGATCAGTCCCCAAAATCAGCACACGGCACTTTAAGAGGAGGATTCCTGCCAACTTTTTTCGTGGGCTCCCAAGACTGTGTTAAAATCGCCAATGAACAACTAAGGACCAATATGATTCTTCTGAAGAGTGGACAAATCTTCCCATAGACCTCTTCATTTCAAATAGGAAGTAGGTCCATATATTGCTACTACATAAAGAGCTTGATTATTAACTAAAATTGAAAATGAAACATATTGGTTAGAATAAGCAATAACAGTAGGTGAAAACGTTTCATTGAGAGGCACCACAAATTAGGATGAAACTCATCTCTGTTGTTCATGGCAAACAATTTTAAACCAAGTTTCCTCAAAAAGGATTGAGGAATACTTTTGAAAGAAATCCAAGGCTTCGAAATAAAAACAAAGTCCAGCCTATGCGAAGAGCATAAGTGACTTAAAACCCGCCTACAGTCATCATTTGCTAGGCCTCAGATATTCCAATACAAAATCTTCATCAAATATGATTAGAAGGGTAGCCCCTATTGAGGGCATTTCTTGTAGATTGCTTAGTTTTCTGATGCACTTTTTTCTTCTGAGATTTTGACGAGGCCTTTTGAAAAGGTTGTTTCTCAGGAGGGTTGTCAAGATGTACCTGAAGCTATAGGACCACTTCCTCTTCCATATAATCATCTTCGCAATCTCCCCAAAGACGTGATACAATACGTAAATCATTCTTCACCACTGAATCAAGAATGATTTACGTATTGGCAACTCTAGATGGTGTGACACTATGACTTTATGAGTCTTCCACCACCTACACTCCATGTAGTGAATGATTTAAGTCTTGATTAATCACCTAATCCTTATGAACATGATTGACCCCATCCTCCTCAACAATCACCTGAACATTTTGTGCAATCACAATTGTCCCACCAGCTACCTCATCATGATGATTACCCTTTGTACCCGGCTTCGAAAAGCTATAGTTATAGCCAGCCAGCTGCTCTTCCTTGTTATGCACAACCACACCTTTATCTTTAGGGATATATTTTGCTATTGTCTTCACCTTAGTACCAGCTTTGTCTTGCACCAAGCCTTCCTTATCCCCATCCCCATCATCTTTCCTAATTCTTTTGCAGGTTGAAACATTATGACCTACAATTTTGAAAGAATCGCAAAAATCCAGAAGTTTTTCATAGACGATGTCTACAAAAAAATGCAAAACCACTTCTCTCCACCAATATTTGATCCCGCAGATCACTCTTTAAATCCAAATCCACTAGTACCCCTGCGTAATGGGCAAAAGACTTATATGCAGTAGCTTCATCAAGCAGAAGCGAAACACCCACTCCCCGAGCAATGGCAAAAAGAATCTTTGGTCTCCAATACTCTTGTGGAAGGCCAAAGATTCTAATCTAGCATTGCGTATTTGATAATCGAGCAAGATTAGGATTAAAGTCGAGTGTCTCGGCAAACAACCACAACAACCCAGGATTTAACGTCCAAGAATTAATCGCAAGCACCCTGCTGAGATTAGGGCTGAGCACCGGACGGGTACGGTCGGGTTCGAGCTCACTATACCCCATCCACTGCTAACCGAAGCATTGAGGAATCTGAACCGTTTCCTACCAAATGAAGCTTCGGTTTGTCGGGTTCGGGTAAGATGAGTGCGACGGGTTATTCGGGTGGGTTGTAACGGGTTGTTTGCGAAGCCTGAGGAGAAGAACACATTGCATTAGGAGTGAAGTTCGTATCAAGGAAGCCCCAAGGAACAAAAGGAACGTTAGCCATTGTAGCATGCATAAAGCTACGTAAAGGAAAACTCTGGGAACCATTGAGGAAAGGAGTTGTTGCTTAAGGTTGTTATTCTTTAGCGAATCATTGAGGAAGGAGAGATGATTATGTTAGAATCACCACTAAATTAAAGTTAATTATTTAAAATTTAAAACACTAACGACGTTAGTGTTAAACTGACAGAATGACAACATTGCAAACTTAAAGGACTAAAATGAAAATTTTAAAACATATCGGACTAAAGCAGGAATTACTGCCGGTTTCCTGAGTGGCTTCTTGGCATGATACTCATGTATCAACCTCTGGTTCCAGGATCGAACCTGGCACTCTTCACTTCACTCCAAAGCAGGAATTACTAAAAACATAAAAGAATAAAATGATCCTTTAGTCAAATCATTATTATAATATGTATGAATTATTTTTTTTGGAAAAAAGATTAATCTCATATTTGATATTTTAAAAAAATTGGAGTTAAGTTAAAACTAGTTAAATATGAGTCTTCTTAGTGAAAAATAATAAAAGAATGGTAAAACCATAATTTTCCTTTTAAAAAATTTATTTTCTAACTTAAAAAATGATTTTAATTTTATTTGGCCAAAATTCAAAGAATTTTGATTCTTTTAATTAATTTGAATTAATAATGACTATTGTAATATTTAAATAAAAACTATGGGTACATTGGTCAAATTTTGAAAAATCTAATATCAAATTTTATTTTTCGATTTTCACACTATTTTTATTATGTTTATGACATTTTTTGTTTTAACGTTTATTCGGTTCCATAGTTGTCACTTTTCATATAGGTGTTTTTAATAAAATGTTGGATAAACTATGTTTTTAGTTCCTGAACATTTTGACATTTACGATTTTAGTCCCTAAACTTTTCGTTGACTGATGAAAGTCCTCTAACTTTTTTTCCATCCTGAATTTTAGTCCTTCTGTCTATTTTGGCAGTTAAACCATGACGTGTCATTGTTTTTTATTATTTTTTATTTGTTTGAAAGATTTCTGGCGGTTTCAGAAACCACAAAGAAAAAACCACCACCCTGTTGTGCCTCGCCGGCGACAATTGGTTTCGTTTCTTGTCATCGATCTTCAACACTTTCCGGTCATCTCTGGCGGGAGCCAGAGCCTCGGCCTACGCTCTTATCTTCCTCAGATTCCATGAACCTCTTCTTTGTTCCGCAAAATCGCATCTTTCATTCTATCTGCTTCGGTCTTCAGATCAAGGATCAGCTTCTGCCGCACCACTGCGATCCCATTTTGCACTGCGTTCCCCACTTCAAGAACGGCAAGGAGAAATTGTGAAGGGGGTTGGATAGCTTGGGACTCGCCGCCATTGACTTGGCCCCTCTCTGCTCTTCGGAACCGCGCAACACCATTTAGCGGAGCTGAAACGTGCCAAGAAGAATGCGGAAAGCAAGAAGGAGAAAAGGGGAAACGAGAGATTGACGAAGCTGGAAATTTTTTGGGATTGAGTTTTCGTGGGATTAAACAACATTTGCTTGTTGCAACTCCTAGCAAAATGTTGATCCATTACTATTAGAGTGAAATTGTACGAATTTCACTTTCCCTTTTGTTCACACGTCCCAGTGGCTATGATCCCAAAAGATTTAGATCCGGTAATGCTCAAGGAAGTTAAAATTGCTAAATTAAAACATAGTCTAGAATATTTTTTGTCATTTATAGCTTTAAGAAACGTGAAAAAAAATACCCAGATTATATTTTTTTTATTGGAAGTTTGATTCAATTGAACGAGTTTGATTTTTCAAGTTCTTAATTGTTCGAGATAAAGCAATTTGTGGCAGCTAAAAGCCACCACACATTATTTAATCCTTTAAAAAACATAATTTATGACTATCTAAAATAAATCATAATAAAATAATAATAAAAGTAGTGTCACATCATCACTTAATGGCCAAAATAGACATAAATGACTAAAATATATGACGGAAAAAAAGTTTGAGAATGTTGACCAGTTTTCAAAAAATTTAGAGACCAAAATCATAAATAACAAAAAGTTCAAGGATGAAAAACATAATTTACTCAAAAATATTTTTCATGTCTTAAAGTTAAATCAGTAAAAAAAATATTTAAAATTGTGTCCTAAAATCGAAAATAATTACTATTTTAAAAGAATAAGATTATCTCAAATTTTAGAGTTAAAAAACTCAAATGAATCCTTTAAAAAAAAAAAACTAAAACAAATTTCAATAAAAAAAAAAGTGAAAAGCCAAGGATATATTTTAGCCTTTATTTTAAGATAATACTTACCTTAAATTTTAGGTTGGTCTATCTTGATTTGATGTCATTCAATGTTTCGAAAGATTTTTTTTTTTTTTAAATTTGATTATATAATTGGGTATATATTTACTTCTTAACTGGTATACATTAATATATTTTATTAAATAAATATCAAATATTAGATTTACTTCTTATGCTGTTATTTAATCGTAAAATATTTATATAAGTTTTTTTTAAAATTATTACTTTAAAGTTATTCTAAAAATAATTTTTGATTGGTTTTAGTATAAAAAGGCTAAAATACAACTTTGGTCTTCCTATTTTGTTTAATCCATAATTTTGGTCTCCTATTTGAAAATAGAGACATTTAGTCTCCAATTTTTTAAAATTGATAATTTTGATTCAATCTTTAATTTTACATATGTTTTATTTTTTTATTTTGGTCTAATTGAATCCTAGTCAAAGTAGTGATTTAATTAATTAAAACTAGATTTTGACCCGTGCATTGAACAAGGTAAACAAGATGTTTAAGTATTTTTATTTAAATTTTGTATTGCATGTAATGTAATTTGTTATATTTTTTCATACTTTTATAAAAAAAAATATTCATCCTCATTTATTATATTTTTTTCATACTTTTCATGTTCGTAAAATAAAATATTTAATAAATTATTTAAATTAGGAAAGAGACAACCATAGAAAAATACATTCAAATTAAAATTATTATAATAAAAAATATAATTTCACCATAATAATTTAGATATTAATGTGACTTTAGATAAATTTGTTCATCCTGTGAATTAAGTGAAAATTTCTACTTGCTTTTATAAAAAAAAATATGCATCACTATGTGTTATATTTTATTTTAATATATTGGCATATACATATCAATGTTTAAAAGAAAATTAAAATTTTTCTAGGTAGAAGAAAACTATGAATAATTTATTTATTTTTTGATGAGTCCATGAATAATTTATTTGAGTGAGAAGATAATAAATAAACAAAATAAACGAATAATTATTTGCTTAAAAATTAATTTTATACACTAATTTTGCATGAAAAAAAATAATAGTGATTATGTTAATTTAATTTAATTTTTGTAATATAATTAAATATATATTCGTTATGCAAAAGAAATGTTAACTTTGATAGAACAAAAATCTTTAATAAAAAAGTTTATCCCCGTAAATTCAATATAAATTTTTGTACTTATTTTTATAAACAATGTCCATCCTCGTGTGTTATATTTTATATGGTAAGTTAAGTCTAAATTTTTTTTTATACTTTCATGAAAAATATTCCTCCCCCATTTGTTATATTTTTATCATACTTCCTATATCCATAAAATAAAATATTTAATAAATTATTTAAGTTAGGAAGAGACATTCATAAAAAAAACCATTTAAAGTAAAAAATTATAATAAAAAATATAATTTTACCACAATAATTTATATATTAATGTGGTTTCAAATAAATTGTTCATCCTCATGTATTAAGTGAAAATTTTCTACTTGCTTTTATATATATAAAAAAAATGTATTCATCTTTATGTGTTATATTTTATATATAATTTTTATTTTAATATATTGGCATATACAAATCAATGTCTAAAAGAAGATTAAAATTTGTCTAGGTAGAAGAAAATGTTTCATAATTTATTTAAGTGAGAAGATAACAAATAAAAAATGTTATTTGCTTAAAAATTAATTTTTGACACTAATTTTTTGTGTCTTAAACAAAAAAAAGTATTCATCCTTACGTGTTATGTTTTATATATAATTTATATTTTAATATATTGGCATATACATATTAATGTATAAAAGAAAATTAAAATCGTCTACGTAAAAGAAAATCTCAAATAATTTATTTAAGTGAAAAGATAATAAATAAAAAATAAAAATTATTTGGTTAAAAATTAATTTTAGACACTGAGTTTTTTATGGAAAAAATAATAGTGATTATGTGGATTTAATTTTATTTTTGTTATGTAATTAAATATGTATTAACTATGTAAAAGAAATTTTAATTTGACAAAAATGTTTAGTAAAAAATTTCATCCCCATGAATAATTCTTGTTGTCAACTATAAGCCTTACTTATCATATGTTTGGGTCAACACCTCCTGTTTAGCTAGTTGCATTGTACTCGGTACATGAAAGATACTATAAATGAACACCAAAAGCAAACAATGATTACTATAATGTAATGGTATAAAATAGAAGATAAGAAGATAACATGTCATGTTAATATTATTCGAGAAATAATAGCACCATATATATATTCGTAAGAAATACATTTTGTAATTTTTTTCCTCAAAATAAATAAATTAATCCATTGAAAAAAATTGCATTGTATAAATTATGTAGTTTGTTCATGCCATGGAAAAAGTAATCCAAATGAAAGAAGAAGAAAAAAAAATGCAAACATACTATTAATACCTAATAAATAAATATTTAATAAATTAACTAAGTTAGAACATAGTAATCAAGAAATTGTTAAATTAAGATACATCAAGTTTATCCCCATGAATTGAAAATAAAATTTTCTACTTGTTTTTATAAACAATGTCTATCCTCGTTGTTATATTTTATATGATAAGTTAAGTCTAAATTTTTCTTGATACTTTAATGAAAAATATTCCTCCCCCATTTGTTGTATTTTTTTTCAAACTTTTTTATATTCTTAAAATAAAATATTCAATAAATTATTTAAGTTAGGAAAAAGATAGTCATACAAAAATACATTTAAATTATTTAAATTAAAATTATTATAACAAAAAAATATAATTTTACCATAATAATTTAGATATTAATGTCATTTCAGATAAATTGTTCATTTCCGTGATTTAAGAGGAAATTTTCTACTTGTTTATATATATATATATATATATATATATATATATATATATATATATATATATATATGAAAGAATATTCCTCTCTATGTGTTTTTGTTTATATATAATTTTTTATTTTAATACATTGACATATATAAAAGAAAATTGAAATTTGTCTAGGTAAAATAAAATCTTGAATAATTAATTTAAGTGAGAAAATAATAGATAAAAATGAATAATTATTCGTTTAAAAATCAATTTTGGACACTAATTTTGTGTGAAGAAAATAATAGTGATTATGTTAATTTAAGTTGATTTTTAACTAAATAAATATATATTAATTATGTAAAATAAATTTTAACTTCGATTGGAAAAAAATCTTTAGTAAAAAAGTTTATCCCGTGAATTCAATATAAATTTACCTACTTATTTTTCTAAAAATAATATTTATCCCCGTGTGTTATATTTATATATTTTATATGGTAAGTTAAGTCTAAATTTCTCTTCATATTTTCATGAAAAATATTCCTCCCCATTTTTTATATTTTTTCATACTTTCTATGTTCGTAAAATAAAATATTCAAAAAATTATTTAAATCAGAAAAGAGACAGTCATAAAAAAATATATTCAAATTAAAATTATTATAATAAAAAATATTATTTCACAATAATAATTTAAATATTAATATGATTTCAGATAAATTGTTAATTCACGTGAATTAAGTGGAAATCTTCTACTTGCTTTTATAAAAAAATAAAAGAAAGTTAAAGTTTTTCCAATTAGAAAAATATCTTGAATAATTTATTTAAGTGAGAAGATAATAAATAAAAAATGAATAATTATTTGCTTAAAAATTAATTTTAATTTTTTTGTGGAGCAAATATTAGTGATTAAGTTGATTTAATTTGGTTTATTATATTATTAAACATATCTTAATTTATGTAAAATAAATTTTAATTTTGATTGGACAAAAATCTTTAGTAAAAAAGTTTGTTCATGTGAATTCTAAGTAAATTTTCCTACTTGTTATTATAAAAAATGTTCAACCTCATGTGTTACATTTTATATATCTAATCTGATAAGTTAAATCTAAATTTCTCTTCACATTTTCATGAAAAATATTCATCTCCATTTTTTATATTTTTTCATACTTTTTATGTTCGTAAAATAAAATATTTAACAAATTATTTAAGTTAGGTAAAAGACAGTCATAAAAAATACATTTAAATTAAAATTATTTAATAAAAAATATAATTTTACCATAATAATTTAGATAGCAATGTCATTTCAAATAAATTGTTCATCCTCATGTATTAAGTGAAAATTTTCTACTAGATTTTATATATATATAAAAAAAGGTATTCATCCTTATGTGTTATGTTTTGTATATAATTTTTATTTTAATATATTGGCATATACACATGAATGTCTAAAAGAAAATTAAAATTTGTCCTGGTATAAGTTCATAATTTATTTAAAAATCATAGGTAGAAGAAAATAATAAATAAAAAATGAATAATTATTTGCTTAAAAAATAATTTTATACACTAATTTTGCTTGGAGAAAATAATAGTGATTATGCTGTTGTAATTTGATTTTTATTATATAATTAAATATATATTAATTATGTAAAAGAAATTTTAATTTTGATTGAACTAAAATCTTTAGTAAAAAAGTTTATCGTTATGAATTTAGTGTAAATTTTCCCACTTGGGCTAATAAATTTATCCCGGTGAATTTTGTGTGAAATTTATCTTCGTGAATTTTGATTGGACTAATAAATTTTAATTTTAATTAGACAAAAATCTTTACTAAAAAAGTTTATTTATGTGAATTCAAAGTAAATTTTTCTACTTGTTTTTATAAATAATGTTTAGCCTCGTGTGTTACATTTTATATATCTAATTCGATAGGTTAAGTCTAAATTTCTCTTCATACATTCTTGAAAAATATTCATCCCCATTTTTTTATATTTTTTTCATGCTTATTATGTTCATAAAATAAAACTTTCAAAAAATTATTTAAGTCAAGAAAGAGAAAGCTATAAAAATAAAATTTTAATTAAAATTATTATAATAAAAAGATTATAATCTCAACATAATAATTAAGATATTAATGTGATTTTAGGTAAATTGTTCATCCCATGTATTAAGTGAAAATTTTCTACTTACTTTTATATATAAAAAAAAAAGTATTCATCCTTACGTGTTATGTTTTATATATAATTTTTATTTTAATACATTAGCATATACATATTAATGTATAAAGAAAAATTAAAATCGTTTAGGTAAAAGAAAATCTCAAATAATTTATTTAAGTGTGAAGAAAATAAATAAAAAATAAATAACTATTTGCTTAAAAGTTAATTTTAGATACTAATTTTTTGTGGAAAAAATAATAGTGATTATGTTGATTTAATTTTATTTTTGTTATGTAATTAAATGTGTATTAATTATTTAAAAGAAATTTAATTTTGATTGGACAAAAATCTTTAGTAAAAAATTTCATCCCCATGAGTAATTCTTATTATCAACTGTAAGCCTCACTTATCATATGTTTGGGTCAGAACATCTAGTTTGGCTAGTTGCATTGTATTCGGTACATGAAAAGATACTATAAATTAACACCAAAAGCAAATAATGATTCCTAAAATGTAATGGGTATAAAATAGAAGATAAGAAGATAACATGTCATGTTAATATTATTCGAGAAATAATACCACCATATCTTCATAAGAAATACATTTTGTAATTTTTCACCTCAAAATAAATACATTAATTCATCTAAAAAAATTACATTGTATAAATTATGTAGTTTGTTCATGCCATGGAAAAAGTAATCTAACTTAAAGAAGAAGAAGAAATGCAAACGTACTATTAATACCTAATAAATAAATATTTAATGAATTTAATTAAGTCAGAACATAGTAATCAAGAAATTGTTAAATTAAGATACATCAAGTTTTATTATATCAAAAAATACATTTATATCAAAATTATTAGAAAATAAATTTAAAATATTTCAAAATTATTAGGCTTAATTACAGATTTTACAAATGTTACCAATGTGATGATAAATTGTGCAAAAATTGAAAACTTGGATGGTAAAATTCGTAAAATGATGAAAGTTGGATGGTAAAACTTGCGAAAATAAAACTTGGGTGGTAAAATTATAAAAATAATGAAAGTTTGGTAATAAAATATGCAATTAAGCCAAAACATTATTAAGGAAAAATATGTTTCCATTCCTTAAAATATATCAAAAATTGATTTTAGGCTCTGCATAAAATTAATTCAATTTTAGTTTTTACATTTATCAATAAGTAATTATATTTCAAATATTGTTGTCTAGTGTAACTTATTGATTTAAAATATTATTAGTATTATCATCATTCGTCTTCTCATATAAATAATTGAAATAATGAAGAAAAATAAGGAATTAAATAAATTAAAGACAGAGAGACAAAGATAATGAATTTATTGTATATAAGATATATAAATTAAAGACCGAATAAGAACTTTTTCAAACTAAGAAAAAAAAAGTGAAAGAGGATAATGAGTTTATCTAGGTGAAAAAAATAAAATAAAAAACAATATTGGGAAAAAAAAGATTGAGATTTATCGTATGCGAACAAAAACAAAATGAAAAAAAAAACAAAGAAAATTGAAAACTAATGTGACAACAAAAAAAAATGCTACCTTTTTAGTGTGCAAAAAAAAACTAAAAAAAGATTGAGAAAAATGGAACTCAATCAATTAATAAGATTTAAAGGCAATCAATTAATGAGAAATATAAAAGCAATTAATTAATAACATTTATATTCTAAAATTGCTTAATTAATAATGACTTTAATGCCCTTAGTTTAGGTGGAAAAGTTAAAATTACTAATTTATCCATGTCAGCTACTTTTATATATATAGAGATATAAAGATAAAGATAAAGATGTAAGGAAAAAAATAAATGTCGACAAAATTGAATATTGTACCAAAATTATGAATTTTCAAAAATTGGAACACTAAATATCTTTATTTTAAAATAGGGGACCAAAATTACGAATTAGATAAAATAGAGGAACCAAAATTATATTTTAGCATATAAAAAAATATTTTGAAGGTAAATATCTATTAAATTGATAAAATAAAAAACTATCCAAACACGATATGAGGGAGGTTAAACCCGTTATTTTTTATTATTATTATTTATTTATTTACTGATAAAAAAACCCGTTATTTTTTTTTTCTTTTTAAAAAAGCTTGCTTTATAACCACGCTGTGGTCCCTTTGAAGCAAACTTGAAATACAGAGAAGCGAAGAAACAGAGCAAACTCTCTCTTTCTCGCTGTGATCCCTCCTTTTGTTTTCCCTCGCCAATTTTAAACCGCCTCAAAAGAAAAAAGTTAAATCATCAACACAATAATAATCAATATAAAATTTTCTGGAAGCCCATCCCAGGCATAAAAGAAAGCACCGAAACAGAGAAAGAGAGAGAAGAACAAAAAGTGCAAACTCCGAGAAAAGAGCGAAAGATGCTCAAGTATTTCCGAGGCAGGGACATCCCCGCCGCAGCCGATGCGTCACCGCCGTCTCCCGCGGCGGCGACGCCGTCGTCCTCGTCGGGGTCTCCGGTCACCGGCCGCGCGAGGCCCATGCGTCTCGTCTACTGCGACGAGAAGGGGAAGTTCCACATGGATCCGGAAGCCGTCGCGACGCTCCAACTCGTGAAGGAGCCCATCGGCGTCGTCTCCGTCTGCGGCCGCGCGCGCCAGGGCAAGAGTTTCATCCTGAACCGGGTGAGTTTTTCAATTGGAGTGAAAATTTCTTAGTTTTTGTAGAGTTTAGGGTTTTGGAGTGTAGTGTTGGGTTTGGTAATTAGGGTTTTGACGCGTGGATGGTTGGTTGTTCAGTGGTAATTAGTAGTGTTTATGCCACAGTGTCGCTTTCTGTGACTAATGCGTGTCTGGTTTTGATTAATTTTGGGACAAACGTCCTTTTTGTTTTGTGTGTAAAGTTTTTGCTCTGGGTGATTTTGGTTATAACATGGTTTGAATGCGAAATTCGAAACCTAATTGGAAGGTTTGGGGACTGTTCTTGACTGGTTAATAGGCCAGTGGCCCCAGTGGGAACGTGGCTTTGTGATTTTGGGAGTGTATGCTCGTTTGCTTATCTGTGTTCAACAATTAGTTTGTGGATTATTGTTTTTCCTTTTAGTTTGAGTTGAAAATTTTAGTGCCAAATTCTGTTGCTAATTTCTAGCATATGTGGAAGAGAAGTACTTTAGGACTTCTTTTTGCGCCATTGATTTGTTTACTTGACTGTGAACATTTGTAGCTGTGATTCCGCTGGCATGCCATTATTTCTGCAGGTCTTGAAATAACTTAACTAAATAAGTGAGACTTTGTTAGTTGGTTATTATAATTATAATATGTATTATGTATTATAGATTATAGATTTTGGGCTTTTTTTATTTTTATTATTATTATTATTGTTATTATTATTTTGTATTTCAGCTCTTAAGAGGAGAGAATAGTGGATTTCAAGTAGCATCAACACATCGGCCATGTACCAAAGGGCTTTGGTTGTGGAGTGCACCTTTGGAGATGACTGCTCTTGATGGAACAAAGTACAGTCTCCTGCTATTAGACAGTGAAGGGATAGATGCTTATGATCAAACGGTCAGTTTTTCAGTTTTCCAAGTGTTAAGATATATGCTTATTTTCTTGTGTACAAGTATGTAGTCAATTCTAATCATTGCTATCTTGTCTTGCTCTGCAAAATTTTTTGCTATACAGGGAACATACAGCACCCAGATATTCTCACTGGCAGTTCTTTTGTCTAGCATGTTCATCTATAATCAGGTTGGCACAGCCTATTCAAACCTATATTTTCGTTGTATAATTGCTTGTATTTTTACTTGTATGTGTTTCTTGGTTTTGACTTGTCATGATCAATTTGTGAGCCTGTTATAGGGCTTAAAACTTTATTCCTTCTCCTCCCAACTTTTGTGAATTTCTTGCTGCAATTGTAATAATGCTAATGCTATTTCTTTTGCCCAGATGGGTGGTATTGATGAGGCTGCCCTTGATCGTCTTTCTCTTGTCACCCAAATGACAAAGCACATTCGTGTTAAAGTAAATGAAGGAAAGACTTCTGCGTCTGAGCTAGGACAGTTTTCCCCAATTTTTGTTTGGCTCTTAAGGGTAGGTTGTGTACAATTGCACATGTTGGGCAAAAAATGTTATAATATTGTAGTGATGATATCTTAGCATACTTTGACTATATTGTATAGTCTCATTTTTACTTCATTTGTCAATCCTCTTGCTGGCAGGACTTCTATTTGGACCTAACAGAAGATAACAGAAAAATAACACCCCGTGATTATCTGGAACTAGCCTTGAGGCCTGTTCAAGGGAGTGGAAAAGATATAGCTGCTAAAAATGAGGTATCTTTCTGCTTCCTATTTTAGTCATTCCAAGAAGCAATTGAGATATATCACTGATGTTAAAATATTAGGATTCTTATTAATTAGGTTAGTAGTCTTATATACTGGGCTTTCAGTGGTAATAACTCATTCTCCTTGCATTGTCCTATCTTCTCTCAACAATTCCCTTTTTAAATAACATTATTAAACAGGAAAGCTCAAAGGTATAAGATTGGCAAGAGATTGGCAAGTATACCAAATTGTACATAGTGAAGAGTGTTGTATTAGGGGATTTATCTCTATTTGAGTTAAACCTTCAAAGAATAGGATTATTTACAATTATGAATGACAAATCAAATCAAATCAAATCAAATAATAATAATAAAATAATCACAATGAATTTTAAAGAAAGATTGTAATGAATGAATATTCTCTGTGCAAGAAGTGTTTGTTTGGTAGAGTGTAGGAGGCATGGGACCCACATGGGACCCACACTAAAATGGTGAACTTTCCCTCCCCCTCCCCTCTATTCCCCCCCTGCCAAATGGAGGGTTAGGGAGTGTGTTCTTCCAACCTTTTACCAAATATAACCCTTAGTTTCATTCTAATTCAAGTCCTAGAAATGTTATTGAAGATTAGATTCACAATTATGATTGAAATTTGATTTAGTTCCTTGACAAATCATCCCTTTGCCTTAGAAACCCCAATTCCTGAGACATCCCTAATTAGAGCAAGCTTTAAGTTCAAGAATTCCTAAAATATCATAAAATTGTTGATCTCTGCATCTAAGTATTTTTTGAGCTTTTCTTCTCCTTAAATGTAAAAACTGCCAAACACATGTTTTTGAAAAGCTCTTAAAGAAATTAAGTAGCTTACTTTTTATGAAGGGAATGGGAAACAAGTAGCTATTCGAAAAAGTTAGGTGAAGGAGCTTTTAGAAAAAAGCTAACTATTCTTCTCTCTCTCTCTTTCTCTCAAGTGAAGAAGCTTTTTAGGAAATAACTAACTTCCCTCTCTCCCATTCTCTCCCCCTGCCCTACTCTCTCTTTGATAAGCACCCAAGCATTTGGGGAACCCTCCCTTAAAAGCTAGCTGTTAAGGGGGGAGAACCAAACACTTAAATACTTCACCGAGCATCCCATACTACTCAATGTGAGACTTAGGCACCCCATAATACCCAAGTCCCTATCACGCTTTCCACTCTCTAATGGGTCATCTTTTTTTTTTATGCTAAAAAAATGCAAACTACTGAATAGCTTCTTCTCTATTTTTAAAGCTCTTATTGAGTTTAAATTTTAAAGTAGGTTTTAAGCCAATAAAAGTTGGGTCAAACATAGCCCTAGAGTATTCCTAATTATGTTAATTTGTTTCATTTTCAATACCTAATCCAATCTTCCTATTGCCAATAGAAACATAGTGTCGTAGTCTGATAGTATCAACTATAAGTGGCAAGCTCATTGAGAGGCATTAAATTCAGAAACAACCAATCAATAAGAAATAATGAACCTGAATCAACAACAAAAATTCAGATTACATAAAGTTAGGGTTTGGATTCCTCATCCCTTAACTTCAAAAAATTCAGTTTCACATGGTAAGAGAGATGAGAAGAGAAGTAGAAGAAATCAAGGAGAACTCCATGAGAAATTGATGAACCTGCAACTTGATTCCTCAGATTGAAGTTCCTCAAGTCCCAATGTCATAGTGAACGAGAGATCTAGGGAAAGATTTGAAGTCCAACTGTCAAAAACTGTCTAGATCTGAGTGAGATTGCTATAACGTTGCTAATGCATGGAGTGCAGAAAGCTTCAGTATCATTTAGATATTCACATTTTCATGTTGATTCAAGTGTCATTAATGCACATTGGTCAGAGACTCCATCAATTCTCATACTTGTGTGCTTAATACTGATTCTGGGGTTGTCAACACTTCATTGACAGCATGTTCATCAAAAGGTGTTCTTATCCAGTATGCTCATGCTCCAATTAGTGAGTTAATGAAGACATAACCTCTTTCATATTTACAATTAGAGCCTCTCTATGCCTGAATATTTGACTATCTTGAAATTCTTTACTGACTTCTACAAATTTTGAGTAATTAGGATCTTTTCTGATTGCCAGTTTAATTTGATTTGTTTTAATAATAAATCCTGAAGGACCTGAACAAAATCTGAGCACAACACATCAAACCCTGTAAATTTGACAACTGAATATGGAATATTCGATACAATCTTGGGGCTTCAATGTAATTTCTTCACTTTGAATCATTTAGGATATTAGTAATCTTCTACTCTTGAACTTGTGTTACAAATTCCATCAATTTGGCGTTCTTCCAGATATGGAATGTTTTCCAACAAGATTTTTTGTGCTCTGGTTGCTTTCTGCAGCTATATTTTTATTTTACTTCCTGTCGTCTTGAGTTACAAACTATAATTTTTTGAAAATACATTTTGCAAGCTTTTATGGCACATTGGAAAGTGGCAAATATGAACTTTATTTTCTCTCTGGAATCATTAATTTTCTGACAAAATTAAACAACAGATTCGAGATTCCATTCGGGCTTTGTTCCCAGACAGGGAATGCTTCACTCTTGTGCGACCTTTGAACAACGAAAATGATCTACAGCGACTGGACAAGATACCAGTAAGTAACCTATCAGCTGACGAATTTTTTTGTAGTCATTTTTTCTGTTTAACTTTTTGATATTTTATCTTAAATATGCAGCTGAAAGAATTAAGGCATGAATTTCAATCTGGCCTTGATGCTTTGACGAAGTTTGTTTTCGAGAGAACAAGGCCAAAACAAGTTGGGGCAACTATGATGACTGGACCTGTATTGGTTGGTATTACTGAATCTTATCTGGCTGCGCTCAACAGAGGTGCTGTGCCAACAATTTCTTCCTCCTGGCAGGTTAATATTAAATCTTTAAATTATGGTTCTGACTTGAGTGAGAGGAACGGATTTAACTGTATCACCTAAAGAATTCTTTGGACATGTTTAAGATTTTGGGTTTGGCCATATATGGTAATAAAATGTCATTTTATTGGCTTGTTGCAGTTGCATAATATAATTTTTAGCCATCCAATGTCCTATTTTGCATTTTATTTACCTTAAATTATGCTTGAGATTATTATTTTTTAAAGATTTAGCCTATCAAGGAAATAAGATGACTGATAAGACACTGATTATTGATGTTGGTTGTCATAATTGACAGTACAGAAGTGGATGTTCAATTAGCAGTTGAAGAAAATTTTGTTTTATTGTTCTAAATTGTATGCTGCTTTGATCCCCTTTTTTTAATGTGAATGATTACTTTTTTTCGGACACTTTTAGTTATTTTATAGTTCATACCTACAATAATGTCATTTGTTCTTCTTACCAAGCATATTTTATCTATTAATGAAAGGAGAAACATGGC
Source organism: Pueraria montana var. lobata (assembly GCA_026413185.1). NCBI lineage: Eukaryota > Viridiplantae > Streptophyta > Magnoliopsida > Fabales > Fabaceae > Pueraria > Pueraria montana. The sequence goes on along the minus strand of CM048648.1, from coordinate 36,794,778 downwards.
GTTATGCAGGATTTTTGTCAAATAGTTTGCTAGAATATGGGAAAGAAAATGTGATAATATTATAGCATATCATTTGTTCTTCATGACTTTTTTGTTTGCTCAGTAGTGGTTTTATTGTTGTTCGCTTGCAGAGTGTTGAAGAAGCTGAGTGTCGTCGGGCATATGATTCTGCTACTGGTGTTTATATGTCTTCTTTTGACCACTCAACGCCATCTGAGGAAGTGAGTAATCTATTCTATCTGCTTGAAGTAAATGATGATTATAATTCTTTTCCTTTTTCTTTCTAATTGCAATGCTTGTAGGTTGCTTTGAGGGAAGCACATGAACAAGCAGTTCAAAAGTCAATGGCTGCTTTTAATGCTAGTGCCGTAGGAGTTGGTTCAGCCAGGAAGACATATGAGGGAAATCTTCTGAAATTCTTCAAAAAGGCATTTGAGGTATTGTATATTTCAGATTATGAGTGGGATTAACTGATAAAACTTGATGTGAAAAAGTTATATGCATGTTAGTAAGTATATATAAATATATAATTATTTGTTGGCTTAGGTGTCTTTTTTTCCCCTTTTTGGTTGGGGTGATAGCCTGGTAGTGGTTTGTTGGTGGCCATTTATAGTCATATTACATGCAATGGAGTATTTTTTTGCTATTATTTGAAGCATGTGTTCACCTATGATGTCATTTGCTTATGAGTAAGTACTTGGAGGATTTTGTACAATAATTGTAAGATATAATTTTTGCCTCTTCTGGTATATTTTTTTTTATCCCTCTGGTATTGTTAGTAAGTGTAATTAGACAGTTTGTTAGTAGAGACAAACTGTGTTGCTGTCTATGTAGTCTTGGATGTTACTAATGTATTGGTTAACAGGATTATAGGAGAAATGCATTCATGGAGGCAGATCTGCAGTGCTCAAATGCCATACAGTCTATGGAAAAGAGGCTGAGGGCAGCTTGTAATGCTTCTGATGCAAAGATTGATAATGTTGCTAAGGTAATTGTTGCAGTCCTTATGGTAAATATGGATTATGCCTGTTACAATGGTTTGTTTTCTGGTCCTATTTACCAAAGAATCCCCCCCTCCCCACCCATGTGAGCGGAATATCGTTGGAAGAACATTGGGAGAGATAACTAGGCTGTTTATTACTGCATTGGCTCTTGTAATGATGGTTTGTGGTAAAGGTGGGACACTGGGACAGTATTCTTAATAATTATTTCCAGTCAATTACTTAGCCCAAACCCATTCCAAACAAGTCCTTTAGAGAGTACATGGTCCTCCCTTTTGCAAAAATCAAGGCAGCTTTATTGGAATGATAAGGTTCTGTATTGTCTGTTTGATGCAGGTTCTTGATGCTCTTTTATCTGAGTATGAAAAAACAATTCATGGTCCAGGGAAGTGGCAAAAACTTGCTGTCTTCTTACAACAAAGGTTTGTGAAGATATCTTTCTGCAAACTTTTCTTTTTTTGTGTGTGGGGTATTTTTTGTGACTTTTTCTAAATTAATTTTCATGTTGCTGTCAATAGTTTTGAAGGCCCCGTACTTGACCTTATCAAGAGACTAATAGCTAAAGTTGAATCAGAAAAGAGTTCTCATGCTTTACAATGCCGGTTGATTGAAGATAAGGTGGCCCTTCTGATGAAACAGCTGGAAGCCAGTGAAGGTGAAAAATCCAACTACATTAAGCGATATGAGGATGCAATCAAAGATAAGAAGAAACTCACTGATGAATATATGAATCGCATAACTGATCTGCAAGCTAATCGTTGCTCACTGGACGAGAGGTACTCTAATTTACTGAAAACACTAGACTCTACCAAGCAGGAATCCATGGGTTGGAAAAGAAAATATGAGCAAGTCTTATCAAGGCAGAAAGCTGAAGAAGATCAAGCTAGTTCTGAAATAGCAGCCCTCAAGTCCAGGAGTGGTGCTGCTGAAGCAAGGTTGGCAGCAGCAAAGGAACAAGCTCAGTCTGCTCAAGAGGAGGCAGAGGAGTGGAAAAGGAAGTATGATATCGCCGTTAGAGAAGCAAATGCTGCTTTACAGAAAGCGGCTAATGTGCAGGAGCGCACAAATAAGCAGACACAATTGAGGGAAGATGCTTTAAGAGAAGAATTTTCTGGAACTTTGGCTGAAAAAGTGAGATCTCCCTCCTGATTTTCCTGCTCAATTAGCTCATTTCTTTTACAAATATCTTTTACTTAGTATTGTTATTACATAAAGATCTATAATGGTTTGCAAGGTTGGGTTCTTATTTGTTCCTCCTTCCTAACTATGCAGGAAGATGAAATAAAAGAGAAAACTGCAAAAATTGAGCATGCTGAGAAGTGTTTAACAACCCTGAATTTAGAGTTGAAGGTGAGATTCTTGGCTTCTAAGAAGTGTCCCACAGAGCACTATTATCAAGTGCTCTCAGCAAGACAAGATTTTTGTTATGCATGTGTATAAAATGAATTCTGTTTTATATTCTTGATACATCTGATTTATTTCTTATTTTATTTGTAGCTTTTATGTCTTTTCTCCCTCATGATTTCTTGTCTTAGGTTGCATTTTTACTTAATCGTTTGACTGGGAATTGTAGATGGTTGTTAAGACTTCAGAATTCTACACTCAATTTTATGAAGTGCTGTGGTGGGGTTTTTAACTGGAATTGGTTGAAACAATTTACCCACCCTTCATAAGGATTGTTTTAATGCCTTGAGTCAATTTGAATTCTCTGCACATTTTTTTTGTCTATTATATGCATGTTCTGTCCTTTTGGGACTAAGTGCCACATCTGACCTTGCAGGCTGCTGAATCAAAGATAAGGAGTTATGATACTGAAATATCATCACTGAGGATTGAAATTAGAGAGTTGACTGAGAAGTTGAAAGCTGAAAATGCTAAGGCCCAATCATATGAGAGGGAAGCAATGGTATTTCGGCAGGAGAAGAACCATCTAGAACAGAAGTATCAATCTGAGTTCAAAAGATTTGACGAGGTCCAGGATAGGTGTAAAATTGCTGAAAGAGAAGCTGCGAGGGCTACTGAAGTGGCTGATAAAGCCCGGGCTGAAGCAGGCATGGCTCAGAAGGAGAAGAGTGAGATGCAGAGACTGGCAATGGAAAGACTGGCACAGATTGAGAGGGCTGAGAGGAGAATTGAAAATTTGGGGAGAGAGAAAGATAATCTGGAAGCTGAATTACAGAGAGTAAGGGATTCGGAGAAGGATGCACTTACCAGAGCTGTGAAACTAGAGGAAAAGGTGCAACAGAGAGAGAAGGATTTAGAAGCCCTTTTGGATAAAGATAAGACACACAGGCGAAATAGTGCCCAGATTCTCGAACAACTTCTGGAAACAGAACGCGAAGCACATGCACAGGCAAATAACCGGGCTGAGGCTCTCTCTCTACAGTTACAATCTGCACAAGCCAGAATTGATTCTCTCCATCAAGAGCTGACTAAATTTCGACTGAATGAAACTGCATTGGACAGTAAGCTAAACACTGCTTCCCATGGTAAACGTATGAGGGTAGATGACAACATTGGTGACGACATGGATGTAAGCCATAGAATTGTAAAGGGAACCAAGAGAACTAGGAGTACTTCCAGTCCTCTTAAGTACACACAGCCAGAAGATGGTGGTTCCATCTTTGAGGGTGCCGAAGAAAATCTTAGTCAGCAAACAAGTGAGGAGGATTATAGAAAGTTTACCATACAGAAGCTTAAGCAAGAGCTGACCAAACACAACTATGGTGATCAGCTGCTTCGGTTGAAGAATCCCAACAAGAAAGAGATCATTGCTCTGTATGAGAAATGCATTCTTCAGAAGTCATAGCAAATTTTAAGAAGCACTTGTATTGGCATGGTGCATGTTGTTGCCCCGTCTGGGTTTTGGTCTAAATCTCATTCATTCCATGGTTGCTGACATATAGACTAGAAATATTGTGTGATAGTAACTTTCTGAGTGGTTTTACATTTGTGGTGTGTTTGCTTGAGTTTACTAGCAACGAATTATCATACAGGCCATAGAAAATTTTGATGGCCCGGTCTTTTTTATTTGTTGATTGCTCGAGTCAGTTGTATTTAATACTGTATAGTTTTTTTTTCTGTATTTATTTGTTAACTATTAACATTGTTTGCATATTAGATGAGCTAAATTTAGATTGAAACTAGGCTTCTGTGTGCCTAACTTTATGGGATGATTGTTTCTGAAGTACAGATTGAAAATAATTTGGTAGCTGGCGCGCTCTTTTATCCCTTATCCAGATACATTTGCATTTAGCTTTATGGAATGCTGTCTACTTTTTTATTAGAATAAATTCGAGTAAAATAGAAATTAGAGGTGTTTCGTAATTTGAATTGAATTAGTTTTGAAAAGAAAAATTATTATCATATACATTCTAGTTTTCTTAATTCAATATTCAGTCAATTTGTTTTTAACCTATATTTGATTCAATCAATTGGATGGGTTTTCAATTTTAGTTTTGGTTTAATTATGTTTTTAGCCTCTAAAATTTGGGGTGAATATGATCCCTCAAATTTAAAAAAAATCATTTTAGTCTTTCAAATTTGAAAAAATATGATTTTAGTTCTTCAAATTTAATGTTCAGAAACTAAAAATAACTTTGAAAAATTATTTGAGTCTCTCAAATTTAGTGTTTAGGGACTAAAAATATTTTTTTTTTTCTAATTTGAGGGACTAAAATGGTCTTTTTAAAATTTAGGGGACCAAAATCAGATTTACTTTAAATTTCAGGGATTAAAAACATACTAAAAGTTTAAAAAAAAACTAAAGGTTAAATAGATCAATTGAAATTATATTATATATAAAATTATTAATAATGTAATAGTGTAACTTAATAGATAGATAGATAAAGAGAGATAATGAACGAGACTAAGTCTCAAATTATCACTCTATTTTTCTCTTATCTAATTATCACTCATCAGCCAAATTCAACTAGTTAATTAACCGACTAAGTCTCAAATTAGTCATGATCTTCATTGGCCCTAATTAGGCCATGTTTGGTTTGTTGGCGGAGAGCTCCAAACTCAGTTTGGAAAGTAAACTCATTTTGGTGACATGTTTGGTTATTTCTAAAAAGTATGTGCAAACATGAAAATTTTGCTTGAAAACTTGGTTTTATAAAAGTAAAATTTGGGTTGCTTTTACAAACTCAATTTGTAAACTTAAGTATAGAAACTTTAATTCAAAGATGCACTTAATTGGCACGAATGTCTTGCAAAACAGAACATATGCTGCATGAGTTCATAGCATGGTAAGCAAGTAACTTCACATTGCATGCGTCCTTTTAATAACCCTTAATGATCGCTAATTTCAGCGTCAAAGTAACATTTTCACGCAAAAAAAAAAATTTGTTAGGTAGCTCAGTATCACCTTGATGTCCCCTTAACGCACGGCAAAGAATTTTCGCTGCAGCTGCTATATCATTGATACTCAAAATGCTTTTCAGGTGCTGCCACATGTAATACTACTGTCTACTATCCCAAAGAGGCAACGGATCCTCTATCCTTAGAAAATAGCCACATTCATAATTACACACGTTACGACCATGTAAAGAGTTTTTATACTATCATCCAAATTGTCATGTATGATAAATTTATTGATTTTTTAAAAATTAGTTAAAAGTCACATTTATCATAACTTCTGATTGGTTGACAATGAAAAAATCTACTATCATTGCATAAAAATTAAACAAATTAGAAAGTGAATATTTATATATATCTCTAGTAGAGCATATTATGCATTTCCTAGTAGTTTAAAAAAAGCTACAAGAACAACAGTAGCCAAGATAACAGGTATAGCAACCAACTTAGAAATGCGTCCCTTGTCCTTCCTTATCACCAGCCCTTCAATGATGGGGTAGTTGACAGTAATTATAAAAGCTGCAAGGAAAAGCTGTATATACATTTTGTCCCAATCACCAACCAATAACACTCTGTAGACTCCTCCTAAGAAGCAAGATATGTTGATAGTGAGGAGAGCAAGCATTGGTGCTATAAAGATATTTGCTGCTTGGAAATCATATTTATCCTTTTGATATAGCAGAGTTTGTTCATCATCTTCTAATTTATTAGTTGGCAAGAAACTAGCTTCTCTTATGCCAACTTTCTTTAGTAGTGCATCCAAGCATCCATATAGATGGCAAGTAACTGATTTCATCATCCAGATCCTCTGTTCATTTATCCACTTTTGGAGTGTTCCACCAGTTAAGAAGACTTCATATAAATGTTTTAGAAGAGCTGATAGAAAGATGAATGAGAAGATAATGAAAAATGGGTCTGAAACCTGTGAAGAAAAAAAGAAAAAGAAAAAAGGGTTTTAGCATATGAAGCAAAAATATGCAAGAATGTGAGATTGAAGGGAAAATGGTGGCAAGTGAGCTCATTATTGTTATTACCTTAGGGTACAAGGGTATTCCATTTAGTAGACAGAGCTGAGGGATAGTAGCAAGACACCAAAGAGGCAAACAATAAAGAGGGAAATATGTGAGCCATGCCATACACAGACTCTGGAGAAGTGGCATCCTTGAAAGCCCATATATAAGGGGGCAAAACCTATTTATACCATTTTCAAACAAACCACTGTACCATCTAGTGCCTTGGATTAGTACATCATTCAAATTTGTTGTAGCTGAACCTAGAAACTGTGGCCTAGATGGTTCACAGAAAACTGAAGTCCATCCATTACAATTCAAGATAAATCCAGTAAGGTAGTCTTCTACTACACTATCGTATGAGAAACCAACCTGCAACCATTCAAAATATATGCACATATTTTTTACTACAAGAATTTTGATGTAATAACTGAATTAATGAAATAAAAAGCCTACTTACCTCTTGTCCCCATTTAGTGCCAATTTCATAGTTACAAGAAGCCAAAAAGTGATGTTCTTCTAGTAATGCATATTTCTGACCAGATACCAAATCACTTGTGTAGTTTTGATTAAGTGATCTGATGAACTCATTAGATGAACCAAAGTATTCTTTAAGTTGCAGCAGATCAGTTCCTAACATTCAAAACATAGAACAGTAAAGAGTATGGTAACCTTGACTCAACCAAAGGGCAATGTTCATATGTAAATGTCATTGAAATCTTGTGTTTAATACCTTTGCTTGTGCAGTTTCCAAACAGTGATACCCTTTTTATATAAAAGCCTGTACCTGAAATCACTGGTCCCTGAAGCCCATCCATACCTTTCCATTGTAGCTGAAGTTGTCCAAAAAAATTTGGTTAAACAAAGAAAAAAATTGCACCATCTTATACAATTGGGGGACATGAAAACATTTTTAAAGGTCTGTTTTGATGTCCTTACTGTAAATAGTGATCTCAGCTGACTATCATAGATGTCATTCTTGCTAATGTTGTGAAATTTCTGAGGAAATTGAACAAAAGCCAAGGAGGAAGATATCTTCGGATCGAGGTGAAAGCACATGGCATATCGAGCTGAAGTTGGATCATTACAGAACATGTCACAATCTAGAACTAGAATGTATGGAGAATTACTCATCACAGAAGAGACACGAAGCTGCAAGATTATTGTGTAAGATGGGAAAGCATTACTACATTTGTTGTGTTGGTAAAGCAAATTTTGTATATAAAGTTTGGCAGATAAAAAAGAATAGTATAGTCATACAAGCACATTGAGGGCTCCAGCCTTGAAATGGTGAGGATGAGAAGGCTTTTTCTCACGAGAAACATAGACAAGGAGAGGCATTTTGACATTATCTGCATCATCAATGACATTTTCTTGCATCACCTGTAAAAATAAGATTAATTAAACAAATTGCTTAAATGAATTGTTTCTCATGGCAGTGAATTAGCACCTAAGTTGAAAATCCACAACAGTATTGATTAATTTTATTGCCATATATATGATAGTAATTTGTTGAGAACACTAGTAGCTCAAAGAAGACTATGCCTATCATGTTTACTTATTCTCTATCAAACATGTTAGAGAAGCATAACGTGTGTATCAAGCCAGATTGGATAAGTTAGAGTTAGAGGAATGAATATGGTTTATAAATTATAACCACGAATTCTGTTTCCTCTAGTCAAATTGGTCCAATCCAATTAATTTAAGCCAAAATGACAAATGCCAAAACTAAACTGCATGCACTACTGAATAGTCAAATGCTATTATACCTCAATGACAGAAGGCTGATCTCTGGAAAATGCCCTATCTTTTCTGAAAGCCTTTATCTCCTCTTTAAAAGCCTCGTACTTTTCCTGCAAATTATCGACTCTCGTCATAAAGTGATGCTACTATAATAATGTCTGAAAGGTTTGAATACTTTTTTCATCCATACAAATATATCACTTTAAATTTTAGTTTTTATAAAAAAAAAAACATTGTTTGTGATATTCAAACCTTTTGTTACAAAATTACCTATGTGGCAACACCAAATAGTCACGTATGCATGTTTTCTGTTTCCTTAATTATCACACATATAATTTATCATATTTATATTTTGAGAAAATAGTTCATGTATTGACAGTGTAAAACAATTTTACACTGTCATCCAATCACAATCCATCATATATGGTATGTTTTATTTGACTTTTATGATAACCATTTTAAAAAGTCATATCAACTTTGATTTGTGATTAGATGATAGTGCATGACTATTATTAAACTCTTATATTTTTCTCCATATCCCTCACTAAGTATAATAAGTTTTTGAATCCAAAAATCGTTTTTGTTTTGTAACTGAAAAATAAAAGATTTAGATATTATAGGAATCATGCATAAATAAGATATATTTGTAAGGAAAAAAAAAAGATACCAAGCCTTTGAATAACCCCAAAAATCAATGAAACCAAGTTCCCTCATGGTCAACCTTGATCTTTTGCCTATCTTCCATGTACACACTACTACTCCTTGCAAAATCACCACCACCACCACCATCATCCTCCAAAGCAGAAAAGTAAGCCTTGGGGCACCTGTTCTTTATTTTGTACCTTCTACAAAATGGAAGCCACCACCTGGCAAACTTCCAAGCCTCCCTCACCCCATGAAGATTCAAAGGAGACCCTCCATCATCTGAAACATACACATGAAGTCTCTGTGGAGGGTAATCCAGTGCCATGGCTGATAGAACAGTGTTCATCACATCCAAAGTGGGTTCCTTTGTTGGATCAGCAGTGCATATGAACACATCAACAGCAGGAAGCTTGTGATCCTCCGGCAATCTTTCCGGGAAGACGGACCGCGAAACGGGACGCCATCGAAAAGCTTGGTCAAGAATCCAAATGAAGGAGAGAATGATCTCTGAAGCAAAAACAAGTAGCCATGGTAATAACAAGTGGCTTTGTCTTGTTTCTGAGTGTTGCAAAAGAAAACACACCCTGTAATAGAACAAGAAGGCTAAAGCAGTGGAGTGGAGTAGCATGTGTAACCTATTGATGATAACTAACAGGTTTTGGACATGGAGGGTATTCAGAGGAAGGGTCTCCTCACTGGACTCCATTTCTTCACCTACATGAATTTACTCTCCATTTGTTATGCTATGCTATATATATCTATATATATATAATATTAGAATAAAGATAATCATCTACCTACTCACCATCCATGTGAAAAATGTAATTAACTATGTATATAAATATGTATGTATTATATATTTTTGTTAATATTTTGAAAAGTTAACTTTTTTTATTTAATTAAATATAGAAAATTCTTTTAATTTTATTTAGTGTTTATCAAAAACAATTTTACTTAGACTAGGTCTCATTGACTTAGCTAGTCTTGTTGACTGATTCTTGTCTTAATCTTTTGAGTAGATAGTTTTGATTATAAATATCTCTCTCCATATTTTTTTGATACAGAGCCATTTTTTCACATTTTTCTCTCTTTCCTTTCTATGAGTTTCTAAGTTAGTCTCACTAAAAAACTTGTTAGGTATGTTGTTCCAAATTATTTTTGGGAATAGTATGTTAAATCCTGGGAAATTGCACACCATACAAATAAGTCTGATGACAGTGTAAATTTACAGTAATTTGTGTGTGATCATACATGTTCGTAGATCGTGGTTCATGAATGATTGGTTCGTAGTTTGTGAATAATAGTGATTTTGAATGTTAAAGGACAACAATATGTAAATGTGGTTAATTTTATATTTCAATAATCTCATAACATAATTAACTACTTAAGAGGTAAAATTAACCATATAAATATGTAGTTAATCACATTTGACGGTCAATATGCTCATAACATTATAAATCACTTGTGAGACAAAATTAACCATATTTACGCTCGTAGTTAATCACATGTGATGGTTAAAAATCTCATAATACTATTAACCACTTGTAAGACAAAAGTTAACTACAATTAGACATTTTATAATAATTGCATATAATCATGTTCATTTATCATTAATCACTTGTGAGACAAAGATAACCATATTTATACATATGTAATTAATCATATGTAATAATTAATAACCTCGTAATATTATTAATCATATAACAATAAATTATATACAATTATTTTTAATTATTTATAAAATAAACTTAACAATATTTCTATGCATAATTAATTACATGTTGCAGTGGATGTGGATGCACAAACCATAAGACGATAATCACTACTCATAATATCTAGACATACTTTTACACCGATCGAATTTTATAATCAAGAGAGAAGAAAAAAAAGTTTGAAATATAATAAACGAAGTCGGTCAAAAAAAAAAAAATATATATATATATATATATATATAAACGAAGAGACAAATTAATGATTAATTAATTATTATATCTGTACATTTCTATAAATTATTTGAAGCCTTTTTTTAGTAATATATTTGTCGTCAATTCAAAGGGCATCTACGTGTCAATTCCTATGAAAACAATATTATTTCTGTTTGCTACTCATTCTCCCTCTCTGTTTTTTTTTTTTTTGGAAAGCCTCCCTCTCTGTTATGCACAACAGATTAGATGGTGTAAATAGATACTAAAAAATAGATATTTGAACTTTTTTTAATTTTAAAATATAAAAAATAGATGCTTGAATTTTTTTAATTTTAAAATTAATTTTATTGATAAAAAAATATTTTGGAGATGAATTAAATTTGTTTTTACAACTATTCATATTTAAAGGTGTTTAAAATTTTTATTTTCAAAAAATAATAAAAATATTTTTTCAACAAAATAGTGTTTAAATAATAATTTGTGTTACATTTAGTTTTCATTTTTATCATAATCATTTTCTATCAATTTTAAAATTAAATTAACATGTGTATTTTGACATTAAATCGTATATTTGTAAAAAAAAAATTACCATAAATTGATATTTTGAAATTTTGTTTTAAAAAAATTAATAATTAATTCATTTTATAAAAATATTTTAATGATATTTTTTTTATAATATTTTCATATTTATAATTTTGAAAATTTATTTAGTATATTGTCACTAAAAGGAAAAAGTAATTAATAAAAGAGAAGAAATGTTTAAAGTGAACGGTAAGTGAATTTTTTTTTTTTTAATCAAAACATGACTGATAAAGAAAAGGTGATATGATTTTATTTCAAATATAACGAAAATGATGGATAAAAAGAATATTCAATTAAAACATGAAAATGACAACTAAACAAAAGCTTATCAATCAAGAAAAGCTCTGATATGTGACATAATAATTTGTTTTTCAGAAATATTTAAGTGCTGAAGCTTATTTTCTTGAAAAAGAACAAAATATATGATGCTTGCATGGTTTGATTTGGTTGTGTTTCAACTTTGAACCGTCTCTTCTGATCATTGACAAAATGGCATGGAGACTTTTGCTGATTTTCTTGAAAAAGAACAAAATATATGATGCTTGCATGGTTTGATTTGGTTGTGTTTCAACTTTGAACCGTCTCTTCTAAGCATTGACAAAATAGCATGGAGACTGGGAATGGCGAAGTGTACCCAGACTTAATGGGTATCAGCAAAAATATCCACAAATGGATTGGGTAAATACTTACTTATTGGAGTTGGGATTGGGTATTTATCTGCATTTTTTGGCGGGTACGGGTACTATAGTACCTGCCCCGGCCCGCACCTACTATATATATATATATATATATATATATATATATATATATATATATATATATATATATATATATATATATATTATGTATGGATGTTTTTAATGTTAATTTGAATTAGTTAAGCATGAACTTTCAATTTACTTGTAGTAATTTTTTAATTAATATTTTTATGGCTTAAATGCAATTTTGGTCCCTCTATTTTGCATAGTTTGTAATTTTAGTCCCCTGTTTTAAAATAGAGACATTTAGTCCCCCTATTTTACACAATCCGTAATTTTGATCCCCTATTTTAAAATAGAGACATTTAGTCTCCCAAATTTGTAAAATCTGTAATTTTGGTCCTTCCATCAAATTAAAAGCGTTGACTATTAAGAAATTAACGTTAACCTTAACATGGTCCAAATATAATGACGTGACACGAGATTATTTATTTAATTTTTAATTATTTTAAATACATAGTAGAATAATTGATGAAAAATATATTTTAAAAAATGATAATATCATTTATTTGACTACGACGTGCCATGTGCTTCAATAACGTGGAACTAGTTTAAAATAAATAATTAAGACTTGTGATTTTTATATTAGGACTCACGATTATCCCAATCATTAAAATCGACGTGAAATGTACTTTAGTGGCGTAGATAAACAAATAATTATTACCCAGTATTTAAAATAATTAAAAAAATAAATAAATAATATCGTTTTCACTTCATTATATTTGGATCACGTCAAGGTCAACATTAATATCTTAATTATCAATGCTTTCAATTTGATAGAAGGACCAAAATTACAGATTTTACAAAATTGAGGGACTAAATGTCTCTATTTTAAAATAGAGGGCCCAAGATTGCGGATGGTACAAAATAGGGGATCAAAATTGCATTTAAGCCTATTTTTTTATTGATTTATTAACTTCATACATAAGAAAAGTGCGGGTAGCGGATGCGGGTATCGGTATATAGGTACCCAACGGGTACGAGGATGAGAATTAAAGTTGCTACCCGCATGGGTATGGGGCCGGATACTATAAGACCCTACCCATTGCCATCCTAATGGAGACTTTGCTGTTGTCATCATTATCATACCAGTCCAGTCTTGAATTTGAAAATTCACTAATTTAGACCAATTAATCATGCCGCCGGAACTCAGAAGTAAATAACTAATATAGTATATATATGTATAAAGTATGAAAAATCACTCCACTTTCAAGAGCATATAGTATATATATAAAGTATGATAAAGCATATATTATATTCGATGACTCCCCTTTCAACTCTTGATTAGAACCAGATTCATTTTTTCATAGACAAACAACATATTCTTATCCAGATATAATGTTTATGGCCTGACATCAAACACGTTTAGTAGCCAGCACAGGGATACACAACTATCTCTTTAAGCAAAAGCAAGGAATCTCGGTGCGTTCGGAAACCAATTATGTTCAACGTAACGGTCTTAAAAAAAACTACTTTTACATTACTTTTGTTTTTGTACATTGGAGTACGTATTTTTCCGTTGAACGTGGATTCAAATGGTTAACCAAACACACACCTATTAAATAAAATAAATAAATAAAACATTATCAGAGCATTACCATAGGTAATTAAGGTTTAAGAATTAGAGAACGTCTGAAAAGTCACAACCCAGAGAATACTTAATTTGTTGATGCACTGTTGCATGGATGCACCTTGCATTTTTACCTGTGATTGCGGGTACTTTGTTTTTTTAGACGGTTCTATTTTTATTAGATTAAGACACCTTATGTTTTTGTTTATTACGTAAGCACCTGTGAACTCAATCTGTAAAGGCTATGTTTCGTTGCAGTTGCAATATTTGAACGGAGAAAAATATGTTTTTAATTCTTATGTTTCGTAAAATTCTTGTTTTTAGTATCTCCATTTTATTATTAAATATTTTTTGGTTCTGAACTTTTAAAAGTTAGTGTTTTTCGTTACTCGGAACAGACTTAAACATTATTAACAATGTCTATATTGAGAAAATAAAAACACTTATTTTTAAAAGTTCAGAGACTAAAACGTTTATTGGTATCAGGGGCTAAAATCAAGAATTTTACAAAGTATGAGGACTAAAAGCATTTTTTCCAAAAAAATAATATTATAAGTAGTATCACTTATTTAATTTTTATCTTTTTTATACATACATGTATCAAAGATATATATATATATATATATATATATATATATATATATATATATATATATAAGTTTTTGTCCCGAAATAATAATAACAATAATAATAATAATAATTATTATTATTATTATTATTATTATTATTATTGATCTTCTAGTTGGATTCCTAAGGTAAGGCAAATCCATATTAGATGGTGGACCATATGCCCAATTGCACTAGAGTTCTTGTTTGGGTTTATCCTTACGGGGCTTGTGTAGAACAATTTCCACCAACTTGGTGCTTTCTTTTCAAGAGGCACCGAGGTGACTTTTTTTTTTTTATTTTATTTATGGAGGGATGACTTAGATCATTCATAAGATGTTTCTTTGTTTTTGAGTGTGATTCAAGCTCTTCTTTGAAGGTTCCTAGTCCAAATTTTCCATTTACTTTTTAGGTCTTGAAATTCATCTTTACATTTTGTGATCTTGATCATGGTTTGTGTCTCAAAATGATGAAAAGTTCTTCGTCAAGCAATTGCAATTTCTATAAGTGGTGTGTTAGGTTATCATTGAAGGGCACTCTGTATACTATGTGTTTATTTAGTTCATGCAATCATGCCTTTTTGAAAAAAATTATTCTGCCCCTATATCATTTTATCTATAAACAAACCATATATTCCTTTGGTTTTCTACTTTTTCTCTTTTTGCCCTTCCATCTTTAAATTTCTCGTCTTCTTTTCCTTATCTTGCACCATCTTTGTACTTCATCTTTTAGCTTTTTTGGTTCCTATTCTTTTTACATTGGTGACACTTTACATACCTAACAATTTGAGTCCAGTTTAATGGTCTTACTCAGATAACTCATAATTAGTACTTAATTAGGTTCCTCAAATGGCCATCTAAAAAAAAATGAGTCTACTTGGCCTAATTTGATTAGTTAGACCGACGACTAACCAAGCCAACTTGGGCTCCTCAAATGACAGTCCAAAAATGAGTTTGTTTGTCTTAACCTGATTAGTTTGTCATTGCCCATACTCCTTTACCTATTTACATTATTCATCACAATGATTTCTATTAATACACATTTGATGCTTGTATTTTTAAACTTGCAATTTTCCTTAAGCCCAAGTTAAGAAACATTGCATGATATACAATGAAAACAATAAACTTGTATTTGCTTGCAAAATATCCATGTTACTTAACCAAAATATAAAAATGAAAACGTCTATATTTCTTAATATTTTGCATATTAAACATGTCTAATTTTTTTGATTTTCAATTATGCCTGATTTGGTCTACTAGCTTGATAGAAGACTAGGCTAAACCATTAAATTCACATTCTAAAGGGAATTAGACTCAACTTGACCTAGTTTAGTCCAATTTTACACTCTGACTAACCGACAACCCGATTTGCCAACTCTACCCTTTTATCTTAACAAGTTAACATTGGCCTTTCCTTTTGATAGCACTGATTGTACGAGTGATGGGTTGTAGTTATCTTCCTTGCAATCTTACTAGTTGTCCAAGTCGATGTGGTGGTCATGGGACTAGAAACTTTAACATGGTGTTCTTTTGACAAAGGTTCCCCAAGCTTCTTTCTTTTTACTCTTGTTTGCTAGGGTATTTTTTGAACCATGGTGACTATTAAAAAATATTATGGATGGTGGAAAAAAGAAATATAGCTTCTTGGAGCTCTTCTTTAAACCTCCTTATCATGTCAACAATTTGTTGGGCATCAACCTAAGTTACCACTTTGAGCCAAGGAGGGATGTGGGGGTCAACGTCTTTGAACTTCATCTTGCAAGTTTTGCATTGTTGGGGATCCTATTGTATTGGTGAATCCTTCAATTATGCACGAACAATGTTAACTTTTTAAGATGGTAGCCCCTTGGATGAATTGGAAAGATAATATGTTTTTGTTTACTTCCCTATAAATATAATATTTTTTGTTTTTAATTCTTACCATTAGGACCAAAACAAATGACAATGAATATTGCAAGAATTAAAAATAATTTTTATAAGAACTAAAAGCAGAAAATACAATATTTGCAAGGACAAAATATATTTAAACTTTTTATATATTATTTAAAAAAAACATTTAAAATAACCAACTTAAAATGTGTTCTAATATAATTTTAAATTATTTAAAATTTTTTTATATTAATAATTAATTTAATTATTGTTTAATCACTGAATTTTTTATTTTATACATATAATTCAATCAATCAATTAGGTTGAAATGGAAGTATAGATTATAGGAATTGTTTTTGCTACTATTCCTCACCACTAGCTAGCATACAGCTAGAAGAGTACTTAAACAAAACAAGTTTGCACCAACTGGTGTAGTTACAACTTACAACTTTCAAAGCTAGTTTGTCTTGAGAAACACATTAACTTAAATTCTTATGTAAGATTTTTTTTTTAATGATCATTCTTATGTGAGAAATGAAAACTCTACCACAACATTAATCAAACACCCTAGACAAGGGGAAGAAAAAAAAAACAACTTATGATATGATAGGAAATAGAGACATCTAAAAATATCATAAATTCATAATATGCAGTTTAAAAGGTGCTTTCATACTATATTACTTATATAACCCCTTTCCTCCTTTACTGATTGGTGCTCATGGCAAAAATACCAGATGAATATTGCGTACATACACCTGCACCTCCACCCCACCCCCCATGTGGGCATAGTTCCAAACAAAATCGATCTCAAGCATTTCAGTGATGAGAAAGGTCATCCTACTATGAAACAAACTCCCCTGAAATCCTTTCCAGCTGTATCAAAAGGATTTTACAATTCTAATTCTATACAGCACTCAATGGTGCCCACTGCCCAAACAGATAATAATTCTTTACATCAAAAAAAGAAAAACTCAAAACAAGTTTCTCGCATTGCATCTGACAGGTTGTAGTTTCGAGCCCTCACTCATTTCTTTGAAATGAAGTAATGTAAGCTCCTTTATAAGTGTTCTTTGAGACCAAAGGCTTTCCTTACCTTGGATTGGGGTGTCATCCCCTAAATTTTTATGTACTAAAAAACATGTTTCTTATATCCAAAACTGAATTTGAAGTACTAAGTAAAGTTATGTATTTATTTATACAAAACAATAATTGAAGCTTAGAAAACACTGATAAGGAGTTCAACAATCAACATTCAGTAGGTTCCTTTCTTAAAACTTCATACAGAAGTCAAAAGTCTCACCAGGAACTCTCAAAACAGAACCACAATTTGACATTTTGACTCCTATCACTGAGCAGATGAC
This sequence comes from Pueraria montana var. lobata, assembly GCA_026413185.1. Taxonomy (NCBI): domain Eukaryota; kingdom Viridiplantae; phylum Streptophyta; class Magnoliopsida; order Fabales; family Fabaceae; genus Pueraria; species Pueraria montana. The sequence continues at coordinate 36,777,350 of CM048648.1, read as the reverse complement.
CAAAATAGAAATCCAAATTCCAAAATGATTTGAGTAAACAGAAATCAAACCAGAAACCACAAGTCTCCTCAAAACCAGAACTAGGGTAGATAACAAAATTCCAAAAAGATTCCAGTGGTTTTTAATACATGATCCAGAGCAGAATAGTATTCAAGGTACTCTAGAATTTTTAAAACCAAAACAGAACTAGAAGATAGAGCAAGAAAGCCAGGACAGGACGAAATTTAAGAAGCTTCACCAAGTTTTATTAAAATAGAGTTCATAATATAACAGAATTCAAAATGCTTCATATAGGTTCAAAAAAAGAAATATAAAACAGAAATCAGAGGATTCCACAAGTTAAGACTTAAGAAAGCAGAATAATATTTAGGATACTTAACAAGGTTTTAAAAAAAGATCTGAACCAGAAAACAAGATTATCAAAACAAGGAATCCAAAAACAGAAGTTTAAAATGGTACTATAGAATTCTAAAACAATAACCAAACCAGAAATCGAGCATACAGCATCAAATTGTACATTTAAAAATTTAAGGGGCTCCGTTAATAATGATAAAATAGAATTCAAAACTCAAATTCAGCACTTTATAAGCCATAAAAAGATAATCATTAAAGTTTTGCATACTCCATTAAACCAGGTTGCATAAGCACCGGACACTAAAATTTTATAGCGGGGTCTCAAGTCTCAACAGCATTTATATTATATCTATCAAACTAGATGGCCATCTAAATTATGCAGTAGGCTACCATACTGCAATAGCATGATAACCTTCCACCAACTCCTTGATGGGTATCATGGCATAACAAATCCTCTACTACATATAATGCATCACCTGATGCTTCCAGTCCATCACATACTTGGTGAACTAGGAATTAGAAAAGAGGGGGCTTTTGTATAACTCCTAAAATCAGACTTTATCAATATATACGTACATATTCAGAAATCAGAACACTAAATAATTAGACTCCAAATAGCACCATAATATGATCAAAAAATCAACAGAGTAGCATTTTAAAGAATTACAAAGCCATGTAGCCAGAGATTTTCATGTAATTGGTGGTAGAATTTTCCAAAAACCGCATATTAGTCATAGTTCAGACAACTCACAATATATAGAGTTCATCTATTGTAAACTCAAGTAATAAAAATAATTACAGGAGACATACTTTCCATAGCTTCTTAGAAAGAACATACCCGTAACATAGCTTAACAGAGAATTGAGAATTTCTTGCACCTTTTTATCCTCATTATCATTTTCCTATTATTGAGAGTGAATATGAGACTCTAGAACATACTATCCTCCATTGTCCATGGACCCAGCCTACAGAAAGAAATTTACTGAGAAGAAAAATGGCCTCCAAACTATATCAAACAAACAACAATTTAGTTTAGTAAAACAATAAAAGAAAACTAGAATTCATTTATATGATATCTAAAACCCAAACTCAATATCAACATACACTATGTTTAGGCTGCTGCAAATTCTTAAAAGAATTCATTTCACAGTAGCAAACATTGTACAGCTCATCAAATGTGTATGGAAATTAATATGTGAAGTTTCAGGGTGTCAATCAATCCCCATTATGCAAAGTCATAATAGAGAGAAGAACAGGGGGACAAAATTCGAAGTTCACTTAATTGTCCACATAAATAATTAAATATAACTATAGACAGAGCTGTGAGGCACAAATGACAAATGCAATTTGCATACTTCTCATAGCATAGTATACATGACTGCTGAATACATACTGAATATAGGAAACTCACTCTTGCCAAGAAATAGCATTTCAACCCTATAATCCTATTTAGAGAAGCTGGTTCAAGGAAAGCTACTTCCTAAAACCCTACACTACACAAGTAAGACCTTCAGCCCAATGCAGATTATGCAGTACCAGTCCTCAACCCTCATCTAAGAATAGAAAAAACATTAACCACCTAGCAAAATAATATATCATTCCCTGCGAATAAGAACTAAATTTATGAAAACCATGCCCTATGTCAGCATACTTACAAATAAAACAAGTGTAAGAAACTAATAAAATCACCATTTTGGCCTATTCCTCCATCGGCATTTTGGCCTTGCCATTCTGTTGTTGCATCTCTACAATGTACTCGCGGAGTCTCTCAGCCTTTTGCGTCATGGAATCAATCATCTCTTCAGTTTCATCAATTATCTGTTTCGGCAAGTGAACCTCCAAGAAATCAAACCACTCAGCAAGAGTCATCTTATTCAAATCAGGCCAATTCCCATCACAAGGCTCTTTCACAGTATTCCCATCTTCACCCTCCTTCTGCAATTCCCTCTTTCTCCCTTCCAAATGAGGCCAATTCCCATAATCTCCATTCAAATTCCCCTCTTCTCTTCCATCACAAGCCTCTTTCACACCATTCAAACCTTCACCCTCTCTCTCCAATTCCCTCTTTTTAGCAACACCCCTCTTCGTCTTCTTCTCAACATTCCCAATCACCCCACGCGCGTTCTTCGAATTTCGCGTCACGCGCTTGTTCTTCGGCTCCTCCACCACCACCGGAGGAGCACCCGAATTCCCAACACTGGAATCGGAAATCTCAATCAAACTCAAATCCCTCGCACTCTTCTTCGGTTCCTCCACCTCACGCTCAGATTCCGCGTGTACTACTACACTCGCGTTCTTCTTTCCCTCAACGCTCAGAATCTGAATCTTACCCTCCGGAGCGTCCAAATTCTCAACAACACTCGATTCCTTAACCACGCTCCGTTCTCTGTTCGACTTCCTCGTTACCCTAGCAGCAGGTGGAGCCACGCGCTCAGACTCCGCGTGTACCACACTCGCGTCATTTTCCTCAACACTCTGAATCTGAACCTTACTCTTCGAACCCCTAGGTCTACCGCGTCCGCGTGGCTGAGCCGGTTCGGTCCGACCGCGGCGCGTGGGGTTTCTTCTCGGCTGAACCGCGCGTTGTTGTTGGCGAGGGACGAAGATGACGTGGATGGATGTGAGTTCTCCGATCTTAATAGTGGAATCGTTATGAAGCGTGAAGGGGGTGTGGGGAGGGATCTGGGAGCCGTCCAAAACGGTGCCGTTTGAGGAATCCAGGTCGCGGAGGGTCCATTTGTTGGATTCGGTTACGATGGAGAGGTGTTTGGAGGAGATGCCGGAGTCCTTGATTGGGAGGGTGTTGCCTGTGACGACGCGGCCGATTCGGACGGCGGCGCCGGGCTTGAAGTCTAGGGTTTCGCCCTGGCGAGGGCCTTGGAGGATTTCGAGTCGCAGAGTGGGGGCTTCTTCTTCTTCTTCTTCTTTCATTTTCGAGAGTGAGTGAGGTTACTTACCGTTGCAAAACGCCAGATGAGGAGAAAAACACTTGCCACCCTCTTGTTCTCCCGCCCAGGCAAAATTGAAAATGATTCAAATAATAATTTGAAATTAATTTTAATTCACTGCTGACTTGTTTTATTTTATTTTAGGCTTAATTTTTTTTTTCTCTGATTTGGTTGTGATGAAAGAAAGGGAGAAAATGAGATGAAATATAGTGAAAGTGTGAAACAGAGAATAAATATTTGAATTAAAATTGTTTGGTAGGTAAGAAATAAAAGACATGAAACCTATATTGAAATTAAAAAATTTTCACACAACCAAATATACATACATACACACTACATTTTCACACAATTCTCTTCCTTTTTTCTCTTTTCTGTAACACCCTCATTTTCGTTTTCTATAATTCTTAATTTTATTTTTTTAAGAATTGATAACCCTAGCTTTCTTTCCAAGCCGTCAAGCGTCAAAAGTGCAGAACCATTTCCAAAGTTTAGAAGGATATTTAAGAATAATGGGCTAAAGAGATTCAGGCTCAAATACAAATAAAAACTTAAAACTAAGAAAAATTCACGTCTGTCACATGTCACGAGTGTGATTCATATCTCACGGGTGTGATCCATACTGTCGCAAGTCAACAGATGAGCAAGATAAAATCGGCGCCAGTCACGGTTGTGATCCATTTCTCACGGCCGTGATCCCTACTGTTCGAACGTGAGAATGAGTCACAATTAATTATGAAATAATTAATTGGACTTAAAATTGTATTTTATAAATAATAATAATAATAATAATAATAATAAAATAAGTTATGAAAGTGTTGAACCATTGCCATTTCTCCACAACTCTCGGTCATGCAACAGTTAACAAAGATAACAAAACAAGTTTTCAGTTTTAAAGCTAAATTCTCACCTAACTGTCAAACATCTAATACTCACCTAACCAGACACACTTCACACAATTCACCTAACCATTAGAAATCTACTACTCAAGTTATGTTCACCTAACTCCTTTGAAAGTGGAAATAGAAATCTAAACTCTCTGACCCAAAGACTCACGAGATGCAATTTTTTTTCTTCCCTCCTTCAGTTTACAACCACTTGTTCAGGAGAAGTAATTGTTTCTTCAATTAGTCAAACTGCCCCATGTGACCAGAAGAAACTACGTGACATGTCCCATAATCTCCATCTTCTATTTAAACATATTCCTCACTTTAGAAAAATTCACACGCACTTTTCCAACTTTCATTTCTTCACTTCAGTTGATGGATCCCAATAACATATATACACCCTTGATTCATTTTCCTCTTCCTCCACCGTGAAGCAAAAACCATAGGAGACTTCATTCTCCACTCTTCAAGGAGCAAACAGTAGCCCTTCCTCCTCTTATTCCCTGCTGCACGTGACTGTAAGGTAAGGGGGGAGTGAGGGGGTTCTTTCTTGTTGTTCTCTTCAAATTCTTGTTTACTTCATGATGTTGTATGTCACTAACCTTGTAGTTCCTACTATTTTCCTTTATTTCTTACCCATATGAAGCTGAAATGTGAATTTTTCTCTACTCCTTGTATTGTTTTGTTGTGCTGTTAAGTTCACCTTTAAGGGGACTTTTGCTGAGATAACTTTTGATTCTTGACTCTTAGATAATCTAACAATGAACTCAACACTTACAAACCTGCAGAACTGAAAGTATATCCTTTCTTTTGGTCCAAAAAGTTCACTGTCTGGGTTAATAGTAAGAAAGGCTGTGCTGTTTTTTGTTCAGTCTTTAAAACAAGCATTAACCACTTTCTTCATAAAACTGCAGAAGCCAAAGGAAATACTTCTTCCTTCCCTTGACAGTTAAAAAAATAAATAAATAAATAAAACAACAACAACAACAAAAGTCAACTTTGGAGTTTCTACTTGAGTGTGTGTGCGTCAGTTCCTGGAAAATTAGAACCAATATACTTTCTTCTTAGCATTTCATCTTTCCTCACGTGACACAACTAATAATAATGAACAGTATGAAATTTGGCCAACCCAATCACTAGTTTCGGTCATGATGAAATAAATAAACAAGAAAATTGACTTTTGTTAAAAGATACAAACCATTACCTTCTCTACTATATAGTTTCGGTTATTGGTAGTAAAAGCAAGACAATTTATAATTTTAGACTTCATCATGTCAGATAAATAATAGTAATAACATTAAAAGTAATGATAATAATTATAGTTTAAAAACCAAATTTGACCAAGCTTTCCCTTATAGTTTAGTTCTCGGGGTTTGGTAAGGAATAAAAATACAAGGAGTCAAAAATTTAAATTAACAACTTAAGTATTTAATCCTACTACTTAGACTTAGATTTTAAAATTTAGACTTGACTATGGTTATTTCTACAAATAAATTCTAAATACATAACTATGTTGTTTGAATAAAACTTGTGAATTAATTTCCTCACAAATTCCTCACGTTTCTAACTATATGAAATTAACTAAGACTTCAATTCATTTAATATCAATTCCTTGTATCTAATTAAGTAATATTAGTATATTTTAATTTAAGATGGGTGACTATAAATCTTAATAAGTAATTAAAGTTAGAAGAATTAAAATTAAGTATCTAATAATTTCATAATATTGTAATGATTATTTTATAATAGATACTTAAAGTATATATAATTATGAAAATATTATTGGATGTAATGATTAAATTGTCATGTATTGTGATTTTGCATATCTATGTAGTGTGTATTCTATTTGTCTGTCGGAATGACAGAAATTTGATCCTTTGTAATTCTGATACTCAGTGATGTTAGATATAGCACACTGAAATGTGATCATACGATAGTTATACTATTTATCTGTCTAAGGGACAGAAATATTATTATTCTATGTTGGTACTCAATGATTGAGACCCAATGTTGTTAAGTAGAATGTGAGTACTCTAGTGTGACTACTGTTAAGAAAGGAACATGCAATGGCATGTTGTTTATAGTGGAAGACATAGCCTGGCAAGCTGATGAATGAAAGGCAGGGACTCACTGACGGAAGTCTAGGGGGTACGGTGTCGAGTGATGAAGTAACTAAAGGCCAGGGGAGCATCCTATGTCAGAGACTTCATCTGACCAAGCTTGGCAACCCCAACAACTACTCAGCATTCCATTGATTGGTGCTAGAGTAAGCCTGAGTTATATAGGACTGTGGATGTCCTGGAATTAGATAAATTGAGTTCATCTGTGGAAGATGAAGGTTTTGCCATAGGTTGAGGCGTATGTACTCCCAGTCACTTCCAATCGGGGGGTATGGATCCTTACTGCGTCTAGAGGTTTGAGTTGTTAGGACAATTATATTTAGAGTAAATCTTAGGTCCCCCGCTACTATTTAACTGACGGTAGTTTCTACCGTCGGTAATACTTATATATATAGAACCATATCTCACTCCTCTATCTTTCTTTCTGTGTATGTACTTGTCGATTGGATACGTGAAGATGACGTTCATGCCTCGTGATCAAATTCCCCGCTGATGTAGATATTTTAGAGGTTGCAGATGATGATGCGACAATGCGGAATTTGAAGACTAGTTTTATTTATTCCTGTATTTGGGCTAGGGTAGAAATTGTGTACTGCTCTGACTAGGTTATCTGATGTATGGGTTGGGATTAGCTAGTACATAATTTCCCTGTATTTATTTTAGTGTCATGAACTGGTGTTTGATTGTAAGATGATCATGGTTCTTTATATAACACTTTTCTATATTCTAAATGTGGTTGATAAATGTTTCATTTAATTGCGAAAAAAAATCTTCCTCGTTTAAATAACTAAAACATATAAAATAATTAGTATAGATTATGTAAATGTAACGGGGTGTTACATTTTCCATGGTAACCAAACAAGGGGTGAAATATACTCGGTTTTGCTTTTGGTCTAATGAATTATTTTCTTAACTTTTGGTCCCTGAAAAATTAGGTAACTACTCATTTTGTTCCCTAAAATTGTATGGTGCTGACAGATTAATTCTTGAAAGATGAAAATTTTGAATTTAGTCCCCGAATGTGCAAAAAGTGTGATAATTGATCCTACTGTTAACCTAACGATGTGCCTACGTGACACCTCTAATGATGACATAGCAGCTGACGATTGTCGTTAACTTAACAACTTGCTGTCATTTTAATCCTTGAACTTAATCACTTATTGACATTTTGGTCTCTGAACTTAACCACATACTGTCATTTTAGTCCTAAAAACACTTTTAAATTTTCAATGAGGTTCCATGTTACATGTAAATTATTAGCATAAACATTACCATATTCTCTCACTTCCATTTTTTATCCCTCATATTTTTCACCTTCCTCATATCAATTATGCCATTTAAATTATATTATAAATATGAAACTAATTTATGAGTGATCCACATAATAGTAATTAGCGACTAAGTCCATGACATTGCTAACAAAATTCTATAAGGTTTCAAACCATATCTTCTATCCAAATCAAGCTATTATCTTATATGCTATTAATATGTGTAAAATGTTAGATTAATTATTTAATTAATCTATTTTATGGAATAACATTAATCATGAAAATACAGTTTAAAAAACTTGAGAATCGCGAAAGGGAGAAAAATGAAAGTGTTAGAACCATTTGCTTACATACCCTTTTGATGGGACAAGTGTAATACATCTTGCCCCTATTTTTTTTTAGTCTTTGCAATTTTCACATCATTGTTCAAGGGTTGGGTATTATAGGACTTGAGTGGACATGACCCTCTGGTGGCACACGAAGCATATATCATTTTTCATTCTTTTGATCACGTTTGGAGTGTAGAGAGTGAAAAAAAGTTGAGAATGAAAGAGATGTAAGTGGGAGGGGTGGTATAGGATCCATGCAATCATTTGGCACATGATCGATGATCAAATAAAAGGATCAAATAGATCAAAAAATGTAAACAACGAAAGTTGTGGTTTTCATGAACTACTACCGCAAGGTATGTATAGACATCAAATAATTTTAAATGTAATGGTTACTTGAGATTGTTGAAGAAGCTATTTGAAAATTTTTAATTGAATAAAATGTAACTTCTTAAAGAAGCTAGACAATGTTTATTAAGGAAAAAAATTAACTAATTTTTTAAGATGTTTTTGTGATAGGGTTAACTAAGTTTTTAGTCCCTAAACTTTTTCAAAATTCAGCTTTTAGTCCCTAAACTTTAGTTTGAATAGTCAAGGTCCCTAAACTTTTTAAAATTTGATTTTTAGTCCTAAACATTAGTTTGACCGGTCAAGGTCCCTAAACTTTTTAAAAATTCGGTTTTTAATCCCTAAACTTTTTAAAAATTTGATTTTTAGTCCTTGAAATCTCATTAATTCAGGGACTAAAAACTGAATTTTTAAAAAGTTTAGGGACTAAAAATCGAATTTTTAAAAAGTTTAGAAACTTTGACAGGTCAAAATTTTGTTCAGGGATTAAAAACTGAATTTTTAAAAAGTTTAGGGACCTTGACCATTCAAACAAAAGCTTAGGGACTAAAAACCGAATTTTTAAAAAGTTTAGAGACTAAAAACTTAATTAACCCTTTGTGTTATTTTCCTATTAAAATTGATGTTACAGTTGAACAAATGATGAACTTTGCATGCAGATAGTGGAGGTAAAAGTCAAGATGAACTACAAAGTATAAAAGAGGAAGGTGAAAAATATGAGGGATATGGTGTTGACTATGCTAATAATTTATATGCAATGTGAGACTTAATTAAAAATTCAAAAGTACTTTTAGGGATCAAAATGACAGTACGTGGTTAAGTTCAGGGACTAAAATGACAACAAGTTGTTAAGTTCAGAGACTAAAGTGAGGGATATGGAATAAAAGTAAAGGGATATGGTGTTGACTATGCTAATAATTTATATGCAATGTGAGACTTAATTAAAAATTCAAAAGTACTTTCAGGGATCAAAATGACAGTATGTGGTTAAGTTTAGGGACTAAAACGACATTAAGTTGTTAAGTTCAGAAACTAAAGTGAAAAGTCAACTTTTAGACACGTGGCAGCCACATGGCAACCACATGGATAACACGTGACAACTGTCAGCTGCCACATCATCACCAGAGGTGCCACATAGGCACATCCATTAAGGTTAATGGATATGGGTTAACGATAGGATCAATTTGTTGCACTTTTTGTACATCCAGGGACTAAATTCGAATTTTTCATCTTTCAGGGACTAATATATCAGCTAGTGGCAAATCTAGGACCCAGAGCCAGCAGGGGCAATTTACTTTTATAAATATAATTATTATTATTATCATTATGATTTTAAATTGCGGTTGTGGTTGCAATAATGGCTACAATTTTGTCACAATTCTTGACATTGTGAGAAATTGCAGAAAAATGTGATTGACATGGCCGCAATTGTGATTAAAAGGTGATCACAGTAAGTTGAAAAACCTTTGCGTTGTAGCCATAATTGCGGTTGTCAACCACAATTTAAAACCATCATTACTATACATATAAAAATAAAACATGAGATAAAATAAAATGTGTAGTTAAATAAACGGTAAAAGTACTTAGTGAGCTGAAAAGGAAAGAAATTAGTCAATAAAAACAAAATTTGATAACAACAAAAAATTGGGACAGCGAATTCAAATTATAAAAATAGAGGAGATAAAATGATAATAACATTGGTTATATAGTTGTATTTTTCTAAAAGTCAAAGGGTGCATTTGCACCCCAAATGAAAAATTGAGAGTAGTGAGATCAAATTATAAAAAATATAAGAGGGTAAAAAGATAACAATACAAGGTTTACACTTATATTTTTATCAAAGTCATGCACCCCCTCAGGACAACATAGGTCTGCCAATGCTATAAGCACCACACACTTTTAGGGACTAAAATGGGTATTTACCCCTGAAAAATTCTTTATTCACATTATTCCTATTGTTCATGTTATTTTGTCTTAAATGGGAAACAATAGGGAGGGAAAAATAACACACCAACAATCTCTATTATTCCTCATTGTTACTATTAAGAAAGTTCATCAACCTCACATTTAAAGTTGTGTAAGTTCTTTCATGTTTTATTCATTTAAGCAAGTTCATATAGTTAGTGTGTTGTATTGTTGCACTATCAATTAAATATGTCAAGGTTATGCAAGAAGCCAACCAAGTCGAGGCCTCTTACACAAAAAACTGCACAAGAAGCACCATTTGAGTTGGCTCCTTCATATAAGACAAAAAAGACCATCATGAATGTGATACGAGTACGATCCTTTCAAAGTGTCACCCAACATGGCACCTCCCAAACATGCACAGGAAGCATTACTTAAGTTGGCCCCTCCTAATAAGACAAACAACCTGTGTGGTCAAAACAACCCTACTTTTGTAAATTTTTATTTTTTTGCATTATTTCAAAAAAAATTAATGTTATTACAGTAAAAAAAAAAGCCTTCATTTCTCAATTGCTGCTCCAAAAGATGGTCACACCAACCTCATTAATAGAGTTACAACACACTTTAAAATGGATGAAAACACAAAGTTAGAATTGAACACACAAAATTACAACACAAACACTAGTACAAGGTTGGATCAAATGGGTGAAAACAAAACTATCAAATGTACTAATATATCAAAAGAATAAATGGGAAATACCCAAATCTTTATTCCTTATGAAAGTTTATAGCCAAGTCACGAATTTACTTTTGAAAATATAATGTAGCATTTGCATCATAATCGAAAGATAAAAAAATGATAGAAAATTGCAGCAATCCTCATTCCTCATACATTAAGTACTGGATCAAAACAATAACCTATGAGTCATGACAAAATAAAATAGAGATTATAGTATTGATAAAAGTTTCATAAAAATTGAACAAAGTATCCAAAATCAAGCATGTTCATAAGCAAAAAAAAGTACTTAGGAAAAATGGGAGAAGGAAGGAAAAGGCACTACTAGATGAAAACTATGAACTAATTGGTGGTTGTCTTGGAGCACGTCAACCACTCTAAGATCTCCAAATTCTCACTCACAAATCTCCAACCCTCATTTGCACATATCCATAACCTTTAAAGCCAAATCAAGAATTCACTATATGTTCTCGCTCATGTTTTAATTCAAATTTACTTTTCTTAAACTATTGCTTATGTCTTCTTCATTCTTAATTTCTTTTCTATACTTTTAACTTTGTCACTTCTAAATCTTATTTCTTCTCAAAACTTATCTCTTTTAATTTTATTTGCATGCTTACTGTTATTTCAATATTTGGTTTAGTGTACATGTTCATGAAAGTTTTCATACTTGTTAAAGTTTTTAAAATACTAATAATGTTCAGGTATCGATTTCAAATGGTTAATGTAAATAATTTTACAAAAATCATTTTTTTATTAAAATTCAATTGAGTGTCTAAGTATATTACTCTCAAGTTGAAAATAGTTGTTTGTTTGAATAAAAAAGAACTCAAAGAGTTATTGATTATATGTCCCATAAATAAAACTTTATTTGTTGGTTAGAATCATAGTAAGAAATTATCTTTTTGAGAGTTTCTTATTTTAATTCTCAAAACAATATCCACCATCAACAATCATATAGTTATAATTAGAGTGTTCTTAATATTGATTTATTCAATTGGATACAATGCATATCAGTGATTGGTTGTATTCTTGATTATTGTATTGGTTATATCATTCTCATTAATTCATTGTGTATTGGTTATATCATTCTCATCAATTCATTGTCCATTATCATTCTAGAGGTTTATGCAATTTGATTGAGCTACCGTACATTAGTTTTCCATTAAAACTACCATTAAAGGTTAAAAACATAAAATTTTAATTCTATACCATAACCTCAAATAAAAGTTTGATCATCGATCCATTAAAAATAAGAGACAAACATCTTTGGAAAGTTTTTAAAGAGGAATTGAAAATTATTTTTGAATAAGTTTAAATTACTTAATTCACCTTCTATTGAGCACAGATATTGTCCATTTTCATCCATATTTGACATTAACAGCTTGAGTCTTGTTTTAAAGCTTAAATGTTATTGAGATAACCTTTTCAAAGATGGGAAAGTTTTAATGAAAATGGTGAATATGTATTTATTAGAATGCCTCCCAATTTTAGTAGAGATGGATATGCTTATTGAAAAACAAAAAATAAAAATTTTCACCGAGGCTATAAATATAGAGATTTGAGATGCCACAGTCAATGGTGCATGCACTCCTAAAAATGTAGTAAGTAATAAGGAAAAGCCTAAAGGGGTATTTGGTAAGGATTATTTTAAGATTTCCAAAAATCCTTAGTTGGAAATGTTAAATTCCTATGTTTGGTATGGATATTTTAAAAATCATTCCAAGTAATGTAACATTCAAAAGTTTTTTTTAATTAAGTTTCTCACTAAAGCTTTTCTTTGGCAAGGGCTGAGAATCCAATATTTTAATTTTTTTAACAAAATATAAAAAAAGATATACCACATATTTCATTTAATTTATTCCTATGTTATCATTTATGATTGGAAAAATACTTTTTATACTCATAAGATTATTGCTTATCACTTGCAAAACAAAATACATAAATTATCATAAAAAAGTGTTTTTTTTAACATTTTGAGTTGAAAAATAACTAATGATAACATCAATATTAAGAGATAAAAGGATACACTTTTTTTTTAATAAATACATGAATTATATATATATATATATATATATATATATATATATATATATATCTTATCTTAATATTCTTTCTTTTTTTAAATACAAAAAATACGATAGGAAAACTAATGATTTCTTATAACAATAATGAATAATCATAAAAAAAATTATTATTCAAGGAAAATCAAAAAAATAATTATGACTCACTACAACTAAATGATTAGTAAGATGAAAAATTAAAAATACTACATAATTTAGATTTTAAAGGTATTGAATTTTGTAAATTTTCATTATAAATTATTCCTATTAAGAAATCAAGAAAATGAATAACCAAAAGAATTAATTAATCAAAAACTTTTTTTTTCTCTTCAAATTTATCTAGATTTTTTTATGTTAGAACCAAAGACATGAATGATGTCTAATCCCTCAAAATCTCAGTTTTGATGATAACAAAGATATTAAATTTTTGATGACTAATGAGGTTTATTGAGTATTACATTATTATATGTGTTCGATCAATATGGATAAATGTATTGTACTCTTTAACTTAGATGCAAAAACAACCTTAATTGAACTTGCGTCCAAATAGATAAACTGGATTCAGTCCAATGTTTTCTTAAGTAAATATAGCATCCAATGCGCTATTAAGCAAATTGCGTTAAAAGGTTTTATGAAAACTAGCATTCAATATACTAGCCCTTTTATTGTCCAATAGGATAAAGGAAACTTAAGCATTAATTTATACTTACACTAAGTTTTCCTTCGTCCAACAAAATGGATATATACATGTGCTCTGTGTCTTTCTTTCTCCTCTACACGCTAACACGTAGCAAGAAGACAAGCTCTGTGTCTAAATGGAAAAATTAGAAGACTTTTTAATCCCAACAACAGTCATATCCATTAAAGCTTATAAATAAAAGATTGAATCTTGAAGAGAAGAAGTAGAATGATTGTTGCAAAAATGAAGTGCTAAAATTTTCTCTGATAAAGAGTTCTCTTCACTAGACGATACTCTCTAAGTGATAAAGCTTAATCCTTTGCTTAGCAAAGTTGTTTCATTTAGCTTTGTAATTGCTTATCCTCTCTACGATAGTAGATTTCTGTATAAATATTTCAAACTTTGTTGTTTAAGAAAGCCAGGAGTAGCTTAGTTAATAAAGAATACTTAGGTGTTTTAGCAATCTCAGGGTGAGATTGTGTTGTGCCAGAAGTGACCTAGAGAATACTTGTTGTAGCAAGAAGTGACAGTGGTAGAATACTTGTTGTAATCATTTCCTTATTAGTGGAACCGTTCTAAGGTTGAAAGAGAACTGGACGTAGCTCAAGGTTTAGTGAATAAGTATAAAAATAAGTGTTCTTGCTTCTATTCATACGTTTTTCATTACTTGTTTACATATACATTTCTAGACACACAAGTATTTGAAAAATCTTATCTTGTTAAAAGTTTCTTTACGAAAACTTCTTTGAATGATAGTCTTACAAACTTGTTTTCAAAGTTATATTTGAGAAATTCTTTTTGAAAAAACTTTAAGTTTTCACATACACACTTTTCAACCCCTTCTAGTGTGTTCCATTTATTTCATTTTTAGCCCCTCGGTCTTGGGGTGTAGGCCATTGCCCCTTTAACCTAGATCCAAGACCGACCTTGCAAATAATAATATATGATAACGACTATTAGGTTTTAAGTTTGTGTCACTTTTACTTAGTTTCTTGAAGGATCTTAATCTTCATTCTTAGAATTAAATCTAAATTTAAAAGTTTTAAAAATCATTCTTAAAAAATTCACCATAATCGAGTGAGTTTAATGTTAAGGTGAAAATACGTCTCAAATTCATCATCTCTATATTATGATCTTTCGTGAACTTCTAATTTAGCTTTAAATCTATTTCTCTAATAGAAAACAAAACCTTGGTTGATACGTGTCAACCTTTTGTAATAGAAAAACTCTGGCTAATATATGTCAACATTTGCTTCTTTCAATTCTTGCCATTTTTATCGTATGGGGTTCTCTGTAAAATATCTTAATTAAAATACATTTTTTTCTCTTATGCTTTTTGTAGAAAATTGCAATGATAACAGTAGGAGCCTTATCAAATATAAAACACTATGTGAGAAGATAAACTTTTTGATAAAACTCATCTTCAACTTTCTAAACCTAAAACTCATTTTCTTTAACTTTTGGTATCCCCTATTTTGCATTTGCAAGGCCTAACTAATCTTCCTATCTAGTTGCAAGGTTTATAGGTGAGATTCAAGCATGCTTTTTCAATTTTTGTCTTGATCATTTCATCTTTTCATCTCTATTATTCTATTTGGTGACATACTAACTTTTTCATTTTTTTTTTCTTGCAACTATTGGGGTAAGTTAATCTGTATGGTGAAGAATTTTCCTCAAATACAAAATTATCTTGGCGAAGGCACAACATTAGTAAACATGTCTACTTCCTTATTTTGGTAATATCTCCTACTTTAGTGATATGTTGAGAGAGAGTAATGGGTTTTAGGTGAGTTGGATTCATTAGGTTGGTGTTTATTTTATTTTATTTTTCTAACTTAGTTCCTAATATACTTACACATAAGCAAACTTGCATTTGTACAAATTAATGAGGAAAGTTGCATCAGATAAATGACACAAGTGGGTCTTAAAGAGTCATCTAAGAAGTTTTTTTTCCAAGTTGGTGCTTCTTTTGTTGCTTAACATTTGTGCAGTTGTTTAATTTCAAATCTTATTGTGACATTTTTTTTGTAGAATGTTTTATTCATATGGTTCTTGCCAATAAACTCACAGACAGACAAAATTGTTGGGTTTTAGAACAAGTTGATAGGAAAAATTGTATCAGATAAGTGACATAAGTCACACAAGTAAGTCCTAAAAATTGTGAACTCACAAGTGTTTTTCAGGTTAACGATGACATTGTGAGTAATCATTTGTGCAACTATTTAGTTGAAAAGTCTATCATGTGATGGTTTGAGTAAATATTGGTTTTTCAACTATTAATTAGTATACTACATAGTTGTTGCTTCTTTTGTTTTCTAAACATTTGTGCAGTTGTTTAGTTTCAAACCTTGGGACATTTTTTTTGGTAAAATTTTTCATTCACGTGGTTCTTGCCAATAAACTCACGAAAAGGTAAAATTGTTGGGTTTTGAAATAGGTTGATGGGAAAAATTGTATCCTACAAGTGACATAAGTCACATAAGTAGGTCCTATAAAGTGTGAGCTCACAAGTGTTTTTCAGGTTGGTGATATGATGTTGTGAGTAACCATTTTGCAATTGTTTAGTTGAAAAGTTTATTATTTGATGGTTTGAGTAGACATTGATTTTTCAACTACTACTTAAATAGGATGTAGTTACTATACAATTTCAACTTAGATATTAAAAAGAATAAGAAAGATCATTCAATTTAGAAAAACCATGCAACCTACTAATCTTGTACACACCATCATTCTAAGTGTGGAGAAGAATAAAATAACTCACTTTTAGGGTGGTGAACATTTCTACAAAAACATAATCACAATGATATCTTCTTTTGAGTGATGTTATCCTATGCAATGTTATGATATCAATCTCCTTACATTTGTAGTTGCAATTAGATGTAAAGGAGGTTTGAATCTTGGACTTCTTATATAGTAAGTAGTATATATTTGGTCACTATACTTTTGAAAACATATTACAAGAAGGTTGAATTCTAATAATTTTTTAATATTTGTCCTATTTTCTGCTACCCCCAATCAAACCACCAGAGAACCAGTTAAGTTTGGCAAACATTGATATGAATCAAAGTGATTGGAAAAGGAAATGGAGAAATAGTGCAATCAGGCATTTGATCCATCAAATCATAATTTCAAAGGTAAAATCCTTCTCTTTCTCCATTAAAGGTAAAATCATGTACATATCATCCTTATTATTAGTTCAAGTGATGTTATTATTAAGGACTTTTTTTTGTAAAAAATAATAATAAGGGAACTCATTAATCATATACACACCATCCTTCTAAGTGTGGTGAAGAATAAAACAATTCACTTTTATGGTGGTCAAAATTTCTACGAAAACATATCACAATGAAATGTAATAGTAATAGTATGCAGATGTCTAATTTTGTTGTTGATTTTCTTTTCTGTTATGTATGAACACCATCTGAAACTACAACCCATATGCAATAGTAACAATACGTAGGTGGTGTATAATTAGGATCATTATATGTATAAATAGATATAATATGCAGTAGTAGTAGTAGTAGGACAATAAGTCATTTTACCATCAATAGTGACAATGTTTTTAGTAAATGGCTAAATAACCATTTTAGTCCTTTCTCTTAATTATTTTGTTCACTTTGGTCCTTTATCTTTTAAAAAGTTCATTTTAGTCCTTTATCTTATTTAAAAGGTTCATAATGGTCCTTAATCTTTTAAAAAATTCACTTTGGTACCCCCATCTTATTTAAAAGCTTCAAAATAGTCCTTCAACTATTTAAATATATTCAAAATGGTCATTTGTCTGAGTGTTATTCGAAGGATAAAGTTGAATATATTTTAATAGTTGAATGACCATTTTAAACTTTTTAAATAAGATAAGGTACCAAAGTGAACTTCTTAAAAGATAAAAGACCATTTTGAACTTTTTGAATAAGATAAATGACCAAAGTGAATTTTTTAAAGGATTAAGGACCATTTTGAATAAAATAAATAAGATAAAGAATCAAAATGGTCATTTAGCCTTAGTAAATTAGTAATATTTTTAGTGAATTACTAACTAATGTGCATTAACTTTATCACTTTTAATATTTTTAACAATGGTCTTAATGATTTATGGGTCCTCTGACACTTGAAGCACAAAATAATGCTTATAGATTGACTAAACTTTTATCTTGAAGGCTAGAGTCTTTTCCATTATGTCCATAACTTCAGGAATTACCATTGGATCGGTTTCACCACCCTGCAATTTATTATAATTAAGAACATTGTAGAGGTGAACTACATCATTTTAATTGGATATGATTATGTTAAAAGATGTCATTATACTGTAAAACTACCTTTATCAGTTGTTTATGGTCAAAGGTGTCTTGTTTAGCAATTGCACACAATCACGATCTCATAACACAAGCTTTAAGGTGTAACCACCATGGGATAATTTAGGTCACATATAATTTTTAAGCTTGTGATAATGTTATATTAGCATGTGATAATGTCTTAGAATGAAGTTTATCTAACTTATAACTTTTAAGCTTCCCGTCTAAGTCAAATTAACAATTTCTATTGAAACTTGTTTGCAGTTACTACAATATTTGAAACTAACCATACCAAAATTAGCAATGTTGAAATATGTAATTTTCATGCTTTCAAATGACAAATATTGAATGAGATTACTTAACTCAAATGATTAGTGTGACTGGTACAGAAATATGGAATAGAAATTAAAGCTAGTGCATTAGTGTGACTGGTACATGTTAGTTATCTCAAATGATTCCTATTATAAGCAATAGATTTCTGCCAAGTGCGGAATTTGTAACCTTCACGTGAGTATTGTAACTTTTGGTATAACTCAAACTATTTATTGAATGTGTAGTGTATCTAAAAATTAATTGATTATTACATACTATGCTATTACTTTCATTGAAGATATATACCAAATATGTTATTATTTTCATTTCAACTAAAAAAGACTGATTGAATAGTTGAAAATAGGTTTTTAGTACAGCAATTCATACAGTTTAGTTGTTACGTTATTTTATATTTTGTCCTTAGGTGTTCAGAACTGATATGTTGTTCTTATGGCTATTGTATTTGACGTTGGTTGGGATTATTGCATGGGGTGACTTCTTTTTGTAGATATATCTCAAGCATTATTAGATGCAAGTGATGTGGGAGCTATTTTCACTTTTGTATTTATCTATTGGATGGATAGTTACAAAATTGGTTTGGAGTTTATAATTGATCAAGGGGGTGGGTTGTTTATTATATATGTTTACATTGATGTTTTTGTCATTAGATGGGGTGCTTAGTGATAGCAGCTAGTTGTTGCATCATGTAAGTTACCTTTTCTCTTATATTGTGAGCATCTCTTATGCTTTTTTTATTTAATAAATTCATTGGCTTATTAAAAAACAAGAATACTGATTGAAGAACTATCTTAATTTTGTGCACACCACAAGGGAACTTGAATTGAAGTCTTAAATTAAAAGAGTGCTTTAAGTTATCATCGTAGGAGGTTGAAGTCGCCCATTGAAACACCCTAAAAATCTACACTCGATATGTCTGTCATGTGTGAAACTGCATGATTTCAATTAAGTATCTGTGAAATTATTTTCATTAAATGAAAATAATTAAACTTTATGTGAATTAAAGTCAAGTACATGATTTATAGCTTTAATTAATCATTTCACTGTTGGATTAATTCTCAGTGTTTGATTAATTGAAGAAATACAATTATTGATAAAAATAAATTTAGTGAAGATTTAATTAATTAATTATGTTTTAGAAAAATATTAAATAGAATGAGAGTGAACTAAAAACCCTTTTCTCGTTGATTAAAGATCCAAATGATCCAATTTCGCAGAGACCCAAAATCCTGTACTGCAAAATATCCTAACCTTAGACCTAGTGGGCCTAACACAAAAATAAAACCCTAGACCTAAGGACCTTGGGGGGGGGGGGGGGGGGGGGCGCCAGCCCTAGTTGTAGGACAAGGGGGGACTTTTCAAATTGTTACTTTCCTCTCTCTTCTTTTTGTATGTGCAAGAGTGTTTTTCTCCCATTCTCACTTTTCCTTCTCCCACAAGTTCATCATTTTTCTCCCCCTTCTCTCTAAAAATTCTGCACCTTCTCTCTAAAATCCAAACACCCAAATCAAAGTTTCCACCGATTAAATTTGGATATATTGTTGGGGAGGGCAAGGGCTACTCAACAACACCATTTTTGCTTCATTTGAGTGAGGAACCAAAGAGGTATGAAGGGGTTTCTATCTTCCCTAAGCTATTTCTTATTTCTTGATGTTTTTGGGCTGTTCATGTGATTGTGAGTCTCTTGACACCATGGGTGTCTCAAAAGCATGTGAAATATGTTGAAACGTGTTGTTTGTCACTTGTACACTACAACTGCTTTTATTTTTTCAAAAATAGTTTCGTGCATTTTTTTTGAAATATAAAGATGTTTTCCTATGTTTTGGCACCTCTTGATATCATGGTATTTTTTTTAGAATTTTCTGAACACCAGAACTATTTATTTTGGAATTATTTTCAAATACTACTGATTCTGTGAAAGTGATGACTTTGAATTTTATAAAACCATTTGGATATATTTTTGGAAAAATGGACTCATGACTTCGATTCATATGTTGTGAGGGTCATCCCTGAATTTTTTTTAAAGTCATAAAAACCAAGGAAGCATTTTTAGGAATTTAATGTTGTGAAAATCGAAAAACTGGACAGCAGAGTATTTAAATGTAGAAAATATATTTTGATGAGCATTTGGCCTTGATAAAAAATTTAACAATATTTGGACTATGCGGAATACCTATGAATTTTATCAGAATTTTATAAACACTTTTTATAATTATTTACATTTTCGTATGAAAAACTCTGTTCTGGTGCAATAATGTTTTAGAAATACAAAAATGGTATTTTAGGTAGATATTTTGTACTGAGAAAAATTTCATGTACTGTCCCAAATATTGGGAACATTCCCTGTAAAGTTTCACTGAAAAAAAAGTTTGATTTGCTATTTACTAAAAATGTAGAATTGCACTTTACAAAGCATGTCCAACAACCATATTTAAATCAAAAATAATAATTGTGGGTGGAATTTTCGTGAGAAAAATTTCTATAATGAAATATATATGATGTTATGTCTCTGCAAAATTTCAAGAAATTTCAAGTTAATATGCTAAGTCAAATAATTTTTGGTGTGTCTGTACAACTTTATGTATATGCATGAAATTCAATTGTGTAATTGTGCCTAATGCCTTTCAATGGACTTGCTAAGGGATATTTCACCTCAAAAGGGAAATTTCCATAGGAATGTGTATGTAATGTTGTATGATGAATTACATTGAATTATTGTTTGTTAATGATTGTTATGCTATTAACTGTAAATTGGAGACCGAGAAGAGAGTGATCCTCGGACAAATAGTGCTGAATTTTATTTGTACATGTGACTTGTTTGCAATGTTTTGTTGGTTGTGGGAACAATAATGATTCATTCTTGTGTGGGAGCAAGTGAACTCCAAATGGAGTACATTTGTAATACTAGAAAGTTATTCTAGTAATTATTGACATTCACTATGCGCAATAGTGAATTAATTATAATTAAATAATGGGAACTTAATAATCTTATGAGTTAGTAACTAGGGATTACCTATGCGCACGGAGGACATCGGACAATGGACTTAGAAAGAAATCCAGGACCTTTGCATGGACTTGGACCAAATGACTTAAATAAGCATTAAACGTAAGAGTGAGTGAGGATTCAATAAAACAAAGTAAGACAATTAAGATCATGTGGGTCATGATTAGGTGACGTGCGATACGCACATATGTTTGAAAGTTTATAAGTTGTGATTGTTCGAATCGTGGTGAGAACCGAAAGGAGGCGGGGAACCTTCATCGCCAAGTCGTGTGAGACGGTTGAACAGATTTGTTCATGGACAAAGACCGAATGGACAATTGTGGAAGAGGTTGTGCGGGGGCTTCGTTTGTGGTGAGCGATACGCTCGTGAGGAATGGGGTCAGAATGTGTGACCACTGTGGTGGTGGAAAGTTGGATCTCTGTATGGTATGTCGAGGACATACATCGTGGAAGATCGTCGTTTGGTACCTTCGGTAGAGAAGTCACCCAAACCTATAAGAGATGAACTCCGATAAGAGTGAGTGGTTGAGGAGTCAGTCCTCAGAGATTGGATGACCACACAAAGTGGTACCTGAGGTGTGCTCGCTGACTTACTATTTTTTGGGGATCTGGGGCCGAGTTTGTGGTCTTGTTTTCATAGTGCCGACTTGGCAATCCCGACAAATGCGAGGCATAACCATGTTGGTGAGAGCCCCACCATTGTACCGTGGTGAAGGGTGTACTCCCAACAAGTCATCTGACTTAAATTCTGTAAGTCCAATGAGTTCTGGGAGTTCCAGTGGCAGTGGGCCGAGTTGTGTTAAGATTGTATGATAGTATAATAGATCAGGAACTTCGAGTGAGACTCGTGAGAGCACCGTTGTAAGTTGGTTGATTGTTGTATGTTGCTTGAGACCGAACGGTCATTTGTTTGCTAGCTTAGTGGAGGAGAGAGACTCACTCCATACATTTATTTTTCCAGATACCGATGGCTCAATAGAGGCCCTCCATAAGGGTATGGGTAGTGACGCTTGATGGTCGTTGGACCCACGATGGGGTACTCGACGAAGACCACTTCGTGGGCCATGTTCGTTTTGGGGTGGTGCCACTCACACGTCAGTTCGTACAGCCGACCCACTATGATTTCTTTTTATGGTTTACTCAGCCTACACCCCCACACTATCGTCATATTACGCCGGTAGAGATCGTGGAGCTTTCTTCAAACACCTCTGAGTCGTCATCTTCATCTTCTTCTGATCCACCATCAGAGGGTCAGTCTCTTCCTCACACTGATCCAGATGCCACACCTTCCGGCGACCTTACTCCGAGGTTGGTGCTTCCTCCCTTCCGCCCGAGGTTGCTTCCGGCTGGGAAAAGCGCTCATCGCGG
Organism: Pueraria montana var. lobata; assembly: GCA_026413185.1. Classification (NCBI taxonomy): domain Eukaryota; kingdom Viridiplantae; phylum Streptophyta; class Magnoliopsida; order Fabales; family Fabaceae; genus Pueraria; species Pueraria montana. Next base: position 36,754,722 of record CM048648.1, on the reverse strand, counting down.
AGTGGTCATGGGGGTAGCCATAGAGGGTAGTGACACTGAGAAGGAGGAGGGCCCTGAGGAGGATCCTAAGCCGATTGAAAAGGATCCCGAGGAGGATCCCATGGACGAGGGCCATGAGATCTCTTCTCAGGGGTCTTGCTAGAGATTCCTCTGACATCTTTTTCTCTGTGGGTATAGTCTGACATAGGGGTAGGGTTTAGAGACGACTGCTCTGAGTCATAGGTTTTTCCCTTCTTTTGTATTTTGATATGGGTAGACCTAGATTCAAAAATTTTGTATTTTGTTCGGTCATCTATTTTCTTATTTTGGTGTATTTACTACTTTTAGACTTGGGCTGTACATGATATTGATCCTGTGCGTGAGACACTTTTAACCCTTACTCTCAGAAGCTTATTTATCTATTATTGGTGGCCACAGAGGCACACCTCATTTATATCTATTTTACGTTTTTATTTCAATGAATGTTTAATTCCGATATAATGGTCATGTGACATTTATACAATGCGGTTTTGCTCTAAATTATTTTACTGCGAGTTGAGTTTGAAAACATTTTAAAATCTACTACTATTTTCGTTTAATAAATTATCTCTTTCATGTTCCAACGATTGTGAAATTAAATAGATTAATCACATTTTATTAAAATAAAAATAAAATAAATGGATTATATGTAAACCCATATTTAGGGTGTTACATTAGTGGTATCAGAACAATTTGTCCTACCAAGCCTGGAGTGTGGACTTAACCATGTTTGTTGTGTGTTTGAGCAACTGATAACTACAGTTGTATTGATTTGATTGAGTGATTGTTCAGATCTTGCATTATCTGTAGAAACAAGGGTGTGATATGAAATTGTTTGTGATGATTGTCTGAATGTGTACACCATAATGATGGATAATACCTGTAGATGTGTGTATCTTGCATCGACTATGATGGTAGCGATGTGAGGTTTATACGTGTTTGATGTGATGATTTCTTGGAAACTAATGGGTTGATTTCAGGAAGTCATGGCTGGGAGACCCAGTGCAACCCAACAGATTTTGGAACGCGTTACTGTCGTTCTAGAAAACCTTGTGCAAGACCGTGAGGCGGAATCGATTGAATACTGTGGATTGACCGCTTTCACCAAGCATAATCCACCCAAGTTCAGCGGAGCCTTTGATCCTGAAGGAGCCGAACTTTGAATTTCTGAAGTGGAGAAGATCTTTGAAGTAATGGGTTGTTATGAGGAACACAAGGCGACCTTTGCTACCTACATGCTAAGTGGGGAGGCTGAGAACTGGTGGAGGTTTGCTCGTCAGAATTTACCATCTGAGGAGGGCATCATAGCCTGGGATGCATTCAAGGCAAAATTCCTCGAGAATTACTTTCCGAAGGATTTGCTCAAGGAGAAAGCTAAGGAGTTTCTGGAGTTGAAACAGGGGAACATGTTAGTGGGGGAATACGCTATGAAGTTTAATGAATTACTGAAGTATTGGCCTTACTATTGGCGAGGAGAGAACAAAGAAAACACCTGCATCTTGTTTGAAAATGGGTTAAGGGCTGAAATCCAAATGGTTGTGGGAGTTCTGCAAATCACCGACTTTCCTACTTTGGTCAGCAAATGTCGTATCTATGAGAACAATGCTAAGGCGAAACAAGCTCAGTGGAAGACGGGTGGCCCATAGAAGCATCAGAAGAAGCATTTTGGAGGAGCCCAAAAGCCTTACTTCAAGCCTGGCCAATCATCTGGGGGAAACAATACACCAAAGAAGCCTTTTGCTGGGGGTTTCAACAACAATACGATTAAGTGTTTCCATTGTGGAGGACCTCATTTGGCGCAAGATTGCTCTCAACCACAATCACAATCTCAAACCATAGTCTGTCACAACTGTGGCAAGACCGGTCATATGGCCAAGAACTGTTGGTCTAAGTCTGCTGGGAATGCAGGGAATGCTGGAAGTGTTGTGAAGAGTAATAATGGGAAGCCAAAGGTGGCAAGAAAGATGTTTGCCATGACTAGAACTGAGGCTGCGACATCCGACTATCTAATCCAAGGTAAATGCATCATAAAAGATAGACCCTTAGATATACTTTACTATTCTGGCGTAACACATTCTTTCATATCATATGATTATGTGAAGCGTTTAGGATTGTTTATGTCCTTCTTACCTTACGAGGTCAAAGTTACAACCCCTACCAGTAAACTTGTGATCACTTCTAATGCATGTTTGAATTGTCCTCTTGAAATCGAAGGCAAGACCTTCTCTGTGAATTTGATTTGTTTACCCCTTTCTCATCTCGATGTAGTGCTAGGAATGGATTGGTTATCGACCAACCATGTTCTTCTTAACTGTAAAGAAAAAACCTTAGTTTTTGGTACCCAAACCCAAAATACTCTCAAGTCTTCAAAATTGGAAGTTTCCAACGAAGGTGAAGTTAGAAGAAGGAGTAATGTTCAAGTTTACATGGCTCTGTTTTCAACAAAAACTAAGGAACTTTTGGATGTTGGTAATGTGCCTGTTGTGTGCGAATTTCCTGAGGTTTTCCCTGATGACATAACTGATTTACCACCTGGAAGGGAAGTAGAGTTCACTATAGATTTAGTGCCTGGATCTAGTCCTATTTCGATAGCACCCTATAGGATGTCACCTGTAGAACTAGCTAAAGTGAAAACCCAAGTAGAGGACTTGTTAGAGAAGTAGTTTTTGAGGCCTAGCGCATCACCATGGGGAGCGCCAGTGCTTTTGGTTAAGAAAAAGGATGGTAGCATGAGGATGTGTGTGGACTACCGTCAACTCAACAAAGTAACGATTAAGAACAAGTATTTGTTGCCAAGGATTGACGATCTCATGGATCAACTAAGAGGAGCATCTGTATTCTCAAAGATCGATCTAAGAACGAGATATCATCATATTCTAGTCAAGAAGGAGGATGTTCTGAAGACAGCATTTCGAACACGCTATGGGCACTACGAGTACTTAATTATGTCGTTTGGTGTAACTAATCCCCCTGCGATCTTCATGGACTATATGAATCGAATCTCCCATAAGTACTTGGACAAGTTTGTTATGGTGTTTATCGATGACAACAGTGCATATTATATTGATTTTTTTATTACCTCTTTATGCCTAAATTTTAAAATTAAATTTACATGTATACTAGTCATTGTATAGGTATTTTAAGAAATAAAAATATTTAAAATTTATTTAAACAATATATATATATATATATATATATATATATATATTTCATGGTAAAGAGAATAAAATTATAATATCAAAATATACATTTGAATACTTTTAATTTTGAGAATTTAATTTAGCTATATTCCTTTTTATAATTTTACTTTTTCTTTGTCTTTGAATTTTAAACAAAATAACAATGATATTTATTGCATGGATATTTTATAAAATATTAAAATTTAGATAAAGTATTTTTAAAAATTGCGTTAATTGAAAAATATTGTTTTATTTAATGAAAAAACATATTTGATATTTTAATTTTCATAAAATTATAAAACTTATTAAGTTAATAAAAATTATTTTAATTATAATATGCATCACCTATTTTTTTCTTTTATATTTATAATATATTTTACAAACAATTAACTTGATCCTTAAATCTTTTAAAACTTTTATATTTATTTTGACTTTCGAAAATATATTTTCAGAGTTTATTGTATTAAATTTTAGATTGTTCTCTCTTGAGATATAAGTAATTTTTTGTTTTCAATTTTAAATATTTTAAAAAAATTATTTGTTGCTATTAGGAATTTTGGTATATATATGACCTAATTTTCCAGCCACCAAATTTAAACATGATTAATGCAATTTTTTCAACAACCCTAATCCCACCCACCACAATATTGTAATAGTTTTTTTTTTCAATCCTAGTATCCAACGCACAATGTGTTGGCTAGAATAAGTAGTCATAATCTACTTAAGTAAACGAAAAATATATTTTATTTGTGAAAATATACAACATACAAAATTCAAGTGATTGCTAAGAAAAGCAATTATCCAAGATCACCTTGGATAGAGCTATCGGGAGAGAAAAATAGAAATAAACAAATCATATATCCTACATCATTAATAACCAAGTATTTACACCTTTTTTTTTGTTTGCTAATAACAATTAGAAAGATGTTGTGGACAAAATAATAACTCACAAAAACACTTTAAGTAATCATCCAAAAAGATGACTTTGTGTAGCCATTTATAATGAGTGAATAAAATATAATAGTGCCTATAAATTAGGTAAAATAAAATGTGAAAAAACTTTTGATCATTGCTTAATGCATCTATTAAGACTACAATATTTAACTTTCAAATCATGTTATTGAAGCAAATATCATATCCAGAAAGAACATTAAAAATTTGACTTACATTTTCTTGAATATCTATGTCTCAATTTCAATTACGTTGATCTTTTAAACTCATATAAATGTTGTCTCCTACAATTATCTCATTTTTTATGACTATTAACAAGTCTCAAGGTCAATTTCTACTCATTGTTGAATTATAGTTTTTTAAATTAGTGTTAAGTCATTGTCAAAAAAATGTGCCACTTGTTAGAGTTCAAAGCAAAGCAAAGGTTGAAAATCTCAAGACATGATAAAGAAGAAAAAGCTTTAAATACCTCCATTAATATTACATACAATGAGGTCTTCCAAAACCTATAATAGGTAAGAGTCTCATTTTTTTTCTTTTTTTAATATATTATTTAATAGAACTAATTCAATTGTTACATTGTTATTTGTTCTTTTATAATTTATAATTTTGTTACATTGTTATTTAACACAATTACATACCTAGGACTTGAATTCAAGACCTCTAGTTAAGGTTGAACAACTCCACACCAGTTGATTCACACGCTCGGTGGTTTATGTATATATAAACCACCGAGCGTGTGAATCAATTGGTGTGGAGTTGTTCAACCTTAACTAGATGTCTTGAATTCAAGTATATTTATATATATATATATATATATATATATATATATATATATTATTTCGAGTCAATTAAAAGATAATATAAATACTTCTCATATTATTAAACTTCACTCAATAGAAAATGATTAAGTCATTATAAAATATATAATAATTAAATAGTGTTAAAATAAATATGTGATAACCTATTGCATTCATGCATTAGCATGGGTACCATACTAATTTAGTATAAAGTAGAAAAAAACACTTTAAAAGCTTTATTTTTCTCAAGCCACTTTATCTTACTTTAATAGATACTAGTTGGTTGAGGTAGGGTGCGTGAGTTGTTGTAAGCCCCCCGATACTATCTTTGATTCCTACGGATAAAAAAAAAGATGTTAATTGGGCATTAAAATACTCTTTACATAAGACAATTATTAAATAATATTATTATTAGTATTATTCTCAAGTTAAAATTAACAATTTATTTCAATAATAATTACCACAATTTAACTAATAAATAAAATGTTAATTTTTTTTATTAAAATTAGCTTAAATTACTTTTGCTTCCTATAGTTTTACAATTGTGCAATTTTAGTCCCTTAAAAAATTTTATTGCACATTTGGTCTTCACATTTTTAATTTTTAACAATTTTAGTCCATCATTAGTCTGGCGTCAATTTTTTAATGAAAATTGCTGACATTACATGTTATTGATGACATGGTATTGACATACTAATGTGGTAAATGATGTGACGATCTGACACATATACTGACGTGACATTAACAATGTACAATTTTGGTCTTTAGTGCCACATCATCATATTGTATATGTCATGTCTGCATATGTGTTGGACAACCACTTTAGCATGTCAGTGCCACCTTGTCAATGCCACCTTATCACTAACATGTCACATTAACAATTTCCGTTAAAGAATTGACAATAAACTAATTGTGGACTAAAATTGCTAAATTTTATAAATGTGAAGGACTAAATATATAATTTTTTTTTTCAGAAACCAAAATTATACAATCGTAAAACTATATAAACAAAAAGTGGAATTAAGCCCTACAAATATTACCAACACTAAATCTAAGTTTTGTCATTTTTTTGGGGTATGTTAAGTTTTATCATCTATAACACTACACCTCACTGGGTTTTCATCCATACATTTTCATTGTTGAATTAACAATGTTCTACACATGTTGACATTTCTTTGCATTTTTTGTTCACTGTTCATTATACAGTACATATCCATTTATGTCCTTCCTAATTTGTAAAGGCTGATGGGCTTTTTTTTTTTTTTAGTTTTGTTTCACGTGTCTATTCATATTTGTGGGATTTTTTTTCTTAACGCTTATGGGTCATTTTTTTAGTAACAAGGTTAGTATCAGAAGGCATCGTTACCTTTTTATCAGAAGGCATATTTTCCTTTTTGTATGTGCTGCAACAGAAGGCATCTTTTAGTACGACTTATTCTTCTCCTGGTCAAGAATCTTTTACAAGAAGCTTCTTCCTCTTTATTTTCCTCTTCTCTGTTTACATGAAACCAACACCATTTGTGATCTTTCCCCGGCACCGTGCCATCCATGCGGAGTCCATGAGTGCGCCCATCAGGGAACCACGAGCAACATCAGGTCTAGCCAAGAACCCATGCACCATTACAAGTTTTCTTCCTTCAAGTTTTTTTTGTTCAATTTTTTGGTCATTATTTTCTTATCTTCTTTTCGATTAATCTCTAGCCTTATGTTACCTACGTCGATGTCGATCTGGCCCTATATAGTGACTTTATCAAAGAGGTTGTTGGTTATGATTAGATCGATTTCGTTGGCTTTTGGGTTCAAGTAGTCTCTCTCGCTCTCTCTAATTGTACTCATTTTTTCGATTAATGATTTTGTGTGTTTGGTGGTATCCTGGTAGGCTTCTTGCACCAGAAGTCCTCAAGAGAGGAATACCAGGCTTGAGGTTTGTTACCATTCATTTTTCTCTTAAAATGAGGTCTTTAAGCATTGTCGTTCATTTCATTACTTTATTATATTAGTATTCAACTTAACTTCATTCAATTTCTTTCTTTCTTTCTTTCTTTCTTTTTTGTTTTAGAGCTTTTATTGTTGCCACTTGCCACAAGCATGTTTTCCAATGTTGTGCTTAGCTTTCTCTATTTTATTCATCTTTATTTAGTTTGACTTTATTTTATTCATCTTATTCTTATCCATCATTTTATTTCTATACCAATGGTAACAATTTATTCTATTTCACTTCCTTAGAGTTAAGAAATTCATTTTGTTTGGCTAATTTGGGGTTATGGATTGAGATGTAAGTATGGCTTATATAAACCGAGAATAACCAAAGATGATCAAGAAGAGGTTGTTGAAGTCATTGGGCCTCTTTCAAATCAATTGATGAAACATCATTGAGTTGCCAATGGAAGAATTCGCATGTCTAGGAGCAAGGCAGTGTGATGCTATCAAGAAATTGCTTCAACAATTACAAAACAATAAGGTATGTCTAATATTCTAAATTTTTAGGCTATTTTCATTTTATTTTTTGATCTATTATATATAATATATTAACTATATGAAAAAGAGATAGTATTCAAGGACATGTGTCATTATCTTATGCAATATAGTGTAGCAAACATGAAGCATAAATATTTCTTCATTTTTTCATTTCTTTACTTCTCTTTGGATACCAATTTTTTACCCAACAACCCAAATAATTTTCTTCCAGCATTACTTTCTAAATGCAAGCTATTTTTATTTATACCCCAAAAGATATGTTCATAGAGATGGTCTGAGCTTTAATTTCTTATATCAGGTCTCTATCATTGGTTTCATAATATGGTTTGGCATTATGCAATCTAAACCTACAATGGTTGTTATGATTTCCTTTTTCTTCTATTTGAATGATGCTATATTTGATCTAATGTGCTAAATTGTATTTAAGTTAGTGTGAGCCTACACGGGATCTTGAATCGTATATCCATTATTTGGGATAGTGTGAGTAATATAAGAATGATTTGTTATTGGTGATGTTTTATTAACCTGGTTTGATATTAAGGTTTTGTCAATAAAAATGGGAAGAAAATTTTGAATTTTATTCTTTTAGCTATTGTTTGGTGCATTTGAATAGAGTGAAATTTACTTAACAGTTTTATCCTTTCATTCTCTTGTCAGACAAGTTATTTGTGTCATAAAGTAGATCGATTGACAAATTAATATAAACATTACTTGATTTGATTCTTGCATTGGGACCTACTTCTCCTCAAGAGTTTCTTGATTTGCTATAAAAATCTTGAAATGGTTTTCTCATTGCAAATTATGTTTTCCATGCCATGCAATTGCTCTTCTTTCTGGTTAAGTTGAAAGTATGAGAATTTAATACTTTTCTTGCATTACAATGTCAAAATGGTATATATTCCATTCACCCTTTTTCCATTGCCCAATTTGCACTAGGTCGCTGTGGTGGCCATTGCTGATGTTACATCCTTTTGCCACCATACCATTTTTGTCAGGCCTTTCAGGAATCTTTTTGTTATTTGAAAATGCTTAATGGTCTATTTTTTTTATTCATGTCACATTGTGGTGAATTTTTATTCAATTAAAGAATCTTTTTCAATATGTCAGTTTTTTGTTTCATATGATCAAACCAAACTAAGTCAACTCCAACATTCTTTTTTTTCCTAAGAATCTCTCAGATTTTCAGAGTAATAAGTACTCATACGTATATTTCTTTGCTTTTTTAGAAAAATGCTCTCATCCCAGTGAGGAGTTTTATTAGTCTGTGAGAGAAGAGAAGAGAAGCTTTTAATAAAACTCATTTGTCCAGGATTTGAGATTTTTTGTGCATAATTTATTTTACACTTGGACCCCATTCATTTTAATTTAGAAACAATGTGAAAGTAGAGTCTAGTATCATTGATGAGTACTTGGACAAGGTTCAAGACTATTGCGGCAACACCTTTTGGAGCTTAAGTTATTTCTTGTATCAATTAAGAATGAGATGACATACTCCTTAATACTTACAATCTAAAATACAAAGTATTAAAATTGAAATTTGAAATTAACCTAAAACAAATTTCCTGTCTCTCACAATTTGCATATTTAATTTCATGCAAAAATTACTTAAATAATATACATTTTCTCAAGTAGGAGACTAATATTTCGATATAATTTTCTATCTCGTAGTCTTGCTTTGTTGTGATGGGAAGTATGTTTTGCACAAAATTAAGGATCCTGTATTTCTAAACACGTGGGTTGCCTTTGATTAAGGTGAGCAAACTGGCTCCTTTGAGTCTTCTTTTAGTGAGTTTCCCTTACTTTTCTTTCTCCAAATTCATTTGCTCTGGCTATTTGCTTACAGTTTTGGTTTCTTTGGGTTGGTTTTTTAATGCATTCTGCAACCAAACAAGAGTTTATTGAAGATGTTACTACTTTTGTAAGTGGTGACGATTTTGAAAGATTCATCTGATCTTTTAGTAAAGGTGGGAGAGAGAGAAAATGATTTGAATTTCTGAATATTCTTTTCTTTTGGTGTATGTAGCAAACTCTGGCCATCTGAATCTACTACCTCATTTTAGTTTGAGTTGTGCTTAATGATATGCATTATGTATATGTTGGTCTGCGTTATGTTTGTCAACTAATGTTCATTTACTTTGTAGGAATTAAGGATATACACATTAAAGTTTCATCTTTTTGAACAACATTTATGTATGTTACATTTGAATCTGCTACCTAATTTTAGTTTGAGTTGTGCTTAATGATATGCATTATGTATATGTTGGTCTGCGTTATGTTTGTCAAATAATGTTCATTTACTTTGTAGGAATTAAGGATATACACATTAAAGTTTCATCTTTTTGAACTACATTTATTTGTTTCATTTTTTATGATGTTTCATTTTTTTGTTTAATATTCCTAATATTAATTTATTCTTATGTTTTTGGTTGCCAGAAGGTGACCTTTTACTGTTCGATATTTTTTCAACAATTATGATTGCTTGCTACTATTCCTAGATTAATTATTGATTGAATTATGTCAATTTTTTTAATATTTTTTATTTTGGAGACTAACCATGATTTTTATCTCTATTTTAGCACTATTTCTGTGTTTATTCTTAGCCTATCTTCTCACTTAATCAATGGTTCATTATAGGGGTAATTTTTACCAGTCATATATTCATAGATCTTTAATTCTACCTATTAAAACTTTGCAGGTTTTGGTTCATTCTCTACTAACTGAAATTGGGTATTGGAAAGCTACTTGGAGGGATAAAGTTGTTCAACGTAATATTAGGGATGAAGTTTGTACCATTTGCTGCATAGACAATGATTGTATCTTAATTTCTTAATTGCACATGATATCAAATTGTATTAGATTTTTACACAAGTACCTATGCACCATATGCTAAGGTAATATTCACTTTTTCATTGGCAAAATTCACTTTTTGCATAGGTAAAAAAACACTGCTATGTATGATATGAAAATGTTCAATTTGAATTATCAGTGATGAAATAAGTTCCATGTTATATCGATTACAAATTAATTCTCTGTTTAAGTACTAACCTCACCTCAAATGGATAATACACTTTTTCTGCAAATGATTGTGGTAATATGTTGTAATTTATATTATGAAAAAAGGTTTTCAATCAAAACAATGAGCAATTGGAGTTGATCAAGGGAAGATTTGTGTTTCGTCATTGTTCAATCACCCAAATTTGCTCCACTTCTTGATCATGCAATCATTTTTAATAAAGGTAGGTGGTTATTGTAGTTAACACTTATTTCTCTCCTTATTACATTACAATTCAGTTTTTTTAATTGGAAAGCAAAAGTTAATTGAAATAAGGTTCATAAACCATTTTTTTAGTATTATAAAGTTATATTTTAAAAGGCTAAATGTTACTTTTGGTCCATGTTTTAGTGTTTTTTTCGTTTTGGTACATTAAGTTTTAATAGTCTCATTTTGGTTATTTATGTTTTCGAAAGTGTCATTTTGGTCATTTTTGTTTTGTTTTCCGTTAACATAATTAGTATTTCGTTAACTTTTAAATACTGAAATAATTAATTTAAAATAGTGGCGGCTAAAAATCGCCACTATCTTTATTTTATTTTAAAATTAATGTGCATCTTCCCAGTAATCACCATCGTCTCTTTACCAATAAACCATAATATCCTAAATCTATCTTCTCAAAGAATTTTGCATAAACACTTGGTGTGCATAATTTTGGCACACTGAACCACTAAGAGTAGCAGTAGCAATGTCCCCAACACTGTAACGAGAAACAGAGAGCACGGCTTAGCAGATTCATTGTTATCAAGCATAATCCAAGCGCAACATCATTACCAATTACTCCGACCTCAAGCATTTAAATCACCTACATGCCTCCACAAACATTTCATCAAACACTTTCACAACATCATTTAAATCACCTACATGCCCAACAACGAAGTTCCAAGGATGAGAGTAGAAAAACTTTTTGATAAGAGAACCTTCAAGCAATCCTCACAAAATTAGAAAGTGTTACAATGAAGTTCCAATGAGCCTCCATTGGACTCCGATCGCGTCATCGCCGTCGTCTTCTACACCAACCTCTGTGTTGTCCACCGCACCTACGATCAGAGCAGAGAGAGAAAGAGACAGATTTGAAGAGAGAGGGTGCTTGGAAAGAGAAAGCCAGGTCCAGATTCGAAGATAGAGAGAACGCTTGGAGATAGAGAGCTAGATCCATCTGCCAACTATGTGTGATTGTATTATGAAGTTGGTGATTGAATTCTGAAATTGGGTTTGTATATTAGGGATTTGGTATGAGTTGGGTATTTTTTATAAATTAAAATTATCCTATTTTAATCTTTACGTAGGCCTGCAAATTTGGGATTTGTGCTGCCATAACTGGGTTCACTGCACGAATTCTACTAAATTACTATGAGAGAGTTTAGGTAGCGGATTTCCCCTATCAGATTACTTGCTAAGGTTTTGGAGTTTTAGTGTTACCCATTTACTTCTTTTGTTTACTTCATCTATCAATCTCAGTTGGTTGATTTGATATCTTTAAAACCTTATAAGTAATAATTAACGTGATTCTTCTTCAGGTGAGGCTGAATCCATCCTTGCTAAAGCAAAAGCAACAACTGAGTGATTTGATTTGCCACATTTGATTTGTCATTTGATTTGCAGTCAAGAATTTTAAGGATTGCAGAGCAATATATTGAAGCTTTAAATAACATAGCCAAGGAGGTAATATATCCCATAAGGTAATTGATACTCAATTTCATGCATTGCATAATTTTATTTAGTTCAAAAATTGTTTTTGATTTTTTTTTTACTTTTTCCTCAGGGCACAACAATGTTGCTTCCTAGCTCTGCATCCAATCCTGCTAACATGATGGTCCAAGCTCTTAATATGTATAAAAGCTTGCTTGGTAATGCTTCTAGTGATAAGCATGGTGGAACTGTACCCCCTTCAATAGCAGGACAATTAGAAGCAATAATTAAGAAGCAATATAGGAAGTTTGCTTTCCAACTCATCCTAACAAAAATAAGTTTGCTGGTGCAGAAGCTGCATTTAAGTTGACTGGGAAAGCTAATGTGGATTGTGACAAAAGCCAATTAGAAATAGTTATGAGGGTGTTAATTCTTTGTCAAATTAAGGGTAGGAGTTTATATGGGCAGCAACTATACAAGACTGCACAAAATTTATTGTACTCTTTATTACCTTGGATTGAGCAATCTTTTTGCTCAATTTAAGTTCCAGATTAATGCATTTTAGCTTATAAAAAAAAGGTGTAATATGTTGATCAGTCTAAATCCTTTCCAATATAATTACAAGTATTATTTTCTCTGCTCTGCTATCAATTGGTTTTGATCAGTCTAGTATTTACTTAATAGTAAAATCTACAAAATGCTTGTAGTTCTTGACAGTAAAATGTGTTCTCCTTGCTATTTACTTATTCCTCTTTAATCCCAATCCATCATGTGATCCTCACAGAACTCACTATACAACACACTCCCAATCCCTATGTTGCTGTGAAATAACCAACAGGAAATATTAGAAAGTGAAAAATCAAATACCAATATTAGGTAACTATAATTGAATGCAGAAATCCTTCGGGGACATTCGATAAAATTGAATGCATAAAATTCTTCACTTTAGTTCTATACTTTTATTGGATAACTGAATTGTGATCATTACTATTTGACAGAAAATGCAAATCAACTATACATTACTAGACAAAACTTTATTTTTTTGAGTATGAAAGCAAAAGGCAGCAACAAGCAAAACTAAAATCTAACAAAAACAGTACCCTGAGTGTCAGCTAACAACAAATGGCGTAATTGAGCAGGGTAACTATCTATCAAAAGAAAAGGAACTGAAGACTTTGCACCAGCCTTTGCCAACCAATCAGCACAGGTGTTTGCTTCACGAAAGAAGTGCTGGAAGGATACTTTCCAATCATTATCCAACAAGGACCTTATTGAGGAAATGGTTGAAGCATGTTGGTTCTGAACTGCAACTCCTTGAGTAATCATTTACAAAGCTACTTAAGAATCAGACTCACATATAAAGTATATTTTATCTATGATTAAACCAAGTATGAGCTGAACTCAAAGTAGATTCATTTATAAACAAGCTACAGTGCCTTACTCACATACTGCACATTAAGTAACAACATTTGTCAAAGGTGGATCAATGTATGCACTAGCATCATCACAAGCAAATATTATTTCCAAAATCTGATAAATGAATTATCACATAGTATCCTGCATCTAAGAATTAATTTGTGACAAAACATCACCAAAATATCCTCATAGAAACTATGTGCATAACAACCTAAAGAAATAAAAAGAGCACGGGGGACATAAGAACCGAAACCCACGAGAGAAATGTATCAAAAAAATCTATACTCAGGAAGTTCATTTCTAATCCTAAAGAATTGTTGTTGAATAAAAGAAGGGACATTGGACCACCAAGTGAAGCCTTAAGATTGCATCATCTACAAATAACATAATATGAAACTCATTTCTTCCATCATCTCCATCAAGTATCAATGAGTCCTTGCAACTGGAACTTTGTATAAAGACCTACAAAATAAATTACATAATGTTAGTTCTATCTACTTTGCAGTAGCAATATTATATAATGTTGACTCAAATAGGAACTTACTAGACGAGCATACTAAGTTGTCCTTTTTCAGCAAGTTGATTGATAGTGACCATATTCTCCACAAGATTTACATGCTCTCCTTTTAACTAATGTCTTGTCCATTGATAATTCAAGACCACTTTTATATCTTCCTGCCACTGATGCTCTTTCAGAATCTTTCCTTTATCTACCTTTTATTTGTGATACATGTGGGTCATTGATAATGAAAATTGAAACATTATCAAATGTGTCATAAGTCAAATTGTGCTGGTTTGACTCTTTAAGAGCTTCATTTTCTTCTGGCAACACAACAAATGTAGCAGCTTTGTTATATACACGGTCAAGTTCTATCATAATAAACTTGTATGCTTTACATGATTTTTTAGCCAAATCAGAAAGTTTCTCTACTTGTTGTTGCGCATGAATACTTCTCAAAACACTAGATTCATGACTCTGAATATCCATATCATTAACTTCAATACCTCTATTGGATTTTTTTGTCCAACGCTTCAAAATAACTGACTAGGAATTTGAATACATTTTTAGCTTGAAAAATGACCAAAATGTGTCTACATAGTATTCCCATAAACTCAAAAAGTTGGCAACCACAACTAGCATCCTTTGAGTTTAGATTTATATCAACCTCAAATGTATCTCAAACATCAAAACAATTAGATACTCAATACTTACATTGTGAGCCATTTTTCCAATTCTTCTCCTTTGTAAAGTGACAAACAAGAGTAAGCTTGTTATGAAATTTACCAAACACGTTTCTAGTATAGATGGATGCAACATGCTCTTCAATTTTTGAACCAATAGTCAAAATCCGTGATTTATGTATAGACTTAATGTCCTCTCTTTTTTCAGCTTCATAACGGTTACTAATTGCCTACTCAAATTTTACTACAAAGTCCTGTAGTGTGGTGGTTGAATCAACAAATGAGTCAAAAAAGGAATTGATACTCTCACTTCTTTGTGTGGTTTTCATACCAGCAAAGAAAGTGCTTCTATTATAAACCGGTATCCATGACTCTGTAATTTCAAAAACCTCTGATGCCATTCATTTTCTTGTAAGTTGTACACATTTATTATTCGTTGCCAATCATCCTCAAAATCCTTGATAGTTGGTGATTCTCGAATGCACCTCTTTAGCTCACGTTTAAAAGTAAAATCTTTATGATATATGTGTGCAAGCTTTTCAGGAAACTCTTTCTAATATGCCACAAGCATAGACGATGGTGAGTTTGAGGAAATACCTTGGCCACAACAGCTCCTATAGCTAAATCTTGATCAGTTATTATAGATACCAATATTTTCCCATTCGTAGCCTCAAGCCATGTTTCAAATTGCCATATAAAAGATGTCTCAGTTTCATCTTGTAATAATGCACAATAAAATAAAATTGATTGAAGATGATGGTTGACTCCAGTAAATGGGGCAAATGGCATGCTATATTTGTTGGTCTTATATGTGGTATCTAAAGTGACAACATCTCCAAAATTTTGATAAGTTAACCTTGATCTGGCATCAACCCAAATTTTTTTTATCATTCTAGCATCGTTATCACATTGTATTGCATAGAAAAAATCTGAATTTTGGGCTTACTTACGTTTGCAATAATTGAAAACAGCTTGTGCATCCCCAACATCTGAATTCTTCATTCGAACATTTCTCATATGATTCCAACAGTCTCTATTGGAAAAAGCTAAACCACAATCATTTAGCACTGTAACAACCTTTCTAGTAGGTAAACCATCATTATTAAACTTTTCAACTAGCTTTTTTGCAGCTGCGCTCATTTTCTTATGACACCTCATATAAGACACACTCTTAGGACTTGCCATGACATGATTATGGTCATTGTCAAAAGATTTAACCAAACATATGTCTTCTTTCTTTTTCTTGGCCATAGTAAGTGATGCTTGACATCCCATCTGCATAGTTGAACATTTTTTTTTGCTTCTCTTGTGTCACCATCATTTTTACCGCTTTCCACCAGAAGTTCACCTTCTCTAATACACACCAAAATGCAATAATTATCCTTCTTAGAGCGGGTACAAATCCCAAATCCTTTTGCCTTTGCAAATGTTGTATAAAATTTTACAACTTTTTCCAACGAATCAAATTCCACTCCAATATAAGGCTCAATAATTTCTTCTTCACCAATAGAAATTTGTTGCTCATCATGAATGTCCAAATCTACTACCTGTCCATCTTTTGAATCCATTATTTACTGACTGAAAACAAATTAAAAGACACATATTAATATAACTTGTATCCACCAAACATTGTGATGCATAATAAAGTTAAAAAAAATTAACGAGAAGCAAATAATCCCATCTTAGTTTATGAATGGAGGAGAATGTATCAAACTAAGCAATAAATATAAAAATAAAAGGCAACAAACCATAAACAATACACTAGTACGGAGGCTAAAACAATGAAAGCTCGTTGCTTTTTGTTTCCCTATTATAATTGGAGCTACCAAGCTCTATGCCTTTATTAATTAAACCAAACTGAATTTTTTTGTTCCGAGCTAAGAATTCACAAACAAAAATTTTGGCTACATTGAATACAGAGTATGAACCCCAATTAAAAAATTCATGTGCTCCTCATATTGTAGCATTGAACTTTTAATTCACTACAATGGGTATTCGGTGATTGAAGGAAGAAGGGAGGTAAACGATAGGTTTTTTATTCAAAAAGCAACGAAAATCATACCTGAATTTATGTGAATGTACCGCTGCAATTTTAATCCACCCAGGAACCCAGGAGAATTGGCTATTCGTTGATTGATAGTATGAATCAAGAAAAAGTATGGTTCTTTAAGAATTTCTATTTTCGTGATCAACAACGAAATTAAGAATTGACTTGTGAAGGAAAGGTGTGAGCAACAAAGGTGTGTGTGTTTGGGGAGTAGGAAGTTTACGTATTCTCTTGTGGGCAACATAGAGAATTAGTCACGAGGTAAGTGATTATGATAAGCACGTGATTAGTTTTTGTAACTTTATTAGAGCTGTTGGATCATAATAGGATGTACGGTTAGGATTTGGTGTAACTTTTTAAAAATTACATTGGTGTAATTTAATCCCTCCTCATTATATTATATTCATCATTTCTTTCTTATACTAAATAGAGAAAAGGAATCGCGATTTCTTTCTTATATTAGAAACATGTTTAACCCATTTACTAAAATAGAAATTATATTTAAAATATAACACACAGGTAGGAACATCTTGTTTTATGAAAGCAAGTAGAAAAACTTACACTTAATTCATGAGGGATGAACAATTTACCTAAAATCACATTAACATTAAAATTATTACCTAAAAAGTACATATTTTTAATAAATTTACAAATTATTTAATTTTATTTATCATACTTATATTTATATCTATATATATTTTTTGTGTTTAATGGTAATGCACTGACAGTGTAAAATAGTTTTACACTGTCATCCAATCACAAATAACCGTTTGCATGACTTTTAAGATAATTTTGTAAAAGTCAACAAACTTACCATAAATGGTGGGTTATGATTGGATGACAGTGTAAAATAGTTTTATACTGTCAGTGCATGACCTGTTAGAAAACATGGTTCAGGCCCAAGAGAGTAGAGAGAATAGAGAAAAAGTGTGATAAACTGAAAAATGAATTATATTGATAATGAGAAGGGTTGAGTACAAAGTGACTCCTCTAGCCTTTATATAGGCTCCAACTAACTACATATCTAATATCCCCTACAAGCTGGAAGGTGTTCATAACACTTCCAGCTTGGGATGGAAAAGACAAATGTATATGAGACTAAAGAGAATACAATAAAAAATGCCAGAAATACGTCGGTTGAAAATATCATGAACATAGCTAAAACGTATACAATGACCAGAACCTCAAAGCTTAACCACCTAATAAAGGTAAAAGCTATCAAAGCTTAACCATCAAGAGTAAACCACTCAAGACAGAAGCTGAAACTAGAATCCCAATGCTTAACCACCATATAAGGCAGAAGCTAAAACTAAGCTAATAGGCAAAACTTAACCACTATGCAGAAGCCACAACTCAAGGCTTAACCACTTAATAGAAGCAAAACAGGCTTAACCATCAAGAGCAGAAGCCATCATGCTTAACCACTCAACACAAAAGCAAAACAACTATCTCATTGCTTAACCATCCATGGCAGAAGCTTAGACATGCTTAGCCACCATGAACAGAAGCTTACATCAGAAAAAAAAACAATAAACCATAGTAAATCTGATGTGCCTTCAAAGAGGATTAACCTCAAACACCTTGTGAGCATGGTAGAAACCACAAGTCCAAAATAGCTTCAAGAAACCATAGTATGCTGAAACATAGCATCATCAATAACAAGATAGAAACCAGAATCATTACTGCAACTTCAAGCACACAGAACATGTTAACAGCCAAGCTCCTTAAACAGTAACTTCAAAGCTTAAATAGAGATTGATGGTACCAGTGTGAACAGAATATTAGGCAACCAAGTCAACTGAGACAGTTTTCATCAAACAGATGCCACGAACATTTGGGCCAAACAAAAAAAAACTTCAAAACAGTAGCATCTTCTATCAATCCTTCTTCAGATAGACATTCCAAACTTTCACAATTGATAAAAAAAAATCTCTCACACATTTTATCGAACACCTATGGAGCATCACTTATACAACACACATGAAAAAGTAACTAACTATTTGGGTGCCAAAGAATCAAGCTCAGCAACGTAAGTGCAAGAAAATAACCATAGTATCATCAACAACTGATATAGAAAGAGACTGAACCAAATTGAAAACCTCAGCATTTTCCCGAGAAAATGTATAACCGCAACATTTTCTTCCAACTTCAACAAGAACCACCAGCTTCAGAATAATAAACCCCACGATAATTTTTCAAGAATCTGATGATATTGATAACAGAGCTCACGTCGTATTCTGAGCCCACTTAGTCCGCAGCGTTGCAAATAGCACACATGTTTAAACATATCCGATCCAGTGCATCAACTTCCAAATTCTCAGAAAGTGCAAGAAACTGGGATGCAATTAGGGAAAAGAAAAAAAAACTGAAAGAGGGTTTTCTGATTGTGAGAAATTGGGCGAAAATCGAATCGAAATTTGATAAAGAAAAAAAAAAAGAAGGGAGAAGGGTTTGCTAGAATTATCTTGGAAAAAAGAAGAAGGAAAATGAATGAATGGGAAAAGAAAAAAATATGAATGCAGCGGAAGAAATTATTCAAGGTGGCTGCCATAGCTCTGATACCATGTTAGAAAACATGGTTCAGGCCCAAGAGAGTAGAGAGAATAGAGAAAAAGTGTGATAAACTGAAAAATGAATTATATTGATAATGAGAAGGGTTGAGTACAAAGTGACTCCTCTAGCCTTTATATAAGCTCCAACTAATTGCATATCTAATATGACCATTTTTCTCATATTTCTTTTCAAAATTTAAAAATTATATTATTTTATCTTATACATAACAATGACTAAAACAATAGCATGTGCATGGTGATGCACAAGTACAAAAACTAGTTCAATACATAATGCAATAATGGACCAAGTAAAAACGTCGTCGTTCCAGCCAGAAATAGTGTGAGTGGATGGTGGTGAGGATGTTTGCGGCGCCCAAGACAAACGTGCTTCCGGCAACACAATGGACACTCCGTTGCAAACATGACCCATATCAGGTGAGACTGGTTAGTGGTTTCTCTCTCAGCTACACGTGGAATATCTTTTTAAAATTCCTTATTTCCCTGACCCGGTACACAACAACCAATCCTATCCATTCATTATTTTTTTAATAAATCTGACGGCCCACGACACTCTTCCATAAAACACCAGATTTCGCACCGTAGAATTCGTCTTCTACTCGATTCCATTCGATTCGAAATTCGCACGCACGCACTCTCTTTTCTCTCTCTCTTCTTCCTCCGCCCACGACGACGATCCTCTCTCTCTCTCTCTCTCTCATCACTGTAACACCAGATTCGATTCACTAACCGCTGATTGATTTCAAATAAAAATATTAATTAATGTTGCTGCAACTGCGAAGGTAACAATTCTCCAGCAATGTTTGAAGGACTGGTTCATCAGTTGCTTCTCGGTTACCTCGGTCGATATTTCAAAGATATTCAGAAGGAGCAACTCAAGATTAGGCTCGGTAAGTCACTCACTTGTAGTGCTTCTTCTTTACTATTTATCTTTCTTATTCTTTTAATATATATATATTTTTACCTTTTTGGTGCATATAAGTGCGTGTTGGAAGTAAACCCCTAACTCTTGCTCAAGTTGATTTCAGTGGAAACTCAGTTTGGTCCTCCAATAATTTGGACCTCTGATAATGATTGCATTCAAATATTGTTTCATTGCTTCGTTTCTATTCTTTCAAAATAGAGGCTTCACAAACTCAGATATAACTAATAATTTTGTTTTATGGTTAAGTAGTTTTTATCTATATCTAGTTTAAAATTATTACATTGAACACTATATAATATATCATCTATATAATATATTTGAAGTTGTTTTTCATTGTCTTTGTTCTTATGATTCGATACAAATTATGATTCACAATTTAAAAATTAGCATGGCGATTCACGATTTGATAACCAAGTTGACTATATGCAGGTTGTGCTTCCATTTGGCTATTTTATTGTAATTTACTAATCTTATTAAGCATAGATATTTGTACTTTAAATGAAGGTTTTTGGTGAACTGATTTTTGAGTTGACATTTATTGTTGCATAGAGGAAGTACTGTTGGAGAATGTGGAGCTGATACTTGACGCATTTGATTATCTCCAGCTTCCATTTGCACTAAAGCAAGGTAAAGCAAATTCATCCTCCTACAAACATTTAACTAAATTCTTCCATATATAATTATTTTTTGATTGAACTGAAAGTTTATTAATAAAGAAAAAGTATAAAGATAGGAGGGTAATTTCCTCCACAAGAAAACTAATAAATGAGAAAATTACAATGAACCAGAAAAACAGAAGTCAAGAGTAACAGTGCATAATAGTAGCATAGCACCTTGATCTCTGTGCAGCAAATCTGAAATGGCAACCCCATAAAAAGACCTTGAGCAGAGCACCAAGGAGAAGCCAAAACTGTATCCTTTCCCACAACATTTCTTCATATATCAAAAGACCTTGAAGAAAAATCTGAGCAATCCTTTGATTCCTTTCCAACTTGACACAACACAGAATAACAAATGCAGCTCATTTCCATAAAATTCTGGACCTCTTTTTTTATTCCATACCCTACTTCTTCCTTTTATAATTATAGTATTATATTGTTCTGTTTTGTTTTTTTGATGAAGTGATTGATTAGAGCTGGATGGAAAAATTCTTTTGCAGAGGACCTCCTATTTTTTCTTTCCTAACAAAGCTTGAAATTTTTGGCTAGGTCGAGTTGGGAAGTTAAGCATAAAAATTCCGTGGAAAAAGCCGTGGGACCCCATTATAATCATTTTAGAGGATGTCTTTATTTCTGCATCTCAGCGAGGTGATCAAGAGGTACTTCTTAATTCCATCACTCTGTGTCTAAGCTTCTGTTTCAAAAGCGTTGACAACCTATATCCGAAGACTGGTAACCATTAATGAAAATAACAAGGAACAAATAAATTTTAGATTCTCAGTCGTATCATTTGCAGCCAAACTTTTTTTGTTATGTACTATATTTATTATTTATGATTATTATAATACAGTTTATTAGCAATTCTATGTTGTAACAGTGGGGTGCTGATGCTGTTGAAAAAAGAGAATTTGCTGGGAAAAAGGCCAAGCTAGCAGCAGCGGAGTTGGGAAAATTGTCCAGACGGGTGTGTGGTAAGCCATTTAACTTCAATTTGAAGTGTTATCCTTGGGCCCTATGTTCAAATATATTTTAAGTCATTTTCTCTGGAAGAAAGCAAATTGAAACATTTGGCCCTGGAGATTTTCCTTATCAAACTCCAAACAGGGCTTTGGATTTTAGCAAACCTTGATTTGAGAGATAGGGAATTGATTTAGAACTTTGATAGAAGGCCTCAAGAGGGGTTTACAATTGTATTCAAAGAAGTAAAAACTGAAATTTTCTTCTGTATGATATAATGATATCAATCCTTAAGCTCCAACTCCTTGATAATGCTCCATCTCCCTCTACCTGTGGCTACAATGCCTTGACATATTCAAGCCTTGATTTCTGTCTGTTGGGAAAAACCATTTTCATATTCATTACTTAAATGAGGGCGAATCTTGGTGCAATAGTTAGGTTGCTGCCTTGTGATCTGGGTTCAAATCCTGGAAACAGCTTTTCTTCTTGTGGGGTTAAGGTTGTGTACATCTACCATCCTCAACCCTCACTAGCGGGAGCCTCATACACTGGGTTGTTTTTTATTCTTAGCATTGACCACCTCTCCCATTGTGCCATGGTAAGTTTCCTTCCCAATTCTAACATATTTTAGCAATCAATCTTTTTAAGGACTCCTCTTTTATTAAGCTTAGGTTCCCAAGACAGTGAAGGAATTTCAATTTCTTCAATGATATAAAACTTATCCGGCCCAAGTTGATCCTTTCCCATCCTTAACAGAAGGGAGGAATGAGTAGTGATCAGTCCATATGTTGTCAAAAAAGGGATGGGGACTGGAAATCTTTATTGTTTATTGGCTAATCTGTTTGTTTGGTTTTTGTCCCCTATAAAATAATGATTTGGGAACAAATATTTTTACTTTGTTGCATCTTTTACTAGAGAGGATAGTAGGATACATTATCCTCAACTGGTTTTGTACTTTTCTTCTCTTTCTATTTTTCTAACAACTTTTTGAGAATTTAATAAGAGAAATTCTAGCAACTCACTCTATGATACACTCTTTTGAACACACTATCTCTTATTGGTTGAAATTTATTGGGAATCACAAAAGTTTGTGGGTCCCACATCTTATTTAATGATTTTCTCATGATTTTGTGATTTCCAGTAAATTTTCAACCAACAAGAGAGAGAGTGATCAAAGTAGCATGTTAAAGAGTGTGTTGCTACCGCTCCTCATTTAATAATCTTCCACAAGATTAAATTTCAGCTTTCTGACCTGTAGTCTTGTACTAATCTGTGTTGGTCAAAACATTTGTATATTTGGTTTTTTATTAATAGCTTTTTTTCCGCAGGTAGTCAAGCTGGGCAATCGTTTATTTCTCATGTCACTACAAAGGTAGGATTATTTTTTTTTTTAGCCAGGAATTGTTGTTGTTTCTGCCTAGGCTGGTTTCTTCATGTCAATCTAATCTTGTTCCTCGTAGGTGTCTAGGACCAAGCTCCTTTAAGCTTATGTTGTTTGGTACAAGCCTAGGAATGGTTTTTATCTGTAACATGTCCCTCTTTTAATGTTCTTAAAGTGTGAATAGAGCATAGATGTATCGTACCTGTGCTGAAACTTGATTTTTTAAGAATAATGGAGGCAGCAAGAACCAAACACTTGGCCACATGGTCAAAGAGACTCTAATACCGTGTCAATGACTATCTCTCTTAAAGCTTTCATGTTGTTACGTATTGGCGTAGGAATGTTTTTAAATTTATCTTCTGGTATTAATCAACTTTTTATAGTTGTATTGGATGAGACTGTTGTTTTGGTTTTCTTATTTTGGTAATACACATGCATACAGAGTTATACATGGTTAAATTATTTTTTTAAGTTTCTTTTGCTGGACCTTGGTGCAAAACGATTAAAAAATGAAGAAAGAGAGAAATTGCAATTTCAAATTTGTATAAAGATTGGATTGCCATTGTGCAATGTTAGTTACTATTGAGTTCTGTTCTTCTGGTTATTTGTAGTTTTCCATTTTAGTAGGCTTTTTGCCGAAGATATTTTATCTTCCTATCTGTGTAATTTTTATATCCCTTCTTAATGAATTTCTTTTTCTATAAAAAAGACACTCATACTTGGTGTGACTGATGCTTTATACCAATAACCATTAATGCCTTATTCCTTTTCTTTCAGATCCTTGACAGCATTCAAGTAGACATACGGAATTTTCACGTATTATACTGTGACACGCAGAATGATCTGGTATGTTTATATTTTTCATATTCCCCTTCAAATTACCTAGGTCTTGCATTTTGCCATAAAATCTAGATATTTTAAGGATTTGCTTATTAAGGACCAACTTTGATCGACACTTCAAGCCGAATATTCCACACTTATTAAGGATTTTAATATGTTTTTGCAGGGGCATATTATGTTTGGTTTGAAGTTTACTAGCTTGACCATGAAGCAAAATCTTATTGGGTAATGCTCTCTTACTTTCATCTTACTTACAACTGGACCTTTTTTTTTTGTTGAAGATTTCTAAAGTGGTTTTTTTGGATATCTTTAATGGCTGTGGAATATTCTGTTTGAATGTTTGCATGATAGTATTCTTGAGTTCTTCATGGGCTCTCTGGAATATTTGGTTTGAAAGTTGGCTTCATTTATAGTGCCTTACAAAAAGTACCAATACACTTATTTTGTGGGTGCTTATTTTTATACATTTTAACTTGCATCCCCTTGTAATTTTTCTAAATGTTCACCATTTTACCTCCATTGAAATTCAAATTCAATTGTAACATTTTTTGGTATGGTTAATGGTATTGTGTTTGAAATGTTCCTGTCCTGTTTCAAGTTTTATCTCTACCCTGCAGGAGATTGCAAGTGAGCAAATCCAAATTAATGCAAGTGGTTGATTGAATTTGCTTTACGTGACAAACAATATGTTTTTGGGGTGTCAGTTTATACATCAACTTAGATTTGACTTATTTATTCTCCTTATATTTCAGGTCTTCAAATGGAAGGGTGAGAGTGGGCCAAGAACATAAAATTGTAGAGGTCAAGGGACTGGAATTTTATTCCAGAATGTTTCATGGTTCAATGGACTTGGTAAATATGAACAGTATGGGTAACTCCTATTCAGCAAGCAATATTAGATCGGAAGGAAAGCATTACTATTCTATACTGGCACCATGTGATGTAACCTTAATTCTTTCGGTATGGACATCTTTAATAGAACCCTCTCTTTCCATAATTCCATATCAACCTTGCATCTTACTTACTGTTGTTTTATTTATGATTGTAACTCACTATTAGAAAATGAACTGTAACTTTAGATATCTATATTTACAGAGAGAGACAGTGTGTATGATGTTCTGCTCATGGTCTCTTTAGAGGTGTTTCTTTGTTAGACATGCCAAGCAATTGGCATGCCCTGTTACGTGATTCAATATCTTAGATTTTTGCTGTTTTCTTTTGTAATTTCCTTGTCGGGACGTCTTATCCTCTTTTTGTACTCTGCTGTCATAAAATTTCCTTTTCTATAGTTGTAACCAATGTTGTTTAAATCGAGATCCTACCTAGGATTGAGAAGGGGTGGCAGATTGTAAATCACAGAATCCTAGCACATATGGATTGTAAGATCCTACCGGAAATGCAAAATTATACTTAAAATATACATATGCATAAAAAATAACTTAGTTGACAAAAATAACATCTAAATCAAAACATTTAACTAAAATTGAAAATTCATAATCATAAGATCTCATACATCACACAAAATAATTTTATGATAACACAACTAAAAGTACTAAAACACAATAAAATAGTCCCAATGTATGGTTGCCACCAGCCCCAAGCCCCAAAACTTGAAGACATAGAAACAGAGAGTAGGGCAGAAGTAGGTAATGAAAACTGAACTCAGAATAGAGAGAGAACAGAGAGATAGAAACTAGATCACCAGCATGAAAATGGTAATGAAGTCAGAACACAAGGTGGAGATCAGAATGCAGTGGTCAAAGTCTTAATGCAACAACAGAAGGCCGATAGTAGAGAGAACAAGAAGTGAGGGAGTGGCAGAGATTAGAGAGTGTGAAGAAACAGAGAGTCGGGCACAACTGCACAAGTGAGGGAACTAGAATTTTTTTTCTTTTCCTTTTTTGCAACCCGAGTCTGTCACAAAAACCAAACCGCAAAACCCAGTTACACGAACCAAAATTGTATAGCAAAACTTGCTGATCCCACGATCCTACAAGCAAGATCAGTGATTTCACTCTGATCGCAGCAGCTTACGTCTTTATGATCATATGTTTGATCCAGCACAAACAGCCCTCCAAAACACGTAAGAATGTGTGATTTTATGATCTTAACCGCGATTTTGACAACAACTGTAACTCTATTTATTGCAGTTTTTTTGCAAACACTGCAACCTTCTTTTATATTTACTGCATATTTCCATTAATTGTGCAGTGGAGGTGTATTGCATTCCCCTTATTATTTTTATGCATAACCTTCTGGTCAGTATTCTTTTTAATTACTATTAAGATCATGAGAGGCTTTTCTTCCTACTTAAGCTTTGCTTTTTATTCTCTTTTCTAGGATAACAGATTGCAAAAGCTTGATGATAATACTCCTCAGTATTCTGTCACTGCTGAATTGAGTGGTTTGGTTGGTACTCATTTTATGGACTTTGGCAATTTAACTGATATGTTTCTGTTTATCTTTGGCAATCTACCTACATTTTTTATATATAGTTCTAATATTGTCTCTATTTATCAGGTTATATCCTTAGATGAGGTTCAGTTACAGCACATGTGTCTTGTGTGGGATTATATCTGCACTTGCAGATTAAGAGAAAAGTAAGTTCGTTGCCAGAAGCTTGACTTGAAATATGAGGAAAAACATTGAAATATTATTTCCTTGATTTTCAGAGTGTACAACAAGGGCCTATTTATACAGCCTTGGTCATAAAAACGCATGCTAGAATTATGGGCATCAAAATTGAGCCTGATTACAACAAATAAGGAAATCTCGACTAATCAATCCTAATAAGGAATAGATTAAATCTATACAAAGAAAGGAAAGAAGAAATAAACACATTAAGCACATGCTACAACTGCTTGTAACAATTGTTTTGTACTGTTAAAGAAGTACCTTCTGGACATACCATTGCTTGAGTGTGAATATGTAGTTGTTGTAGAAGCAAAATAATATTGATATATATGAAGTGAAACACGAAGCAAGGAAAAAACACTGGCAATTATTTTACTCTTCACTTAATTATTTTTCTTTATAACAATTTTAATTTTAGAAAAAAAATTTGAAGAAACTCTTCTGCAGACCAGAGAGGTTCCCCACTCTGCAATTAAAGTAAAAACCTGTCAGAGTCTGTCATATATTTGCCTATTGCAGTGGTTAGAAGCAGATCAGTGGATGTGAAAACTATTTCCAGTCATTGACTGCTCAGTTATTCTATTATTATATTGACAGTACAATACCCTTTTATGAATTCCAAATATATTCTTTGATTTATGCTTTTTTGTCTATTATAAAATGCAAAAATGCTGATCTAGGAAGACTTGCAGTTCCACCAATTGTATAATTCTTGTGTTCTGTACAAAAGCTAGATCCAACTTCAGCGCTGATCATGGACAACTTGCACTTCAATTCATTCTAGTATGTTAGCTGAGTTGGAGCTAAAATTGGTTTCAGACTTCCAGTTATACATAATAGTTTATTAGAAAGATTAAATACTTAATACTTGTATCAATGACACAGGATTTTGCAATTTCTTGATAGAACTAAATTGGTTTCAGACTTTCAGTTGTTACACTTGATAACACAGGGATTGTGTAAATACTTCGTACATGTATCAATTACTCTATGGCTCCTGCAATTATCCAAATGTAATTAATTTGTTCTTTTCCCTTCCCTGAGCATTAACTGGGGGAAAATCGCCTTTCTAGGATCAGCATGATAGCTATTATTCTTATTTTTTGTTGCTTTTCGGTCAATTCTTGCTCTTCAAATGAAATTAAATGAAATTGTCCCTTTTATATAAAAAGTATAGTTTTAGGTTTTTGAAATATTTTAATCATTATATTATATAGGTATGGTCGCTTTCGTCCCTGGCATTGTCTTTTACCAAGAAAATGTGAAGGTTGGCAAATAATTTGGTGGCACTATGCACAGGAATCAGTCCTTTCTGATGTTCGTAGGAAATTGAAGAAAACATCATGGAGATACCTTGGGGATCGATTGTAAGTTTATGTAAAGATAATTTTACTCAATAAAGGCTGTGTTTGATTTCATGTTGTGTCATGGTGGACGCCAGTGATCTGTGAGAGTGGGATTTGGTGTTCAACGTGAAAGTGGGATTTGTGTAAAGCACACTCAAAGTAGTATATGAAATTGGGAATTTTTTGTTGTGTAATATTCAATGTTTGCTTGGCCTTTTGGTGGGATTGTGGTTTTGAAGTATTTCTTCACATGTTTTATTGAAGTAATAGACAGAAAACTAAAATGCAAATCTGTATTGAAAAGGTAAAATTGTACAATGAAGAGCTTTAGCTTACAGCAGCTATATATACTGTATAAGCTCAACCAAAGTGGGAAGACAGTTATAACTGTCTGACAATGACAGTTATAACTGACTCCAACAGAAACATAAATGCATGAAACAGACAAGATAAGAAGGTACTGAGGAGATAGCCCTGGAGAGGAGTATTCTCCCCCTGCACACAAGCTCAAGGTGGGTGAAAGACCAATGGTAGCTCAACCACATTGAGTTTGCCTCTCAAAAACAGAAACCTAGTAGGAGATAGGGGTTTTGTGAGAAGGTCAGCGCATTGATCTAAGCCTAGAATGTGTTGAACAATGAGTTGCTTGGCCAGGACTTTTCTTTGACAAAAAATAGGTCAAGTTCCATATGCTTAGTCCTAGCATGAAGAATAGGATTGCGAGCTAGGTTGACAGCACTCAGATTGTCACAGTGGACTGAAGGAGTGTGATGAGTGAAAACTAATTCCAGTTGGTGAGCTACACTTGTACTTGTTGTGTGCTGTAGAGTACTCTAAAAATAGACATTCATGAGACCTAAAGTCCAGTTTGTGAAAATTATAAGGTCTTAGGAAGGGGAAACATTCACAGCCAAATGTCTCTAAGTGATAACCAAAACTACATCAGTTATTCAAAATTTTTGGTTTCCAAATTAGTCTATTGAAGATTAGTGTATCACCAGTGCCACATTAATTTTCCCACGATTTTTATGACCTAATTGGTCTCAAGATTATAAAACATCTACCAAATTCGTCCTTTTGTGTCACTACTTTAGTCCTCTATAAGGATGACATTTTCGTTGAGAGATTAATTTGGCGATAAAAATCAATGGCGGACTAAATTGTGGGTTTACTCTAATGATTTTGATGAAAAAAGGGGGGCTAAAATTTGTGGAGATAGTGTGTAGTTTAGGCAATTCTGTTGTCTACTCAGAGAGAAATATTCAATATTTTAAGGGCTGTAAATGATGTTGAATAAGGAATCCTTGGACTAGTAAAAAGAATGCCAAAACAGTTTGCAAAAACAAGTTCTATAAAACTCATCAGTGTAAAAGGGCTGTCCAATCACTTTGCACATGAGCAATACTGATACCCTGAAATAGACCAATGTTGTATCATTTGCAAATTGTAAGTGTGAAAAGGTAACTTCCTCAGTTCTAATTGTTAGACTCTTGATCAAACCCCTATCTAAAGCTCTGGACAACATTGGACTCTAACTTGTCTGTCGGATTTGTTTGTTGTACTTATTATGCATTCTACTTCTATCTTTTAAATTTTTGTCTTCCTTTTTCTACTTATAGGGCACCAAAAGAAAGGAAAAGGGAGTATACCTGATTTCCTTCTGATTTGTGTTGTTATGCAGTCTCTCCTTGACATTCATCTACCTTGTCTTAGTAATTCTTTAAGTTTCCTGGATGCAGAAGTTTCCGACGGAAATATATGAACTTGTACAAGACTAAGTTGGATTTTCTCCAACAAGAGCAGGTGGTTTCTTTTCCTTTTTCTTTCTTACATATTGATAGAAACCAAAGTATATGTTTATAACATAACATAAATATATTTTTGGTCTATGGAAATATAACGTGTTTTGGTTTTATTTGCTATAATTTTTTCTTTTTCATTTTTAGTCCCTAAATTTTGTAAAAAAACATGTTTTTAGTCCCTAGTGAAGGGCTAAAATCATGTGTTTATTAGATGAAGGGACTAAAATCGAATAAAATTTTCATAGGGACTGGCTCAAAAAGTAAATGGCCAATTTAGTCCCTGAAATTGGTACTCGCTGTTACTTTAGTCCTTATATTTAATGAAATGTCATGTCGAAAACGTCCTGGAACTGTAATTCGTTTCATCTAAGTCTTGGCCACAAGTTCTCCACACTTGTCCCCATGGTCTGTAAGAAGTAAGAACTCTTTGGATCTTGCCACCTGCAGCCAATCCAAGTCCTATATCAAATACTCTGTACTGGTTGCCACTTTCATCGATGGGCTTGCTCTTTGCACTCTATCTCAACCTCTTCTCATCACCGAATGTTGATTCTAATTGCAAACAAGAGCTCTAGATTGACACCCAACTATGCAACAGGTTGGAAATAGCCTAGATACTTTGTATAGCTAGGTTCAATGCATCTTTGGACTTAGTGATAGCTTAATGTTGGAAAGCCACCTTAATTGTGGTCACCCCTAACCCACCTTAGTTGTGGCCTGTGGGCAGAAGAGGGGTGTGTTGAAGTCCCTCATTGTGGCAGGTAGCCGTGGGCAAAAGGAGGCGTGTTGAAGTCCCACATTGGTTAGAGATAGTGCCGAGATAGAGTATATAAGTGGGGAACAATCCTCACCTTACAAGCCGGTTTTGTAGGGATGAGTTAGGCCCAAACCACATTGTAAGATGGTATCAGAGCCTATCCTAGATCCATCAAGTTTGATGTGTCGTATAATTTTTGTCTATACAATTCAGCTTCGCCATGTAGTTTAGCCAAATGGATTTCATTATATGTCTCATTTTCTCTTTTCTCAACACATTGTTTTGAATGTTAATTTTGTACTGTCCTGTTAATGATTAGATTTGTGTTTATTAGCTAGTTGATGATGATGTTGTTCGAGATTTGGAGCAAATGGAGAAAGAATCAGATCTAGATGATATATTGAATTATCGATCTGCTGCAGAATATGAGATGCAGGTGAGTATGCTACAAGATATTTATTGAAAACTCAGCATTCGCTTGTTTGGTGTTATTTTCCTTATTTGACTGGCATATTTTGGTCAACTTTTACACTGAAGGCTTGAAGCAATGCATTCTGAGATGTGTGATTTGTTTGTTTTGTTTCCAAATCTTGTCTTTTTTATGTTTACAGGAATTTCTTTCGAGGTGTTCTACTCCTAACAATGGCAAGATTAACACTGATATTCCTACAGAGAAGTCTTGCAATGATGAACATACAGTAAAATCTCGGGGATGGTTGAATTGGCTTTCTCGTGGTATGCTTGGTGCTGGGGGAACTGATGATTCGAGTCAATTTTCTGGAGTTGTGTCATATGATGTTAAGGTACATGCACTTGTTTATTAAACTATCACATTATCTTGAGGGTTGGGCATTAGTTATCGATATCATATAGCTGCATGGAAAGCTGACTGCAAAGCTGATAGTGGGATGGCAGGTGGTGGATGACCATTATTAATTATGATGTTTTGAGGTGCACATTAAGTAATTTATATTTCACATCTATAAATGGTGAAAAATAAAAAATACCCAAAGTTAAAGATGTCTTCATAATAAATGATCAAAAGTCAGAATTTGAAACTAAAGTACTAAACACAAGATAAAGATGAAACACCTGTTTCATGGTGGAGTCTGCAATCAAACAAAAAAGAAATGAAGTAACAAAGCAGGGATGTTGAGACAAACTAGAGAACAAAGGATAGAATGTAAGGGCAGGGCCGTTGAGGTCAATGTGCTTGCTGAAAACTGTTGTTTGGTTGAAAACAGTTAGAAATACTGCAGAACTATGAAGCACCTATACTTACATTTGCTTCACATATATGTATTATTCTTGGTTCACTGAAACACTGTTGTTAAATAGTGGCCATGGCGGAATGGCATGGCAGATTTTTTGCCCACTGCCATAGACAATTTGTGAAGGGAGGCCTGCCATAGCGGCACCATAAGGCGCAATGGCGTGCTTATATGGCGGAATTTCGGCCTTCCGCCATGTTCCACCACCCGCCATTGATAACACTGCTGATACATAGGTATCAGTGAAGTATCCAAGCCTTTAAATGAAACTAACATAGCTACATTTGAGACATAGAAGCATGTATAAGACAGAAATATAGAAGCATGTATAAGACAGAAATATAGAAGCATTGTCCTTTGATGAACCAAAATAGAAACTATCCTCTTCATTGGTGATACTTAAGAAAGGAATGAGACTGATACCATTTCTATTTGTAGAAAATAGGAAGTGATTTGTAATGACAATGATTTATAATTTTTATTTTGTTTTTAATAATGTCCAAGAAGTGTACTCTTAATTTAGATTTGCAGAATTGCAATTATATATTTATCTTTTATGAATTTTTATGCATATCTAAATATTTATCCTATATATATATTTAGAACAGTTGTATTGGATACATATTGTATCCTAATCACATATTGTATCACATGCGTATTTTATCTGTGCATCATAGCTGCCGAAGATGGGGGTGGTCTTGGTTCGTCTAGATTGAGACAGTGTTGCACAATGACGCTAAAACTAGGTTTTTTTTTTTTTTTTTTTCCTGATAAAAATCCTCGAATGTGTAAAAAGGAGTTTTTGGACCAAGATTGCTCCAAAAAAACAGCTTAACAATATTTGCTCTGACGCCTTTGAACCAGAAACTGCAACAAGAGCCCGGCTTTGTAGCAGTTTAGGGCTGTTATGCGATTCCCCATCACTTCAGCATGCTATTAACTACTCTGGGTTGGCCTATTCTCTGTGTTTCTTTTGGTTTGTGTGTCAGAATTGGTTTTGGTAGGAAAATGATGATTACCATGTTTTCAACTTAAAATTTTTAAATAATTGCCTGAATAAATAATAGTGCGGTATTTTGCTAATCACATGTAGATTTACTTATTTTTAGGTTATTTTGAAGAAATCTCATTTTTTTTTCCTGTTTAATAGGCTTGAAACATAGATAAAGCAAAGTATTTAATAGGCCTTAGCTACCTTGTTAAGGCTGAGGATATCTTAAATCTCTACAATGCCCCACTGCCACAAGGGGGAAAGTATCACTGTAGTTAAGAACAAAAACTTGGGTATAGCCCTTAGCCACTAAGTGGGCCTTCAAACAATTGATTTGTCCATTTGGACCCACCTTGTTAATTAAAACTCAGTGGAATCGAAGTGTTGATTTCTCTGGAGGAGAGGGAACAAGGGTCCAAGTGTTGTTGGACTCTAGAGCTGCCGTCTCATCATCAATCGTAGCCTATCACCATCTTGGGCAAGAAAGTGCTTCCTGTGTAGACTTAGAAAGATAAAGCAACGGCAAAAGCAAAATGTGAAGGTGTAAACGGTGATAACCAAGGATGCTGCAAATTGGATGAGGATATTGTGAGTGGAATGTATACCTTTTAACAGTGATGTGTTGATCGTCAAGCGACTTAGGCAGCTCCGAAGTAGAAGAGACCGGGGCAGGATTTCAGTCACCTAAACATTTAGTGGTAATGTGGGATGGTCCTGAATTGGCATAGGAGGTGATTGTGAACGACACTGATATGTTATGAGAGGAGGTGAATTGGGATACTTTGAAGAAGGAGATATTTCTGGATCAAGAGGAGAAGGAATTAATGAGTTTAGATAAGGAATAGGCGATATTAGAGAAATGGAATCCTACCCCACAAAGAGTTGAAAAAAGGTGTATCCACAATATGGCAGACATGTAGAAGTGGTGTGTGGAGTAAGAGTAACACCGATTTCCCTTCTGAACACTCGAGTATCCAAGAAAAACACATTTTACAATTTACAGCCCTAGCGTACAACTTAACAAGACCAGAAGTAAGAGCATGAACTAAACAAATAGATTCAAACACCTGAGGAGGAACAGCGAACAGAGGTTCTTTAGAAAACAATAAGGAATAATGAGGTACCTTGTGAGAGTAGAGAATGGCGTCCAATTTATCATGAATCCTGCAGTCAGAACATCAACTCAAAACTTTAAAGAATTGGCATGTATCAACTAAGTGTGGACAATTTCAAATATATGACAATGTTTTTGCTCAGTAGTACGATTTTGTTGACAGGTGTGAGGACAAGAGAACTGATGAGTTATTCCATAAGTTACAAGTTAGATAGGGTTTTCCCTGTATAATACTGACTGTGTATCAGAACGTGGTAACGTTTCTCTCTTTCAATAATACTCAGAAGTACTGTCTATAACTTTCTCTCACTGAGCTATCTGAACTTTAATATGGTATCAAGAGTGGTCAATCCTTAATGGCCTATACTTCTCCTTGACCTCCTCTGCTACCACCATTCTTAGCGAGAATGTTTTCCTCTTCTCCGGTGACTTACACACACATTATTTCTGAAAAGCTCAATGAGAAGAACTTTCTTCTCTGGCATCAACAGGTTGAACATGTCATTAAGGCTCACCGTCATTTCATTGTTCTCCTGATATTCCACTTTGATTTATCAATCAATCAAATCGCTATGTTGGAATCTTGAATCCTATGTATGTTGCATGGGAACATCAGGGCCAGATGCTGCTTTCTTGGTTGTAATCGTAATATTCCATTGTGATTTATCAATCAATCAGATTGCGATGTTTGAATCTTGAATCCTGCGTATGTTGCTTGGGAACAACAGGGCCAGATGCTGCTTTTATGGTTGTAATTCAGCTTATCTTCTTCGATTCTCTCTTGCATTCTTGGTTGCATCCATCCATTCTTACGTACTTTGGGACCGATTGCATGATTACTTCCAGAAGCAAACTCACACACAAGTTCTACAACTGCGAAAGGCGCTTTGCGCCACTACTCTTGAAGATCGCTCCATTTTAGAGTTCTTGCTTCGAATCAAATCACTTATTATTCTCTAGCCTCGGTCAGTGATCCAATTTCTCACTAGGAACATGTTGATGTAATTCTCGAAGGACTTCCACAGGATTATAGTTCTGTAATTTCTATAATTGAAAGTAAGTTTGAACCTCTTCCCGTTGAAGAGGTTGAGGCATTACTCTTAGCCCATGAAATGAGATTGCAGAAATTTCGCAAAATGAGATTGCAGAAATTTCGCAAAATGAGATTGCAGAAATTTCGCAAGAAGTTGCTCAGTGATTCCAATTCCATAAACCTAATTCATGCAACTGATTCTAATGCTTCTGCACACCACAAGGTCACAGATTCTTCCCCAGCACAAGTGCATCTCTCTCAAAAACAGCAAGCTGGCCCACAATCCACTGAACCCAGTTCTGCATGCTCACACAAAGCATATGGAGATTGACCTCTTTTTTGTTCAGGAAAAAGTATTCGCCAAGCAGCTTTGCATTGTTCACTTTTCTGCTCAAGATCACTGGGCTGACTTGCTCACCAAGCCTCCGTCTCCCATTCAGTTCTTGCATCTCTGGTCCAAGCTCAAGGTGTTTCAGCCTTCTTCCACTGCTCACCCACCTTGAGCTTGTGGGGAGTGTGTAAGTGTATTACTCTCTTACATGCCAGCTGTCAAAGTGACAACTGTCATCAGTTTGCTTAAGTTCCTTCTTGTGATTTGTGTAAGCGTTAGCTAGCTAGTCTCAGTTAGTGGCTTGTATGTCTCAGATTAGTCACTAGTTAGGTTTTTCCCTGTATAAATACTGGCTCTGTATCAGAACAAAATGTATCCAATTAGTGACTTGGCATCTTGCTTGTGTTAGGGCTTGAATCAAAAGGTGTAATGCAACGACATCGGTGCATGCTATTTTCATAGATGTTGTAGATTTGATTTGAGAGGATTTTGATTTCGGTGCATGCTATTTTGCTCTCAAACAGCTTGCATAGGCTTGAGAGTTACAGATAGTTTAGAAAGCAAAATGACCAGTGCGAAGGGTGACAACTACCAGAGTAAAATAAATATTTCAAATGGATCCTAATTCAAAAAAATGAGAAGCTACTTATGTTTGCTGCAGAGAGAGAATTGATTTTCTTTGCTATTCTGTTAATTCAGGATATTTCCAAATGCGAATGAATTATGAATATCAACATTATATACTGCATTGTGTAAATTTCTGTTTGACACCACTAAAATCTGAACCAAACAAGCACATATTATTTTTATTATAGCATGACACTTTTCAGTTAATGGTTGCTGGTTTTTTGCAGGATATATCTGAAGCGACTGAATTTCATCCTCTAGTTTCATCCAGCTTTGATGTTACTGTAAAGCATGAATTATGCATATTTTCAATGAAGTTTGAGATTCATCAGATTTCTGCAACTCTGTGTAACAAGTATTGTGCTCTATTCTTTTTCACTGGCATTTTATGATAATCTTTTTGTCTATATGCCAAGGGAATGATTTCTATGTTTTCACATCATTCATGTTAGAGTAATGCTGAGTTCAGTTCTGCAGTATGTGTTATACTGTTTATGCTGTTTAATGTACTGTCGTTTGCCCAGCTGTTAGCCTAGCAGTTAGAATTCAGTCAGGAATCTGACTGAGATCACTTACTGTAATTAAAAAGGACCTGTTGTTCTTTCCATTTTAATTTCAAAATAGTAAAATCTCTGATTTGTTTTGTTTTTTTACTCCCCCTCCCCCCTCTTACTTTCTCACTTAATCGGTGGTTCTTGATTTTTATCAATTCAGCACTTTATGGCTTATTTTTTTTTATTAAGAAAAGTGAGGATATTCTCAATTTTTAGGATGCTACTTAATTTTTCATTTACTGAACTCTGTCTCTTTGTGATGATTGTTATTTGTGATGTGCTAGCACTGTTTAGTAGTCAACTAATTTTTTTTCCCAATCTTTCTCTCATTTTTCAAAGGAGGCATGGTAAAGGAATTGCAGAAATAATTATTGAAGGTGGAATTGTCGAGTCTAAGATCTACAAAGAACGTGGAATTGTTATATCCAAATTCAAATCTGGGAAAATGGTTGATCTAAGCAACAAGAAAGTCGTTGTATATATTGGAGGGGTATCATTCTTATAATTTTTTCTGTATTGAATAAATATGACAAATCAATTTTAGGGAGTTTTTGCCATCTTTTCCTTAATAGGTGGTATTCCGATTTCCTCCTGAATACAGTGGTTCCTAATTTTATAATTTCTTCTATATTCACTCAACCTCTGTAACCTTCTCGTTTCTGTAACTTTATTATTGGCTGTTGGCATTTTACTGCCCAACATTAACTGCCAGAGAGAATTGTTAGTTTTATAGCCATTGGGTAGATTTCTCCTTTCAGTTTGATAGGAACCTTGCCATCACAAATTTCGTTTGGAACATTTTTTCCATTTAATCCACCTTGTTTGATTCCCAAGTGTACTTCCCCTGGATTCCTAAACATTATTTCATTTCATCCACCACTATGTAAGATAGATCAAGATACCAAAATTGTGCAACTTATAAACAGAATGCTAGGAACTTCAAGTAGATAGTTATTATATTTATATTATTTCAATTTCAATTCTATTGACACTGATGGAGATATTCTTTCATTTGCAGCCCGTCGTTGAAAACAATATACTGGACAATTTGGATAATTCTTGCAGCATTCAAGTAAAT
Organism: Pueraria montana var. lobata; assembly: GCA_026413185.1. Lineage (NCBI taxonomy): Eukaryota > Viridiplantae > Streptophyta > Magnoliopsida > Fabales > Fabaceae > Pueraria > Pueraria montana. Next base: position 36,717,097 of record CM048648.1, on the reverse strand, counting down.
TTTTCATCTCATGGAGATATGGACTTGTCAGTGAAGGTATCTGACAGTGTGTCACTGATTTGATGATGTGTGTAGTGAGTGGCGAGCATTGTTATGCTCGTGTAGGTATGCATGTTCAAAGCAGAAATGTCCTGTTATATAACTTTTTCTTTTCCAATCTTGTGTTAACAGGGAATACTTCAACAACTTGAAGTGACAGTTGATGCAAACATTTTATCAAATTTGTTGGAGTTTTATGATGTCTTTACATCCTTCAAATTTCATAACGAAAGGGTATGCACTATTTTTATTGATGTCCTGTTTTTATTATTGTTTTTCCTCGTTCCCTGTTTTTAGTATTGCTCAAGTTCTGGCAGTCAATTTCCTTGGGAAAATGTTTTCTAGTTGATCATTTGAACTAAAAGATTCACTGATGACTTCCTTAGAAAGGACTTCTCTCAGACATAATGATGATTAATTTCTATATGCTTAGTTCTTTCATGAAAATTAGGCCTGTTTTTAGTATTGCTCAAGTTCTGGCAGTCAATTTCCTTGGGAAAATGTTTTCTAGTTGATCATTTGAACTAAAAGATTCAGTGATGACTTCCTTAGAAAGGACTTCTCTCAGACATAATGATGATCAATTTCTATATGCTTAGTTCTTTCATGAAACTTAGGATTTGAAACTAAATGCAGAGCTGCTTGATTATCACAACATAACTTCATTTGTTGGTTATTTCGATTCTCCAAACTTCAATTCTTAAAGTTGTGGAATCCAAATAAGCTCACAAGTGGCTATAACCATGGTTCATATTCAGCTTTTGCACTTAATTGTGCAACAACATTTTGCTTCACTCTTTCATTAGACAATAATATTTCCTCCAGTGAAGACAATACTGTGTGAGGTGGAACTTATATCAATAGATCCTGCCAATCTGCATCACAATAACTAAGTGTGTGTGCTTGATTGTGTTTTTGTTTTTTAGATTTCAAAAAGTGTTTAATAAAACAATATTCAAAAACTAATTTTTAGAGAGTAAGAGTGGGGGGACGGTGTGAAAGTACAAGCAAGAACATAAGTAATAGAAAATTGAAAGTAGAAAACCAAAACAACTTAGAGATGTTCTAGTTTTTTGATTTTAAAAACTAAAAGATATTACTATTAGTTATGAAAACAGTTTACAGAAACTACTCTTTTTTTGTTTTTACTAACAGAAAACAGTTTTCGTAAACACGAAACAGACAGGCCCTAACTTTTTGAGTTTTACTGAGTATCTGTACCACTGCATCCCAATAATCAGTATGAACTGATTGCGTGAGTTGGTTTACTACAATTGCAGAAGAAATATCTGTTCTTGTAACAGTGATATTCCTCATTGATTTTCTCTATATCCTGATCTTCAGTCAAGACAGGTGTGGAATTTCTGGATTCATTACAAACTGATGGAATCTGTAGCCCTTGATGTCAGTTTTAGTTTGCTGTCTCCAAATCAAAAAGTTTCTCATCAGGTTTAACGAGAATGGTGTTAGAAAAAGATACTGGTGCAAAGTAGAAATTGTGACATGAACTGAGCGAGAGGTAGGGTTATTTTCTCCCGATTTCTGGACACAATTTGATGGTGGTGAGGTCTTGGTTAGTATCAATCAACCGTGATATCATATTACAAGAAAAAGGAAATGGAAGAAAGTGGGGGAATATAATAAAAATAATGGACTGAAAAACTGTAGAGCTTTCAGAGTAAAGCTGCTTTCTATTCCCTTTGTTAATGTTCAAGTGGCTTACAACAATGTTGAAGTATCTTTACCACTCAAGAGATGTATCGATGTTTGGTTGGAAAATTAATTTACTTGTCTCACACAAGGCCAGATACTGCATTCACTGTAAGTTTGGTTAGCCAATTTTATGCATTGTCCAAGAGAAGTTCACTTACAGGGCACTTATAGAATTTTGCAATACCTTAAGGGGACACCAGGAAGAGGAATTTTATATAAAAGAAATGAGAATACAATTCTTGAAGCTTTCAAATGCTGATTATGCAGGGTCAGTAACTAATAGGAGATCCACTACTGGATATTGCACCTTTCTTGGAGGAAACTTAGTAATTTGGAGAATTAAAAAACAGAATGTTATGGCTCTATCTAGTGCTGAATCTGAGTTTCAAGCTATGGCACAAGGTATTTGTGAATTGCTTTGGTTGAAATTATAGAATTTTGCAATACCTTAACGGGACACCAGGAAGAGGAATTTTATATAAAAGAAATGAGAATACAATTCTTGAAGCTTTCAAATGCTGACTATGCAGGGTCAGTAGCTAATAGGAGATCCACTACTGGATATTGCACTTTCTTGGAGGAAACTTAGTAATTTGGAGAATTAAAAAACAGAATGTTATGGCTCTATCTAGTGCTGAATCTGAGTTTCAAGCTATGGCACAAGGTATTTGTGAATTGCTTTGGTTGAAAATTATCTTAGAAGACTTGAAGATTAAATAATAGGATGGACTTGTGAAGCTTTAATGTGATAATAAGTCAGCAATTAGGATAGCTCATAATTCTGTTCAGCATGATTGAATGAAACAAATTAAATTGGATAGGCATTTTATCAAGGAAAAGCTTGATTGTGGTTTGATTTGTACTCCATATATGTACCTTCACAATCGTGAATCGCTGAGCTAATTTTTGAATCGTGAATCACAACATATGCAAAGTTAGCTGAGATTCAAATAATATGACAGAATTGAATCAGAACTTATGAAGAGAAATAAAATTTTATTTGAGATTCGAATCTAACATGATTCACAATTCAAATCAGAACTTATGAAGTGAATCATAACATATTGTTAGAGAATATAGTATTAGTATTAACTGATGCTTGCATTGTACTATCTTGGGGTCAGCTACATGGTCTAAATGTCAACATTGGGCTCTATCTGATAGTCAAGCAATATGGAGGGTTGTAGTCTATAGAATAAATGCTTGTGTTTTCTCTATCTCATTGTAGTTCCCGTTGGAGGATGATATATTCTTTTATTTGTATTTTGGTGTTAAATTTCTGTTGTTTCTGTCGAACTGCAGGTGCTGTTGTCACTGAATGGAATTGAAAATGACAATATTAGGCTCCTATCCAAAGCAGAGTAAGCTGTGCTTTCATAATTACTCATAACATCTCTTTTATGTCAAATCATCTCTCAAACAATAATGGTAACTTCTGGGTTTCTTTCAATCTGCAGATATATTTCTGTAAACCATAAAAAAGTTGTGTGGGATGTTACTATTGTTGATGTTTCTGTTAATTTTCCTTGGAGAAGTACAGCATCAGAGTATAGCAACTTGGTAACTCCTCTATATTTCAAAGCTAAATATTTTATGTGTCCATTATTGTTTAATGACCTCAATGAACAAATTAATTTAACTGTCAAATATAAAGTTGGGCAATCTTTTCTTGCACTGTGAATAGGAGTGACAATTGCATCCATTTATTCACTAACGTTCCCAACCAACATAAATCCAATCAATCTTCCCAATCGTAAAAATAAAACATAATGGATTGGATCAACAATTATTACTAGATGATTTATAAACCATCTATCATATTCTTTAAATCAATGGGTCAAGATATTGGATCAAAGATGGCCATAGGAGCAAGGGAGGTTCTTCGGAAAACAGTTCTCATAAGGAGAGAAATAGTAGAGAGGTAATTTTTGTTGACAAGTAAGAAAGGAAAAAAGTATTTTATTTTTAATGGATGTTTTTTGTTTTTTTTTTAAATGAGTCATGGATAGATTGGATTTTTTCAATACATTTTTAACGAATTATAAATGAACAGATGGTTTATTTTTGACCCGGCAACTTTAACTTAACTCAAAATTTATCCAAACCATCCATTTTACATCCCTTTTGTGAAACAGCTATGTGCCTTTGGAACAACCTTTTTGTTCAACTTTGAGGCACATTTCTTGGTTTGGTACAACAGTTTGTCATAAAGGAGTGATTTAGTGTATTTGTTGTTTATGTCGTCATTTAGTGTATTTTGTTGGAATGATGTGCTTTCACTGATATTACTTGAATATCTCTCATTCCTTTTTCTATTTATCATATATTAGTTTGAGAGTATAAAGGGTATCCTTGATATCATTAGCAATCATAGAAAAGAAATTATAAAATTGCAATTTTTTTTTATTTGATCAGTATTAGTGGTGAAAAATCAGAATTGGAATGAAATGTTTTATGGCCTGCTGGTAACTAATGAAGGGATCATTTATTTTGAGAGCAACTATTTAAAGAAAGATTTGCAGTGAGTTTCAACAATTTCGACTGATGGATGGGTGACCAAACGGACAATCTGCAGAGAATAAATATGGACTGTCCAATAGACAATTATCTGTAACAGGCAGGAGAGGAAAAATAGGGATCAGGATAAGTTATTAGGTGTATCTTGTGAAAGGATTTGGGTGGGAGTTCATCTTTTTTCCCCCTGTATTCTTTGATTTCAGTTCTTGTATTTCGTTGATACAAAGCTACAGATTCTGAATTTCTTTAATAAAATTTTATTTCTCTTTATAAGTTCTGATTCAGTTCTGTCATATTATTTTCCCTAGACACTCCTGGTTGGCTCCTTAATCCTCTCCTTTTTTTTATATATATAATATATAATAATATATAAAGCAAGAATTTATCAAGATAGAAACAAGAGATTAAAATACAAGAGGATAAGAAATTCTCTAAAACTATGCCATGATTGAAACAAGAAAACAGAAAAATTGATAACATGAAACATGTAACACAGCATGCCAATCTCTCTTTGGATCAACTGAGACACCCCTACAGCCAAGTTTGACTACTTATCCCAAATGAACTCTTGAGGCAACAATCGACCTATAAAAAATCTAGCATTTCTTTCCAACCAGATGCACCAAAGAACTGCAATCTGGGAACAACACCAAAGCCTTTTAGTATTTATGTTGGTGCCAAATCCTCTAAAATTAACAGAGGAAATTCTTAAGATCCTTGGGGTAAACCCAATCTTTACCAAAAATGCCAAACAGATTACTCTAGGGAAAGGAAACTGCTGAGGCACAAAAAAGCAGATGAGAAACATTTTCCGAGCTTGATCTCCACCTAACACAGTAATCAAGAGACAAAATAGCTAGTGGTCTTCAACTTCGAAGTAAATCATTGGTATTAATCAGGTTTAGAACAGTTAATTGTCCCGTGTTTCAAATGGTAATTTTCAGTAGGTGTCATGGAGAAAACATTATGTGGTGCTAGAGATCTGGTTACGTTCTGTAGTATTTGCTTAGTTATTCACCATACTACCCTTGAAAGTTTTGTCATTAGCATTTTTTATATTACACTTTGGTTCTTAATTATTTTTCTTGTTTATGCTTCTTATTGATGATGTTTTTGCACAGGTAATGAAGTCAAGATCTTTATGTTTTAAATCCACAAATGGTCTTGAGTCTTTTTCTTCAAAAGTTGAGGAGCAACCCTACTCTGTGAAGAACTTTTTAAATTCAATATCCACATCTGAAATTTGTTTAGGCATCCCACTTCAAGATCTGTATCATTATTTTGATGTTACACTAAATGATTTTATGGTAAGGCTCTTAGTCCATATGTAGTTCTTGTGCTTGTTTTTTACATTTGTTATCCATCCTTTTATTGTGGTAACTATTGGATTGCTTCTTATTTCTGCAGATCACCATGATAAATTCTGATCAGTCACAAAAGGTTTCTATTCTTGAGAAATTTAGTGTTTCGTTTTTCCTGGCATTTTGCATGATCCCAGATGAGTCCATTTTGAAGCAGTTAGAGGTGATTAACTTATCAGATATGAAGTAAAATTACTTGAACATACACTTCACACAAACTTGTCTCCCGTGTAGTAATTTTCTGTTCTCTCTTTCTCTCCCCCTCCCCCTCTCTTGATTCCTAATACTTCTTAATTTCAGGTTTATGTACTTATTGAATCACTTAAAGCACACTTCTCTCCTTCAATATATGGTGCGTTCATAGAATTGATGAATCATCTGGGAACATTGCATGTAAGGGGTGAATCTAGAGTCTTAAATTCCCTGCCTCCTCCCAATATTGTTTCAGCTGTGCCAACATATTCTTCTACTTTTGGCATATCCATTGTTTCAAAAATTGATTCCGTTGATCTGGAAGTTGACCTTGAAGATAGTGGAGATAGCAGCTCAGCGCTCTTGGTTTCCTTACAAAAAGTGGTCTTATGGTATGTTCATCATTATCCATTTGGCTGCCTTCCATGGGGGCTATTTTTACATTTTGACTTCAAGTTTTCAACTGTGCGATTTGAAAAACCACTCTTCAGTTTCTCCTTACTTTTTATTAAGTTGTGATCATTGAAACTTGTACTTTGTTTGTTAAAATAGGAGAAAACAGAAGTATAATGGAGGGAAAACCGTGTTAATTACATTAATTACACATAAATAGAGGATATTTTGTTTCCTCTAAATTAAAGATTATGTTCCTATAAACCGCTATTATTAATAGAATCAGAATATAATATTCTGATTTTCAACACTCCCCCTCAAGCTGAAGCTTACTAAGCTCTCAGCTTGTTACAAGAAAATTTATTCCCAACAAAAACATAAAAATTGAGCTCCACTAAAAACAATATTTTGAAGACAACTTTGGGATCTTGGTGAAGTCGGGGAATATTGCTAGAAAGATAACATTGCCAGAGAGCTGGAATACCCATCAGCCTAAGAAAATTCATGGCAAGCAAAGCAAGTTCCGACTTTCTTAAAACCAACATTTAGAAGCTTCAAACCAATATTAGTGAAGACCCAAATAGACGGTTCTTGACCAGATCGAACCGCAAGGACATCAACCAAGTCAATGATTGGGACAATGCCAATGCATCTGAGACAAGGACGAGGCCAGTGCAACTGGGACATGTACGAGGCCAGTGCATCTGGGATAAGGACAGAGTGGGTTTTGTCGGCGACGGTGGGGCGAGTAGAAGGCGGTGGTCGGAAAAGTCATCGGAGGTGCGAAATTGATCACCAAAAGAAGGGAGACAATCAAAAGGGTCCACCGGGGACAGTAGGTCTGTCCCCGGTGAGGCACAATTTTTGTAATACCTCTATCAGGCTCTGGATACCATGTTAAAATAGGAGAAAACAGAAGTATAATGGAGGGAAAACCGTGTTAATTACATTAATTACACATAAATAGAGGATATTTTGTTTCCTCTAAATTAAAGATTATGTTCCTATAAACCGCTATTATTAATAGAATCAGAATATAATATTCTGATTTTCAACATTGTTATTTAATACATTCTGTATGGTGGGGTTGTTCTTGTACGTGTCGTTATTGTGCTTATTTTATGTAAAAACTACATTATTGCTTAAAGCTCTGTCAAGATCTAGGTTTTTCATTTTTCTGTGGTAATGAGTAGGATTAACACCATCTGTCTTTTCATGTGTTTACTGCTTAGACTGCATAAATCTTTCATGACAGTTGTTTATGTTTTTTAGTTGAGTTTTGGGACTACGGTTATACGTACCTCCATTATATGGTTGTGGAATAAGTTTGAAAAGGCCATTGATGGGAGGAAACCATCTGGAAGCAATAATCAGAGCTTCAATGTTTTGAGAGAGCCTTATCAAGGAGTTGGAACTTGATAATGAATGTTATACGATAGATATTGGAGCCATTACAAAAGAAATAACTTGCTTCTCCAAACTAACTTTTGTACAGAGGAAAATCCTTATATTTCTAAATGAAAATTCAATGTAATTTTAAACCACACTTTCATTACAATAAAATCCTGGAATAGTTTAGAAAGCTATTGTTATTGAAGAGTTTTCATTATCACCACTTTTTTAGCTTCTATTATATCATACATTCGTTATCTTGTTTGTATTTTCATTTTCATGATGATGTAGAATGTTTTGAAATCCAAACTGAATATCTTGTTTTGCTTAATTCTATTTGCCTTTCTTCACCAGTTTGTTGTTTTGTGACCTTAAACTGCTCTGTGATGTGTTTATACCTTCCCATATATTTAAAGTCCAGTTCCATTGTTATTGTCAAATTAAGGATAACTTTTTTTGTTGCTAACTCCTGCCAGATAATCCAAAATCTCATTTACAGTGAAGTCCTTCATTTTGACTGCATTATTTTATCAAAATTAACGCATATGATTTCTTATAGTTTTACTAAACATGCACTGCATTGTCTTTTATTGTTTGTTCTTAGAAAGTGGGTTATGGGCCTAACTCAACCCTACAAAACCGGCTTGTAAGGTGAGGGTTGCCCCCCCACTTATATACACTAACTTGGTCATATCACTAGTCAATGTGGGATCTCCAACACCCCCCCCCCCCCCCTCACGCCGAGGATTGGACATCTGCGAGTGGTCCGATAGCGGCCCGATAGCGAGTGGCACGATAGGCCCACAACAAGGCACAATAGGTCCAACAACAGATCACTAGGATAGACTTTGATACCATCGATACAACAACAGGCTCTGTTAAAATAGGAGAAAACAGAGGGATAATGGTGTGAAAACCATGTGTCTGAATTACACAGTGGTGCCTCTTTATATAGATTAATTACAATCGATACAATTAATTATAGGAGATATTGTTCCTATAATTCTGATATGATAATAAAGACAGAATCTGAAACTGATCCTGTTCTAATCTTATCCTGATCCTATTCTGATACTCAACACTCCCCCTCAAGCTGAAGCATACTAAGCTCTCAGCTTGTTACAAGAGAATAATTTATTCCCAACAAAAACATAAAAAATGAGCTCCACTAAAAACAATATTTTGAAGACAACTCAGGGATCTTGGTGAAGTCGGGGAATATTGCTAGAAAGCTAACATTGCCAGAGAGCTGGAATACCCATCAGCCTAAGAAAATTCATGGCAAGCAAAGCAAGTTCCGACTTTCTTAAAACCAACATTTAGAAGCTTCAAACCAATATTAGTGAAGACCTAAAATTATTTTAAACTTGAAAAACGAGAAAATCTTCATCAATAGCAAGATTTGCCCGAGGCTCATAACAGGCTAAAACAAGACGAGCAAAACACATGCAACTGCAACAGTGGCGCTAGGGTTTTGAAGCCATCAAGGGAAAGAAACCGTATGCGAGTAAACAACAACTGCAAAAGAAACACGTACGCAAAACCTAGGCTAAAGAGCTGGGCACGCAAAACAACTCTGATGGAGGTGAAACTGTAGGGTTAAAGGTGCAATGAAGGAGCAACCAAGCTGGTGAAGTCGCAGCCTGAACGGCACCATCATGTGCCGCCACGCGCTGTAACAGTGGGGAGCTCAAATGGTGTTTGGCGCACAAAGGAAGGGCGCGTAAGGGAGCGTTGGATCTTTGATGAGGTCGCCGTCACCACCATCGTGTAGATTGGTGGACGGCTATGCTGGTGGTGGGGTCACTGGCCGAAAAGGTCGTTGGAGCTTCGGCAACGGTTGCTGGAAAATGTGCCAGAAAGGGGAAAAATGTCTCCAGAAAGCAGGAACCGAAAAAGGGCAACGAGCAGAAAGGTCCACCGGGGACCTACTGTCCCCGGTGGGGCACGGTTTTTGTTATTCCTCTGTTAGGCTCTAGATACCATCTTAGAAAGTGGGTTATGAGCCTAACTCAACCCTACAAAACCGGCTTGTAAGGTGAGGGTTGCCCCCTACTTATATACACTAACTTGGCCATATCACTAGTCAATGTGGGATCTCCAACACCCCCCCTCACGTCGAGGACTGGACATCTCGAGCGTGAAGTTTGTAGGACTGGACATCTGCGGGTGGTCCGATAGCGGCCCGATAGTGAAAACAGAGGGATAATGGTGTGAAAACCGTGTGTCTGAATTACACAGTGGTGCCTCTTTATATAGATTAATTACAATAGATACAATTAATTATAGGAGATATTGTTCCTATAATTCTGATATGATAATAAAGACAGAATCTGAAACTGATCCTATTTTGATACTCAACATTTGTGATCTCCTGTACAGTGAACACCTTAATTTTTTATTGCATTACTTAACAATATCAATGAGAATAGGTCAGACTACTTGTCGGGGGTCTAAGGCGTAACTCATATCAGGCTAGGCCTAATTACTAAATAAGTTAGGCCAAGGATTTCTTAAATGCCTATTTAGTTTCTTAGAATTGTGGGTTATGGGTCTAACTCAACCCTACAAAACTAGCTTGTAAGGTGAGGGTTGCCTCCCACTTATATACACTACTTTAGCCATATCTCTAATCGATGCAGGACTTAACCACCACCCTCGAGACTGCAATTAAGGCAGCCCTCAAAGAGGCCGCAACTAAGGCGGGCTAGGGGGGGTCTGCAATTAAGGTGGCTTTCCAACACTCCCCCTCACACCCAGGACTTCCATCTTGGAGCGTGCCAAATGCAGGTGGCCCACCAATGGATCTAGGATAGGCTCTGATACCATTTTAGAATTGTGGGTTATGGGCCTAACTCAACCCTACAAAACTGGCTTGTAAGGTGAGGGTTGCCTCCCACTTATACTACTTTGGCCATATCTCTAGTCGATGTGGGACTTAACCACCACCCTCAAGGCTGCAATTAAGGCAGCCCCCAAAGAGGCCGCAACTAAGGTGGGCTAGGGGGGTCCGTAATTAAGGCGGCTTTCCAACAAAAACAGAACTTATAGGCTAGTCTATTTAAATAAATAGAAATAATATATAATTTGCTTTAAGCTTACTGGCATATACATAAGTTTAGACTTGTTAGTCTATTTAGAGGTAGGTTTGTAGGCTTATTTAATAGGCTTTACTAATATGTAGGCTTTTAAATTTAAATAGGTTTTCAAGTAGACCTGGTTAGGTCTTTGAAAATGGCTGCAGCTACTAAATTGGTCAGGTTCATGCATTGTAAAGTATAGCATAGCGCAGCTGAACCCATTTCTTAGTTAACAAAAATAACTCAAATGATTGTTTGTAGGTTTACTAAACACATAATAGGATTACATTTTGCTTTACTGTTTGCAGGTATGCTTCTACAGATATTCAGGAGTTATCTGTCAGTATGAAGTCTTTAATGATCTGTGCTTATAAAATGAAAGAAGAAAAAGACAGCCGTGTTGTGCTTTTATCGGGGAAGTTATTTTCTCCTGGTGCTGCTGTTGGAGAAGACTACGTTCCTGGACCAAATATTGAATTTGATCAATATTCTGACGTGGCTATGCTGGCTGATGCATGTTTTGCTATGCATTATGAATCTTCCACAACTGATGTGGTTTGTCATAAGATTTTTATGTACTTAAATAATACTGATATCCACTGCTACCCACATATTACTGGACTGCTCATTGGATTCTTTGATAGGTTGTCTGCCTACAGTAGTAGTTTTGAGAACTCCTCTGCCAGTAATACTGTTGACATTTCAAAAATTTTCTCAAGTTTTGGGTTACAGAAGTTTGGCTTCTCAAATTATTTTGAATTTGGTTCCACTGATTCTGCTTGCATTCCATTGGATTGCTTTCCGTTTGTAACAATTCACAATTCTGGTTCTCTTGGTAATCTAGAGAGCGCACTCATACATGCCATTCCTGACTGGAGAAAATATTTTATCCCGAGGGACAGAAAAATCAAAAGTTCCAAAATAAATATGAGAGGGTCCAAACTTTTCCAAGTTTCTCCCTCAAAATCCAAATCTGATTTTGGATATTCTCATGTATCTGGGATTGCGAGCACCTGTGATATTTTTTCTATTGAATTGCACCTATTTGGAATAAGAGCACATTTTCATGACTCATCATGCATTATTGGGACAATCATGGTGCCTACATCTAAGTCTTCTCTATTATTTTCTGAAGACAGTATGGATATATTGTCTTCTTCTGAAGGATTGACTCTTACATCATCTTGGGGACCGCAAAATTTTCAAGATTATCTATGGGGTCCCTCTTCACCAAATTTGTCTCCTATTTTAAATGTACGGGTCAGAAAAGGGCAGAATATATCTTCAACTGCTGATTTGGAAATAAGCATTGGCATTCAGCATGTCTACTGCATGTTACCTTCTGAATATCTCTCCATTATCATTGGTTACTTCTCATTATCTGAATGGGGTGGTGCTTCTGGTGACCAGTGTTCCTCAGAAGAGCAAAGTGATATAGATGTAAAAAATGAAATGAAAATTACATATAAATTTGAAATCTTGGACTCTAATCTTATTTTTCCAGTGGAAGGTAATGACCATCAGTTTATAAAGATTGAAATGCCGCAGCTTTATTGTAGTTTCATCGAGAATTCTGGTGTTGAAGTATTAAAGAACATCCCTCCTGAATGTTCCGTTCCTATTCATAAGCTTGCCAAAAGAAATGATTGTTTAAATGTGTTTGGGAGAGACTTGTTTGTATCATTCCTTCTTTACAAGAATGATTTGCTTGGCTTAGCAACAATTGAACGGAATACGGAATTTCTAACAAGTGCTTTAATTGCACCCATAAATGCAGATGTTTGGGTCAGAATTCCATATGATGGCAAATCTAATTGCAAAAGCACTTCATCGATATGTTTCATGACAAGCATCAGCAGTTGTCATATTGTTGCAGAAGGTATTTTTTCTACTTATTTTGGTCATCTTTTTTTGCCTCTACTTTCTTATTCATGTATTTCACTACTTCTATATTTGTTGGATCATGTAATTGTAATAAAGAAATTTTCCTTCAATAACAGGTAACCACTTTATTGATGGATGTATGGCCATATGCGATGTTATTGAGGAATTTTCCTCAGTTGATGATCAATCCAAATGTTTCAGATCAGATGTTCTGCAATTTCTTCATTCAAAGAGAAGTTTAGAGGCAACCCGAACCATTTCTTCGACTCTGATGGCCTCAACTATTATATCAACAGAAGTTAAATGTTGTGCAGAGTCTTTATTAGTAAGCTTCCGTCATAGAAAAGAAGATTTTGTGGAATTAATAACCAAGGGTGATTTGGGGTTTGTTTGTTCTGCATCCTTAATGAATGATTCCTTGGTACGCTTAGATTTGGGTTTCTCTAAGTTAGTGTTTTACTCCCCACATGATTCTATTTTAGCAAAATGCAACCCAACTTCTTTTTCCATGTCAGTACTTAGTATCTCTTTTCCTCAATCTATTGACGGAAAAAATGAACTTGACCTTTGTCTTTCATCCCTTGATATTTGGCTTCATTTGGCTGAGTGGACCGAGGTTGGTAAATTCCTTAATCAGTTCCGTGTACATTTGGAAAGAACTCCTGTGAATGCAATAACAAATAGTTTGTCCGTGGATGCTTCTAATTGTGTAAAAAAACCAACAGTTCAACATATTTCAAGTTTCCTTGATTCTGAAAGCACCTCAGCACCTTTTACTTCACAAGAGATTGAGAATGATGTCTTAATAATTAAGTCAGAAAATGTTTGTATTACATTTCACATCCCTGTTTGGGTTGGTGAGGAACCTCGTGTGGAATTTCAGCATGCTGAAGGTCTCAACGTGACACCTTTAAGTGTATCTTCTGATATAGTTGAAGAAAAAGATGCAAAATTTCTTACTGTTTCTTTCAACATGAATGGTTTTGAATTATTCATAAGAAGCAGAGATATCCAATTGAAGTCCAAAATGGAAAAATTAAGCAGTGTAATAATGATAGTTGAGAATGGAAGGCATACATCTTGCCCACTGCTTGATGTTGATGTAATTGAGGTTCGTGTGGATGCTGTACTCTGTACGAATCATGCGAACACCATTGAACTCGATGTGGTGATTACATGTGATAATTCAAATGTATGGATTTCACATCCTGCATTTGATTTATGGGGTTCCGTAAAATTTGATGTTCCGGAATCAGGACCTTCTCAATATTCAACTAGTGGCATTACTTTCAAATTCAAGATGAGGAAGGTTTCTATTCTACTAACAGATGGAAGGGTAGGTTGATATCAACTTATACTACTTTGTATTTCATTTTACTGACATTTAGTTCATCAATTACTAAGTGCTTTGATTTTCTCCTTTTGGTTATCATTCTAAGATATTATTTCCTATACATAATAAAACTCTTACTAAGTTTTTTAACTTTCATTGAATGGTACTGATTGAAATTGAACCATGGATCCAAACACAGTTGATATTGGGCCCAAAAAACTCTTACCTAGTGTTTTTTGTTCCATGTAGTGGAGCTATAATGGGCCTGAGCTGGAGATTCTTGTCAGAAACATCTTGTTTCATACAATTGCAAGTGGAAAACACATGGAATGTACTGTCAATGGTGATCTTCAAGTAAACTACAATAACATTGAAAAGGTGTATTTAGTAAAATTACCGTTGTTTTTGTTTGCTCCCCTGATACATACCATTGTTATTGTTTTAATTCTTTTGCATTAACAATTTGCTTGTGGTTGTGTGCTGCGAATTGAAGGTGTCATGGGAGCCTTTTATTGAGCCTTGGCAGTTTCTTTTGACTTTAGTCAGGGAACAAGAAATGAGTGTTCTGCCGAATAGGTCCGTTTCAACAGATATCATTCTCAAATCTACAACTCAGCTGAACATTAATATTACAGAATCCTTAGTTGAGGTATGTAAATTTTTGTTCTCTTTTGTTTTTTTTTTTTTCCCCATAGAAACCTGTTATATGACTTTCCAAATCATCTCTTTCCAGTCAGTTTATGGACAACTACGGAAGTAACTAGTTCAGGTTCTGTTTTGGTGACTGATCATTTTGATAGGCTTACAATGTAATTGATAATTTTTTTTTCTATGATAATGGAAAACTAATTTGAAGTATCAGCCCATCCATTGGCCTGTAGCTATAATAGTGTAATTCTGTCCAAAAGTAGAAAATATAGTTTTTGACATATTTATTTTGAAGATTCCAGTTCTGTTAGTTCATGTTTTTTATTCTTGTTTAATCTTTAACTGATTTGTTTCCTTTGAATGATTGAATAAGTTTGACTTGAAGGGATGGTCGTAATCCCTACTTTCTACTTATGTAATGTGCTGAGCTTAATATTATACTTTGATATCTGAAATTTTGTTTTTCATCTTTAACTTAGGCTTGCATGGTTTGTTTTGGTCTTGTGTAAAATATCAGATTTCAATCTTGATAATCTACAGTTACTGTTTTGTTTGGTGGTTTTTAATATCTAGTATTTGTCAATGAAAAATGACCCGAGTTTACCTGTGAGCTTTGTTTTTTGCAGTGTCTTTCACGTGCTACAGAGATGTTCTCTGATGCCCTGGGTCTTATGGGATTGGATGATCATAAAGGCAACAAACTTTTGCATTCACCATGTGCAGAATATATGTGCACTAGAAAAAGTGGTGCTCCTTATGTTTTGCAAAACTTGACTTCTGTGCCTCTTTTATATCATGTATATCATGGGCTTGTCAATCCTGATGAGCTTTGTGATTCTGATGAGGATCATGCAAAATATGTGCAACCAGGTTCTTCAATTCCAATATACATGGATGAAAATGCTGAACAGCAACTTTCGCGTTTCAGGCCTTCTCATTCTTCTGATAGTTTAAATGAGCAAAGGTCAAATGGATTTGCTCATCATTATATTACTGTACAGCTTGAAGGAACTTCTAGGTCATCTGATCCAATTTCAATGGATTTGGTGGGACTAACATGCTTTGAGGTTAATTTCTCGAAGACATATAATGACACTGCCGAGGATGGTAGTCTGAATACAGCCCCCACTTTTGTTGTTCCGGTTGTATTTGATGTTTCAGTGCTGCGCCATAGCAAGTTAATACGAATATACTCCACTGTATGTACAAATTGGTTATATGTTTTCTCTATAATCTAGACTTTTTATTTACACCATTCATCCATTTTACTGTCCTTATTAGTTAGCTTTTTGATGTACAGGTTGTACTTCTAAATGCAACCTCTACACCTGTTGAGCTGCGGTTTGATATTCCATTTGGTGTGTCACCAACGGTACACAATTTTCTCTGGCTATTTCACAATTTCCATTGTTAGTGGATTGTTATTTTTGTGTGATATTACTTGTATGATGTATCATTTCATTACTTCAGTTATTAGGTCCAATACAACCTGGGCAGCAGTTTCCACTTCCACTGCATTTGGCTGAAGCTGGCTGTGTAAGGTGGCGACCAATGGGGAACTCTTACTTGTGGAGTGAAGCTCATAACCTCTCCAATCTTCTTTCAGTAAATAGCAAAGTTGGAAATTTTAAATCTTTCATGTGCTATCCATCTCATCCAAGTAGTCGTCCATTTCGGTGCTGTCTATCAGTTAAGAATATTAGCTTGACTTCATCTGGCTGGCTGAAAAATAATGTCCCTGCAAATGATGTAAAGAAGCACTATATTCATCACTTGATCTTAAGTGCTCCACTAATAATTAACAACTACCTTCCTAAGGAAATTTTGTTGATCAGTGAGAGTGGTGGGGTAGACCATACTGTGAGAGTTTCAGAGGTTTGTGATAGTTGTTTTATTTTATCTGTTTATTTATTTATTTTGTCTGTGTGTTTGTGTAATACATCTGTTCATTACGGTGGTGCAAGTGCAACAATATAAAGACTTCACATATTTTCTTTTTTCAGGTGGGAACTTCTGTATATCATATTGATCCCTCACATGACCTAGGACTGGAGATCTGCATTGATGGATTTAAATGTTCTAATTTTAAATTTCCTCGTTTAGAAACTTTCTGCACAATGGCAAAGTTCAGTGAACCGAAGTTTTCATTTTCTGAAACCCTGATATTTGAATCAAATAATTCTAATGGTAATTGATTTATTTGTAAATTTTTGTCTCGTGTTAGTTTTGTGAATGCATCCTTAAAAGTATTATCTTGCTCTTACTTGTAGGCCCAGTATATGTTACTGTAGAGAAAGTGATGGATGCATATTCTGGTAGTAGGGAACTCATCTTTTTTGTTCCCTTTATTTTGTATAACTGTATGGGTTTTCCCCTGTGTGTAACGGAAGCCACTGGCGAAACCAATGAAAGGGGATTTGTCATTCCTTCTTATTTTGACGGAGGTGAAAATGAAACATTATCATATAAAAAGGATGGTCTTTCTTTGATTGCATCCAACCATGAATTACCTGCAGAAGTTCCTCGTAACCCAAGGAGTTATATGAAGAATCATACCATTTCTTGCAGAGAGGATGGTAGTGCAAACTCTATTGGTAATTACCACAAGAATTTGGGAAGGCAACAAAGCAAAAATGATTCTATATTTCGAAATTCTTCTTCAGGAAGATTGAAGAGTATGCTGAGCTCAAGGATCCAGTCCACTTGGAAGGATTCAGGTTCTGGTAATCATGAGCATGAAAAGGTTCGGCCATGCATTTATTCTCCAAGCCCTGATTCCTCTGTAAATGATGCTTTTGTTAAAGTAAGTAGATGTTTTCCGGAAGATGTTAAGGAACAGTTGCCATATTCTTTGTGGTCAAATCCATTTTCTCTGCTACCACCAAGTGGGTCAAGCACTATTCTTGTTCCCCAGTTGACTTCAAATTCTGCATTCATTCTAGCTATGACATCTAATTCAGTTGCTGAACAATATGCTGGGAGGACAAATGCAATCACTTTCCAGCCTAGGTACATATTGGTCTTCATAGATATTGTTATTGATGGAATCTATTTATGGATCTCCCCTTAAAGTGTAAGCTTTTAAGATGGTTGGTTCCTTGACATGGCAGTAAAGCCTCTTTGATGCAGGAGTCTGATCTTACTCTTGATTTATTTAAACTTCTGTAGAAAATAAGTGTATTGATCAGATTTATTCACCCTTTAATTCAAAAGGATGTTCATACGAGGATGTATGTTCTAGTTGAAAACCATTCTTTTGCCGTGTTGTGAACACCTTTAGCATGACAGATTTCTAGACGGATATACATAATTGTTTATATTAGTGTCCTTGTAATCATTGTTATCTAAATATGCAGATATGTAATCAGCAATGCATGCAGCAAGGAAATATCTTATAAGCAGAAAGGCACTGATGTCGTGTTTTACTTAGGAATAGGAAAACATGATCATCTTCACTGGACAGATACAACCAGGTATGTATTTTGGATAGTTTGTATTGTGTCTTTATCTTGGACTAGTTGCTACCACTAGGAAAGAAGTTTGCTTTCAGGCACATTTTTCATACTTTTTTGCATTTTATCTTTATCTGATTTTTCCACTTGTTCAAACTACTTGTATTCTAATATGTGACACAGGGAGCTGCTTGTTTCAATTTGTTATAATGAATCTGGATGGCAGTGGTCTGGAAGCTTTTTACCAGATCATCTGGGTGATACACAACTGAAAATGAGGAACTTTGTTTTTGGAACCTCAAACATGATACGAGTTGAAGTGCAAAATGCTGACATATCCATGGGAGATGAGAAAATAGTTGGAAACATCAAAGGGAACTCAGGGACCA
This sequence comes from Pueraria montana var. lobata, assembly GCA_026413185.1. Lineage (NCBI taxonomy): Eukaryota > Viridiplantae > Streptophyta > Magnoliopsida > Fabales > Fabaceae > Pueraria > Pueraria montana. Next base: position 36,698,704 of record CM048648.1, on the reverse strand, counting down.
ACTTGATTCTTTTGTCAGATGATGATACAGGGTATATGCCATACAGAATTGATAATTTCTCAAAAGAGGTCTGTCTCTAGTTTTTCAGTTGCCTTACCGCAGTAGTTGGAATTCCAAAATAGTTGAACTGTTTTCTGATCCTTGAAGGGTTACTGCTTTTATAATAAGATTTCAGGTTGTTTCTCCTTTTGTATTATGTATGTTGATATGTTTGCTAGCATTCTTTATATTTTCATTTGAATGCATCTATCTTAATACAAAAACAACAACAAAGCCTTATCCTCCTATGTGAGGTGGGGTACATGGCTCACACAACGCCTTTTGGCTCGGTTGAAAATCATGGCTTCAGGAATATTATTGATTGTGTGATCTCTCTTTACGACTTCCTCTAAAGTCATTCTTGGTCGGCTATATGGATCATGTGATGCCATTTAGTTTGACTATAAACCATGCAATCTATTTTTCTCTACACATGCCCAAACCACCTTAACCATTTTTCTATCATCTTTTCCTCAATCGGTCAATCTCTTCTCGTATATAATCATTTTTGTATCGTGTTCTTTCTTGTGTGGTCACATATCCATCTTAACATTTTCATTTTGTTATTCTCATCTCTCTCTCATATTGACCCTTTAAAGCCTAACATATACTACCATATAGTATAGCTGAATGTATAGCAGTACGATAAAACTTGCCTTTGAATTTAGTAGGTACTTTGCGATCATAAAAAACCCCTGGTGCCTTTCTCCATTTTAGCCATCTTGCTTGTATCTTGTGTGTAACATCTACGTTAATTTCTTCATCATTTTGTATTATTGATCCCAAATATTTAAACTTAGAAACTTGTGATATGACATCTTCTCTCATTTTTACTTCCAAGTCATATTCCTCTTTCTCTTGCTAAAATTGCTATGTTTATACTTTGTCTTACTCCTACTTAGTGAGAACCCTTTATTTCCAAAGTTTATTTTTAAAATTCAAGTTTAAAGCTAATTGCTTCCATTGATTCCTCAATCAAAACTGTATCATCCGCAATTTGCAATTAGAGATAATTTTTGTATGTTCCTGGTAAACATGTCCAACACAAGGACTTAAGGCTAAGTCTTGATGCAATCCTATCCTTATAGAAAAGTCCTTAGCATATAGTTAAACTCACCTTGCAGTGGTGCAATTGCGTCGGAGCAATTTAGTCCTTAGCATATGAATTTGGTCCCTATACTTTTTATCATTCTATATCAGTTTATAGATGCATATTTAGTAGAATTAGACAAACATTTCAATGAAGTATACTTATTCAAGAAATGAAACAGATTATTAATTTTGGAAAATTTATGTACTAGTGAATACGAATATTGGATTATTAATACATATTGAATGTAATTTTTTTTAATTTACAAAACCAATTCAAAAGTCATTCCATTTATTTTACAAAACATTAGTTGTTCTTTAACAATGCCACTGTGTATTGCATTAATGGATGAAAAATTATGAATGTGCTGGTTGTACTTATACCTTGTGCAGTTACTAAAGTTATGCACCAAAAAAATTCTTAATCCGTTGTTGATTGAAATTTATTGTGTTGTTCTTGGTACTTTCTAGAGATTGCGAATATATCAGCAGAGGTGTGAAATGTTTGACACAGTCATTCACTCCTATACTTCTTACCCGTACACCTGGGATGAACCCTGCTATCCTCGACGTCTTATTGTGGAGGTAAAAATCTTTTTGTTTAGAAAATGGAAACTTAAAATTACTTGACATTAAATGATAACCAAAATTGAAGGTACCTGGAGAGAGAGTTTTGGGATCATATGACCTTGACGATGTTAAAGAATATATGCCTGTCTACCTGCCATCAACCTCTGAGGTAAACCATTTTACATTTTCCACATAAAAAGAAATAGGTTTAAATACCTTTTTAGTCCTTGTAATTGAGCGCTTTTTTGTTTTTCGTCTTTGCAAATTTTTTTTTTGTTTTAGTCTTTGCAAATTATGTTTATTTTATTTTCGTCCTTAAAGCGATTTAGATAGCGCTTTTTTTTACTGTTCATAACACTTTTGTTACTGTTCAAAGTGCTGTCTAAACCGCTTTAAGGATGAAAAACAAAACAAACATAATTTGTAAGGACTAAAAAAAAAAAAAAATTGCAAGGACGAAAAACAAAAAAACGCTAAATTACAAGGATTAAAGGTATTTAAGCCAAAGAAATACATGTTTCGACATTATGTTCCTTTTGTGCATCATTTGTTTAGTGCATGTTACAAATCTTTAACAATGATCTCATTTAATTTCTAAACATTAAGAGTGTTCTATTTCCTTTTCATTGGATGATTTTAACATGTTATGTGTTTGTTGATCATTGAAGTTATAGGTTTAGGTATGGAAGAGAGGGGGGGGGGGGGGGGGGGTTGAGTGAGAGAACAAACTATGAAAAATAAAATATATGTTGTGTAATGGTGCGATACAAAAAAAAAAAAAAAAACCCACTAATCCTTATGCACATAAGACTGACAATCCTAATTAAATAGGTAAACAAATTATTATTTGGAAATATGGAGACTATTTCTCAGAGTCAGAGGTCATGTTAAACTGTTTTGTGATATATAATCATGAATGATATTATGAGATATCCTCCAAATATTTTAACTTCCTATTTTCTTATTCTGCTATTTGGTACTTAGTAGTACAACTCATTGGTTCATTCTCTTATGGTAAGGGTATCACCTTTTTTCTTTTTGTACTTATTACCTCTTAACATGTAATGCATTCATTCCTTTGTGATTTACATAGTGAAAAGTTCTACATTTAGAATTGTTGGCTTGGCTATTGTTAGATGTCTTTAATTATGGTAGTTAGGCAGTACTAGGATTTACATAATTATGGTAATTAGGCAATTAGGATATCTGTAATTATTACCCATGTTTACATGATTTATATAAAAATAGGTGCATTGCCTATGATTAAAATACCAGTTTTTCAGTGACTTTTTTCTCCCTCTTTGCAGTATCTGTTAACGATGAAATAACAACAAAGAATTGTTCCTAAGAACATCTGTTTTTACTTTTTAGTAATTATAGGAGAGGTTTTGGGAGCTGATTTAACAAGCTGATCAGAGTTATTTTGATCAGAGTTATTTTGTTGACATGAGTGATATGATATTTTAACTTGGTCTAAATACAAGTTTGAAGTCTGTAGATTTGATAGATACAAAATTCTTGCACTCAAGTCTAGGTTCCACGATTTCTATTTGCTAATGTTGGCTTATGCAAATGTTGATTTCAGAAGCCTGCGAGGACTTTCTATTTATCAGTTCATGCAGAGGGAGCAACAAAGGTGATTCAATAGTAGTTTGATTTCATCTTTATGACCTGAAAAATTAAATTTCTTGCCTTCATGGATATATATATTTTTTTTCAGGTCCTTAGTGTTCTTGATTCAAATTACCATATCTTTAATGATGTGAAGAAATCAAGTGTCCCACATGCTACAGAGAAAAGGTTATATGATCACAATCTAGTTAGGGCTTCAGAATACAAGGAGAAAATATCAATTTTTGTTCCATATATTGGGATTTCTTTGATTGATTCATACCCACAGGTAATTGAAGGCAGCTTTATTTTCTGGATCTCTTCTCTTTTATGATCTCTGTTAATCATACTTTTATTTCTGTAGGAATTGCTTTTTGCCTGTATTAGGGATGTACAAATGAATCTACTGCAAAGTTTGGATCGACAATGTCTTTCCCTGCTGATATCATTCATACAAATTGATAACCAATTGCGCTCTACTCCATATCCAGTTATGTTGTCCTTCGATATGAAATCTAGGGATGATGTTACAAGAACAAGAATCGAAAGTTTAAATCAAATGAGCAGCTCTTCTGTTCCTGTGTTTTGCCTAGAAATATCAAAGTGGAGGAAAAAAGACATTTCATTTATTTCATTTGAATACATAAAATTGAGGTTTCTATTTTCTAACTTTGTTGCATCTGTACAGTTACTGTTACTGGTTTTATTTTTTTGTTGTTTTTGTACTTTAAAGTCAATTCTTATCATATTATGCTTAACTCTTGCAGGATGGAAGATTTCCGTCTTGAGATTGAACAAGAAGTCATATTAAGCTTATTTGAGTTTTTCACAAATGTCAGTTCAGGGATGCAATATGGAATCATGCCATCTTCGGATCCCTATGATGGAGTATCACTAGAGAATTCATCCTCATTTGTTCAAACTAGTGAGAATTTCAGATTAAGTGCTGACCAATGTCCTCCAAGAATTGCTCCCATGTTCAATGGAAAATCTAAAAGGATTGCATCTTTGCCTGCCGTTGTTCCAATTGGAGCCCCATGGCAGGAAATTTATCTGTTGGCCAGAACCCAGAAGAAAATTTATATTGAAATGCTTGAATTGTCACCAATCAAGTTGACTTTAAGGTCAGTTTTATTTTTTTCTGACTGCAATGTTCAGTTTTCTACATATACTTTTTCAGAGAAATATGACATAAATTGTACATATGCAGTTTTTCCAGTGCCCCATGGATGCTTCGGAATAGGATCCTCACATCCAAGGAATTTCTTATCCATGTAAGTAGTATTCTATTTTTCTTTTGGAAGTAATATTTCACTGCTATAGTACCAATGAGAGTTGAGGTTTGTTATGATGTCTCTCATTGGTTAGGAATATGACCAAAGTAGTTCTTATTAGACTTGGGCAATCCTTTCCCCTTGGGTTGAGTTAGGCTCTGTCTATTTCTAATTTGGTATCAGAGCCTTTGTAGTCCTGATGTTGGGCCACCCATAGATGTCTAGTTCTGCTAACTTCTTGCACCAAATATTTAGTCCTGGGCATGAGAGAGAGAGAGAGAGAGAGGGGGGGGGGGGGGGGGGGGGGTTCTGACATATAAATGCATAATCAACTCACTTATAAAGTGGTTTATTTTTTAACTATTTATTATTAATAATTACAGAGAGGTCTTATGGCTCTTGCTGATGTTGAGGGAGCACATATTTATCTAAAGGATTTAATCATTGCACATCATATGGCTAGTTGGGAATCCATTCAGGAGATTCTAATTAGGCATTACAACCGCCAACTTCTTCATGAGACTTACAAGGTAAAAAAATAATTTATATTTCAAAATCATGTTTCTTCACTATTCAGGTTAGCAATGTTAATTATGCATGAGTGCCCAAAATTCATTAAAACATTGTCAATTATCTATTGAATTTGTAACATGTTCATTCTTTCTATTGATGTGCTCATATCTTGATAAATTTGAATTGGGATTAAAACTTTTTAGTTGAAAATATTTTGATCTGCTCCTAGTTGAATGATTAATTTCCTTACATACAACTAATTGAATAGTAAGGTTGCAAGGAAACATAATGAGCTAATCTTTGTTGAATTATTACTTACTATTATGGCTTAATGCATTGCATTAAACAATCCAGTTTCACGTGTATAACAAGCTTGTATTGTTTCCTAAATTTGAAGTTGTTTGGTTCGGCTGGTGTCATTGGTAATCCCTTGGGTTTTGCACGGAGCATGGGGCTTGGCATTAGAGATTTCTTGTCTGTGCCTGCAAAGAGCATTGTGCAGGTAAAAGTCCTATACACTGGCCCTATTTATTTACTTATGATATCCTTGCATAACTCACTATTTTATGATTATTGGTTCAATTTACAGAGCCCTACTGGACTTATTATGGGCATGGCTCAAGGGACCACTAGTCTTTTAAGCAACACAGTATATGCTATTAGTGATGCAGCTTCTCAATTCAGTAAAGCTGCACGCAAGGTGTTTCTTGGTTTGATGTAATCAATGTTTGATTTATAAGATTTAGTGATTTACTTTTTTTTAATCATTGCTAGCCTATTTTGTCTAGGGTATTGTTGCATTTACGTATGATGACCAAGCGGTTTCAAGGATGGAAAAACACCAGGCAACTGTAGCTTCTGATAGTAAAGGTGTAATTAATGAAGTCTTAGAGGTATGCCAATTATTTCATGTTTATTCTTTCCAAAAAATGTGTGCTTTATTTGGCGCATCCCTTCCCCTTTCCACAGTGCTGGATGCCCAAAAGGAACATAGACAGAAAATCATTCTCTCTTTACAATGGGTTTAGACTCATGCTAGATATAAAACCATCCATGTGCTGGTTCATGATATGGTATCAGAGATTATAAAGTAATTGAGAGTTTGATATTTACCGTTCCCATTCTACTTAAAAGGAAAAATTGAAATTAAGCACTAGATAGGAAGGCCTACCGCCTATGCATTATCTATGTGTCAAAGTCCAAATGAGGGCATGTAGAGATGTAACAAAATCATTCATGTGAATTTGACAAGGTGTCAGATTCTTTATGACCATGTGGTGGATGGTCCAATTATTGTTTCCCTCATTCTTCAAAACAAAAGTTAAATTTCAGACATTTGAGGATATTTCATTCATGACAATACTCAACACTGTCTACAGAATTCTTGGATGGTCGTTGATGTTCTACATAAAAGGATGTAGGATACTTGTTATTCTTTGTGCAGCATGTCTGCTCAGTAATATACATTTCTTTCATTTCATGCAAGTTCAGTTCTTTTCTACAGAAAATTTAGGTACATTCACGGGGGGGAGAAACTAGGGTTCATACTCCCCCCCAAATTTAATAAATTGTAAAAAGTTTGAGGAAACTCAACTTTTTGGCGGCTCACCTTCCTACTTTTGGTATGCCCCATTTCCACTCTCACTTGAGTTAAGTGTGATGCTTTGGCTATGTAGGTACTGCAAAAGATAACAAAAAAACAAATATTTAACAATGAAACAAATATATAATTATAAACTTTGGTTAATAATGGAATAGTAATGGATATCCTAATTACCATAATTATGTAGATCCTAGACTGGGCCCGTGACGATATAGTATCTCAATAGTTAATAATATCTAACACTTCCCATCAAGTTGAGGCACATAAATCATATGAACTGAGCTTGTTACATATAATCAATTCAAGGACCCCTCAAAGACTTGGTGAAGACTTCTGCTAATTGTTCAATGAAATTGACAAAATTAGTGGTGATATTACTCAATAAAATGTCCTCTCTGTGGAACACTAGATTTGAAACAATGTACAAGGCATGCTGATTATCACAAATGAGTGTCATCTGTGTAACCTCTCCAAACTTCAGTTCTTTGAGCAATTGTTTGAGCCAGATAAGTTCACATGTATCAGTGGGTGTGGTTGCTGGCTAGAAAGGAGGATATATGTCAGTGTGCAGGCTGGAAAAGGGGAAATGGTGCCAGAAGGAGGGCACATCAGTGGCATTAGCCAGAAACAGGAGACAGTTTCTGAAAGAAAAAATTGGCACCGATGAACAATGGGTCTACTGGGAAGGCACAAAATAGGGTTGTCTCTTGTTAGGCTCTAGTTACCACGTTGAGAGGAAGAGAAAACTATCGGGGAAAAATCCCCTTCACACACACAACAATGAGGATCAAAGGATAAAACACATACAATCAACATTGCAGATAGAAATAGTGAAAGACACGAGTTTAATGTGGTTTGGAATCTCTTGCCTATGTCCACGGGAACATCTCAACAAATATTCACTATCTCTCATAATGGCAGTGGAGTTCTCCAAGAGGCGAGATACATTCCACTACCTCTTGGAATGCACCTCTTAAATTTCCACTCACTTAATGTTTGGAATTTTGAACTGATTTTCCCACAAAAAACAAAAACATAACTGAATCCATGTGTTGATTACACAACGGAGTGTATTACTATATGCTATGGGTAATAAATAAAAGGATAATTATAGATATCCTAATTGCTTGATTACAATAATTATGTAGATCCTAGAATAGGCCCATGACAAGAAGCCCAAGATACAGTATCTCTAAATGTCTAACAATATCTAACACTTGGAGAATTTAAAGAAAAAGCCCCAATACACCTATTTCCCTTTAGAAAAGTCCAAAATTATAAACAAAAATTGAAGCCAATAATCCAAATTGAAATGTTCATTTTATAATTTATATGGAGAATCAATAATAAAAAAGCCTTTTATACGTCCTTTGATTGATTGTCACTACTTCAACAGTTGCTAGCTAGAGCCATTTTAATTTTAGTGTCATGTTTATCCTAACTAGTATCTCCCTTGAATTATATATTACATTACATGTATTAACAGTTGAACTTGATATAAGTTTGATGCTTAACCTAACTAGCATCTTCCTTGATTTTTTACCCATGCAATTTTTGTTCAACTTTTGTTTTCTACCTTTCCACTACTACATCTATTCCTGCTTTCTATGTATTGTTGTTCTTAGAATGTGGATTTGGGCCTAACTCAACCCCAAAAGCTAACTCAGAGGGTGAGGGTTGTCCCCCACTTATATATTCTATCTTGGCCTTATCTCTAGCCGATGTGGGACTTGGGTTTTTCCCAATACACCCCCTCATGCCCAGTACTTTTGGGCTTGATGCGTGGATAATATGGTGGGTGACCCTTTTTAATGGATCTAGGATAGACTCTGATACCATTTTAGATTGTGGATTTGGGTCTAACTCAATCCCAAAAGCTAGTTCATAGGGTGGGTATATTCTATCTTGGCCTTATCTCTAGCCGATGAGACTTAGGTTTTTCCCAATAGTTGTTAATGTTATTATCTAAATTTTTGTTATATGTTTTTGTTATTATTAATGTTATTTCTGCTCACCTATGTTGTTTACAGGGACTCACAGGTCTTCTCCAGTTTCCTGTAACAGGTGCTGAGAGGCATGGTCTTCCTGGTGTCCTCTCTGGTGAATCAATTTGAATGAATTATTTTGAAGTTTCTTATAAATTTCAAGCAACATTAAGAATTCCCAGTGGCAATTGTTGCTTGAGATGGAATATTCTCTTTGCTTTGCTACTGACTGTGCTTTCTTTTTCTTCTTTCTTTATGAAGGAGTTGCATTAGGGATTACAGGACTTGTGGCTAAACCTGCTGCTAGTATACTTGAAGTTACAGGAAAAACTGCACTCAGTATTAGAAACCGTAGTAAACCCAGTCAATTAAGACCGCAACACTTTAGGGTTCGGCTTCAAAGGCCACTGTGCCGTGAACTTCCATTAAAACCTTATTCATGGGAAGAAGCAGTTGGAACATCCGTACTTGTGGAAGCTGATGATGGCTTAAAGTTCAAAGATGAGAAGTTAGTGGCTTGCAAAGCCCTGAAAGAAGCTGGTAAATTCGTTGTCTTAACAGAAAGATTTGTACTCTTGGTTTTCAGTGCAAGTTTGATAAACTTAGGCAAGCCTGAATTTGATGGCATCCCTGTTGATTTGGAGTGGATAATTGAATGGGAGATTGGATTAGAGAATATAATACATGCAGACTGTAGTGAAGGGGTTGTACACATAGTTGGTAGTAGGCCAGACTCCTTACTGAGGCAAAATCAGCATTCTCCCAAGGGTGGAAGAACCAGATCTGTGCGTTGGAACCAATTTGCCACTCATCATCTTCCATTTCCTCAGACAAACTTGGAACTAGCAAGTCAGGAAGATGCAGCCAATTTGTTGCAGATTTTGTTGTCTGCTATTGAAAAAGAGAAAGGCAAAGCATGGGACTGTGGGCGGATTCTGCATCGATCTAGAATGAAATAGGTTCTCAAGTTTGGAAATTTTTAGTTTCTACCACAATACAATGCAAATCTAGGTGGGCCAGAAATTGGAATTACCAAGCTTTCTTGCTTTGGGGAGGAAAGAGGAAAATAAAAAGCACATATATGTCTTGATTTGCATTTGGAAGGGCCTTTTTTTCTCCTCCATGTATACATTTCTTTGGCCTCCATTCTGTTCTCTTTCCTCAAACCTCCCAGGTAGTGAATGAAGCAAACATGGAAGAGGGAGGAAAATTTTGATGTAGCAATTCAACATTGAGCAAAGAAATTAGTATATTTTCTTCTTGTTATGCTCTTGTATAGTACAGTGTGTATATTTTGCCGTTGTCATTTTGCTCAGGGATGTTAATATTACCAACGCTTGTGTAAATATTATTATTTGGTTTTTCAATAACTCCCTGTGGTTAAATGAGTTCTTTCTTTATTTTTTTGCTTAATAAGAATTTTCTTAAGCAACTATTAACTGTAGAGAAATGCTATTTTGGACATATTGGTAGTGTTCGACTCAATTTTTAAACTTTTATTCTCCTTAAAAGAAATGGGATCAAACATATTTGGAGAAAGGTTCTTAAAAAATTAAAGAGCTTATTTTTTATATAAAAGAAAAAGAAAAAGCTTCTTTTATTAAAAAAAAAAAAAACTAAGAGAAGTAGCTTTTAAAAATAAACCGTACATTTTAAGTTTTTAATCAATGTGAGATAAAGAAGCAACATTTTTGGTTTTAAAGGAACTCTTAAGTTAAAACTATAATTAGCTTTTATTTTATTTTTAAAGTTTTTATTTTGAGTTTTAACTTTAAATAAAAAAATGAGTTAAACATAACTGAAGATAGTCCATTGTTTGAATTCCTATTGAAATATATTTAGTATTTGATTGTATTTAGAATAGGATCTCTTTTGAAAGAGAATATCTATTAATAAATAAATAATAGTCCAAGGTGCTAGTTTATAATTGCAAGGCTTAAATGTTTTTGTCTTTCAAATTTGGGATTTGTCTTTTTTAGTCTTTCAAATTAAAATTTATTTTTTTTAATCTCTTAAATTCATGAAATGTTTTTTTTAGTCTCTCTTAGCTGATTTTTTACAGTTTGAATACACAATTTGTAGCGATTTTTGACTGTAAGAGGAACTAAATTTGAGGGACTAAAAATGCAAGTTTCAATTTGAGGGACTAAAAATGATAGACACTTAAATTTAAGGGATTAAAAATATATTTAAGTCTAATTACAAAGATATCATTCATTTACGTGATTAACATGAATTCTTATTCAAAAGAATTGTAAAGTAATCATTTAGTTATAATATTTAATACAGTTACATTGATTAGGTAAAAGAGATTAATAAAATTTTATAATATTTACCAAACTTTGTGAATTTTTTTGGAATAGAAAGAAATGAGTCTAGAATAGATTTGTAGATTAGAATGAAAAATATGTTCAAAAAGGGCAGAATTGAAATTGTGATTTATAATTTAAAACATTAAAATTTAGTTAAAATAATTTACTTAATCCCTATGTCGAAGAGTATTAATTCCTAGAGCTTAAAATAAGTTAATTAGTAGTAAACTAGTAAAATAATTAATGAAGTTAAGAAAAAGGTATTGAAATAATAAATTATTTTAGTTATTTAGAAAATTTCAAATAACCCAAGATCTGTAAACAAAATATTAAATTTTATAAAAAAAAAAATACATATAGAACCTTTATTTAATTATATTATAAAAACTTTTTAATATGCATAAGAGCAATAAATCACATGTTGTAAATGCATATATAAATACATCATAAGAGTTTATAGAAATCTCACACTCACACTTAGTCTCTCGCACTCAAGTCAAACATCTAGTCGAAGTCCAAGTTTTTGTGATCTTCTATCTCTTATTATTATTATTATTATTATTATTATCGACAAATGTTAGTTGTTAATTGTTAATTTTTGTTAGCTGAGGGGATTCGAACCCACGACCTCTTCCCCTTTCCCTTCTCCCTTAACCACCAGACCAACCTTATAACTCTAATCTTTTATCTCCTATATTAGGATAGAAAATTTTGTCAAACATCCGGTCAAAGTCCAAGTTTTTGTGATCTTCTATCTCTTATATTAGGATAGAAAATTTTGATGATTGTTTTCATTTACTCACACAATAGTATATCGGGATATTAGCACTTGCACTCAAAATTTTAACGTTCTTTTCTATGTCTTACAAGGATAGCATTTGGATTTTGAAATTTTTTAAGGGGATTTTTTTTTTCAAATTGAAATTTTTTTAGCAATCTTATTTTTGGTCTATGGCCCGGTCCGTTTAATCGTGGGCTACACAGGACGAACGCGGATAAATAATTTTAGCCCATTTATTTTGCGAACTAGATAGGCCCAACCCGTTAATAACACGACCTATGTGGAGGAGCCTTAAACAAACAGGGCTGGCTTGTATACCTAGCCCTAGTGATTGGACTTAAGTGGAAGACAATGTGTGGTAGCGTTTGTGTAGTGATCAATATGTTAGATTTTGCTACCACAAAGTCTAAGTGTGTGTTTGGATTGACTTTAAAACTATGGTGGAGCATGATGAGATGGGTCAAACTTGATTTTGACCAAAATTTTACATGTTTAGTTATCTTAGTAGAATCAATTTTAATGGGAAAAATTATGGTAGAGTTGAAGCGAGTAGGAATAGCTTCTACTTCTACCAAAATCAATTCTAATTGGATTTATGAACAACAAGAAACGTGCTTCACGATGCTTGTTTGGCAGTTGAAATTGCCATGTTTTGATGGACGTACATATGGTAAAAGACTACTTTAACCTTGGGAGTTGAAGAGATTAATAAATCGAAAAGGCAAAGTTATAAAAAATGCTCTTTCTCTACTACACTCGAAAGAACATTTTTGGGGGACATTTGTTGGTGGCGTTAAGTAAAATTTCGAAGAAGAAATTTTCGAGGGTCATCGAAAAATGACTTAATGCAAAATTTTGCTAAGTATAAAACCTTTGAAGTCATGAAAAAAGTACTTTCGAGGAATATAAAGTATAGAAGTGAAAACCTGCAAAAGTGTCTTCCTAAAAAATGTACATTCCTCAAAAATCTGTCACATGAAGAATATGATGAAGATTGATTCAGAAATGACTAAGTGTTGGATGAAGCAATGAAGACCTTGAAAATCTTAGTAATCTGAAGACCAAGCACATTTTCGAAGAAAGCAGATTCGAGGAGTAGTTACAAAAAGTGCTCAAAAGCAGTTTTTGGTAGTTATTTCCTGGAGGCGCCATCGAAAAGTCATCAGAAGGTAGTTTTCAGCGATTATCAAGACAAGGACTCTGAGGACAGGTATCAAAACCGTAGTTAGGCAGTTAGGAAACATTATAAACGTGTCAAAATCCTATAATTTGACCGTTAGATTAGGAAATCTATAAATAAGAGGTCCTGCAACCATTTCATTTGGTTAGAAACACTTACAAAACATCTTCATTACACCATCACGCCGCAAATTGAAATGACTACAAGTTCCATGAGAAAAGTGTACGTTTTTGCCTAACTTTCATATTAATGCAAATTTCTTTTCTCATCTCTGGTTCTACTTCCTATGACTCCCTATTTGCCTATGACTCCTTCTTTTCCTATGACCCATTCTCCTGCCTATGACCCTTTCTTTTACTTTTAATCTGCATTTCTATTTATAACCCTTTCATCTTTCTATAACTCTTTCTACTTTCGATAACTTTCTTTTAAATTACTGTTTATAAACTTGTTTTCGAAAATACTTAATTGAACATATTTGTCTTTGAAAATTATATGTTTTGCATGCAAATCATTGTTTTTATCAAAAGATGCAGGATTATCACATATCTTCGAATTTACTATTGGAATTCATATTTCAGTACTTATCTTTTAATTAAGATTATCATAGAATTCGAATAAACTGATTTTTCACAATTTGAAGCACAAGAAGTCGCTAGTTCGAATAAAAAGAATTCACATCCTTGAATCTTGTGATTCTAAGTCTCACGAACTCATAAACACTATTATTTGTTGGTCTAGAATCATTGTGAGAAGTTACTTATATTCAAATTTCTACCATCAACACTAATACTTGTAATTTTTTTCCCAGTAATGTCAAGTTGGTTTGCTTCAGTTTTAGCTCTATTTTGATTTTTGATATGACATTTTTATCCTTTTGCATAAGAAATAATTAGGTCTTTTACGTATGTAAGTTAGGTGCTGTAAAAAAAAGTATGTAAGTTAAGATTCAATTGATGATCATATATGCATGAAAGTGGAACTTAATAGACACATACTCAATATATACATCATTATTAAACACAATCAACAATAAAGTGACACATCATTAAAAATTTTAATCAAGAATAAGATGTAACTTTAATACAAATATATTATTAAAAACAACAAATAAGAGGTATCAAAAATATAAAAAAGAGAAAAATAAATATAAACTTGATTTATTTTATTTTGATGTTATATGTAACATGTACCTATTTTAATATTTTAATCCTGTAATTAATTACATTGTTTTAACATTTTAAATATATCATAGTTAATTAAATAACATATTTTATTTATTATTTTGATCACATGATAGTTAATTGTCTAAATATAAAAACCATTACAAAAAATAAAAAATAAAAAAGAGATGAAACTATAAAAAAAATATACAATTTTTTTTGTTTACGATATCCTCCTAGATCCAAACAATGGTGGGAGACTAAGGGGGCGTTTACTTGCATTTTCATTTTCTGTTTTTAGTTTTTAATTACAAAACTGTCACATTGTTTTCATTTTGTTTTCTATTTTCTAATATTTGTACAGCAAACAATGAAAACAACTTTTTTTTTGTTTTCTCTGTTTCCTGTACAAATCTTAGAAAACAGAAAACAAAATGAAAACAAGGTGACAGATTTGTAATTAAAAACAGAAAACAGAAAATAGAATTGATAGTAAACGCCACCTAATTCCTTCAAAGCGTAGAGATCACTAAAGTGAATATTTTCTCTTCCAACAAAGTTTTTCCATACACATAGTCAGAAATCAAATTTCTGGATATAAACAAACAAATTGAGTAACAATTGTAGAGACACATAATAAAAATTTGAACTAAGTAAAACCAAAAAAATGAAAAAAATAGAATTCATAATTTTTAGATTTTCAATCATTTTGAATATTTAGTGTTTGCAATGGAGTCAAGGCTGCAGTAGAGAAAGAAATTGTCGCAACAACGACTATTAACTGAATAAATTATTTATACTACTAATAAAACATTTTTTTTAAAAAGGAAAGAAGTTTGAATGTTCAAATTACAAATATCACTCATCATAAAAGAATTGTAAAATTTGATAAATTGTTTATCATATTATGTAAAATTATATAAAATCAAAATCAAAATCCATATAAAATCTAATGATTTATTTGATTGATTAAAAATATAATAGAATAAAAATATCCATTATTATGTATTATTGTAATAATAATAGTTTGAATCATAATATATACTTGGATTATTAGTTTGAATTTGAACGTTCAAATCATAAAAATCGCACTGATCATAATTTCCTTAATTACTATAATTATGTATTAGAACTAGAATATATATTATCAATTAATTTGAATAAGAATATATACTTTCATTATCTGTTTAAATGTTCAAATCATAAAAATCGTACTAAGCATAATTTCCATAATTATATATTATAATATATATTAGTACCATCAATTAATTTGACTCAGAATATATATTTGTATTATTATTAGTTTGAAAATTCAAATCATAAAATTCATGTTGATCATAAAGTCCTTAATTACTATAATTATGTAATTCTATGAATTAAATATAAAATAAAAACTTCGATAGTATTTAGGCGAATAAATGATGAATATGGTGATGCCACGTGTTATCTATCCATGTGGCAAAACCTTCTTTTATAATATACTAGTTTGTTACCGTGCGATGCATGGGTTAGTTTCAAAGGTAGGTAAAGATAATAAATATTTTTAAATAAAAAATGTTAAAAAAGTCTTTAAAAATTTGTATTAACAACAATAAAATCTAAAAATAAGACTACTTTTCTTGAATAAACATCTTATTAAGATAAATTCTCGAAAACTTCTCTATATGTAACATTAATTTACAATTTTTAGACATGTTCTCATGACTTTCCAGCAAATTTTTTAATCCTTCCCTAGAACACACTCTAGAAAAAGCAACATACAATTGTCCATTATAAACACAGGTTTTGGAAGATATAGTCCAATAGAAGAAAGTGTTTGGCCTTCAGATTTATTAATTGTCATTGCAAATGAGACAACAATGAGAAATTGTCTTCGCTCGAACTTAACTGGTAGCATTTGGTTGCTAGGAATCATACTCATCCGAGGTATCAACACAATACCACTAACTTTGTTTCTAGTAAGAATTTGACATTGAATAACATGTTTTCCAATCCTCCTTACTTGCAATCTTGTACCATTGCATAATCCATTTGGTTGGTCAATATTCCTCAAAAACATTACAACCACTCCAACCTTCAAATTTAGCTTATGAGGAGGAAGTCCAGAAAAATTAATCACATTTAAGATCTCTAGTGAAAAAGTCTCTAACTCAGATTTTGTATTTCCTTCTTCAACACAAACTGAATCAGAACTCAAATATGTGTTTTCCTCTTCTACAATTCTACTCATCATGTAGTTGTTTACTTGTGATACAACGTCCAATGTGGGACACAAAATGCTTCTTTCCTTAAAATATTCTGGATTTTCCAAATTTTGTAACATATTAGGATATGCAAAGTCAATTAATTCATCCAAAGCATTTTCTAAATTTTTAATCAACATATCTTGAGGTATTTGAATTTCAGATTCCCCTTCAATGCTATCCCCAGCAAGTCCATCTCCTATTTTCAATATCCATTCACTAAATTCCTTCAATTCAGCATGTTTAGATTGACTTGAGGATGAATCAAGTCTCATGTTTTTTGAAAGCCTGAAAACTTGATAAAAAGACCACAAATATGAAGAATGAATGACTGCATTAGCAATATCTTGCCTTGATCCCCTAAGAATAATAGGTAATATTTGTCTAAAATCACCCCCCAAAACAACTACCTTCCCACCAAAAGGCAATTCAAAATTGAAATTATCAGCAAATCTTAAAACATCTTTCAAGCATCTATCTAACGCTTCAAAACACAACTTACTTACCATGGGGGCTTCATTCCATACAATTAATCTAGCCTTATGTAAAAGTTTAGCATGAGGGGTTCCTTGCTTAATGTTGCAGCAAGAATATTCATTTATATCCAATGAAATTTTAAACCTTGAATGACTAGTTCTTCCATTAGGTAGTATCAATGATCTATGCCACTTGAAGCAACATTCAAACATATCTAATAGCAACTGACAAAGTATTCCACACAAATGTTTTTCCAGTACCCCCACTTCCATATAAAAAGAAAAGCCCTCCTTTATTAGCTTCAACAACAGTCATTATTTTGTCAAATGCATTTTTTTTTGCTCATTCGTGATTGTCTTTAAAGAATTTGTCAAATTTTGAGACAAAGTATTTCGGTCAAAATTTAATTCTTCTGTAATCAACCTATTTGAGAGATCAGAAATTGTATCAAAAGAAGGTAATGGCATTGGAGGATAATCTTGTAAGCTTCTTCCATTGCTTTGCATCATTTCTTCGATTTTTGAAAGAGCAATATTTTTTACCTCTTCATCACTTAAACAAAGATTTGCACATTGAAAATAGTAAAATTAGATAAACTAAAAATAAAAATATTGTGGAAGATGACATGATATGAAGATGTTACAGTAAAATTGGATTTAACCTTGTCAATTGGAAAAATTGTTGTAAGTGAATACTCATGCTTCCAATCATTCCATAACTTTTCAAACTGACGCTCCTAAAAAATAAAAGAATTTTTATTGAAGAATTGAGAAAAAAACAAAGTAATTTCAATGAAACAAACTAAATTAAAAAAAAAACAAATTAATTTCAATGAAAAAAAAATTAAGAACATAGTTTGCATTCCAGGCATAATTGTGACATGTTGTAAAGGAATGAATTATTGAGACTTTTTGAATAATACACACAGATAAATGACTCGAACAATACAGGTCAAATTGTCCTGTCACCTTATAAATAAGTTGCATTCAAATAATGCAGCTTGAATATAAATATTTACGTATCCAAATTTCCTAATCTAACACCAATCAATCAAATTTCCTTATTTAATATTCAAAATATGCACTCAAATAATATCAATAAGTTAAAAAAAATACTTTATTTAATATATATATATATAGACACTATATTGCAGCATATAAAATTACTCAAAAATTATGACGCTCCTTTAAAAATTATTTTATTTAATATATAGACACTCAAAAAATTATTGTTTATATGTCAGGAAAATAATTCACAATTACCATATATTGCACATATAATTGAATATATAATATAAAATCAAATCAAATATCTAATAATAATAATAATAATAATAATAATAATAATAATAATAATAATTATTATTATTATTATTATTATTATTATTATTATTATTATTATAAAATTGAATAAAAATTACTTTAATTAAAATATTAAAATATATATTATGCAGGTTATGAAACATTCAAAATATTATTTTAAAATTTCTATTTAAATATGGAAAGATAATTAATAATATATTAAATTTCTTATAAATATTAAGATTGTGATTGTGCTAATCAATAATTAATTGATTATATTAATATTAAAATTAGAAATGTCACCAGAATATGACACATGGATAACCAATCCTAGTTAGCAACTGTGTTTTTATATAATATATAAAATAGATATAGATATAGATATAGATAGATAGATAGATAAATAATTGATAAATGATAAATGATAATTGATCATTGATTAATAAAATTGATTATATTAAAAATCATATCTAAGATCATATTCCTAGTTAGTTGACACTGTAAAATCTTTACATTAATAGTATATTTTCTCTCTCTACATATATATGTAGTTTGTTTGTCTTTATTTTTCATTTTTTTTAAATAGTAGTCAATCCTTATTAAATTATTTACATAGGTAAAAAAACTATTGAATATATATTAACATTTTCAATAAATTATTAGTTATGTTAAAAAAATAAAATAAAATAAATAAATTTTTGCCTTTTTAAATATATAATAATTATTTTTACTTTAATTTTATTTAATATAATAATTTATTTTTATAGTCATGCTGATAAGTGTTAAAATACGGATTAAAGAATATTTGATATTTCTAATTAGCTAAAAGTGTTGACTTTTTAAGTTTCTAAATTTTGGTCTCTTTTGTTTAATACCTTATATATTTATTTTCCTAACAAGTATACTACATAGGGCTAATTATTAGCAATCCTTTTTTTTTTTTTGGACAAATGGTAAGAAATAAGTAACTAATTTCAAATCCTCTAAATGTATTTTTCTAATTATGTTTTTTATTAATAAATAAATATTAAATGTTTTAACCTAATATGTTAATTGTATTTATTTTCTTATTTAATACTTTTTATTAAATAGAATGTATAACACAAAATAAAATTAGCATTTATCACTCATTGTGATCACTTAAAAATGTATTAAATATTTTATATTTTAATTTTTTTTAACATGGTGATTCAAATGCATTCCCAGAATGTATATCACTCATTCTTTTTAAACTTATCCCTAATTTTGGTAAAAAAAAAACTTATCCCTAATTAGTTAACAAAACCATTTTTTTTTATTTCCTTAACAACTGTTCTAAAGTCAAATTTAACAAAGAAACGATTTTTGTTTATTTAATTTTTTAACTATTAGGATACACGTTAATAAATACATTTGTTTTACCATATTATAGGTACAATGTATCACCAAATTTATTGATGACTAATATCTATTGGTAAACATGACTAGACCACATTTAATGAGATTTTCTCTTTTCCATTCATAAGGCTTGAATGTAGGACTTTGTTTAAAGGACTCAAACGCAGTTCCTTTTGGATCAATGTAGTGTTGACGATAAAAATATATTTGTTATCTTAAACATCTTGAATAACATAATTTAATATTTTATAGGGGACGTTTGTTAAACGGGTTATTTCTTTAATCCTGGAACATTTTTTCTCGGGAATATAACAAGGGAATGTTATTCCCGGATATTTTAAAGAAATGTGTGATATATCCGGCAATAATTGTTTTATTATCTCATAACAAACGTGGGGATAAATTTTCCCAACTCCATATTCCCAGAATAAATAAATAATCCATGAAACAAACGCCCTTTAGGAAAAAAAGTATTCAACTACCATAAACTTGCAAATAGACATCTTAAACATTAGATTCATTTTAATTAATCCTTAATCTTTACAATCTTTGCTAATAAATATCTTAAAATTTAATTTCATCTTAATTGATCTTTAAAGTTTATCTCCATTTATACATAAACACATAAATTTCAATTTCATCTCAACAACTAATCCATAAAATCATCAATCCATTTTATATATATAGCCCCGTATATTAAATTTGGATTTGAATAAATAACAACGAAGAAATCTAACCATTTATATATTTTAAATCTCAATTATTTATTACTTTTTGATTTTTTTATGCTAAAATGCATTTTTGGTCTCCCTATAATATGGCAATGGCATAAATGATGTAAAAATTAAGTACGTAAATTAAATAAAAATTAATTACATAAATTAATTACTTAAATATGTAAACTAATTATGTAAATTACTATTAAACATTAATTACATAAATTAATTAAATAATATGAAAATACTAGATAATTTACATATTAAGATTTCATATTATGTAATTAATACTTAATATTAATTTATGTAATTAATTTACATAATTAATTTATGTATTTTAACTATGCAAACTAATTAATTTATGTATTTATTTACTATTGTTTACATATATTTAATATATGATTTACGTAATTAATTAACATATTTTAACTATTCAAATTAATTAATTAATTTAATATTATTTACGTATTTAATATATAACTTATGTAATTAATTTACATAATTAATTTTTATATATCATTGATACAAATTTATTTAATATTTAATTAGAATAAAAATATAATAACTCACGTACTAATGATATATAGTAAATATCATTTGTAATATCAATTAAAAAAGGCATGTGGTTTAGTGGTTTAGTACTTAGTCTTTGAATAAAAGTACTTAGTCAGAGTCAACGTTTGACCATAGATGGTCAACTAACGGTCGGAAGGACCAAAATTGTTAATTTTGAAAAATGGAAGGATTAAGTGTCGTGATTTAGAAATAGAGGGACCAAAATTGCATATTGTGCATTATAGGGGGACCAAAAATACATTTTAGCCTCTTTTTTTTATAATATTCCCTTTTCATTTCTTCTAAATTCATATTTTAAATATATTTTAATATATGAAAGAATGAACTGTAACAAAAAAAAAATGTTTGGTATTTACAATAAATAATATTGGGGTTTCTTTTTGTTTAGCATTTTAACTCTAACTTATATGAAGGATAAAATTTAAGGATCAATTGAATTGAAAATAAAGTTCAAGGTGTCTCTATTTATAGTTTAAAGATAAATTAGATTGAAATTAAAGTTCTTGATATTTATTTGTAGAAGGGGTAAAATTTATAGATTAATTGGAACAAAATTAAAGTTTAGGATACTTATGAAGTGGATCAGAAGGTCACTAGAAGGGTGATTGAATAGTGATACTTGACTGACTATGGCTTTTTCTGTAAAAGAATACGCAACTTCTGAAGTTTCAAAAATAGTTCAGAGTCTAGATTTCAGAAGCCTTGTTAGGAGCACAACTTATCCCTCTATAATACTTTGTATGAAAATAGTTTTATGTAAAAGCCTTAAAAAGATACTGACATAAATTGCTTCAAAAGCTACTAAAAAATATCATATTATGGCTAGTACATATTTTGTTTTATCTTTTATACAAAAGAGTAGACATTGCTTTTGAATTTTGAAAACCATTTGAGAAAACTTCTTATGATTTTATATCAAAGATATAACATTATAAAATATATTTTCCAAGCCAGTGAATATAGAAACAACATATTAGAAGCAGTAGGTAAGGATAAAGAACACACACAAAATTTATATTGGTTCACCCACAACCTTAGGCTATGTCTAGTTCCTACACTTGTAGGATTTCCATTAACACAAGCATCAACTGTGGTATTCTTTCTTTCCTGAAGCCTCCACAGGCTCCTACACCAGTATTCTCCAAGCTCTGCAGACTACCTTGAGTATTTTTTCGAAAAGCCTATCTAGGCTTCACCCAAGTATTCTTTCTAAAATCCTCTCCAGGCTTCCTAACCAGTATTCTCTAAGCCTTTGCAGGCTTTACCCAAGTATTATTTCAAAAAGCCTTTCTAGGCTTTGAACCCAAAGTAGCAACTGCTACTTGACTCACACAACACCTTGATGTGATCACTTAACCTTCAAAAGTAGCAGTCCCCTAACTACTCTTCTGAGGTTCCCTATCCTAAATGGGTTTTATTTAGGGACAAGTACCTAATACACTTTTTAGGGAAAAACTCATCAATAAACTCCCCCCTGAGAAGATGTTTACATACACTTTATGGCTAAGGATTTGGCTATAAATTCCTAGAGAGTCTGGGCTAAGGAAGACTAGTATCGGAAGCAAATGATATATATGTACAATGCAACTTCTAATCTATACCCTCTATATCCTATTTTCCTTCCTAGCAAGGAACTTTAGTTGCACTTCACCATTCTTAAATAGAGCTTTGAAGATGACCATTGCTCCTATTCTTGAGAGGCTTGTAGGTCAAGGAAATTCGTTGTGAGTTGTCTTCTTCAACACAGTTGGTTCCTCCTTCTTCCTTAGCTTGCACACAATTTAAATTTGAAATTGTGTCGTTGGTGCTTGGTGTTGTCAGTGGCTCATTGTAACACCCAGGGTGAATACACACCAGAATGAGAGGGATCTAGAGGCTGTGCAGGTATGTGACTGTACAGTTGAGGATGACATAAAGGAATTAATTGGTACTACCTATATAAATAAGATGCATCTACTTTTCGATAGTCCATCACTTAAGAACTCCATAGTTAAGCATGCTTGGCTTGGAGTAATTATGGGATGGTGACCTTCTAGGAAGTTTCCTACAAAGCGTGTGAGTGAGGAAAAAACACGCTGAAAAGTCTCGTGTAGGTTTGTGAGGTCAGTCAACAATCCTGAAAGCAGCCGAGCGTTACAAGTAGTATTAGAGCTGATTGTCAATATCTCAAAAAGGGCTACCTACGAAGGGTTTTGACCGGTGGAGGGTTCTGACCAACAAAAAAGTTGAGTGAAGTGTCACCGTGTGAAGTGTCGTAGAGTGTGAGCTACCGAGACATCAACTCTCATGGGCGTTACACTCACGACTTCTCCTTTCTCCAGCATAGTCATGAGTTTTGCTACTCTAGGAAAGTGAGTCTTCTACATATTGGTCTTCTTTCTTCTTTGAGTGTGCAGTTTTCTTGAGACTCATTTTCTCTTTTCTGGTGGCCTTGTTGATGTTGGACTTGCTATTGATGACTCGCTCTATTTTCTTTAATTTGACTCGTGTCTTCAAAATAGCTTATCACTTCAAATGACAGTGTCTCAGTACATTGTTGCATGGTGTCTTCTTCATAGCTTCTGGTGTGTGCTTCTGAACTGTGTACACATGCATGTCTTCACTGTTATGCCTTACGGTGCATCTTCTGATGATCCTTAAGTTATATGCAACTTTTGATAACTACCCCTTGACTCAAGTTACCTCCAGAATCATGCTACTAGTCACATGAAGCTACACTTTGACATAGAACTCATGATTGCCCTTCTGCTTTTGATTTCGTGCTTCTAAAGTTGGATAGTCTTTAGATTTGAGATACCTTCACTGTAGGCCAACGTTTCACACCTTTCTCCATGCTTCTTAATCAAGTCTTATCTTTTAAAATCACATAAGGCAAACCATTAGTAGCACAAGTCTAAAGGACTAAGAATTTACTACCTCCGTCCCTATATATAAGACCCTTTCAACTAATTCACACCCTTTAAGAAAATTATTTAATTTAGTTATACACATTAAATTTGTCAATTATTTAGACTACTCTTCCAAAATTACCCTTCATTTCTCTCCCCACTTAATTGCTTCTTACCTAGGAGAGAGAATACTGTAATTAATGAAGGGTATTATAGGAAAAAATAATTAATACACCAGACAATTAGAAGAAGGTCTTATAAAAAGGGACAAGCAAAAAAGTAAAAAAGGTTTTAATATATAGGGACAGAGGTAGTACTTAAAAGTTTGTTGTCATTATAACATTTTAACTCAAAAGGTTCTACTTCAAGGGACTATTTATAAAACGAATAAATTAGGAGACTTGAGTATTCTTTTCCTTATTCTTTAGTGATGAATAAAAACAAGAAACACTATCATATTCTTTAACATGTGCACCTAGAGAAAATTGAGGGAAAATTTTATTGTCAGTTTCGTATAAAACTTCAAATGTCAAGAAAATAATTCACTTTTTATTTTATTTTATCCATCTATTTAATATTTTTTTTAATCTAGGATGAGACCTCTTTAACCCTTCTCATTATATCAAGGATAAAAAAAACTATTATATCACCTATTTTTTTTTATATTTTTCTCATTTTTCTTCTACCTCTTTATCATTTTTTTTTATCAATTCAAACAATTTAAAATTTTACTTTTTTTCTCTTCTATCCTTTTCCACTCTATTTTTTTTTCCCTTTTCTTCTCACATAGTTACATCCCAACTTAGCATAAAGACATTTATTACAAAGACCAATAAAATGCATTAAATGTTTCATCTAATATTTTTTATTAAAAAGTCTAATAAATAAATAACACTAGTCAAACAAAAATAACACTACATCCTTTTCAATATCTTATTACCATAATAACACTATATTTTGTTGACTTTGTGCTAGCTTAGCATGCCATCATCTCTCTATAAGAAGTTCCCCCTCTCTTGTCTTTGTCACATTCATCTTCTCATCTTTTTTCAGTACAGAGTTGTTATTGTGTCATTAGGATTATATCATAATGGCATTGATTGCAAGTGAGAGGAAGAATAAGAGTGGCGAGGAGGTACATTATCGAGGAGTGAGAAGAATGTGATGGGGGAAAATATGTTGCCGAGATTAGAAATCCTCACAAGAGGACACACATATGGCTTGGTACCTTTGACTCCGCCATAGAAGCTGCCAAAGCTTATGACACTGCTGCCATCGAGTTTCGTGGCCCTGACAAGGCCAAAACCAACTTTCCTATCCCCCAAAACCACAACAACAATATGGTGATTCAAACCCCTACCACCATAAATTCCTCAACAACAACAACACACCCTACCGCACCCAAGACATCAGCCAACCATGTCACATTCTCAAGTAGTCATAACCAAGGTCACTCTGGTTCTAATTCCTCCTCCGCACTCACTGTGCATTATCGAGGAGTGAGGAGAAGGCCATGCGGCAAATATGTTGCTGAGATCAAAGATCCTCACAAGAGGGCACTTGTGTGGCTTGGTACCTTTGACTCTGCCATAGAAGCCGCCAAAGCCTATGACGTCGCAGCCATCAAGTTACGTGGCCCTGACAAGGCTAGAACCAACTTTCCTATCCCCAAAAACCACAACAACAATGTGGTGATTCAAACCCCCACCACCATCATTTCCTCAACAACAACAATAAACCCTTCCCTAACCTTGCCATTGCCCAATCATGTCACATGCTCGACTCGTCATATCCAAGGTCTCTCTGGTTCTAGTTCCTCTTCTACACTCACTGCCAAGGTTGGAAAAAATCTTGATTTGGATCTTAACCTCCCTCCCTCCCCCACCCATGCCATTGGCAAATCATGTAACATGCTCAACTAGTCTTAACCAAGGTCACTCTGGTTCTAGTTTCTCCTTCGCGGTCACTGTCGAGTTTGGAAAAAAGCTTGATGTGGATCTTAACCACCCTCCTCCCCAAGAAATCCCTTGAATCGGGAACAATGTTAATTATGTGCCTTGCTTGTCTTTTAATGTTTATTTCATGTTAGGGGTTTAAGTGTTCGAGTGTTTAGTTGCTCATTGGGTTACTTTGTGGCTAATGATTATATTGGTTGAAAAGTGTCTGATGTTTCGGTCTATAACAATAGAAGACCTAATAGATTGATCATTTTTATTCTAATAATCAAGATGACTCATTTTATCTTTTTTGTTTGGTCACATATCTCTTTAAATTTGTTCAATGTCTAACGTTTCTTATTTCCTTGTTTTTATTTTTCATTACTTTTGTCCATGAATATTGATGGTGATATTTGCACAATGAAAAGAGGTAATTGAAAAAGCAAAAACCTGCAAATGAACTTGTATATAGTTATATACCGTAATCTTGAGGGCATACCTAAATAATATTGTAATATTGAAATAACATAATGGAGAGCAAAACCATGTTCTAATTCTTAATTATAATTATAAGCAGGGGCGGACCCAAACCCGAATGAAAGGGGGCCAACCATAGAAAATAAAATTCATCCAGCAAATATTTATCATCAAACAAAATTATTCTAGAATAATATCATTCAAATTCAACTATACAAAGAAAAAAAAATTAAAACAATCAATATATAAACATTTATATTTTACATAATATATATAGTCAATTATATTTATAATATATAAATGTAAAATACTAGATGTCAAATATGAAATATCGAAAATTGGAAATACCTTTCTTTTATGTTGTGCGATGTCTTTCAACCTTTGTCACTTGCTGATGCCGTGACTCATGATTATAGCGTCGTCTCGTGCTAATGTCCACTTCTAGAATTTAGAAATTATAACAATTTCTTGTCACTCTAATGGAACTTTGAGAAACAAGAACTCCTTCAATTGCAAGAAAAATAAAATCTAATTATATAATAACTAGAATTGCTAAAACATAATATTCAACTAAGATTTCTTTACAAAAAGATAAAATTACTATTGATTTTATAATTTAAAAAGTCAAGAAATAAAAATTGATTATATAATAACTAAAATTTGATAAAATATAATATTTAAATAAGGCACTTTCTACGGTGAACCCGTAGAATATATTGTTCACCCGTGCACCAGGAACTCTACATCGTTAGATGTATTTCAAAATAAATGAACGGTTAGATTTTAAGCATGCTACAGTATATGAATTTAGTTATAATATTTAATTAAAAATATATTTTTATTGAATGGTCCTTTTTAACCCTGAAAGTCATCTTCATACTCGAGCTCGCACGTGGTGGCGCAGGAGAAGGAGGCAGCGGTGGAGCTCGACTGAGTGACGGTGAGAGGGTAGAAGAGTTGGTGAAGTTGAAACAAAGGTTGGTTTCGCAGGTGCACTGTTAGTCGAAGGAGTTGCACGAAAAAATATTTATAACTTCAATTGTTTGCAGACTCGAGTTTGTTTTCTACACCCCTCTCAATGTGCGTATGCAAGTGAGACTCCACCTATAGCAGACACAGTAGGCTTTCGAAGAGGCTCTGGGATTGTCGACGACACCTTTGGTTTTGTGAATTTTAAATGGGGACTTAAATGTCATTTCACATTAAAAAAATCTAATTTAATTAAATTTATTAATATTTTTGGCTACTGTAGCAAATTCTTTTACTTCCCCACTTGTGGATAGGAGTGTACATGAACCGATTCAATCCAATTAAAACAAAAAAAATCGATCCAAAAAATTGAAAATTGAATGGATCAAAAATTGAAAAAATCAAAATTTTTTATTGGATTGGATCGGATTTCGGATTTGATTTTGAAATCCAATCCAAACCGAAGTTATATATACATATATATTTTTATTCATAAATTTATGATACACTCATGTTTATATTTTTATTTCTTATATATTTATAAAATTATCACATAACTTATATTTATTTGTGAAACATATATTTAATTGAAGATATTTTTTAGTAACTATTTGATTAGAGGTACATAAGTATAATTATTAAGTTATATAAATTTACTTTTAATAGTATATATTTGAAGAGTTATACTATTATTAGTTGTTTATTGACTTATAAAGAAGATATTTAATATTTTAAATTAACTTTTATTATGTTTATTATATATATTACCATTTATTTAATACTTTTTCAAAAAAAATATAAACAAGACTAAAACCGAAAACCGATCAAATCCAAACCGATTTAAATTGGATCGGATTTAAATTTTCTATCAAACCGATTTGATGATTAATTAAGAAAATCGAAGTGATTGGATCGGATGATTTTTCTCTTCAAAACCAATCCAATCCAATCCGCAAACACCCCTACTTGTGGACCATTTAACACGCTTCTTCATTGTAGCTTTCACCTTTAAATAAAATTTCTTTAAAAAAAAAAAAGATTTCTATTGATGTTATAGTTTAGAAAAAAAAAGTCAAGAGATAAAAACAATTATATAATAACTAAAATTAATAAAATATAATCTTTAGATAAGATTTTTTTAAAAAATATAAAATTACTATTGATTTTATAATTTTAAAAATTCAAGATAAAAATTGATTGTATAGTAACTAAATTATATAATATTTAAATAAGATTTCCTAAAAAAAGATAAGATTGCTATTGATTTGATAGTTTAGAAGAAGAAAAAAGTCAAAAGATAAAATCAGATTATATAATGATTAAAAGGCTAAAATGCATTTTTGGTCTCTCTATAATTCTTAATCCGTAATTTTAGTCCATATATTTTAAAATCAAGGCATTTAGTCCTCAATTTTTCAAAATCAGCAATTTTAGTCCTCCTATTTTAAAATTAAAATATTTAGTCCCTCAATTTTTTTAAACCATCAATTTTAGTCCTTCCGTGGGGTTGATGTGACACCTATGTAAGCGGTTGACATGACACTTATGTGGCAAGAGATTAAATAATATGAAAAATAAAGTGTTGGGAATTGAACCCAAGATCACTTTCACAAAAACTAAATAATGTCCACTAAACTACAAAGTTTCTTTAATTAATATTGTAAACAATATTTGTTATATATCATTAATGCATGAGTTATTAAATTTTTCTTATTTTATTCTCATTATAAAAATTAATTAAATTACGTAAATTAGTATGTAAATTATTTGCATAAATTATTTTATGTAATTTACACAAATTACATAAATTTATATCAATATGTAGTTTTGTTTATTTTTCTTACAGCACCAAAAAAATTATAAAAAAATTAAAATTAAAATTTTATTATTTTATATAATTTGAATAAAAATAATTTGCATAAAAATAAATTTATGTAATTTGTATAAATTACCTTAAATGATTTATATAAGTATTTTATATATTAATTTATGTAATTTGTATAAATTGTTTTTTATAATGATATTATGTAAATTATTAAAAAAATTATATAAATAACATAAAAATATTTGATTTATTTCATGTATAAATTGTTTTTATTCTAATTATATAAATCAATATAATTACATAAATTAATACGTAAAATATTTATATAAATCATTTTGTGTAATTTATACAAATTACATAAATTTGTTTTTATGTAAATTATTTTTATTCAAATTATACAAATTAATAAAATTTTATTTTTTTTATAATTTACATATTAATATAAATTTTTGTAAATAATTTATGTAAATAATTTACATACTAATTTACGTAATTTAATTTTTTTAATAATTATAATAAAATAAGAATAATAATAATAACTCGTCTAGTTATAATATGATAAATATTATTTACATTATTAACTAAAGAAATTATATCCTAGTGGTTTGTTGTGTAAATGTTGTGTAAGAGGTTTTGGGTTCAATTCCCACTAGGACACTTTATTTTTAATACTATTTAATCTTTTGTCACATAAGCGCCAAGTCAACATCCTACATAGGTGTCATGGATGGTCAACTTGACCAAAATTGCTAATTTTGAAAAATTGGGGGACTAAATCAATGTTTTAAGAATGACCGGAACCTGGTGGCTTAACCGGTTCGGTTTGATGAAAAGACCGGAAATGTATCTGACCAAGATTGAACCGGCCGGTTTTTGAAAAAATCGGTAACCCGGCGGATCTTTGGTTGAACCAGGTTATGGTGCAATTTTTATTTTTGAAAAAAAAAAGTGCTGAAACAACGTCATTTCAATATTTTTTTTAATTTTGTTTGTGTATGGAACTTATTTATGGATTTGTATTGTCATGACTATTGGTTGTTATTTCTTATTTGGAATATTATGTACTTTATAATGACAATGATTTTAAATTTGGAGTATTGAATGATTAAATTATGTTAGCTATATTATATTTTTTTAATATATATCGAGTCAAACCGGTCCGACCAGTGACCCACCGATCCGACCAGTGACTCATTAACCTAGTACCTCGGCCTGTTCGATGAACGGTCCGATTCTTAAAAGATTGGACTAAATGGCTTGATTTTAAAATATGGTTACTAAAATTACGGATTGAGAATCCAAAAATGCATTTTAGCTTAACTAAAATTATTGGGGTGCCACCTTCAATGATCCACGCTGCTGCTTCACTGTGATTTTATAATTATAGTAAATAATAAGTAATAATCTATTAAATTTAAAATTTAGAAGAAGAAAAAAAGTCAGGCCCCCCTCCCCTGAATGTCGTTCCGCCTGGGTGACAATGATCAAAATAATTAATATGCAATAAATGTATCAAATATTCATATTTTTAAAAGAAGCACCCTCAGACTAAGGGTCTTTAACGTCCCTCACGAAGAACAAATAAATAGATACAATGAAGCATTTAATGTTAACTACAATTTGAAACAGCATGAACTCCAATCCCAACTACTTAGCTCTTTTTTTTTTTTTTTTTAATTTCATTTATTGTATTTTCTTTACGAGAGACTTAAAATAATTATCTCTTTGTCATTTTACTTGTATATCATAAGACTATAGTTTTATTTTTTTTGTCTCTGTCTCTCTTTTAAAAAAGGTGTGTCAATCAAAGAAATTTGTTTAAAAGAATACTTGAATTTATACTTGGAAAGACTAGTAAAAGAATATTTGAAAAATGAGTATGAGAAATATAATACTTATATTTTTTAATCTTAATAAAAATTGTGTCTATCTACCTCTGATTTGAAAACCATAAGCCAACATTAGAAAGTATATGCACTACTTTTGTATAAGAATGTGTATATATATGATTTACAATTCAAATAGTGCGATCTATCATGGCATATAATAAGTTCATGAGTTCATGTTGTATTACTGTTGTTACACCCAAACAAAAAGCACAGATATCAATATGTATATAAAATCTAATTAAAAAAATATATTTGGCGTGTATAAAAAAAGTGTGCATGTTTTTAAAGAAATATAAAGGCTTTTCATGATGAACACGCAATAAATAAGTACGCGAATTTACCTTAACATTAACTCAATCAAAATGATGTATGATGTGTAAAAAAAATGCGTGATTGTAACTAAGGTTTCTATATAATAAAGACCAAAAATCATCAGTGAATAAATATATAATGAGTATAGCTCAGTTGATTAAGTAGGATGCATAAATGTTTTAAATTCCCTCATATTTTTTTCGATTCCTATAGATTAAAAAAAAAAAAAGGCAGGAAAAGAAAAAAAAAGTTTCTAAGTAAAAACATTAAAACAGTATAGTTTGAAATAGAGAATCACATGTGAACGAGTTTACAAGTTTACCTGTACATTAAACTTAAAGATAAAAAACCACAGTACCGGAACAACAGTTATCTCCTCTCAACTTCAACCAGGGTCAAATATGGGTGATCCTCCTACGTACATATATGTATCCAATGGAAGCCATGTCTTATTTCTTCCACCTTATCATCCCATATATATAGAATAAATACATGTTATATAATATAGTAATGATAATAATAAAAAAAAACCATCAACATCAATATATGGTCATTGTCACTATATGTTCTACCAAGAAAGTTCTTAATTTCAAGGAGCTATTTTCTGTCCAGCCTGGTCTTGGTTGCATCCATTGCTAATCGAATGAAAGAAGAGCTATCACCTTGCATGACCAAATTTGGAATAAGTTGAGGTGAACTTTCCCTATTAATACTACGACCACCCAATTGGTCATAATTTAAGAAAGGGGTAGGGTTGTAGTAGTCCATAAGAGTAGTTGCATTGTTTTTAGGTATTATATTAATGTCATCATTATGGACACTTTGTTGGTTAGTGATCAATCTTTCTTCATCATAGAGATCTTGTTTTATAATATTGGAATTACCACATTGCCTGGGTTGTGTTTGGTAGAAGACCTTTGAGACCACCAATTCTCCATCTTTCTCTTCCTCGTTGGTGCCAAGGTGGTATTGGTGCATCACCCAATTGGTCTTCTCGGGCTTCTTTTGTCTTCCATAGTTGGTGTAGAGGACCAGGATTTTCTTGAAACCCTTCACAGCACCACCTAGAAAAACTGGTCTGGTTTTGCCTGTTTTGTGCCACCTCGTCTCGCTTCCTTCTTCGTCGGTGTGAACCTTTCTTCTCTTTCTTGTTCCGGTTGTGTATGCTTTAGATGGCCTGTGAAAGAAGTGGCGGATTTGTCCATCTTTGCTTACACCTGCGCAATACTCATCAGGGAATATTAATGTTTCATGTATCTTTTTCTATTATGTAAAGAAACTCAATCTTCTGGATTTGCATGCACGAGATTTATGCATGCATAATGGGAAATATACAAGGAAAGAAAAATGCTAGCAACACTTTCTCTAATATTTTCTTTCTAACACTCTCTGTGATTAGTTGAAATTTATTAAAAATTACTAATTTTGATGAGTCTTATTTATAAATCAATAAAAAGGGTCATTAAATGAAAAATGTGACTTATTAAAATTGATGATTTTCGATAAATTTTAATCAATTATAGAGAGAAAGGGTTAGAAAAAGAGAGAGTGTACTGTCGCTGCATTTCTTTGTAGAGAAAAGAGATTATAATCAAGAGTGCTAAACAACATAAACATTACACTTCGAGGATAAGGTATGGTAAGGAGAACATAATGAAGAGAGAGTTATGGACTCGTGGTGAATCATCAACGTGTGTATAAGAAATGGTGGTTGTTACAGTTCTTCCACGTGCATGTATGAAGTATATATAATGCATTGCAATCTTTAGATTGAGTACATAAATGGCTTTTTGGTGAAGATATGAAAAGCTAAATTGCTTCTCCAAGACTTAGGCTTGTTCCTTTTCTTTTACCCTTTTGATCTTTATTAGCCTCGTCTAATAATTAATTAAAATCAAAATCACTTGTTCCCCATTCTAGTCCCGTTTTTATCCCTAATTAAAAGAATGACACATTAGCATAAAAGAATATCAATAAGAAAAGGGTGTTACATTTTAATCACACGTGGTTTCAGTTCCAAGTAATCTGAGTATCAACTCATGTAAGATCTACTAAATCATGCACGTAGGTCTCATTATCTATTTATCTAGTGAGACTAATATAAAATTCACCCAATAATAAAGAATATGTTGGAAATAATATATTAATTGAATATATTGCTTGCTTTTTTACGAAAATATTAGTATTGCTCAAGATTAATTAAGGGAAGACATTTAATTAATTACATTTACCTGCTACATGGCTAAATGTAAGATGAGATGCCACCATTGAGTTTGGTAGTCATTGACAACACGAATAAAGTATTTTTTCCTTGTAACATACTAGAACGAGTTGGTTAACAGATGTGATTCTCACTCCCATTTCTTTCTTGATTTCTTGGAAGACAAAGAGTGACACATAACTCCAATGCACAGAAAATTTATTTGCTACGTTATAAATTCAAGAAAAAAAATAAAGCAAAAGATGAGACATTATTTATTTGACTGGTAAAATATCTTATTCAATGGTATCTGTTTATTTCTAATTTTCACAAAATAAAGTCCCACTCCCCCCGGGCGTTTCATTTACTTTTTAGAATCTCTTCCATAACAAGTATGGAATTTTAAAACCAACAGCAGATTATCATAATATATATTATTTACTTCATTTGTAGAGAGTATAAATTAATGTCTCATGGCAGTCGTTCTCAACTGCCTAAATTTCTTTTAGCAATGTAACCAAAAAAAGAAAAAGAAAATGCCTTGTAACCAAAAAGAAAATTCTTTCAGCAAACTTATTCATCACTAACTAAAACCTTGTTTCATGCAACACATCAATATCATGTCTCCAAATAAATTAGAATTTCAATTATGAGTTTAACCTAGTCAATTAATAAAAGTTTGGTTTGTCAAAAAAATTATGAGTTTAACCTATGCAGCAAAACGGTATTTCCACACCAAGGTTTTTTTTTTGCAAAACCATTTGCAACTAGAATTGTATTCACAACGTAGTTTCTAGGGTCAAATTAGTATGTAATTTTTCATAATATCAAGGATTGCAATAAAATTATTATGAGTAAATTATATTCGTCCGTTCCAAAATGGAGTGGATTAAGTGTGTGTTTGGATTTGCGGTGGCAAAATTGATTTTAAATAAAATAGATTTTATAGAATTGATTATAGTTACAATTAATTATGAAATAACGTGATTTTTTTTAATAACAGATATCAGAAAAGTGATAAGAGAATGTTGTTTTAATACTTTGAATCAAAATTGATTTTGAATGTGTAATGACCAAGATGGATTTAAACATATGCATAAGGTATTGATGTGAGGGTAAATTAGACAAAATCCAACTAGAATTGATTTTGGTAGAAGTAGAAGCTACTCCTACTTGCTTCAACTTCATCATGATTTTTTTTCTTAAAATTGATTCTACTAAGATAACCAAACATACAAAATTTTGGTCAAAATCAAGTTTGACCCACCTCAGAATGCTCTACCATGATTTTATAGCAAATCCAAACACACACTCAGTGTAGAAAGAAGTAGAAAGCAGAGAAGAATAATAAGAAAAGAAAAAAGACAAAAAGAAAAAATGATATATGCATTACCTTATGTGGTGGAAAAGGAAGTGAGAAATAAGAAGAAAATAGAATGGAAGTGGGATAGACGAGATATTTAACAGATGATAACTTGATTAGTATTTTCCAATTATTATTATAACTGTAATTTAAAACCTGTTTCCTAAAACCACCAAAGTCCAAACATGACTAAACTAATAAAAAAAAAATTGAAAGCAAAATAAAATATAAAACACCTGGAAGCTTTTCTGGATGCGTATAACAGATCCCGTTCTCTCCTTCAAGCGTTGGTATGAACTCATCAATAAGGGGATGGAGCTTTGGCACATCAGACAGTACCTTTGCTTCCAAATGCTCTAATATCTCTTGGTCATTCGGATCAAACTTCACTCCAGCTGGTAATCCCGGCAAGTCATTGATTCCAGTCTATTAATTCATATACAACACCCAAAGAAATTAAAAAATAATAAATTAAAGGCAAGTTTTTTATAAAATAAAAAAACACAAATCTAGTGGAGTGATATATATATAAAAAAAAAAAAAAAAAAAAAAAAACTATTCTTTAGTACCTGATCTTGGAATTGAATGTTATGGCCACATGAGGGACAAGTTATGGTGCGAATTTCGGTTGGTTTTGTTGTGTGATCAGTGAGAACAGTAGTGTTATTAGTTGAAGGAGTAGTAATAGTTGGTGCAACCAGTTCAATTCCCCTCTCCTCATCTGAGTCATTGCACCATGTCATCTCTTTCTCCTATATGCCCATATATCCCAAAACAGATCCTTAATTTCTTTCACACCTCCTACAATATTATCAGCTCCCTAGCTAATAATATAACCAACAAGGAAAAAATAAAAGAAGAAAAATTAAAGTTAAACACAAAAAGAATAACAGAGAAGGAGCAACAAAAAAAGGAAAAGCTAAAGCTCCATAGCCTTGTCTCTTTCGAAACACGTTTTTCCCGATTCACCTCTTGTTTTTGGTAAGAAGAAAATCAATTCTATTAGTCTCCTCCCACTTTTGCTTCTTCTACTTGTATTCTCTATGTATGATTGAACTAGGTTAATTAATTTGGTTTTCTAAACTGTTTGCACTGTGAGAGAGAGAGAGAGAGAGAGAGGGAGCAAAGGGTATAACCGATAAAAGAAAGGTGGGACTCAAAAGTGGGTTCTACATATAGAAAAGGATACTTGGACGCCAAGTTTGCTTGTGTCCCCGTATATACGGTTGTATCAAGGACTAAATTAATTATGAACTTGTTGCACTAATTGACTTAGAGAGTTAAAAGGTTGTTATTATTATTATACATGGAAGATTAATTAGATTGGCTAAGGAAAGAAAATTAACCCTAATTATATGAACTATGATGAGAACACTAAATAAGAACAAAAGAAAATAAAAAATAAAAAATAAAAAGTAGAAATGAAACGGTGGTGGGTAAGAGTGGAGATGGGGCAACCTGCTGATTCTTCTTAGGACGTTTCACCTTTTTAGCAAGAGCATGTGTGCGTGTTAGGAGTTTCATCAGATGTAGTGTCAAATTAGAGTGTCCTTAAAGCTATGTAAAAAATCACAGACATGTACATACGAACCGACAAAGAATGTAACATAAAGAATACGTTTATGATTAATATGTATACATCTTTGCACCAACCAACAAAAAAAAAAACTGTATATACCCTTTTAACCCCTTTCTTCACGTAGACTTCTTATCTTAAGTAACGGATCTCTCTCTTTCTCTCTCTCTCTTTTTTCTTTCAAACTCGCACACATACACGCTCCCTACACGTTCTCCTAATTCCAAGTTCAACGAAAATGTATCCAAATTTCATACATAAAGTGCTATGTAATTAATATTATCAAATTTCAAGTAATTAATATTGAATCTTCATGTTTTTTCAACGTGATTCTGTTGATGTCACATGCTTTGGGGTTGTACATACGAATGTCACAATCAGTTAGCATCTCATTATTATTTATGAATTTCCAAGTGATTATAAAACTGGTGTGTGAAGCTTGCTGCGTAAGTTGTTGAACATTTTCACTGGTGTGGCGTTTTTGTCAGTTCACTATGAAATTTACGTGATGTGGAATGAATGATGCTAATGGGTTTTGAGTATACGGAGAGAAAATTAGACACGAACACAGATTAGCATAACCCTTCAAATTAAGAATTAATGTGAATAAATTAAATATTTTTCTATATACCAGCCGACACGTCTTTGTCAGCTTCTCAAAGAAGCTAAGCAATACGAAACTTAGGTATTAAGCTCCAGCTGGTTTTGTTCGTATTTGTTTTTTTTTATTATTATTATAATAACTTTAACGTTTGGAGTTAGGGTTTTAGGGCTTTTTGAGAATGTTGTTTTTCCATATGTGTATACACGTATAAGGGCATAATGTCCAGTTGTCTTAGAGTTGCTGTAGATAAGGATTGTTAATTTGTTTGGAGAAAGAGGGAGTGAAAAAAGGGAGAAGAAGAAGAACAAACTTTATACCAAAACGTGATATGTGCCATATCGTACACGAGACATGGCATGGATACGGACATATATATAGGAACACCACGTAAATTAGGGTCCCTTTGTTAATTTGGTTTTTGGAATAGACGTATGCGCGGGTTTTTATTTTTTATTTTTTATTAACAACATGTTAGAACTCAAAATCCAAAGCGTTCACATGCGAGAAAACGATTTATTTAACGGGAGAATCCGTATTTGATTTTCTCTGTGTACAAAATTTTCTTGGGTCAGCGGTAGTCATGCACTGCGAGCGGAATTAGTCTCTCACCCAGTGGGTTGGGAGACACCCGTGATCTCTGACCCAGAACAAAAAAAAATAGAATAGGACTCAAATATCTTAGACAAGGATATGTTCAAGTGGATGAAAAAATCGTGATTTAGAGAGAAATTTTCATTAAAATTGATCAATTAAGTTTTTCAAGAAAAATTAATTATCGACAAAACAGGTAGATATTTTACAATATATATATATATATATATATATATATATATATATATATATATATATATATATATATAACAGATTTTTTGAAGTTTGTTTAAGAAATCCACTTCTCCAAGGAATGAGTCATAAATATGTTAATTTATATTTTGAAGTATTACGTAACGTTGACGTGTTGAAAATGGATTCATAACATGAAATTTACTCGTACATTCCCTAATGTGGCCTTCCATTAAGGACTGTAAGTATGTTCATGCTTCGTATTGCCTTTTCATTATCTATGTTGCTATAAATAAATGGACTAGTATGAAATTTTAAGGAGTTAATTAGCTCAATGCATGAAAAATTGAAGAATAAAGTTTGATTTGTGTGGTTAAATAAAGGTTTGGATTAGCAGGAGAATTTCGTTAGTCACATTAATAAAGGAAGATTCCTTAATCTATATGAATCTTCCTACTTTAGTTTAAAATTAAAAAAGGATAATTAGAGGACAATATCACCTTGCCTTGTAGCCATTGATTTGTGCTAATTTTAATTAATTGCTATGAAAAATTACCTTTAATATATGTTGAATAGGTTGAGCTGTAAAACTGAAATTGGCCAACATGCATAAAGAGATGGACTATTTTTTTTAAGGTAAAAGGTGGACTACTATTTTAAAGAAAAAGCATTAACTGAAGGATCTAACTCAGTTGTTCAGCATGTGCGTAAGTTGAAGGATCTAACATTAATAACGCACTCTTTAACATTATATTGATTAAAAAATATTAAAAATTACCATTGAAACTCATTAAATAAGGAGTTGGATGCATGTAATTTTGTAATTTTTAATAATCAAATTTTAAATATTTTTATTATCTATCTCTGTTATATCACTCATCTTATTTTACATATCGTTCTTTTATCTTTCTATTTCTCTCATGATTGTAATATATATATATATATATATATATATATATATATATATATATAAAGACATTTAAAAAAATTATTTCTTTTAAAGTATGGGATACACTTTAGAAAAAACTGTATAATTATAATTATTAATTCGAAAAAGCAATGGTTAATGTTTTAATAAAATATATGTGCATATAATAAATTATTAAATTATTAATTTATAATTAATAATTATAATTTTAAATTTTACTTTCTAAAATATATTTTTGCATTTTAGAGGAGCCATACTTTTTAATCCATTATCTTTATTGTACGGGTAATGCATGGAATGCGAAAGAATGAAAGGCAATGCCGATAATCATAAAAATAAAAAAATAAAAAAAATGAAAGGCAACGCCGAATGTGGTCCCAACTATTGACTCGTGGAATCAGTGTTATCAGACCCAGTCCGGTCATCGACTCGGCCGGGGTAATGGGTCACTGGATCAGGGGTCAACTCGGTGAGTCAACAGTTGACCCGCATGACTCGGCTTGTATTAAAAAATAATAAAAAATTCATAACCTGTAAACTTTTTAATAATTTTTTTTTAATAATTTCATAACTTGTAAACTTGTACACTTTTTTTTGTGTGCAGAAAAGATAGCTTATAAACTTATACCCTTAAATATTTAAAGTTTAACAAAATTCAACACATTTATAAGCATAGTTATAAACTTGTTTAATAATCTTGAGGAGCATATTTTTTTCTAAAATTCAACATACACAACCATATGTTATAATTTAAAATATATCATTATCATCTATTTATTAAAAGTTAAAACTATCATTGTTGTACACCGGCAGACATAATCTAATATATATATATATATAAACCTATTTTATTTAGACAATACAATTTTTTCATTCATCCCATTATTGCTCTGATAAAAAATAATAATTTTTCAAACCAGTAACTATATTGGATGAGATAAGATAAATACAAGTTTTACTTGTAGATAGCAATATAAGCCAAGGAGAAAAGGCAAAATTGGAAGTGACAATAGTTTTATGATTTTATCATCTTAAATTCTAACATACGGTTATGCTTGGTAAAAAAAAGTAAGCAAATATATAAATAACATAAGTGTAAGATATAAATTAAATTTTCTTATATAAGTGTTATTGTTCTCCTGTAAACAAAAAAAAAAAAAAAACCAAAATTCGTGACCCGCCGAGTCAACCGAGTCACCGGGTCAACCTCAAAACCGGCCGAGTCAACCCGGGTCACACCGGGTCGATTGCATAACCGATCCGATTGGTGACTCGGACCGGATGGGTGACCAGTTCCCGAGTCAATGGGTCGACCCGGCCGGTCGGAGCCGGGTCTGATAACTATGCGTGGAATAATCAGCCATGACCCCTGGTCAGTCAAGGTTGAATGTTGAATTGAAAGAAAAGGGTGTTCACAACACCCAAAGTGAAATAAAATGATCTATTTTGTTTAAAATACTACTACAGTAAAAGCAAATATAAACTCGTACCCAGATATCAGCTCTTAAATAATAAAATTCTTTAATATTGTGAAGACTCCATGTGTATCCACACCGAGAGTCAACCTCAGCTTCAACCTCTTTGATGAGTGGAACAATATATATTTAAAACTGAACATCTCCTTGATATTTTCAGTCAGTGTATTCTTAGAGAAGAGAAGACACTCCTTTTATAAGCGTACCACCCCATGAGATGCAGTTTCAATTTCTAATCTTATTTTTTTTCAACAGAAATATTATCTAATGATACAAATTGATTTAAAAATTATCTTTTCAAATAACATATTAAAGAAAAAATATTATCTTTTAATCATTATTTCAAATCATATTTGAAATTGATTCAAGCAGTGGATAACATTCGTCTGTTATCTTTCTTATTGCCATTTCAAATAGCATTTTGAAATTCTAGAAACTTGCATCTTTTACTCACGAATCCCACCTACACATATTTCATTACTTTGACAAATTATCATTGTGGACAACTTCCACATTAATAAGGAGATATATTTCTTTAATATATACATACTAATTATATTCTTGGTGCTAGCAAAGAATATAGTAATATTCCACATAGAAAAATTATTTATTAAATTCTCTAATTTAATTTATCAAATAAAATAATTTTTCTAGCAAAGATTAGCACACTCGTTTGTGTGTGACCCCGTAGATTCAATACTAAGCTGGTAGTAAATTAATCAAATTAATCTTACTAATCAAGGTAGGCATCTAGCAACACTCCTTAACGTCCAGATAACATGGAGTAATATTTTTACTTTTAAGAACCAATAGAAGAATTATATAATATTTTCTCTCATCACTTACAGCTCTGGATTAACTCTAGAATATGGTATTCACCTCAAATTCAAATAAGTTAATCTATAAATTTATTCAATGAATGACTTAAGAAACTCGTTTCTTCATTCATTCAATTGTCTCGGCCAAGGTCTTAATTTTATTATAGAGCTCAAACTCGTTACCTAGAGTTGATGGATTCCTTCTTGAAAAATCATTAATTCTACAAGTATTTAATTATATCCAATTTCCATTCAACTAGTGCTCTAAAGCATTAGGTGCCCGGAATTAAAATACAACAAATGACTTGTTAATTACTATGATAATCTTAGGTCAAAGAAAATTTTACATTTCTTCTTGAGAGTTTCCTATTGACAGTTTAAGGCATTGTTTTAAAACCCGGACCGACCCGACCGGTTGGACCGTGACCCGGAGGTTAGACCGGGTCGAGCAGGCTATCGGACCGGCCATGCTTTCGACCCGGTCAAACTCAGTGCCACTCGTGGTTAGATCGGTGACCCGGTGACCCAACCCGGTGAACCGGCCCGGGTCAACACTTTTTTTTTTTAAGAAGTGAAAAAAAAAAACATGAAATGCACTGTGCTGGATTCGATCCCAGGACCTCTAGGAGGATACCAGCACACTTAACCACTAAACCAAGGTAAGTAGTTAGTAATATCATTAACAGATTTAATATATATGGTATATACGCTATATATATTCGAAAAAAACACTTAAAATGCACCATGCTATACTTGAACCCAATACCTTAAGGAGAAGGATAGCATACTCAACCATTAAACCAAGTCAACCAATTATTATATTTACTAACAAGTTTAATATATGTATAATATATTTATGGCATGGTATGAAATTTCCAAATTTTTCAATAGAGACCGGGTCATGCGGTTCAATTAGTGACCCACTGGTTCGACCATTGATCTAGTGACCCAGTGCCTTGACCGGGTCGGTCACCGGTTCGATTTTTAAAACTATGGTTTAAGGTAATATTAACCATTAAGAAATCTCAATTTGAGTCAGTTCAATGATCACATCCATATGTGCATCATCTATATTTGTAAATTAATAAATGAGATATATTAATATTCATCCAATGAATACTATCACATATATATTGATCTATCTGGATTATTAATATCCTATTCTTAACAATCCTATGATCAAGAACGATTTTAGATTAAAATTATTAAGAGATTTGTTTCTCATTTTCATAATCTCTATTATGATAACAAATCTTTAATTTTAATCAAGGACCTTATCAAATCAACTATTATATCAAACAATATAAATATGATAAAGAAAGAAAATAATACTTTATTATTAAAACTAGAATTGATTACATGATGAATTGGATCTTGGGCATACACATTTATTCCCAACAATCTCCCACTTGCACTTAGAGCCAATTACTCATGTACTTCATTCCTACTTCCCACTTGTGCTTGTCAAACTCCTTTATGCCAAGTGCCTTGGTGAAAGGATCTGCTGCATTCTCTTTTCCATCTACCTTTTAAATCTTAACTTCACCACATTCACCGATCTCTCTAATCAAGTGATATCTTCGTAAAATATGTTTGGACTTTTGGTGCGATCTTGGTTCTTTTGCTTGAGCGATGGCTCCATTATTGTCACATAATAGTGGAACCAATTCTCCTATTAAAAGAACCACACCAAGTTCAGCGATGAACTTTTTCATCCAAACTACTTCTTTAGCAGCCTCACTTGTGGCTATATACTCCGCCTCAGTCGTTGAATCTACCACCGTAGCTTGCTTGGAACTTTTCCAACTTACTGCACCACCATTTAAGGTGAAAACATATCCTGAAACGGATTTGCTATCATCTTTATCTGATGCAAAACTTGCATCAGTATAACCCTTTAATTTTAATTCAGAATCTCCATAAATGAGGAATTGGTCTTTAGTTCTTCTCAAGTACTTAAGAATGGTCTTAACCACTTTCCAATGTTCCTCATCAGGGTCTGCTTGATATCAACTAGTTACACCTAGTGCATAAGCGACATCAGGACGTGTACAAATCATGGTATACATGATAGCTCCCACTGCACTAGCATATGGTATTCTAGTCATGCGTTCTCTCTCAATCCTCCCTACTAAGAGTAACTCCAATTCCTATTGGCAAATAGCCTCTTTTGGAGTTTTCCATGTTATACCTCTTTAGGATGGTATCAATGTGCATAGATTAGGAGAGCCCAAGCAACCTTTTAGATCTATCCCTATAAATCTTTATTCCTAAAATATAGGTTTCCTCTCCTAAATCTTTCATGGAGAACTGTTCTGATAGCCAAACCTTTGTACTTTGCATTGCTGGTACATCATTCCCAATGAGTAATATGTCATCTACATATAACACTAGGAAGATGATCATGCTCCCACTAACCTTTTTGTAAACACAAGGTTTTCCCTCACATCTGACAAAATCAAACTTTTCGATTGTCTTGTTAAATTGAATATTCCAACTTCTAGAAGCCTGTTTCAATCCATAAATGGATCGTTGCAACTTGCAGACTTTA
This sequence comes from Pueraria montana var. lobata, assembly GCA_026413185.1. Taxonomy (NCBI): domain Eukaryota; kingdom Viridiplantae; phylum Streptophyta; class Magnoliopsida; order Fabales; family Fabaceae; genus Pueraria; species Pueraria montana. The sequence continues at coordinate 36,655,299 of CM048648.1, read as the reverse complement.
TTATGATCAGACTAGGATGTGAATCCCTTAGGTTGTGTCGTGTACACATCCTCTTTTAACTACCATTTAGGAAAGTTGTTTTCACATCCATTTGCCATATTTCATAATCATAGTATGTTGCTATGGCAAGTAGAATTCGAATTGATTTGAGCATTGCCACAGGAGAAAAAGTTTCGTCATAATCTATTCCTTTCTTTTGACGATAACCCTTTGCAACAAGGCGAGCTTTGTAGGTCTCAACCTTTCCATCTGCTCCAATCTTTTTCTTGTAAACCCATTTACAACCAATTGGTTTTATATCCTTTGAAGCTTCAACTAAAGTCCATACTTTATTGATCTTCATTGATTCCATTTCGGATTCCATGGCTTCTTGCCATTTCTTACAATCTAAGCTTCGCATAGCATCTTCATAGCTTTTGGGGTCATCATCATCATGATATACCTCATTCGATGTGTCATGTTGCACCATTAAGTTTAATCTATTAGGTGGATGATGCACTCGAGTAGATCTTCTAGGAGGCTCTTGTATTGGGTTCATAGGTTGCTGAGTTGGTTCTAAGATTGGTTCATTAACCTGTTCTTGACCTACAGCCGGTTCTTGAACCACAATCATTGGAGGTGATGACCTTTGTGTTAATTTTAGAACATCAAAGAAAGGTCTCTTGGTTTCCATCTCATGTTCCTGAGTTGTTTCATTGGTAAATTGAGTTTCATCAAGCTCAATTTCTTTACCATGACTTCCTCCTGCAAGAAATTCCCTATCCAAAAAGGTTGCTCCTCTTGCCACAAACACTTTATGGTTAGAAGGTTGGTAAAAATAATATCCCATTGTTTCCTTAGGATAGCCAATGAATCTACACTTATCTGACCTTGCCTCAAGTTTATCTGTTAGCAACCTTTTAACGTAAGCATGACAACCCACACCCTGATGTGCTTGAGGTTTGGCTTACGCCCTTTCCATATCTCATATGGAGTTGTAGAGACTGATTTTGTAGGAACTTTATTTAGCAAGTAGGCTGCTACTTCTAAAGCATATCCCCATAAGTTTATTGGAAGATCAGTGAACCCCATCATAGATCTCACCATATCCAATAAGGTTCGATTTCTTCTTTCAAATACACCATTGTGTTGTTGTGTTCCTAGAGGTGTCCACTGTGAAAGAATCCCATTCTCTCTTAGATAACCAATGAAATCATCACTAAGATATTCTCCACCTCTATCGAATATAAGCATTTTAATACTCTTTCCAGATTGTTTTTCAACATCACTACGAAATCTTTTGAATATTTCAAATGATTCCAATTTATGCTTCATTAGATATAAAAAACCATATCTAGATGCATCATCAGTGAAAGTAATGAAATAAGAATATCCTCCTTTGGCTTGGATTTTCATGGGCCCAGAAACATCTGTGTGAACTAATCCTAATAATTCATAGGCTCTTTCTCCAGTTCCAATAAAAGGAGATTTGGTCATTTTTCCTTTGAGACAAGACTCACAAGTTGTATATGATTCATAATCATAATTATTAAGGTAACCTTCCTTATGTAACTTATTGATTCTTTTCTCACCAATGTGACTAAGCCTACGATGCCAAAGATATGTTCTATTTACTTGATTATCTCTTTCTCTTTTAAAACTAGAAGAAACATGTACAATCGAGTTATGATTCATATCAGGTAAGACATAAATGTCGCGTTGGAGATAACCATTCACATACAAATCATCGTTACAATAAATTGAGTAAATGTTATTATTAAAAATAATGCGAAAACCACGCTTGTCCAACATAGAAATTGAAATAATGTTTGAAACAAATTTCGGAACATAATAACAATCCTCTAACACTAGTACTTTGCCAGTAGGCATTATTAAAGAAACATATCCTAAAGCTAAGGCGGCAACATTTGCTCCATTCCCTACTTGAAGATTGATCTCTCCTTTCTTCAACCATCTACTTATCTGCATCCCCTGCAACGTATTCCAAATGTTAAAACTACTGCCTGTATCTAATACCCACATTGAAGAATTAGTGATAGTTAAAGAGATCATGAAAACATTTTTCACTAATGTCTCACCTTGTTTCTTGTCTTTCAAAGAATCCAGATATTTCTTGCAGTTTCTCTTCCAGTGTCATTTCTCCTTACAAAAGAAACATTCAGCATCAGTTTGGTCAGCCTTGGCCTTGTTGTACTTGGGTTTGGTCATACCACCCTTAGGTCCAAGAGGCTTCCTTTTTGGTGCATATTTTCCTTTTCCTTTCTTCTTGGTGCTCTTGCCAACCACCATGACAGCCCCTTTTTTTTCTTTTCAGAAGCAATTTGATTCTCATAATCAATTAGCAAATTAAGCATCTCATGCAAATCTCATGCAAATTCATTTTGTTCATATTGAAATTCACAATGAATTGTGAAAATGAATCAGGGAGTGACTGTAGAATCAAGTCTTGAGAAAGCTTTTTCCCAAACTTGCATTCTGACTTCTCAAGTTGTTCTACCAAATCAATCATTTTCAGAACATGTAGTCCAACTTGAGAACTTGTAGTCATTGTGGACCTAAACAAAGCCATAGATAATTGGTATCTAGCAGTCCTGCTTTATCCACCGTACATCTTCTTAAGATGTTCGATGATTTCCTTTGGGTCCATATCCTCATGTTGCCTCTGGAGTTCCGAACTCATTGATGCCAAAATAATGCATTTGGCACTAAAGGGCTAATTCAAATACTTCTGATAAGTATTGGTCGCCTCAACATTAATTAGGTCAAGTGCTTCCATAGTAGGCTTATCAATGATGTTGATAAGCTTCTCATGCATGAGAACAATTCTCAGGTTGCAATACCAATCATCATAATTGGCTCCAACCAACTTTCCAGATTCAAGAATGCCATGGAGTGAAAGTGAAGACATACTATGCAGCAAAACACAATTATGTCAGAACATATTGAAAAAGAAAATACGAGCATCACAAAATATAGCAAAATCTTAAAACTATGAACGAGCTACTTGGTTATCAAGTCATTTCTCATACATATTCTAAGGAAAAGAAGACATTGTATCACATACAGTTTCAATAAAACACCATCATACCACATAAGTTCTTGGTTGTTAGGTCAATCCTATTGGTATCTATAAATTAAATTTAATACTTCCCCGAGTTGTCTAGGCATTCAGTATAAAATTAATTTCAAAACACACATGTCATGCTATAATTAATTATTAATTACAAGTCTCCTGGTTATTAGGTCGTTCCTTGTTATTAACCATTAATTATATATATATTGAAAAAAATGCATCATATGCTCCAATTTATTTTCAAACTACAAGTCTCCTATTTGTCAAGACGTTCCTTGAAATTAAACTATTTAATAAAATAAATTGGACAGTATATGAAAATATAATAATTTGAAAAACTTAACATATATCACCGTATACAAATTCATGATCCAATCAATAGAAGGAAATATCCAGGAATATAATTATATCAAAACCAAAGCACACGTGCAATGGTCCATAATATATCCGATCAATAAAATTTAACATATATCACTATATATAATTATATCAAAAACCAAAGACTGATAAAAAAAATATCAAAACCAAAGTACACGTACAGCGACCCATAAAACACTGTTTGGATTTTCATCACATGAAAACAAAAAACAAAAATTGAATTTGCATATACAACTTATATTATGATGAAGCGAAAATAACATGACAGACTGCATCAAAGGTCATCTCAATACCAATATTCCTTTTCCGCATTTACCGAATTTTTCACAACAATTACAGTGCAATTTAATTATATATATATATATATATATATATATATATATATATATATATATATATATATATATATATATATATATTAAACACAAAAGATCCAATTTTTCACAACAATTTTCTCAGTATAATTTTAAACACAAAAGATCCAAGGCTCTGATACCAATTGAAAGAAAAAAGGTGTTCACAACACGCACAGCGGAATAAAAGGATCTATTTTGGTTTAAAATCATGCTACTACAGTAAAAGCAAATATAAACTCGTACCCGGATATCAGCTCTTGAATCATAAAATTCTTCAATATTGTGAAGACTCCACGTGTATCCACACCAAGAGCCAACCTCTGCTTCAACCTCTTTGATGAGTGGAACAATATATATTTAAAACTGAACTTCTCCTTGATATTTTCAGTTAGTGTATTGTATTCTTAGATAAGAGAAGGAACTCCTTTTATAAGTGTACCAGCCTATGAGATGCAGTTTCAATTTCTAATCTTTTTTTTTATTAATTTCAGCAGAAATATTATCTAATGAAACAAATTGATTTAAATATTATCTTTTCAAATAACTTATTAAAGAAAAGATATTATCTTTTAATCATTATTTCAAATCATATTTGAAATTGATTCAACCAGTGGATAACATTCATTTGTTATCTTTCTTATTGTCATTTCAAATAGCATTTTGAAATTCTAGAAACTTGCATCTTTTACTCACGAATCCCACCTACATAGATTTCATCACTTTGACAAATTATCATTGTGGTCAACTTCCACATTAATAAGGAGATATATTTCTTTAATATATACGTACTAATTATATTCTTGGTGCTAGCAAAGAATATAGTAATATTTCACATAGAAAAATTATTTATTAAATTCTCTAATTTAATTTATCAAATAAAATAATTTTTCTAGCAAAGATTAGCACACTCGTTTGTGTGTGACCCCGTAGATTCAATACTAAGCTGGTAGTAAATTAATCAAATTAATCTTACTAACCAAGGTAGGCATCTAGCAACACTCATTAACGTCCAGATAACATGAAGTAATATTTTTACTTTTAAGAACCAATAGAAGAATTATATAATATTTTCTTCCGTCACTTACAGCTTTGGATTAACTCTAGAATATGGTATTCACGTTAAATTCAAATAAGTTAATCTATAAATTTATTCAATGAATGACTTAAGAAACTCATTTCTTCATTCATTCAATTGCCCTGGCCAAGGTCTTAATTTTATTATAGAGCTCAAACTCATTACCTAGAGTTGATGGATTCCTTCTTGAAAAATCATTAATTCTACAAGTATTTGATTATATCCAATTTCCATTCAACAAGTGCTCTAAAGCATTAGGTGCCCGGAATTAAAATACAACAAATGACTTGTTAATTACTATGATAATCTCAGGTCAAAGAAAATTTTACACTTCTTCTTGAGAGTTTCCTATTGACAGTTTAAGGTAATATTAACCATTAGGAAATCTCAATTTGAGTCAGTTCAATGATCACATCCATATGTGCATCATCTATATATGTAAATTAATAAATGAGATATAGTAATATTCATCCAATGAATACTATCACATATATATTGATCTATCTGGATTATTAATATCCTATTCTTAACAATCCTATGATCAAGAACGATTTTAGATTAAAATTATAAGAGATTTGTTTCTCATTTTCATAATCTCTATTATAATAACAAATCTTTAATTTTAATCAAGGACCTTATCAAATCAACTATTATATCAAACAATATAAATATGATAAAGAAAGAAAATAATACTTTATTATTAAAACTAGAATTGATTACATGATGAATTGGATCTTGGGCATACACATTTATTCCCAACATGTTGGAGTGTTGGACACATTTGAGTTGTAAAGCTTAAATCATTTAGAATTGGATAAAGATGAATGGACATATATATGTCATTAGACACTTTGAGAGAGAAAGAGAGAAAAGAGAGAGAATTGTAGGTATGATAAGTGATATGCATGATTTGATAGGAAAAGAGATATGAGAGAAAGAATGAGTGTTAAATAGGTGTCTATGATATATGGGTATTCATATACCATTATTCTTTAGAATTAGTGTTTTAATATGTGCAATGCATATAATTTTTTTCTTTTACAAATTATATGTCTCTTTTGAAAGAAACATATATGTTTAAATGGTCATTATAAGCCACAAAATCTTTCTTGTGACTTGTGAGTATTTAACACGGTTGTCTATACATAATTCGAACTTGAGACACTGATTAATTTGAAAGATAAATGTTTATTTTATATAACAAAAAATTATAATGAATAAATAGTTTTAAATATATAAATTATATTATAATTAAATATCATAAAAATAAATATTTTTAAATATATAAATTACATTTTATATTATTGATGATAAATAATTTATAGTGATACAAATGTATTTTTAACTATTGATAATTTCTTCTAAAAAATATTGATTTGAAATTTATATATTATATGTGCATAAAAAATATATAATATTTTCTTAAATAACTAACTTATACAGATATAAAACCCAAAGGGTTGACGCAGTGGTGTAAGGCCCTGCTGCGTTCATATGTGGGGAACGATCCATTAGCAGGAGAACCCGTGTTCGATTCTCTCTGTGTGCAAAATTCCCTTGAGCCAGCGGCAGCCATGCACCGCGAGCGGGATTAGTCTCTGACTCAGTGGGTTGGGGGACACCCGTGATCTCTTACCCAAGACCAAAAAAACTTATACAGATATAAGCGGTATATATATATATATATATATATATATATATATATATATATATATATATATATATATATATATATATATATATATTAAGCAAAAAGGTATGCTAAGGCAGGAGCATACCAAGGATAATATTAAAAGCAAAACCAAACCCAAGCAAATCAATAAAACCTGTATATATGTGTTTATAAGTTTAATATTAGATATTAGTTTTCAAAATTAGATTTTATATGTGTTTATATAAGTGGTAAATGATAATTTTATAAATAAAAGTATATATCTGTTTATAAGTTTAATTGGGATTGGATATTAGTTTTCAAAATTAGATTTGAAATCTGATTGAATTCGATAAAAAGAAAATAATTGAATTTTGGTTTTTTTTTCTATAGTTTTAGTTTATTTGCTTTTTGGTTTTTTGGTTTAGTTTTTTTAATTTGCATTTGATTGGCTCAGTTTATAAATGCTCCTAACATAGGCAGTGATACATAGTTATTTGTATTTAATGCTAAGAAGGCTAAAGCGTGAAGTTGAAATATAGCAAATAAAGCGAGTGTGTGTGTGTTCCTCAATTTAATTAACCTAGTTTGTGTACTTGGAGACGATTCTAACCCTATCCGGCCCCTTAAAGAAAAAGAAAATTCCTTCCATGTTTAAAATCCTGACCTATTGTTTGGTTAAGATAGATTCGGGTTAATATTTAGAGTGTGTTTGTTTCACGGATTAAAAATATATTCCCAGAAATGTTAACATGAGAATGTAACATTCTTATATTTGTTACAAGTTTTGAAAAATTATTTTCAGACATAACTCATTCCCAGGAATCTATTTTATATATGGTTCTTCATCTTCATATTCCCACGTAAAAGGGTGGAAATATTATATTTCCATGGGAATGGAAGTTATTTTCTAAAATAACTTCCTACTTTCCTCTTATTCTATCCCATTTATTTAATATTATTTTTAAATTAAAATAAATTAAAAATATTCCAAAGAATGATAAGCATTTACCAAAAATCTTTGATGGGAATAATATTCTCAATAATAGCATTTCCATAAATATTATTCTCAAAAATATAATTAATAAATCCGTGAAACAAACACCCTCTTAATTATCTAACTTATCATATCATACATATATAATATTTAGTTTTAATTTTTTAACTCCAATATATTAAGGTTTTTCACTAACCCTTTTATCTCATTCCTTACTTTTACATTCACTTCCCTTCTTTGTTTTCCTTTCTAGACCAACTAACGGAATTTGATTAAGAAATATAGGACCAACTTTCTTAATTGCTAATGGTCAATATTGGGCTGTAACAAAACAAAAATGGTCAATATTGGGCAAGTCTCTGTCTACACGGAAACAATGTAGTCTCTTTCTTGCATCATCTATTTGGCAGGTGAAGAAAGAACAAATAGATTCACAATGAGTTTCCATCCTTTTTTTCACTTAAATTTTTGTCCCCTCACCCCGAGTGATATTACGTAGACCTCCTAAAGGTAACACGGTGAAGACTAAAATTGATGGCAATTGGATGATGATAAATTTATAACATATGTAGATTTATACTATTATAGAGCCTTTATGCATTAATTTCATGGAAATTTATGAGAAAATAACCCAATTGTATGCATTTTTATGTGTTTTATATCTAGAAAATTTTAAATGAAAAAGAGAAATGATTAAGAAACAAGGGAAAAAGGGTCGCACCCAACGCAACACTAGAAACAGGATGTGCTTTCTAGTACTGAATCAAGTTTAAGTGTGAAGAAAGATGAATTTGGGGGTATTCTTTGACTTCTCTAATAACCGAAAGCAAGGGAGAGCTTAAGGAATCATTATTCGTCATTGAAGATTGAAGAAATTGAAAACGGTTCTTAAAGATTCATTGTCTTTTCTTCATCCTTATTTTCTTTTATTTTTCCCTTTTTATCTCCATGAGTTTCTAATTTCTTTAGGATAATGTTAGGATGAATCTTTGTTTGAACCTATAATTGATTTCCCTTTCTAAATTTTAAACATTTTTTAAGTTATTAGATTTGTGCTTACTACTTCCAGTGATTGACTTTCTTTGCAATTGATTTGTAATTTGAATCGCAATTAGAAATTGCGATTTGAAGTGTTCTAATCTAATAACTATATATTTCTTGTGTCTAGGAATAAGGTTCGAATATATGCATTCTCTTGTAATTTCTTCAACATAATGCTTGCTTCTAATTACCCCTGCTTAAGAAATTAAGGATCATAATTGGCAACAAAGGAATTACTTACCAAGAATTGTGGATAAAATTCATCCAAGCATAATGTTTTTAGTAAAATAATCCAAACCATTTGTTTTGATCCGTTATGACTGTCATTGCCATCATTGTCATGACTATCGTTGTCATCACTGTCACTACCATGATCATCGCTGCCACCATGACAGTCTCTGCCGCCACCATCGCCATCGCCAATAGTGGTAATGGTGGCAGCAACGACAACAATAACAACGACAATCATGGTTGCGACAACAACGATGGTCATGACAATGGTGGCAAGGACGGTCATGGTGGTGACAGTGGCAGTAGCGACAATCATGGTGGCGGTCATGGTGGTGTGTAAAGGCAAAAGTCACAAGAAGGGGGGGTTGAATTGTGATTTATAAAAAATTTCGCAAACTTTATAAATAGAGTGTAGCGTCTGATCAAATATAGAGGTTTTAAGAAAACGTTTCAACAGACGATAACTCAACAGATGAAAGCCTTTTTAAACGAAACAGGTTTTAATCACAACCCAAAGTTAGTTCAAAGCAGGTATAAGAGATGTAAGACAAAGAAAGACAACATAGGAGTTTATACTGGTTCGTCTCACCCCGAGACTACGTCCAGTTCTGGAAAAACCACCAAGTTCCAATAACTTATCACAAGTTACAAGCATTTTTCATTGCCACTTTTGGCTCACCCAAGTAGTATTTCACACTTAGCCTCTCTAAGCTAAAACCCAAGTATTCTTTACTACCAAGCCACTTCTAGCTCTAAAACAAATCACTAGATTTGTTTTTATAAAGGGCGCACAGACTTTAGAGCTATCTTCATACAGACGGATATACAAGATTAAGAGCTAAGTCTTTTTCTCTCAGGATAAACAAAGTGGTTTGAGAGCTTTTTACAAATAGAGCTTTTACAATATAAAGAATGAAGGTTTGAAAGAATGCTTGAATTTGAATTCAGTTTATGTGTACTTAGCACTTCAAATCTTCTTCTATTCTATATATACACTTGCTGAGGAAGTAACCGTTGTCTCTAAACGGTCTTCTTTCTTACGTCTGACCATCGTCTGAAGGAGGGTGGTTGAGGGCATTTGATGCGAGCATTAAATGCTTGTCACCAACTAGTCATTTTGAGCTGATAAAGCATTCTGCTTATCTTTCTTGAGATATACTCCAAATCCTTCTGCTGCAGTGGTCACATCGCTTGCTCAGACAAGTACTAATAGCTGTAGCGCTTCTTTTGAGGGGTGGGAAGCTTCAGAAACTTTGACTCTTTTTTCTATTCCCTTTTATGCACTTCGACAGATCCTAGGAGGATGTTCTAAGAACATTCCCTGTAAAACAGATAACAAAATGATAGTGCATTTACTATGCCTTTAAATGCTTCTTCAAACTAAAGCGTCTATTTGCGTATCATCTGTATCTTACAGACGCAAATACAATGTTTTCGTCTGTTGGCATTTATAAGACGTAATATTTTTACTTAATATTTGTTTTGCATACAATCAAAATAATTGAGGGTCCTGATTCTTCTTATGACTCTACAATCTCCCCCTTTTTTATGATTCCAAGCAAATATTGTAAAAATGTGTATCAGAGCTATAGAAAATATTAACTATAAGCATAGAATTTAAACAGAGACAAAAGAAGACTCAGGTTTGATGAGTAATCAAACAACTTGTCTTATTGAAAGAGTTTTCACATCAAGATTATGTGTTTATACAGATAAAAAAAAACTTCCTTTTTCTTGGTCTCCCCCTTTGATGTAGCTCCCCCTCAGATGTAGCTTTATCTTCATTTCTTTTTACTCTTCCCTTCTCCCTCTTTTGTATGGCGATCAGCAAAACCTGGTTCCCCAGGAATGGGACCGTCAGAGTCAGAGGTATCGAAGTCAGAGTCTGATGATAACACCATAGGGGATCATGGTGGAATGGAAGTGCGTCTGCGGCGGCGTGCTTTGAAGAAGGCGTCGATGTTGATCCATTTCTTGAGCTCAACCTCCAATGCTTTCCTGTCCTCCAGAGCTTGACGCAGGGCTTTTCAGGTTACCCACAGTTCAACGTATAGATCATGAACTTGTTCTTCTGAGATGGAGGGTCTGAATGGCTCAATGATCTCGTCTGGGTCTTCCACTATACCCAGAATAAGTTTGTCAAAGAAGAAAGTGGAATGTGGAAGCTCCACGATAAAGGAAAAGTCCCTGTCAGATTGATAATAGAACTTGGTCTTCCATGGCATGAGCTCGAAGGCACGAGATGTAGAGAGAAACCCTTGATGTCCGATGCACTGGTAGCATCTGCCCATCTTCAAGTGGTACCCGTCTGCAGGAGGCTTGTCCTCAGGTTCTATACTAGAGCAGAAAGCATCAAACTTTCTGATGCGTCTGATAGTCCGTAGATCTTTAGATGTTCTTGTAGCAGCAGGCTTCTAATAGATGGCTTCAATCTCCCGTCTGAATGGCCTGCCTCTACGTACTCAAATATTCTTCTGAGGAGAGTCATCATCTTCTTCAACTTTCTCTTTACCCTTATAATTCAAGATGGGAAGTATGGGAATAACCTTATCCACAGTAAGCTTGAATTGGGTCTGAGAGGAGGCCACACAGCGAAATTGTGTGCCTAAGAAGTGAGGCATCGTCTGTGCTCGTCTTTGGATCTGCCTGAAAGAGTTTTGCCTCTTCTTGATTTCTTCCTTGTACATCTGCAACTTCATCCTTAGCTTTGCAGAGTAGTCTGAAGATTCCCAAAGACTGAAGGTTGGACTTGCTTCAGGGTCGCCCAGATTGAGGTCTTCAATGTAGACAGAGTGGCCTGCCCCAACATGATTCCAGGGAATAATCATGTTGAGGTATGCAAGCAGACCCATCATCTGTTGCAGATTAACAGGCTCATAGAAGGGAACCTCATCTGTAAGCACTGAGAGTCTTCTCCAGATGGAGACTCCAGGTGGATAGCTGCGTCTGCCACGCAAATTATGCTCGAAGATAATGGAGTTTAGGTCTGGTGCTTTTGTCTGACGCGGAGGAAAGATTCTAAAATGATGTTCCTCCTGATAGCATGAGAGCGCAGGCAGTTCCTCCTCTGGTAGCACTTCGTAGTTGGAAAGAATGAAAGGATTGATTCCAGGGACGTCCTTTTTCCATAACTTGACGAAGTTGATGGAATCAAACAGGAAGGCTTGATCCTCATCTGTGCAGATCCCCTTTCGTTTCCATTCCCTATTGCAGCGTTCCCATTCATTGACTCTGGGACGCTTCCACCCACGATAGTAGCGAACATTGACATCGGGATCTGATGGTGGTTTCACTGGAGGAAGTGGGATGTTGAGGCTGCATCTGATAATCCAGTCATAGCCTCTGTACTTTGGAGCAAAGTCTAGGGCCAGACTTCCATAAATGTACCCCAACGAGAGAGTGGCCTTTGCAGTGTACCTCCTGCGTCTGAACAGCTTGTCTTCAGTCAGAGTCCATAACTTTTCATCTGTCTGAGTCTGAGGTGCAGAGGAGGGTTCAGATGATGAGCCACCATAGATGACCATCTGCCTTGAGGCACAGTCTGCGTCTGATTGTTCTAAGTGCTCATCTACTCCTCATTCATCCTCTTCAGTGACCGGTCTGTAGATGGCACGTGGGCCAGAATCATTGGTCTCTACAAGATCTTCTCTAATTTCCAAACCTTGAGCACTTGCTTCTAGAGCAGATTATACAAGGGTTTCGTTTAGCTCTTCAATTTCAGCTTCGTCTGCATCATCATTAATGGTGAGCATCTAAAGTGTCAGTTGTTTGTTAGCCTCTTCTGCAGATGCAATTTCTGCTGTTTGAACTAGGGTAGATTCAATTCGCCCTAGATCCTCCATGGTTGCTCTCTTATGTTCTTCCTCATAAAGAGTCTTAATAGACTTAAGAACAACCTCTGTCATGTCAGCGTCTTCCTTAGCTTCGTCTGTAGGGATTGAAGCTTCTTCATCAACCTTCCTTTTCAGCTCTTCAGCTGATAGAGTCTTCACGGATTCTACTACAGATTGCTCCAACTCAATCTGTTCTTTTGCTTCAAGGCTTTTGTCCAACTTAGCCTTTTTGGCAGCTTCTTTCCTTGAAAGCTCTTGAGCTTTCCTGATGGCTGGTGCTTCCTTCTTGTTGGCTGGAGGAGGAAAAGATAAGGTTTTAGGTTTGGGTGAAGGAAAGATTTGGGGCTTAGAGGTAGGAGCATCAAGAATCTCAACATCTGATTCTTGAGTCTGGGAGGGTACAGGTTGAGTTTCGATTTGAGGTGTTGTTTGTGTTGATTCATGTGAGGTGGTGAGTTTGGCTTTAGTGATGATGCAGATTTTTGTAGCTCTGGTGAAGGGCTTTTTGAGAGGTGGTTCGGGGATTGGTTTAGATGGAGTGTCGGAAGCCTTTCTCTTTAAGTTTGAGGGAGGGTCTGAGGATGGTTTTTGTTTTTGGCTTTCTAGGTTGGTCAGAGGAAGGTTGGGTGCGTCTGGTGGTTGGTTTCGTCTGTGGGGGTTTGGGCTTAGGTAGTGTCTGTTCTGTTGCAACAGACGCAGGTTCATCTGTTGATTCCTCCATAGGCTCCTTCTTCACTTTGGTGCCTTGCTTTTTTACCCATTCAGGAAACTTGTGAGCTATTCCCATTCTCACGAAAGTTGTTCCTGGGTAACTCCTTCAGACGCTTCGAACTCAGACAGATTAACACCAGCATCCCTCATGAGTTGAGTGAACAACATGCAGTAAGGGATGTGTTTCTTCTGCTTCTTTGTGGATAATCTGTCCTTGAAGGCCTACTCCAGATGATAGAAGATCAGATCTGGAAGGTTGATCTTCTCTCCTATAACAATGTTATAGATGCATAATCTATCTCTTTCACTCATGTGGTCCCTTGACCCTGTCCTTGGGAGCACGATGTTGAACAACATGTTGTGAAGGAGTCTGAATACATGAGTCATGTTGGCAGACCTAAGAAAGCTCTTTAGTGCTGCAACTTTCTTCTTGCGGTCTTCATCTGTAGGCCTTACCCCGTCATAGAGAAGCTTGTCCACCGTTTCTTGGGTGATGGTCTTCTCCCAATCTTTGTCAAAGACCAAACCCTCTTCAGCACAACCAATAGCCTTGGCTATGGTTGCAGGGCTGATCTCCATCTCCGTCTGACCTCATCCCCTTGATGCATTGATTGTCTTCCATCTTCTTTGTCCCCCAGAAGAGGGCATAAGGACCATGGTACCAGACACTGTGTTTTCCAACAAAGTTGGTCCACCCAGCCCTGGTGAACATGTCCTGAACGTCAAAGCCCTCCTTTGCAAGTTCGCTCAGACTCGTCCACTTTCCAGGAATGAAAAGCTCCTCTGGAAAAGGTTTCAATTGCTTCGTCCATGTTGCAGATGAGTGGAGTAGCAGAAGATGCTATTTGCTTCCTTGGTGCCATTGATCTTAGAAAGATTTTAGGTTTTCAGAAAGAAGAGATGAGAAAGTTTTGATCTTTGAAATCTTTGAGAAACTCAGAGTTTTTTAGAAAGATAAGAAAGATCAAAAGAACCTTCTTCTTTAGGCACTTCGTCCTTTTATACCAAAGATGAGAAAGGAGAGAGAACGTCATGAAAAAAGCGGTTTTAATATCATTAAAAACTTTTCAAAAACTGTCTCATCATGACGAAAAGGGCGGCGCACGTTTTGAGAGAAAAACGAAAAGACTTATAACCGTTGAGAACGTGGGCACCTTAACGTCTGTATACTTGAACACACATTAGTTCCAACAGATTAATGAAGAGAAAATAAGACGAAAGGTATCGTCTGATGAAATGCAAATGTTTAGTCTGAAAGCATGTGCATATGCAGATGATTCCTTATATAGACGAAACGATCTTCAGACAAAGGTTTTGTAAAGATATCGGTCCATTGGTGATCTGTATCTACAAACTTAATATCAGAAACACCTTTTTGAACATAATCACGAATGAAATAATATCTGATTTCAATATGTTTTGCCTTAGAATGTTGTATGGGATTTTTTGATAAATTGATTGCACTAGTATTGTCACAATATACAGGTATATTGTTTTCATAACTAGAGCAATCTTCTAATTGATATTTTACCCATAGCAGTTGTGAGCAGTAACTTGCAGCAGACACATATTCTGCTTCTGCAGTAGATAAGGCAATTGAGTTCTGCTTCTTGCTTGCCCATGAAATGAGACAAGATCCTATAAAGTGGCATCCTCTTCTTGTACTTTTTCGTTCAACTCTGTCTCCTGCATAATCTGCGTCACAGTATCCAATTAACCTGAAATCTTAATTTTTCTTATAGAACAGACTAAGGTTAGTGGTACCAACTAGATAACATAAGATCCTTTTAACAGCTTTAAGATGAAACTCTCTAGGATCTGACTGAAATCTAGTACACAGACAGACGCTATACATAATATCAGGTCTACTGGCTGTAAGATAAAGAAGTGAGTCAATCATACCTTTGTAGATCGTCTGATCTACTGGTTTACCTGATTCGTCTTTACTCAAGGGACTGGAAGCATGCATAGGTGTTTTCATTGGTTTAGCGTCTTCCATTTTGAATATCTTAAGCTCCCTTGTATATTTTTGTTGATGAATATAAATCCCTTTGGCATCTTATTTGATCTGAAGACCTAAGAAGAACTTAAGTTCTCCCATCATACTCATTTCAAACTCGCTTTTCATCAAGTCAGAGAAACCCTTGCATAAAGATTCATTAGTAGCTCCAAAGATAATATCATCTACATAAATTTGAACTATAATGAAATCTTTCTCCACTTCTTTTCTGAAAAGAGTAGTGTCTACTTTTCCTCTCATAAAACCATTTTCTAAAAGGAAGGAGCTTAGTCTGTCATACCAAGCACGAGGTGTTTGTTTCAGACCATACATAGCTTTTTTAGTTTGAAAACATGTTCTGTCAGAGTGGAATCTTCAAAACTAGGAGGTTGTTTAACATAAACCTCTTCTTCAATAAAACCATTTAAGAAGGCACTCTTGACATCCATTTGAAAAAGCTTAATGTTTTTATGAGCAGCAAAAGCAAGCATGATTCTAATGGCTTCTAGTCTAGCTAAAGGAGCAAAGGTTTCTGTGAAGTCTATACCTTCCTGCTAATTATAGCCTTGAGCTACTAATCTAGCTTTGTTTCTTACCACCTTTCTTTGTTCATCTAGTTTGTTTCTGAAGACCCATCTTGTTCCAATGATGCCTTTGTTCTTTGGTTTGGGGACAAGGGTCCATACGTCATTTCTGGTAAACTGGTTTAATTCTTCTTCCGTGGCTAAGATCCAGTCATCGTCTGTCAGGGCTTCGTCTATTGTTTTTGGCTCTATTTCTGAGACGAAGGCATAAGATGCTTGGTCTCTGAAGGATGATCTGGTCTTTACACCTTCTTTCTGATCTCCTATGATCTGATCTTGTGGATGATAAGTTACGAATTTCCAGTCTCTTGTCTGTGGTTGAGAGTCAGACGCTCCTTCAACCTGAGGAAGAATTTCCTGAGAAGGTTGAATTTCGTCTAACTTTGATGCGGCAGACGGACCTATTTGCATATCTGCAAATCCTCAAGATCTGGTAGTCTCCTATCAGATGTTAGTCCATCATTGAACTTAACATGGATAGATTCTTCTACAACTAAGGTCCTTGTATTAAAAACTCTGTAAGCCTTAGATGTATCAGAATATCCTAGAAAAATACCTTTATCCACTTTAGAATCAAATTTTCCCAATTGATCTTTGGTGTTTAAGATGTAACATTCACATCCGAAAGGATGAAAGTAAGCAATGTTGGGTCTTCTTCCTCTCCATAGTTCATAGGGAGTCTTTTCAATCATAGGTCTGATCAATACTCTATTTTGAACATAACAAGCAGTGTTTACAACCCCTACCCAGAAATGTTTAGGAAGAGAGTTCTCACAGAGCATAGTTCTAGCCATCTCTTGCAGAGTTTGATTTTTCCTTTCAACTACCCCATTTTGCTGAGGTGTTCTCGATGAAAAGAAGTTGTGGAAAATTTCATTCTTTTCGCAGAAAGATTTGAACTTAGCATTTTCAAACTCAGTTCCATGATCACTTATGATGCTAGAGATGCAAAAGCCCTTTTCATTTTGAACTCGTTTACAGAATATTTCAAAGACTTTGAAAGACTCATGTTTATGGCCTAGGAAGTATACCCATGTATATCTTGAATAGTCATCAACAATAACTAAGCCATATTTCTTTCCACCTAGACTCAACGTTCTAGTAGGACCAAATAAATCTTTATGCAAAAGTTACAACGGTCTGGAGGTGGAAACATCATTTTTAGATTTAAAAGAAGTTTTAATTTGTTTCCCCTTTTGACATGCTTCACCGAGAAGATGAGTTTTCCAAGAAATCTCGGGCAATCCTCTTACTAAACCCTTTTTCAAAATTTTTGAAATGTGTTTCAGATTCATATGCCCAAGCTTTTTATGCCAAATCCATCTTTCGTCCTCTCTGGATAGCAAACACGTTACTTTTTGCTTGCTAAGATCTACAAGATCAATTTCATATAAATTGTTGTGTCGTCTGGCAGAAAGGACAGACTTGCCATCATCTGTTTTGACTATACATTTGTCCTTGTTGAAGGAAACTATATAATCATTGTCACATAATTGACTTATGCTCAGTAGGTTATACCTCATACCTTCAACATATAGGACATTGTCTATTGAGGTTAGGGAGGACAAACCAACTTTATCTATGCCTGTGAAGCGTCCTTTTCCCATGCCTCCAAAGGCAACTGCTCCGCCTTCAACCGGCTTTAGGTCTAGGAACATAGACCTTTCTCCCGTCATGTGTCGTGAGCAACCACTGTCCAGGTACCAGCTCAAACCCTTGCCTTTTCCTACCAAGGATATCTAAAATAGAAATAATTTGAGACTTTGGTACCCAAATCTTTTTGGGTCCAGCAGCATTAGTGCCTTTAGACATTTGCTTCTTCTTATGTATGCATATGAACTTGGAGTGCCCAGATTTTCCACAGAAGTCACATTTGTCTGGAACAGACTGAGTAGAAGCAAATGCATCTTTTTCTAAGCCTAAACCGGATTTATCATGGGGATGTTGATGATATTTTAAAAGCATAGTGAGAGTGTTAGAACTCTCTAGAAACTTCCTAAAGTCCTTAGTTAAACAGGATACTTCTTCCCTTTGTTTTTCAACTATGGAAGAATCGTCTGTTTGACTAGGGGTGCTGGTTTGACTTAGGCTCTCTTCCAGAGTCTTGACTTTTTCTTCTAGTTCTGCATTTAATTTCTTCAGCAATTCTATATCACAAACAGATTGTTTGAGTTTTTGTTTAAATTTTTTACATTGCTGAGAGATCATATGACAGTTCTGAAGTAAAACGTCATAAGGCATCTCTAACGTCATAAGGCATCTCTTCTTCATCGTCTGATGAAGAACCAGATGAGCTTTTAAATTCAGAACAAGATTTTACCTCAACTTTTTCTTCTGTCTCTGCCATCAGACAAACATTTGCTTATTCATCGTCTGAGCTGCTGCTTTGCTCACTGTCTGAGTCGTCCCATGTGGCCATCAGACTTTTCTTCTTTTTCTTGCCACCGTAGGACTTCTTTTTCTTTAGCCTTGGACATTCATATTTCATGTGTCCAGGCTTTCTGCACTCGAAGCAGATGATCTCTTGACTGTCCTCCTTATCTTTCTTCTTGAATCTGGAATCTTTCTTTCTGGAGGACTGTCCAAACTTGTTTTTCTTTTTCAGCATCTGCTTGAATTTTCTTGCCATGAGAATGACTTCATCGTCTGTAGATTCGGCAGAGCTTTCATCTGATTCTTCTGTTTGAACCTTCAGAGCCTTGGGGGCTCTTTTCTTTTCTTCTTTGATGGTGCTGGTTTCACCAACTTTGAGAGCAGCGGAATTGTTAGTGTTGTTTGCAGGTAGTTGATCTTTGTTGTGCATATGTACTTCATGCACTCGTAGCACTCCTAACAGCTCATCCCAAGACAAGGTTTTCATGTTCCTTGCTTCTTGGATAGTTGTGGTCTTGGGTTCCCACACTTTGGGCATGCTGTCAAGAATCTTCAGGTTGACCTAAGCTTTAGTGTACGTGTGCTCAAGAGATTCTAGGTCTGAGAGAAGGACTTGAAGTCTCCCAAACATGTCATCGACACTTTCTCCTTCTTTCATGGAGAAACTTTCATAGTGTCTGGTCAGAGTGGCAGCTTTTCTTAGTTGAACATCTTCTGTTCCTTCATAGTTGGTGCAGAGAGAATCCCAAATCTCCTTGGCCAATTTCAGTCTACACACCTTCTTGTACTCATTTCTGGTTAAAGCACAGGTCAGAGTATATCTGGCCTTGTTGTTGAGTTGAAGGATGTTGTAGTCGTCTTGAGTCCATTGATCCTCGGGCCTTGTAATGGGAATATCTCCATTTATGATGATGTTCCGTAGTTGATACTGATTGGACTTGATGTACATCTCCATGTGATCTTTCCAGTAGGGATAGTCATCTCCAAGAAAGGCTGGAGGCCTTGTTAAAGAGGCTCCCTCAGGAATGAACTGATTGTCGTGACTGGCCATCTGGATCTTTTCCTCTAGACACGGTCAGGTGCTCAACCCTTAGAGGCTGAGCTCTAATACCAAACTGTAAAGGCAAAAGTCACAAGAATGGGGGGGTTGAATTGTGATTTATAAAAAAATTTGCAAACTTTTATAAATAGAGTGTAGCATCTGATCAGATATAGAAGTTTTAAGAAAACGTTTCAACAGACGATAACTCGACAGATGAAAGCCTTTTTAAATGAAACAGGTTTTAATCACAACCCAAAGTCAGTACAAAGCAGTTATAAGAGATGTAAGACAAAGAAAGACAACACAAGAGTTTATACTGGTTCGTCTCACCCCAAGACTACATCCAGTTCTTGGCAAACCACCAAGTTCCAATAACTTATCACAAGTTACAAGTATTTTTTACTGCCACTTCTAGCTCACCCAAGTAGTATTTCACACTTAGCCTCTCAAAGCTAAAACCTAAGTATTCTTTACTACCAAGCCACTTCTGGCTCTAAAACAAATCACTAGATTTGTTTTTATAAAGGGCGCACAAACTTTATAGCTATCGTCATACAAACGGATATACAAGATTAAGAGCTAAGTCTTTTTCTCTCAGGATAAACAAAGTGGTTTGAGAGTTTTTTACAAATAGAGCTTTTACAAGATAAAGAATGAAGGCTTGAAAGAATGCCTGAATTTGAATTCAGTTTATGTGTACTTAGAACTTCAAATCTTCTTCTATATATACACTTGCTGAGGAAGTAACCGTTGTCTCTAAACGGTCTTTTTTCTTGCGTCTGACCATCATTTGAAGGAGGGTCGTTGAGGGCATTTAATGCGAGCATTAAATGCTTGTCACCAACTAGTCATTCTGAGCTGATAAAGCATTCTGCTTATCTTTCTTGAGATATACTCCAAATCCTTCTGCTGTAGTGGTCACATCGCTTGCTCAGACAAGTACTAATTGCTAGTTGTAGCGCGTCTTTTGAGGCGTGGGAAGCTTCAGAAACTTTGACTCTTCTTTCTATTCCCTTTTATGCAATTCGACAGATCCTAGGAGGATGTTCTAAGAACATTCCCTGCAAAACAGATAACAAAACGATAGCGTATTTACTATGCCTTTAAATGCTTCTTTAGACTAAAGCGTCTGTCTGCGTATCATCTGTATCTTACAGACGTAAATACAACGTTTTCATCTGTCGGCATTTATAAGACGCAATTTTTTTACTTAATATTTTCTTTGCATACAATCAAAATAATTGAGGGTCCTGATTCATCTTATGACTCAACATGGTGGTTGCAGTAGCAGCCGTGGCGGTGACAGTCATGATGGTGGTCATGGTGGTGATGATGGAGTTGAGATATTTTTGGACATGATAATTTAGATCTTTTAGAGATTTGACTTTTTATTTGGTGAATCTTTTAAAGATTTGATGGTTACATGATGTTTTAATTTAAATTTTAATTATTTTAATTTAAGCCTTCCATTTTAATCTAACAGTTGATATTAGTCATTCTCATTCTCACATAAGAAGGTCATTATTATATGATACGAATTTTTGTTTTAGTAACCATCATAATTAGAGCCTTTGGCTCTCTTGTGGGACCTTGAGGTAGCCCGCAAGCTTCAATCCTTTGGACAGGCTATGGAACTAATCATCAATTTGAGGCTTAATCACACTTAAACTTCTTGCCACTCTCTAAATATGTATTATGCGGGACTCGAACCCAAGTCATCTTTCACAAACTCAATATTGTGTATTGCCAATTAAACTACACTCATTGAGTGCCTACATGTTAATAAAGGAACCCTAGGAAATGATATATAAAAATTCACAATTTGTTGCCATGTCTGATGGAGATAATAAGGTGTATGCCCCTGAAGCTAATATCTTTGTTCATCTTTTGCCAATGAGCTTTTAGTGCACCTATTCCCCTCTCTCGTTCATTAACATGATTTTCATTATAGTTATCTTTGATCCTTGACTAAAAACCATCTCCCTTTTGGTCAACCCTTGTAATTGGATCCTTTGAAACATTTATCCATGCTTTAATGAGTAGTATATTCTCATCCATTGTAAACCTTTGTTTAGAATTTGCATGACCACTCAAGCTTCCATCTTCATTGATTGCAACATTTTCTAAGTTTGGGAGGAAAATTGAGGAACTAGAAACTCTGATACAGATTCTACCAGTGTTTACACTTGTTGATCAAAACAATCTCCACCACTACTCATCATTGAAGCACCACCAAACATGATGGGACTAGTTGGCAATGAAAAATTCAATTCAATTTGGCCCGATATTACAAATGGATTACTCATATATGACATATTTGGTGAAAAGAACTAGAGAATGGAAATTGGAAAAAATTTCCCATGTTTAGGTTTTTTGGAGAATTTGAAGATTGTGGAGGATTTTCAACATTTTGAATATTTAGATGTTTCAAATTTTGCATTCAATTGAAGAAAAAATTGGGATTATTGGGATCCATTTATGTGTAAAAAGAAAAAAATACAAACAATAAATTTAAGAGAGTAAATAGATGGGGATAAGATAAGAGAAATTGAGAGAATTTTTGTAAAAAAATGTTATTTAAATGCATTATTTATATACCACAAATTTGTATACTGTATAACATTAAAATTACCGTTAGCAAAAAGTTGTTGTATGACGAGCAAAAAAATTTGAACCATTCAATATCTCTTTTTAAATTCTTTTTTATATTAGTTTTGTAACGTTAAAAGTGGTAACTTTCTTTTTTATATTACTTTTGTTAATGTTAAAATCATGGACAAATCCACGGTGGGGGCAATGGAGGCAATTTCCCTCACAAAGTAAATTTTTTTACTTAATATGTCAAGTAATTTTTTTGCCACCATAAAAAAATAAAAGTTGCTCCAATAAGATAATTATTTTAAAAAATGAATGTAAAAAGTTATAAAAGATAAAAGAGAAAATAAATTAGTACTAATTTTACTCACAAAAAATAAACTGGCATTAATTTTACTCACAGAAAAATAAATTGGTTCTAATTTTATCCACTTTACCTTTTTAATTTTAACCATTCCCAATTTCTCTAATACCTAATATGAAAATGCGTAGAAGATAATTATAATTTGTAGAAATTTAGGTATTTTTATTTTTGTTTGTCATGAAATTATGTCTTTTGTAAAAACTTATAATATTTTTTTGTCAATCAAGGAGATCTAGCTTAGTTGATTGAGAAGGGTACGTGAGTATTGTAAACCCCCTGGTACTGTCTTCGATTCCTACATATAAAAAAATAATATTTTTTGTCAGTAAAAATATTATAGACTATTTTTTTGCCCACATTAAAGAAAATTTTTGGATTTGCCACTGGTTAAAATCACTGTAAGCAAAATGTTTATATGAGTTATTGAAAATCAATATGAATGAAATTTTGTCACATGATTAAATGTTTTTATTTTTTATATGTTGGCCAACTTAAAGGGAAGAGAACAAGTTGCTACTAGTGGCAACTCTGAACTAAAATGGGACCCACATAAATTTTCTCTAATTGACTTGAATTTCTCTTTGAATTGCTCCTATTGTAGGTGTCAAATTAGCATTTCTCCTTGGAGATGCTCTTATATACGACTATATAATTTTCAAGTTAAACAAATTCCTTTATATATATAAATGTATAAATCGATTTTACTCTTATTGTTTCACTCTCTCCATTTTTTTTCACATTTATTCTCATTTGAATATTTTTTTCTTATAAAGTGATAGACTACACTGTTTCTAATATGTATATGATATATCTTCTTGTTAAAATCTTAATTTTATATTATCAACCATGTAAAAACAAAAAGCTTATAATAATGACAAGAGTTTGTGAGTTCAAATTCATCCATGCATGCCACATAAATCTGTGTAAGGTGCTCAAAAGCAAGCAAACAGTGATCCACAATAAAAGATACTGACCATAACATGTACGGCTTTATATATATGCTGTAAGAAAGGGTTTGCAAAGGACCAAGAGCCATAGCCGTATATTACAATTTAGAAACGTCATCACGTACTCATCGCTCGACAACCCATGCTTCGATTTTTCTATCCTATCATCATAAAAATTTCAATGATTTTTCCTTTGATAATCTTTACTACCCTTAATAATTAAGGGAAAGTTCACTTTAAGATAAACTTTTTTGCATATATGTTAGGAACGGACAGGAAATTCGCTTTCATTGAGGGTCATTTTCGGAAAGGGAAATCAATTGGACCGTGTGGTCATTCGCATGTGGGCAACTAAATTCATAAAAGGACAACGAAAACGCAATTATTGAGTGTGAATGCAAAGACTTTTGCTCCAAAAATAACTATGGAGTAAATTGTCAATTGGTAACTTTGTATTTAGAGATAGGTGCATGACCTGCAGTGCATTCCGTAGACCAGTGTACGTGCTGTGAATAACACAGTTTGTGTGGGTTTAAACTAATAAAAATATGGTTTCTTAATTGTGGATTTACGCGAGTTAAACCGCAAAACTAGTAGAGAAATGAGTTTGGTTATTTTTTTGGATCATAGATCATGGTGTCCCCCAATCTACTAGGTCAGAGATTAATCTCATTCGCAGTGTGTGACTGCTGTTGGGTCCAAGGAAATTTTACACTAAGAGGAATCGAACACGATTCTCTCACTAAATACATCGTTTCCCACATGTAAACGCAGAGAGGTCTTACCACTGTGTCAATCCTATGGGTTAAATGGATTTAGTTTGCAACAACCAACTCATTTACCTATATGAAAAAACATTTCAATCTTTTTAAAACTATATTCTTAAAGTTAAAAAATAATAATAAACTTACTCATGGACCATTTGAGTTAGACCACAAATAAGAAAAACTGCACTCGTACATGAACATATGTATGTATGTTACTACAAATATATCTTATACTTCTGGTCCTTTTTTACAAGACACAATTAACTAATTCATCAAAATTAAAAAGATTAGTTAATTTAGTTAGTGATACTAAATATGTTCTAAATTAACTTGTTTATCTAAAACTACCCTTAATATTAATGAAATTTATAGATAGGACCTTTGTATTTCATTTTTAGTTGTTGAAACATTTATATTAATCACTCGGTAATACCTGTCACGTCTCGTGTCAATGCTTACATGTGCTATAAATCAAGTGAATATTTCCAACCACTTCTTTAAATAATTTGTGTTAGATAATTTTTTTTTTGCTCATTTGGCTAGGAATATATATATATATATATATATATATATATATATATATATATATATATATTAATTTTAGGATAAATCATGCTTACTCATAGTGTTTATTAAACTATTTTAGTACGCTAAATTTCATATATTATTGCACTTTATTTTATGATATGAAAGTTTTAATTTAAAAAAAATTATAATTGATGAAAGATTTAAGTTTAACTTATTTTAGTTAATCTAAATTAAAATTATTCAATAGTATGTGAATCATATGATTGAAATAGCTAAAAAATTCTACCGTATCTAAAAAAAAATAGCTAAAATTTTGAATTAAAAATAAATTGTTTAATAAATTATTCGTGGCCAAAATATTGTGATTGAACACCAAAAAAAAATAGTGATTGAACTTAAAATGAATACGAACTTTCCCATGTATTCAATTTTCTTGGGTCTGATTTCAATATGTTAAGGGCAGGGGGTTACTATTCTCAACCCCAGAATTGCTATTCTCACCACCCAGTTGGATTTTTTTTTTTATTCTGAAATTGTTCTTCCCACGGAATCATGATTCTATTGGACAACATATACAGAAGAATCATGATTCCAATTTTTTTTCACCCCCATATAAGCAATGGAATCATGATTCCGCTAACAAAATCAAAACGGAATCACGATTCCATTTTGTATTTTGTACATGGAATCACGATTCTATTTTACTTTTTCGCCACCCCTTATACTGCAACATAAATATGATTCCGTTTAATAATTTATAACGGAAATATGATTCCGTTGTACATTATTAAACGGAAAAAGGAGGAAGGAAGGAAGGGGGTGTGGAGAAATGTTGATAGGGGTAAAAATGTCTTTTCAAAGGATTTTGAAAAAGTAAGGGATGAAAATAGCAATTAGCAGAGTGAGAATAGCAACTCCCTAAGGCAGTGAATTAAGTCCACACAAGATGTTGGGCCTCCCTAGTTTAGTTCAGGCCAATTGCTTTATGCACCACATTTTTTGCTTGGTGCATTCCCAAAACTTTTAATATTCCCCCTCTTACCCTTCTCCCATCTCCCCTGGCTCACCATCTTCTTCTATCCATCTTCCTCTTCACCGCATCGCACCGGAAGCTTGGCGGAAGTCCAGCAAGCGATAACGAGAGAAAAGGCAGAGAAAGGGAGACGCACGACGGCAAAGGAGTAGAGGAGCATGAAATGAAAGCAGATATCAAATTCGGGAATCATAATTACGGATTGAGCAATCCGTAATATAAATATATTATGGATTGAGCAATCCATAATACATTTGTACATATTACAGATTGTTCAATCCGTAATACATATAATGTATTACGGATTGAACAATCCATAATACGAATATATTA
Source organism: Pueraria montana var. lobata (assembly GCA_026413185.1). Lineage (NCBI taxonomy): Eukaryota > Viridiplantae > Streptophyta > Magnoliopsida > Fabales > Fabaceae > Pueraria > Pueraria montana. The sequence goes on along the minus strand of CM048648.1, from coordinate 36,629,388 downwards.
CGGATTGTTCAAATCGTAATACATACAAATGTATTACGGATTGAACAATCCGTAATTATGAAATCGTAACTTTATATCTCGAATTTGAACGACGAGAAGGCTGTGTTGGCGACTCAAAAGCAGGAGGGAATGGATTGGTGGTGGCGGCGGCGAGAAGGTGCGATGCGGTGAAGAAGAAGATGGAGGGAAGAAGAGAGTGAATGAGGGGAGAAGGGTAAGATGGAAACTTTACAAGTTTTGGGGGTGCACCAAGCAAAAAATTGGGTGTATAAAGAAATTGCAGTTAGGCCCTAAGGAGGCTGGGCAATTCTGTTTGGGGCTTTGTTATTCTCACATCCTTTTTTGTTAAGTTCGCACCCTATTTTTTTATACAAAAATACTCTTAATGGAAATAGATTTCTGTTGTAAATAATTTGTAATGAAATGTTCTTTCATTGTGTTATTAGGGAGTGTGACTTCACAATTCACAATGGAAACAAGTTTTCATCATACATTGTGAAGTCACACTCCTAATACCAATTATTATAAGAAAAACATGTTTTTATTATGTAGTTTGGTTCAGATACATAACAAAAATAATTTTCTTGTTGATTATTTTCATATATTACACTATATATATAAAATAGGATCAGGATTCCCTGCAATCACAAAACAATTGTAGGATCCTGCAGTCATAATTTAAGGACTAAAAATTTGTTGAGTTATATATATATATTGGATGGCTGAGATTTCGTGCAGTCATTGTCCTGTTCCATAAAAATATGTTTCCCTCAAGGATATAATTAAGGAAATGGGGTAAGATGGTTGTGAAATTCTTCCTATAAGATAAAAAAATCCACGCATGAGAGGGAAAATAAGGGAGAGAAAATGTAGTTGAAGTAGCTAAAACAAAGTCAAAATATTTAATAAATTTAAGAAATAAAAGAAACAAATACCTATTATTTAAATTATTTTAACAAAGAAAATAAGTTTTTAGTTCAAAATAAAATATGGAAGTGCATATGTCATTACTGACAAGATAAACAGGAAAAATAACTGGATCAAATATTAATTAGAAGTACTAGTATGCATTATGATCATATGTAAATGTGTTAAACATAACTATTGAAAATTACGTATACACATAGTCACCGTCATATGAATGCCAAATCTGCGTCCTTTATTTACAGTACTTATGGTACATGTTTTGAATAATCACAGGCTGAAAAAGAAAAGACCTATACACAAATTAAAATAAAAGGCTGATTAAAACAGAGACCAGAAAAAATAACAAAAATCAAGGGTCCCTTTCCCTTTCGTCAACAAAAGGATCCCCACACCAAAGGGAACCATAAATTGACAGAAAATTGCCCTAAATGATGAAGGCACCATCCAACCTATTTCAACGTTCCTATACACATGATTTTGAAATTTCTCAACCTGTCACAGCTTGGGTACAATGTCCCTCATTTATAGGCAAAACACTAGCATCATCCTATGCGAGTAAAACTTGTAAAGCTTATAACAAATATTTTACAGATCACAAGTGCATACCAACTTTTTTCCCATTTGGGTAACGGGTCTTCGTCCGCATTGTCCAAAATTGAAGGCAATTGCTCCTATCAAATTGAGTATTGGACTTCATGGTGGCTCCAAGACTCACGTGACCGACCAGAGAAATTATTAGGTAATCTAGAATCATCACGTATCTACGATCTTGATTTATTTTTACATGACAATTAAGTTTTTAAAATTAATAACACTCAATTACGTGTCATTTGAAGATTCGTGGAGATCGTGATAATCTAGAACCACCTGATAATTTCTCTGATCAGATGCTCACTTCGATCTCTAAATTGTTCAAAATAGTTGTCACCTGAGCCATGGAAGGCCTACACATCCTTGAATTACCAACACAAGCTGAAGCAACTTTGGCTAGTCTAACTAGAGGCTTGATGTCAGAAGGAATCACCAACCTAGCATCCAAAAGTTCACTAAAACTCATTTCCTTGATCAAAGGCAATGCCCACTTTGCTATCAATCCTTCCCCACACCCTCTACCACTCAATAGCTCAAGCATGACCACCCCCAACCCATAAACATCACTTTCCTTGCTAGCACCACCACCCCCTCCCTCATTCCAATACTCATCATCCACATAACCCACTAGCCCTCTCTTTTCCCATGGTGCCAAGAAATTGAGACCATAATCACAAATCATAGGACAAAAGTTGACATCAATCAAAACATTTGAGGACTTGACACAGCCATGCACAATGTTTGGTGCTGCCACTTCATGCAGGTACTGAAGCCCTCTTGCCACTCCCGCCGCGATTCTGATCCTCTTGTTCCAATCCAAAAGTGAAGCCCCATTAACGTTTTGGTGCAAATAGAAGTCCAAACTCACCATGCGCCCGAACTCCATCACTATGATCCTCTCACCCGGTGCCTCTGAGAATCCAATTATAGGAACTATGTTAGGGTGTTGAGCTGAAGAGAGCCATTTTAAAACCGATGAGAATCCAAACCCTGCATTGCTCAACACAAGAACAGAATGAATCCTTTTCACAGCTACAAGTTCTCCATTCTCTTGCACCCCTGCATACACGGTTCCCACACGGCCCTTCCCCACAATTCTGCTATGGTTGAAGCCATCAGTGGCAGCATCAATGTCCATCAATGAGTATGCGCGAGCACAGTGTTTCTTCACAGCTAGTGTTTCTTCAGACTCAACCGGTTTCTTCTTCATCACAAGGTAGAGAACAACAGCAAGAACGAAGAGGGATATGGATAGAGTAACCATGACCACTTCATAAGCAATGTAGCTGCCATGGTTCATTATTTGAGACCCTTTTCTTTTCTTTTTTTTTTTAATTTTGGGTGATGCAAGATGTTGCACAATTGATTTAATTTTGAGTATTCAAGAAGAGGATAGAGAGGTAGAGGAAGAAGGTGGAAAAAGGGGAGAGATTGGATGGTTTGTCAAAGAGAAGTGGGGAAACTAGCTTTATAATATAGGTGATTCAAAGTAGGTGAGAGATCAAACCGTTGAAGTGAAAGGTTCAAAAAGAAAAAGAGTGGATATGTTTGACAAAAAGGGTGGATTGGTGAGAAAGTTGACAAGTTTATAATTGGATTTAGCTGTGGCTGTTCATTGTTGGCTGCCAAGCCACTCTGTCTTAATAAATGTTCTCATAATCGGACCGGACGGGCCGGTTCAACTGAAAACTAGTCTGGTGATCGGTCTGGATATTCTATAAAATTGGAGGAACTCGGAACCGATGGGAACCGGTCAAGAACCGGTTAAATCAGGCCAAAACCGGTCATGAACCGGTACCCAAAACCGGTTTGAACCGGTATTTTTTTTTTTTTTTAATTTTTTTTTTCATTTAAAATTTTAAATTTAATATAAAATATTTTAAAGATAAATAAAAACACATATTTAATAAATATCTCAAATTGTTATAAATTATTTTATCAATTATTATTATTATTTTCTTGTAAAACATATAATCTGCTCATTTATATTAATTTATAATTTTTTTATATCTTGATTTTTGATAATTTTATATTATATTAATTTGTCATTTTCTTTCTTTATTCTAAATGTAAATTTGTTATTGTTAATGGACATTATTTTATTTTATTAAAATTTGAACTTAAGTATTATGATATATATAATAAAGCTTTTATATATTTTTTGAATGTTAAAACCTTGTAAAGTGATGTTTTAAGTTTTATTATAGTTTTTAATGTTATAAAGTTATGTGATATTATATTTATTTAATATTATTTTATAAATTATTTTATTAATACCGGTTCATGGTTGAACCATTGAACATTGAACCAGTACCTTGACCGGTTCAATGACCGGTCCGATTTTAAAAACATTGGTTTTAATTACTCGAAGGATACTTTAAAATGACATGGCATAGTGAACATTTTAATTAAGGATAAGACTTATATGTCATAAGAACTTCAATTTGAATCTTGTTGGGAATGCGAGTATCTTGTTAATAAATAATGTTCATGTAAGTATTGCTTGAGTCGTGCGGTAGATCCTAATAAAGTATAAGATTCAAATAACCTAAATTTTATAGGAAAAAAAAATGACATCACGCACTGGACTCAGGAAATTTAATTGTAGTTTGACACAGGCCCATACATTAATAGTGTGTTTGAATTGGATCTAAATTGTGTTTGGTTTAATATTAGATAATTAATTTCAAGTTTAAAATTGATTTTAGATAAATTTTTACATTTTAATTTCACGTTGGAGAAAAATTTAGAATTAATTATGGGTTCATAAATAATTTTGAGTTTTTTTGGATAATAATTGATTCTGATTTGAAGTAATTTTGGAAAACTTTTATAATAAAAGCATTCCAACATAAATCATTTTACTTCAAAATCAATTTTACAAAATTAATTTTATTTAAAATCAATTTTGCTAACATTCGTTTAAACGTGCACTCAGTTTTCAGAGAATCAATTCCAATTCCAATTTTACGTTGAAAGTTAAAATAACAAAGAATTATTTTAACTTTTTCAATTTTTTACTATTAATTTGAAAGACAGAATCGATATTAGTACTATGCAAACAAAATTTGTCAAATTTCACGTCAAGATAATGTTTTTCCTAGGTCTAGCAGCATAATGTGGGATGTCTGATAGATTATGATTCCCTAAATTCAGTAAAAGGATGTGACCACTCAAAGTAATCCAATTAAGCTTAAGGTTTATTAAATGATTCATCCTCTGTTCCTATTTGTTTGTATCGAAGTGGGATGAGAGGATATAATCACCTTTATTTTCGACTCTGAAAATTCTGTCCCATCAGTTAGAAAGCATTTCACTACAACACGCAAGCAGTTTTATTCTTCTTATTCATATTTTTATAATTGTTTTTACAATTAGGAGATAAAAGAGAAAAATATAGAATAAGACAAATAATAATTGAAAGACAAAAAATGAATTTCATGAAAATGTTAACAAAACTATATTGTATATATTTTAAGGGAAAAAAAAATTCAATCAAGACGTATTTAACAAAACGTGCATGGAAGAAAAAACCTTAAGTAGAGCGCTAGAGAGCAAGATGAACAAAAAGTAGAGAAAACACAAAATCACTAAAAATAAAAAATAAAAACCCTAAGCTTGAGAATGTGTAGTTTTTTAAAAACCTTAAATGAACTGTCGCAGACAGCAAGGATGAATGCACAACGTTGTTGTTTCAATTTAATTTTAAACAACTAAAAGTAAATTTCCAAAGTCCTCACAGAGGTACACATGATTACTCCCATAAATTCCAATTCATCTAATCCTCACTTATTTGAGTATTAGTACTCGTAATTTAGTATTTTTTTTTACTTTTTGTCATTACAATTTTTTTTTAATCATTGTAAATTATGTTTGTTTTATTTTTTTTCACTATAGCGGTTCAAATAACATTTTTTTACTGTTAAGAGTGTTATCTAAATCACTTTAAGAACGAAAAATAAAATAAATATAATTTATAATGACTAAAACAAAACAAAAATTACAAGAATAAAAAATAAAAAAAATACTAAATTACAAAGACTAAAAATATATTTAAGGAAAAAAAAAGTCATATAAGATATATAAGTTTCGTTAGTTTGGAGGAATGAAGCTGTTGAAATGGCAAACAAAACTCACACATATTTAATGAAATCTACATAAATCTCAGACGATAAAAAATAAAGTATATAAAAAGAGAATATTAAAAAGTAAAGTATGTTATCATATTTCTTTCAAGCGATCTTTGTGGCACGTCTATTGGCAATCGGTCCTACATAAAAGCTAAAGCAGTCAAATGGTTGGTAGCTTGTTATTATTCGGATATCACCATCTCTTCCCTTATAAGGAGTTGACCTCTACCTTAAAACCTTTAGTTTTTGTCCATTTATTTTTCTTTAGTTCAAACACCTTTAAATGCATAGTTGAAACAAAAAATGATAACAATTATTGTTTTACTTTATCCATTTTTCATGATAAATTTTTATTATATATAATTAAAATAGGTTAAATATGATTTTGATTATCTAAATATTGACATATTAATTTTAGTCCTTCGAAAATAATTTCATTGCATTTGATCTCTAAAATTTTCAAAAATTCCCTTTTAAGTTCTTTATTTAAATCTATATTTTTTTTTGTTAAATGTAAATTACCTCCACTTGTTGAGACTCAAACTGATAGTCAATTCACCTGTTGATATTTGTTCCAAAAATCAGGTTCCACCAACAAATAGAGGTAATATATGAGTTTAATTGTATGTACTATAGAATTATAATATGATTTTTCTATTCTTGTAAGGCACATTGAATGTTAATGCTGGAAATGAAAATACTAATGTTGGAATAGCTATTGCTGTAAATTTTTAACAGAAAAAATTGACAGATTTAAATAAATGACTAAAACCAATACAATGAAATTATTTTTGGAGGACTAAAACCAATATGGGTCAATATTTGGAGAGGAACAAAATCATATTTAACCTAATTAAATTTTATTATAAATAAATATATTTAAATATATAAATTATATTTTGAATTTAAAATAAATAATTTAAATTGTATGATAAAGTTATTTTTAGTTCTTGATAATTTCTTTTACAAAATATTAATTATAAAAATGTTAAAATTCAAATTAGTGATGGAAAGGGTAATTTGATATGATTGAGAGGAAAATTATTTTGCTAGTTACGGAGATATGAAATATACATCTAAAGAAAAAAAAAATATTAAGAATGTCTAATTAAAAAAATAAGAAGAATACTTTTCTCAATCTCCAAATTATATCTTTTAATTTATAATATAGGAATAAATTAACAACAATAAAAAGAATAGAAAATGGAATATTACTCTTTTTCCTATCAAGCACAGACACTATGGGTGAATATTCTTTTATCAATACCCAGCACTCCAAAATATTAGTGCTGAAAAAAAATATGAATTTTGCATCGAAATTCTAAATTTTACCCAGAATATATTCTCACGATTTTATCATCCTCAAAATCGCCAGATCTAATAGTGGACTTTCATACTCACTAATTAAAAACGCATGAAATGTGTTGCGATAATTATTAAAGAAATATTTTAATATATAAATATATAACTAATCTTATTTAGTATATACTAGCTACTATATACCTTATTTGTATATGACTTAAAAAAACATATTTGTGTATGATTGTATTGAATATTTGTATGATTAAATTTATATTTAGGTCTCTATGGTTCTATATAGTTTTTAATTAAGTTCTTATAGTTAAAAATACTTTAACAAAGCCCTTATAATTTAAAGAATTTGTAATTAAATCTCTATATATTAATACTGTTATAGCTCCGTCAATTTATAGTTTCATTTTTTTAACCAAAAATAAAATCCTTAATTTCATTTGCTGCTAGAGAAACCTACAAAGGATGAAACTTTCATTACTCTAATTTCATATAGAACTTAGTCTTAGCTTGTGTTTGGCAGGGAGGTAAGAAAATGAATGAAAGTGTGAGAAATGAAAAGAGATAAAAAAGAGTAGAAAGAAGGTGGAAGGTAAGATTGTTTGGTTGATTGAAAGATGTGTTGGTGTGTGCATCAACTTGTTAACCAATGGTGTACCTGCATAAGGGTGATGATTTTCTCCTTTGTTGTGTTGAATCCTTCTCGTCAATTTCTGTTGTGCTCCTCCCTCAATTGTCGAAGTAAGATCAGCGAGATGAGTATCTGTAAAAACATTCTGACGCTTAAATCAGTGATATATCATATATGATAAAAATGATTCAGTAAATCAAACCGTTATTATAAAGTGATTCAGTATGATCTTTTCAAAAATCCAAACTTAACACACACAACCGTAGCTAGAAACCTCCATATATATTATTTAATCAATCAATTCTTTTCAAATAACTACAAATTGTATCTTGGTGGTTAAATGACCTGTATTATTTTCGGCTAATTTATATACAGGTTACGCACGTGCATCTCTGTATGGAACCATTTATATTGTCTGCTCATAGGCAATTAAGTGCAATGCATCCTATTTTTAAGTTATTGGATCCACACTAGGTACACATTGGATATCAATGCTTTAGCTTGTCAGAAATTGTTTCTCTTTAAAAAAAAAAATATCCTCTGTATAAGTCTCCAACAAGAAGTAAAATTAGGGATTTAAAAACCCTTGGAAAAAAGAACATAAAAGGATGATTATCACATTATAATCACTATCTCAACATAATAAAAAAAAAAAGTTCGTTATTATGTACCCAATACAAATTAACCAGACTATTTTTATAAAGTGTTTTTAATTATAAGAACTTAACCGAGGAGTCTAGATCAGTTGATTGGGTAGGGTGCATGAGTTGTTGTAAGTCCCTCAGTATCTGTCTTTGATTCTACAAATCAAAAAAAATTATAAGAACTTAATTAAAAAATTAATAAAACTATAAGGACCTAGAAATTAATTTAACCTATTTGTATCGGTGCACCTATGTTAACCAAATTGATTTGAATAGATGGGGTTATAGCCTAAATTCAGCGAAGTGGCCCAACTACATTATTTAAAGCCATAGACTATATGGCTAACATGCAACAGCTTAAAAAATATTTCCTGGTCTTGTTACACTCTAGTAATGAAAACTACAAGGATGTAAGAGAAAATAGGCTGAGCCCGTTGGGGCCCATTGCTGCTCACAATCTTCATGGGCCTAGTTCCTTCCTATGTCTTAGCAGGCCCACTAATTAATGCTGTTAAAATCTAATAAATCTCGAGTTTCTCCATTTTTTTTTTTTATACGATTCTCCTAGTTATTTTTGTATTCAGATACTCAAGGCTCTGATGGCAGGATTTGGTGGAGGCATTTCTTTTTTGTGTGTGTGCTTTTAAAACAGAATTTTTAAGGATTACTATTATGTTGCATATTTGAGGGCTACTTCTAAATTTATACGTCAATCTCAATGATAAAATATTTTATGTTCCAAACTTCATAGTGAGCGATATTGCTCATTCACAGCAGAAACATATATTTTGCTGCTCTTTTTGTTGGAGATCCGCGTTAACTAATAATATGGTCAAGTTAGTGTATATAAGTAGGGGGCAACTCTCACCTTATAAGCCGATTTTGTAGGATTGAGTTAAGTCCAAACCCATATTCTAAGATGGTATAAGAGCTTATCCTAACGATATGTTGTTGGGCCTATTGGACCTTGTTGTGGGTCTATCGTGCCACTCCTATCGGGCCGCTATCGGAGCACCCGCAGATGTCCAATCCTCGACGTGAAGGGGATGTGTTGGAGATCCCACATTGACTAGTGATATGACCAAGTTGGTGTATATAAGTGGGGGATAACCCTCACCTTACAAGCCGATTTTGTAGGATTGAGTTAGGACCAAATCCATATTCTAACACTTTGAATGTAATTATCTACGTAACTAGTAGCATTCGCACCGAAAAGAAATTAGTTTATGGAACAAGTGGCATAACTTTTGTAAATAGAAATCTATGGTAAGTACCTATGCAATTTTTTGCTTATATAACAAATATGTAGATTAGAGGTATTCCAACGCAGATACAATGTACCTTTTTATCGTAGTTTTTTTTTTTTTTTTTTTCCTTTTGGGTATACATAAATGAACCAACCCACCAAGCTGAATCTAAGTTATCAAATTAGAAATATTTCCCAATTAGGACAGGTAATAAATTTAATCATGCAATAAACTCGTTTAACTAATAATTTACTTAACCACAATTTGAATGAATATATATGTATTTGGATTATAGTTTAAAAAGTAGAGTTTCATTTAACTTAACTTTGTAAACTTAAATTTAGTTAAAAGTAAGTTTAATGTAATTTGATTTATGTTTTGAGGTTTTTATATTCAATGGAAAAGCAAGAGAGGAGTAACTTTGGAATAAACATTAGCTTAGGTGAAAATCACGTTCAACTCAACCAGAAAAGTAATTTGCCAAATAAGCAAGTGTAACTTTCCATGAAGGGTGAATCTTAGTTTGGATGCCCAAACACCAAACCAAACACGCCCTAACGCTTTGTTTGTTAGGAGCGACGGATTTAATTCATCGAAGACAGAAATAAGGAACGCCGGTTTGGTTAAGTGATTTTATGAGAGAACTAAAATTGAATGTGGTGGATCCCACACAAAGCAGCATTTGTCTCCCACTAATGAATGTACCATTTTGCCCTTCTATGTTGTTCTGTCTTGATTTTTTTAAGTATCATACACAACCTTTGAGGATATTCTAGTATTTTAACTAGTTTATTCAATTCTCCCCCACCTTATTTTTCTTCAACCAAACAATCTAACATTCAATTTTTTTTCTACTCTATTTCTTCCTTTTCAAATTATCTCTCTTATATTTTTATCTATCATATTTCTCTCTTCTCTTTAATAAAAAAAAAATTCTATCTTCTCTACCAAACAGAACATAAAGGATCATAAATGGTGAGTAAAATATCTGTGAAGAGATTCGATTGGTAACCATAGAAAAAAATAAATACTGAATGGTTAAATTTCTTCCATGACCTAAATTAAAAATAATTTCAACCAACAACCGAAAATGACTCGAATCACTCAACCAATTTAGTATTCACAATTGAAATCAAAGTAACAAGTTAACAACTCCAAATATAAAACATAAAAATTTAACTACCTTGCTCCTAATTTTAAACCTGAAAGGTTGTAAAATAGCGCGATCTCACAAGAATAATCCCAAATCTAACTACCAAATCCAATTTTAAACTCCAAAATTGTTAGCTCAATCATGCTCGAGTTTGATTTGGTTTAAAATGGTAAGTTAGTTCCAGCTCGATTTTGTTTAGTTTATTGAATAAAATGGTAAGTTAGCTCCAGCTCGATTTTGTTTAGTTTATCTTCAATTGAAGTTCCAAACCTATTATCTTTGCTCTATTTGGTAAACAAAGACCATTTGTCTCATTAAAGAAAGAAATAGATTCTCAAATTGCGATCCATGTTTATTTCAAATTCAATGAGACCAAGGCTTAAAGTGAATCAACCGAATTCACACGAGTTAGTTCATCATAAGTTGTTAAAAATTCAACTAATATAGACTTACTCATTCTAGTAGCAAGTCAAAATTTACAATCCAATACAGCATATTATGGATTCTAGGTTTTTTGGGTCACTATGGAATTGATGCGGAGTATCCACCTCTCTACCAAAAATTCTGACACCTTTCGTGGAGTCTCATCTCCCAACTACGTTTTTCCATTCACAACGCTTGAACCCAAAACCTTCCTGAATGAGACTGAGCCCAGTCTCACTCAGATAAATAACTTGGTGGTATTACGGATGCTAGGTTGAATGGGTTGACTAGCCACAATCAAAGAAAAATAAAAAATAAAAAATATAAAAATAAAAGTATAATAAAAAAACAAAAACAGAAAGGGAATGGAAGTTTCGCAATTGACATGGACGTCATACACGGATGAGACCGAGAGTGAAAGCATAACCACTTAGAGGCCCATGTGTAAAATTCATAATAATGGTGGTAGTTGTTAGCATTTTATTTGAATGACCAAACTATTGGAAGGAGCAGAAAAACTTTGAATTCTAAGGATGAGTAAACATTGGTAAAAGATCGTGGGAACAAAATTTGCAGTGGTACGTTTTTGCGAATAATAGAGACATATAGTATACGACTGAACCACTTAGCCACGGAATGGACCTACATCCTCAGCATTTATGACCCATGCATTGTCTTCTTGGCATTTGGCTCTCACTCACTGCACTCACTGGTTTTCAAAACTGCATGCATGATTGGCACGTTTCTAACAGAGTCATTAAGCAAGATCCATGAAAAGCTGTGTGAATTATGATGCATTTGGCAGGGAATACGGAGCATTGTAGCTACAAGTCATCAGACAAAGCAAAACACAGCAATCAGTGATAATAACAGTGTCACATTCCGTTGTTGGTGCTGTGCTGTGCTTACTCTTACAGAGAACTTAAAAAAGTGGAGTGGTTAAAAGGCTCAATCTTTTAACAGTCTTGCAATAATTTAGTTTACCTTTCTTCAGACAGTAAAGTGGTTCGCATAGGAATAACCACTGGATATAATAAGAATTGGCATGAATATGCACAATTCCACTGCTGGATGCAGCAAAAATATCACTACCACGACATCTTATCATGTGTTTGTTTGGATTGTTATTTCAGTGTATATTTGGTTTAAGTATTTCTCGCATTCCAATGCACGTTGAACGTAATTTTATTGAGAGGAAACTTTGGCGTTCAACGTGCTAAACGCCAATATAAACACAGCTTCAGGCTATGTTTGATTTGTTGTTAGATCACGTTCAAAGCTAAAGCTTCCTCTCACAAATCACGTGTTCAATGTGTTTTGGAACGCGTGATTCGTGTTAAACAAACACACACTTAGCATGTTTGTTTCTCAGTTCAAAATGTTGTTGCACGAATTCCAAGGCATTTTCAACACATAAGTAGGGATACCTTTCTTTTTGCGAACGGACATTTGAGGCACCACAACGGTAAGGCAAACATAGGCTCAAAAGCATCAAATGTCTGTTTGTACACTTTGAATGAACAAAACAAAGAAGTAATAACACTGGTAGATTAAAAAAAACATGGGCTACGTTCAACTGAAATCTAATCCAAAGACTCTATTAGTCATTTTCCAAATGGATATATAAATACCCCATCACCATTAATCATTAACAAATAAAGTAGAAGGGAGCCCAAATGGACGAAACCAGCAATTTAAAGAGAGGGCCCAGATACAAGCCTGCCTAACAACCTCATTGATTCAGCTCTTATAGCTGTACCCAGCACATTTGTTTGAGCAACTTGAGAAGTAAATTCTTATGCAGAGAACAGTCAAAACATTTAAGCTGGAACATCCAGAAAATTATAAGCATTTAAGCATGGCCAGGCTATAGATTCCCCATTTAGGTCTAACAACCTCATTGATTCAGCTCTTATAGCTGTACTCAGCACATTTGTTTGAGCACCTTGAGAAGTAAATTCTCATGCTGAGAACAGTCAAAACATTTAAGCTGGAACATCCAGAAAATTATAAGCATTTAAGCATGGCCAGGCTATAGATTCCCCATTTAGGGATATCACCTAACAAGAGCGAACTGAAATTACTGTAGTGTGTTGCTTTTAGAATTTTGAAGCTATTAAAGAAGGAAACATAGCTTGGCTAGTATTTTCCTCCATCTTAATTATAGGATTGTATTTATGTGGTTTCTCAGATCCCCATTTCAGATTCTTCGTAGGTTCAAGGAGCACCTTCCTAGAACCAAAAAATTAAAAATTAAAAAGAAAATAAAACAGAATTTGGAAGTCATTGTCTCATTGATATTGCAATTTTAAAACTCCTTTGGCCCATGCCAGAGTCAGCTAAAAGTCTTCCTAATAAATGTAGTCCAAAAATAAACTTTTTAACGATGGAAATATCATTTCTGAATACAAGTTTGTGATGCAAACACCAATTTAGCTTTGGTAGGGAAGCTTCTTGATATTGACATAACTTTATAGAGTAAAACATCAAGTCCTCAAGCCTCTATTCTCCACCCAAAAAAAAAAAATCCTATTTTCTAATTCTCTTTTCTTTAGTCAACTTTGTAAAGCAAAGCATGCGCAGAAAACATGGAGGGAAGTTGGCTTATAGTAAAAGGAAAGCTTCGAACTCCCCCTTTCAGGATCATCAAATAGTCCAGCCCTTGCAAGTCTTCATTAAACAACACTTCCATGATCTGAGGCATCATCATAGTAATAAGGGGATAACTTGCCATCTTTCTTTGAAGGCTTGGTTTGGTTCTCTGTGCCAACTTCTTGCAACATCTTCACCACTCTTCTCATTGAAGGCCGGTTGATAGGAAGAGGACTAGTGCACATGAGTCCAATGTTGAAGACCTTGCAAATTTCTTCTTTGAAACAAGAATCAAGCCTTGAGTCAATTAAATGGTCCACGCCTTTCTGGTCCAAGGTTGTGCACACCCACTTAACCAAGTCTTTCTCCCCAAATTCAGGGTCCACCGGGTGTTTTCCGGTGACCAACTCGAGTATGACAACCCCAAAACTGTATATGTCGCTCTTCTCATTCACTCTTAGCGTGTATGCATATTCTGCAGCAGGAGAAAAGGATCATGTCAGTTTGGCAGCAAAGGAAAATCAAAAGATGGTAGACAACCTGTATCTAGAGCATGTAGTATCATATATCTACGTTATAATTATAATACTAGAACAAAAAAAGACCTATAATGCCAACAAGAACAAACCACTTGTCACTAAGCAACAAAAACATTAAACAGTGTTGCCCATGCAGGAAACTACCATTGTGATTTGTAGGGTCCTAAGGGGGATAAGATGAACACACTTCTAGCAGTAATGGACCAGCAATCAAATTACTCTAATGACCCACCAAACCATACACTATGAGTTAAGCACAAATGCAGAAGTATCACCATTTACCACTAAATGTATCTTAATTTCATCAAAAGAAGATGAACAAGAGAAAATTAAATAACATGAAATTTCTGCTAACTAACCTGGTGCAATATAGCCACAAGAGCCAGCTATGACGGACATGGATTTAGTTCCTTTCGGTGTGGTTTCGACCGCCTTAGCTACTCCAAAATCAGCCACCCTGGCACCATAGTCCCCATCCAACAAAATATTGTTCGATTTCACATCTCTATGAACAATCGCGGGAACACAGTCATGATGCAGATAAGAGAGGCCTTCTGCAGCATCCACAGCTATCTTGTACCTTGTTGGCCAATCCAACAACCCTCCCTTACTACTATGCAGCAAATCACCAAGACTTCCATTAGGCATATATTCATAAACCAAGAGCTTGCAATCCCTAGTGGTGCAGCAACACCACAGCTTGACAATGTTCTTGTGCCTGATTTTACCCAAAGTTTCAACCTCTGCATCAAAAGCATTGTCCTGAACCCTACCCTTCTCAACATCCCCACTCTCCACCTCCTTCCTAACCCCTCCCCATATCTTCTTCACAGCCACAACCTCCCCACTGCTCAGCACAACCTTGTAGACCTTCCCGGACGATCCGCTCCCAATCACATTATCCTCATCAAGACAGTTCAAAATCTCATCTTCACTAAAACCCAGTTTATGAAACGACATCAACGTCCACTTCGACTTATCGATCGCCCTCTTCGCATCGTGGAAATTCTTATACCTAAAGTAAAACCAAACCACACCAACAAGGAAAACCAAAGTGGCAACAACGAAAATCGTCCGAAGCAGCCAAACATAACCCACACTCTTCTCCTCACTTCTACCATCACACAAACCCTTCAAATCCCCACACAACCCAGGATTCCCTAAAAAGCTAGACCTATACATATCCTTAGCCAACAGAGGAGGCAATTCACCAGACAAACCATTATAAGACAAATTGAGCTGATTCAGTTTCAGATTCTGCAGCCCGTGAGGGACTTTCCCCGAAAACCGGTTTCTAGAAAGATCTAGAAAATTCAGCACGGACAAGCCCCCAATCTCATCAGGAATCTTCCCACCAATCTCATTGTTGGCCAAATTCAAATCGTTGAGCTTCTTCCACGAATGAATCCCTTTAGGAAGCTCTCCTGAGAGTTTGTTATTATGCAAATCAAGAATCCCAAGCTGCCCAAGATTCACAATGCTGTCAGGAAGATGGCCAGTGAACTTGTTATCACTCGCGGAAAACTCCACGAGATTCTCCAACCACCCAACCTCGTCGGGAATCGTTCCCGTGAAGTTGTTCTTCGACAGAATCAGCAGCGAGAGGTTCCCCGCACCGGCAATGGTCCTCGCGACGGAACCCGAGAACGAGTTGTCAACGAGTTCGAGGAGATACACGTGCGGCAGCCCCCAGATCCCCGCGGGAACCTCCCCGGAGAGCCGGTTGAAGCCGAGCCTCACACGTGTCAGGCTCTGGCACGTGCCGAGGCTCGGCGGAATCTCCCCGGAGAAGAGATTGTAAATCACCAGAAGCTCCTCCAAGACCCCCTTGTCGCACAGCGTCGCCGGAATGGGACCCCAGAACTGGTTGCTGGAAACGTCAAGCCACCGGAGCGGGGAATTTTTTCCAAGATTCTCCGGCAACCTTCCGGTGAGGCGGTTCCCGAACAGCCGGAGCTCGTACAAATTCGGCGAATCGGCAATGCTGGCCGGCAGCTCGCCCTCGAAGCGATTCTCGTATAGATTAAGACTCTCCAACGGCAGAGAACAGAGCTCAGAAGGAATCTTTCCTGTTAAATGGTTCATGGACGCGTCGAGGAGGCGCAGGTTAGTGAGGTTCCCCATTCCCCTCGGAAGCTCCCCGGAGAGCGAGTTGTTGTATAACTCGATCTGAGTCAGGCTGGTCAACTCAGTGAGCGAACTCGGGATGCTCCCGTAGAGGTCGTTGAGCGCGAGGTCGAGGTCCCGGAGCTTCTTGAGGCTTCCCAGGGAGGCCGGGATGACGCCGACGAGGTTGCATTGGGTGAGCCAGAGGACTTCGAGGTTGGTGAGGTTTCCGAGCTCCGGCGGGATCCGACCCGGGAAAAACGGGTTGTAAGACAAGTTCAACATCTTGAGAGTGGTGACGTTGCCTAATAAGGCGGGGATGGTGCCTTCTAGAAGATTGGAAACCAAAGAGAGCACTTCGAGTTTCCGGAACGTTCCGAATGAGTCCGGGATGGGGCCCGAGAAGTTGTTGCCGGTGAGGTCGAGGTAGCGGAGGTTAGCGAGCTGCGGGAGCGTGTTCGGGAGCGGGCCCGTGAGGAGATTCTGGGAGAGGTCCACGTGGACGAGGCTGCGGCAGAGGGAGATGTCCAAGGGGAGGGTTTCGTTGATGGAGTTGTTGAACATGTTCACCGAAACGAGGTTCGGGAGGCGACATAAGATGTTCGCCAGGAACGGGCCTCCGATGTTCGTGTCGGAGAGGTCCAGTTCGGTCACGGTGCTGTTCGTGGCCGCGTCGCAGGTCACTCCGTACCAGCTGCACGGAGTGGCGTCACGCGAGTTCCATGACGAGAGTCGCGAGTCAGGGTCGTCGAGGGAGAGTTTCAGCTGGTAGAGGTATAGGCCTTCCTGGTTCAGACACGACACCAACGTTGCTAGTGAGAAGAGAGTGTAAACGATGATCAAGAGTGGGTTTGGGTTTGGGTTTGTCATTGCGAGAGAACTTGCCTTGTTGAGACTCAGAGTGGAGAGTGGGCACTTCAATTTATTTCAATTTTTTCAATGGGAGGGTGCAAAAAGAGAGAGAGAGTGTGTGTGTGTTTTTGAGTGCAGTTTGGCACGCAGAGTAGTGAGTTGGCAGCACGAGACACTTGTAATTGCTTTGCGTTTTAGTATTAAAAGATTAAGGTGTGAAAATGTGATTGATGATGATGATGATAATGTGGGGAGAGAGAGATACGAGGGGTTGACGACAAATGACAGTGTCTAGTTCTTTCCTTGTTACAAGAGGACAGGGTCTTTATCCTCTGTAATAACCTCCGACGATAATGCTATGCTAATGCTACATTTTTGGGTGACAATTTCTTCGAGTCGTACTGTTTTCAAATTGTTTATTACGAAAGTGATAAATCATAAAATTGTTATAAATTATGTCAAGATTTTTTTTTTTTTTAACATCAAGATGTTTTTTTTTTTTTTTTTATGTTGACAAGATGTATTGAAAATCGTGGCAGCCTAATAGAAATAACAATACTTATTACTCTCTCGGTTTCAAAATAATGATTTTTTTAACTTTTTATTTTTTTTCAAAATAATAGTTCTTTTAATTTTTTTAAACTATTTTTTTCAATAATATTCTTAGACATAATTAAGAAGATCAATTAATATTTGTATTGAAAAGAGACATTTATCATAAAAATAAGTTAGTAGATAATATGATGTTTTTGTTATTGGTGGATAGTGGTATAATTAATGACAAGATTAGTTGAAAAAGTAAGAGTATTTTTGTCTAAAATTATATCAATTGAATGTTTCTTAATCAGTGTACAACAACCTTAAAAGACCATTATTTTGGAACGGAAGAAGTAATACTCAAGAACCGAAAAAAGTTTGGAGTAGTAAAAAAGTTTCTATTAACAAAAAAAAAAGTTTCTATTATAAGTCTTTAATATACTTATTTGCGTTTACAATTTAAAGTAAAAAAAAAAAAAAGGATAACATTAGTAATTTTACAAAGTATTCTAGTCCCGTTAAGCCTATTGAGGTACTCCCTCCGTTCCAGATTATATGACGTTTTACAAACCCAATGTTGCATTAAATATCTTTTTCCAAGATTATCCTTAATAAATACTTAGTGGGAGTAGTATATAATAAGTAATTAATTAGAGAGATAAAGGGTATATTAGGAAGTTACCTAATATTTTCTAGGAAATTTAATAAATTAATTGCATTCCTTAATACCTGTGCCAAAACCTTAAACGTCATATAAACTGGAACGGAGGGAGTATATGAGAGTAAATAAAATAAAAATACAGGCCCAATGCTGCCAAGTCTAATTATTTGGTATCTGGTCATAGTTGAATCTCTCCCACTATTCAAGAACCTTCTCTAATCTCTACTATATGCGCCAAAGTTCATATGGGTGTGAAATATTGGATCATGAATACAATTTATTAATAATAAACACTGTAGATCAAAGATTTTATCTTAGAAGCACTTTTCATATATACCTTGACTCAAAATGAGTCTTATAATAAGCTTAACATGTCTTAAGTACCATACTAGAGTTTGACTTGCAAGATATTATCAAAGATTTCAAGATCCACTTTGAATATTTCTCATTCTAAACCGGTGTTGAACATAAAGGATCACTTAGTGTATAATTAAGACATCTTATTTTTTTAGAAATAATAGCTTATATGTTAAAAAAATTCATTGATAAAATTAAAAAATTATTATTATTTTCTTAAAATAAATTAAAGTAAATACATACCAAGAATTTTAAAAAATGAAAGCTTTTATATATGCCTATTCGGTTACAAGAGAGGCCTCAAAACAAAACAAAACAATGAAAGTCCGCAAACCATGGTTTAGTCTAATAGAAACTTTTTCATTTCTAAAATACAGTAAAAATCGTGTTAAAAAAAACAACTTAATTATGATTTTTTCAAATATCTTATTTATGAATGAAATTTAATTACATTCTCCAAATTAAGGTTTCGTGTATGCAAATTATAACCCAAACATCGTATGCACAAAAGACTTTCATAGAATGGAGTGATTTGTGAAATAGTAAATGTGGTGATTCATAGAGGATAACGCAAGTCTTGGTGAAATGTAAGTACTAACAACTAACAACCATTGCAAGGTAGTTTTGGACAGATAAGAAGAAGATACGTTTTTGGTGTTTGGTGTTAGTTACAACATACATATTGTGATGATGCTAGAAGCCAAAATTTCTTCCGTTGAGAATCATATCATTCTTTTATTAAGATATTTAGGCATCACCTTTTCGTGTGGAGTTAATACAATGAGTCGGACGGCAAATTTTATAGTAGATTCGAGATGCCTTTCTATGAATGTTGAAATATGCTACTTCTTGAGTTAAATTTGAGTGTGAAAAACTGAAAACTACTATATTTATGTCTTCCTGTTGAATTAATATGTTGGTTGTTAATTACTAGTTTATAGTTTTTCAACGTCCATTAATATAAGAATCACATAAAGTTTCATAAATAGCAGGGGAGCAATAAAATACTTTTATTTCTGGTAAAGAACTTGAGGTACTTACAAATATACTCCGTCCAATAACTGGTTATAGAGATGTTCTTTTCCACCAAAATGAAAAGCCATTAATGTCATTACGTTAAATTCGTAACTATAAAAAGTTGTTAGCAAGTCGTGTAATAATTCGTCAATTCTATTTGCACTACATTTCTTAATCCACATTTAATACTCTACTCCATGATATGACCATAGGTAGCCAGGCATTTTCTTGAAGTAGTACATGTTTTGTAGGTTCTTCTTGCAACTTCTTAATGCAATAATAATTAATGCATTCCTAAAATTATCACCAACGACATTTATTTCCTAAAAGATCAATTTTTTTTAAAAAAAAAGTGAAAAGAAATGTAACTTTGACTATTGTAGTATTTTGAAATTGAATTGTTTGTATCCAGATTACGGTGATCCAGTTATTTATGTAGTTTATTTATGGTGGTCCATTGATTAAACATTGTTAAATATAAATTTTTTTTTGTGGGTCATTGTTACATACTTCCTCTGGAATGAAATATAAGTAAAAAAAAAAATTACATGTGTGTTGGACTAAAATATAAATAAATTTTAACTAACTTTTACATATTTAATGATATCATCACCAAAAATATCTTTTATTTAATTAGAGTTTTATTTTTAACCACCTTATCTTTTTTTGTCTTATATAATTAAATGTAAGGGATGCTTTAGGAAATGTGTTAATGTAATAATAATTAATACATTCCTAAAATTATCACCAACGAGCAACGACATTAATTTCCTAAACGATCAATTTTCTTTTAAAAAAAAGTGAAAAGAAATGTAACTTTGACTATGTAGTATTTTGAAATTGAATTGTTTGTATCCAGATTACGGTGATCCAGTTATTTATGTAGTTTATTTATGGTGGTCCATTGATTAAATATTGTCAGATACTCCATCAGTTTCTTTTTAAGTATCGTTTAAGATTTATTTGTAGAAACCAATGAGTGCGTTAAATTTTCTTGATTCTAATAAAGTAATTATGGAATTTCCTATTTTACCCTCTTTTCATTTCTATTCTATAATAAATGCATGTGTACATTCATTAAAGATTAGGAGAGAAGTAAGGGTATAATTGATAAAAGAATAATTAATGTGATCTTGAACTTTGTAAATGACAGATAAATAAAAATAAATTTTTTTCAAAAATCCGACACTTAAAAAGAAACGGACGGAGTATAATTTTTTTTTTTTTTTGTGGATCATTGTTACATACTCCCTTTGGACTGAAATATAAGCAAAAAAAATTGCATGTGAGTTGGACTAAAATATAAGTAAATTTTAACTAACTCTCACCTATTTAATGATACCATCTCCAAAATATCCTTTATTTAATTAGAGTTTTATTTTCAACCACCTTATCTTTTTTTGTCCTATGCAATTAAATGTAAGGGGTGCCTTAGAAAATGTGTTAATCTTTTTATTGAGACTATCAAAATTAAATGATGCTAACTAACTTTCCTAAAGGGTATGATTCAGTTTTTTTTCTTATATTTCAGTCCGGATGTAGTATAAAATTACAATATTGAAGGATGTAGATTAATAGTTGGAAGTTTTTGACAAAATTATTAGGCTAAAATGCATTTTTAGTCTTCCTATAATTCTTAATCCACAATTTTAGTCCCTCTATTTTAAAATCAAGATATTTAGTCCTCCAATTTTTTAAAATCAGCCATTTTAGTTCTCTTATTTTTAAATCAAGACATTTAGTCTCCTAATTTTTCAAAATCATCAATTTTAGTCCTTCCATGAGTTGATGTGACACCTATGTAAGCTACTGACGTGATGCTTATGTGGCAAGTAGGGGTGTAAATGAGCCAAGCTATTCGTGAATTATTTGGGTTCGGCTCGTTAATTACTCGTTCAAGCTCTTTTTTTAATTAAATAAACAAATCCAAGCTTGAGATTAGGCTTGATTATTTAATGAGTCAAGTTCAAGTTTTAAAAGCTTAATATTAAGAGCTCATGAATAGCTCGTTTATATATTATAGAAGAACATTATGTAGCCAGGATTCTTTTTATTGTTGTTAGGGAGTTTTGTATTGATTTTAATGGCTTATGCTATGGTTGTAATGTTTTATGTAATTTATATAAATTACCTAAAATGATTTATATAAATATTTTATATATTATTTTTTGTAATTATATTGATTTATATTTATATAATTAGAATAAAAATAATTTATAAATTAAATAAATTAAATATTTTTATTTTATTTATACAAAATTTTTAATAATTTACACATTATAATTATACAAAATTATTTTGAGTAATTTACATATTTTAATTACAGAAATTTATTTAACGTATTAATATATATTTTAATTAGAAATTTTAATTAATATATAAATTATTTTTATTCTAGAGTTGTATAATTAAATTAATTCATATATTAATTAAATTTTTATAATTAAATATATATATATATATATATATATATATATATTGATACGTAAAACAAACTTGTATAATTAAAATACGTAAATTACTCAAAATAATTTTTTATAATGATAATATGTAAATTATTAAAAAAAATTATAAATAACATAAAAATATTTGATTTATTTCATGTATAAATTATTTTTATTCTAATTATATAAATCAATATAATTACATAAATTAATATGTAAAATATTTATATAAATCATTTTATAGAATTTATACAAATTACATAAATTTGTTTTTATGTAAATTATTTTTATTCAAATTATATAAATGAATAAATTTTTTTTTTTATAATTTACATATTAATATAAATTTATGTAAATTACATATAATAATTTGTGTAAATAATTGACATACTAATTTACATAATTTAATTAATTTTAATAATTAGAATAAAATAAGAAAAATAATACTAATAACTTGTCTAGTTATGATATATGAGAAATATTGTTTACAATATTAACTAAATAAACTATGTAGCCTAGTGGTTCATTGTGTAGTTTTTGTGTAAGAGTTCAATTCTCATAAGACACTTTATTTTTAATATTATTTAATCTGTTGTCATATAAGCGCCAAGTCAGCATCCTACATAAATGTCTCGATTTTAAAATAGGGGGACTAAAATTGCGGATTGAGAATTATAGAGGGACCAAATGTGCATTTTAGCCAATAATTTACATAATTTAATTAATTTTTAAAATGAGAATAAAATAAGAAAAATTAATAACTCATGCATTAATGATATATAGCAAATATTGTTTACAATATTAATTAAAGAAACTTTGTAGCCTAGTGGTTCATCCTTTAATTTTGTGAAAGGGATCTTGGGTTCAATTCCCACTACGACACTTTATTTTTCATATTATTTAATTAAGTGTCATGTTAGTAGCTTACATAGGTGTCACATCAATCCACGAAAGAACTAAAATTGATGATTTTGAAAAATTGGGGACTAAAATTGATGATTATGAAAAATTGGAGGAAAAATTGCTGATTTTGAAAAATTAGAGGACTAAATATTTTAATTTTAAAATAGATGGACTAATGAGACACCTACTCATTTCTCATGCATTTATTGGTCTATTAACCATAGAAGTTAAACTTATTGGTGGAGGTACAGTGTCATTAATGTAACAACTACTTAAACCAATCAATTTAAGGGGTACTTTTGGAATAAAATTAAAATTTATGATATTATTAATTATAACTAACTAACTTAACTATTTTTATTGGTCTTGATGATTTAGTTATTTGTTTCTTATATAAAGGATCGGAGAGAGTATTTAATAGTATTTTTTATAAAAATAATAAAATATATATATATATATATATATATATATATATATATATATATATATTACTCATAAAATATTTGGAGAGGAAACAGCATTACTTTTTGAGTTTGAGTGTAACGCAGAAAACAGAGAGGAGAGAGTGGTATCAAATTTGAAGCGTGAGTGAGTGAGCCACGCGTGGCTGTTGATCTCTGACGTTTATATTTCATACTCAGTCAGACTCTAGGACTCGAGACTTTCAACAAAACGGCTTTCAACAAAACGGCAATTGGTCAATTTCTGAAAACGACACAATATATATCTGTAATTTTTTGGATTTTTGTATTCAATATCACTAGAATGTTTTTTTTTTAAGAGAGTATTACTAGAATGTGTTATTGTTTTATCATTCTTATATTTGCAAAAGATGATAACTTTAGTGAAAATCTTGAAATATTTGATAATCAATGATATTATATAAAAGAAGATTTTATTTTGTAGGTTGATGTCACGTGACAACACCATGTTGAATCTTTTATCGCCGAAATGAAGACGATTTTATGTTTATGGTAAGTTTAAATTTTAAATTATTTAATTCATATTAATTGATAACACTAATTTAAATTCATATTCATATTCAAATTTGAACGAGATCAATATTTTAAAATATTTATGATTTGAAATTTGAAATTGTTTAATTCATATTAATTAATAACATAACAAATTAAAATTAAGAAATTGTGCAATTAGATTTTTTTATCTCATAATTTTATATTATGAATTTAAGTGAATTTATTTATTTTAATTTAATTTAATTTATGAAAAAATTGTACTGAATCTCAATTACTTAAATCCAAATATATTCAATAGATATAATTTACATAATATAACGTATCTTTAGATATTTTTTTTAGAGAATCTTTAGATAGTTAAAAAAGGATAAAATAAGTAAATAAATAAAATTAATTAGTTGAAATAAATTTATATTTTAAATTGAAATATAATTCAATTTAAGACAAAAAAAATAAATGTATTTTACTTAATAAGTTTCGTATTATTCATACTTAAATATTTTCTTATATTATTATAGATAAAAAAATTTAAAAAGTGAAAAAGTAATATCATTATAATAAATTTATTTAGATAAATGAATTCGATTGAATTTACACTTAACATCAAATTAATTAGGCAAGATAATATGAAAATATCTTAACTTAAAAATCATTTTAAAAAGAATAGAAACAACTAGCTCAATAACCCGTGCCTTGCACGATATTGAGTTTATAATTTATAATTTTTAATGTATTTTTAATTTTTTTTATATATGTATGTGTTAGTATGTATATATAAAAATATATAAAATTAATTATGAATATTGATATATATTTAAATAATTTTATATTTACACATGTCTTATATCATTTTAATTTATATAAACATTTGTTTTAGAACATTATTATCTTTACAAAGATATTTGCATTTATATATAATTTAAATATATATATAATTTTAATAAAAAAATATTAATGATCAATACAAAAATAAAATAATGCATATAATGATATTTTAATCATATTTTATTTAGGCTAATAACTGAGAGACCGTAAAATTTTCTTTAGTAATTTCAAGTAGGCATGACAAAGAAATCCAAACCCGTGGGTACCAACCCAAATTCGACCCGACTTTGATGGGAATACCCCATTTGATCGGGTATAGATACAGGTACAGGTATTATCCGAATTTTTTTAATGCAGAAGGGGTGGATATCTAACTACCCTCGTACCCATACCCGCCATCGTTATGTTTTTTTTTACAATTTTTTTGTCGCAAAATATATATACAATTAACTATAATTTTATTGTTATAATTTTATTTTTATAATAATAACTAAATAACAAATTTAAAATTATACATTTAACCTATCTCTTTTATTCTTGAACCCACCCCACCTTTTGTGAGGATGTGGACGAGGAGTGCTAAACCCGTCCTCGACCCGTTCCGTTGACATGCCTAATTTCAAGTTGATTTAGTTCATTTTTAGTTTTACTTTGATGTAACATTATTATCCTTATGTATAGAAAATAATTAGGTTATTGAAGTTCATTAGTTATAATTCAATTCATGATCATATGCATGAAAGTAAGACTTGATCAATAACTACTCAATGTATCATTATGGACATAACCAACAATGAACTATAACACATTATTAAATGGTACATGTATACATTTGAATCAAAATATATGTTTATGTAGTCATTATATTATATTTCTCTTTAAAGACAATATGTTCATAATATATTAAAAATAAATTAAAAATGTGTAATGTTATCTTTATTTAAATTATTTAAAATATAATTACAAACTAATAATTATAAATATTAAAATATAATGTTTTAAAACATATAAAATATATTTTTTGCGCCTAAATAAATTAACATATTAGATATATTTTTAAGATTTATTTAATTAAATTATTGTGCATAAATAAAAAATATTCATATTAATTATATGATATTGAATATTAGATGACCTTTGAAATATAATATTCACAATTTAAATATTCTAATTGATAATACAATTATATATTCTAATTCAAATTAATTAATTAATATCACTAATATATATTTTCATTCAAATTAAATTTAAATTTAAATTTAAAATCTCACAAGATTCATTTTAGGCATCTCGAAAAAAATTTCTACTTGAAATTCCAATAGTTTTTTTTTTCATTTTTAATTCATAAAAATACATAATTATATTAATTAAGGTAATTCTATCAATATAATTTTTGTAATTTAAAAATTAAAATTGATAACACAATTATATTCTTATTCAAATCTTGCAATTAGATTTATTTTTATTTCATAATTTTGTAATGCAATTATATATTTTGGTTCAAATTAATAAATAACACTATTATATATTTTTTTGAAATTTAAAGTAAATTTAAATTTAAAAATATTGCGAGATTTATTTTAGTAGATCAATCTTTACCATTATTTTGTTACAATATTACAATCATTTCATTAAAATGAATAATTTAAATTAAATTTAAGTAGGTCAATCTTTACCATTAATTTGTTAAATATTTATGAATATGAACTATTCTCTCATATCTTGTGTTTTTATTAGATAGACATGGATGTGAGACAAATGTTAAGATTCATTTCAGAATGTATTGAGGAATATTTAAAATTCAAAATTAAAAATAGGTTTACTTTTACCTTTTATCCTTATAGTCTATTTTATGTCTCAAGGTATAATTTTAATCTTTCAATTTTTTTCAAGTTAATTGAATCCTTTTATTTGTGAAAATTAACTAAATTTGATTTTTCTCCATCAATTTTCTTTTATTGAATCTTCTCATTTTTATCTATTGTCTACATAATTAAGTCGATTAAATTATTTTAAATATTCTTCTCCTCAAAACTCATTGACCAAAATAGATCAAATTTCCCTAAATAATCAATATCATATAATTAATATGAATATTTTTTATTTAGGCAAAACAATTTTTAAATAAATCTTAAAAGATATATCTAATATGTTAATTTATTTAGGCGCAAAAAATCTATTTTATATGTTTTAAAACATTATATTTTAATATTTATAATTATTACTTTGTAATTATATTTTAAATAATTTAAATAAAGATAACATTACACATTTTTAATTTTTTTTAATATATTATGAACATATTGTCTTTAAAGAGAAATATTATACGTTATAAGAAATATAATTACTACATAAACATATATTTTGATTCAAATGTATACATGTACCATTTAATAATGTGTTATAGTTCATTGTTGGTTATGTCCATAATGATACATTGAGTAGTTATTGATCAAGTCTTACTTTCATGCATATGATCATGAATTGAATTATAACTAATGAACTT
The DNA here is from genome assembly GCA_026413185.1 of Pueraria montana var. lobata. Classification (NCBI taxonomy): domain Eukaryota; kingdom Viridiplantae; phylum Streptophyta; class Magnoliopsida; order Fabales; family Fabaceae; genus Pueraria; species Pueraria montana. The sequence goes on along the minus strand of CM048648.1, from coordinate 36,602,015 downwards.
CAATAACCTAATTATTTTCTATACATAAGGATAATAATGTTACATCAAAGTAAAACTAAAAATGAACTAAATCAACTTAGAATTAGGCATGGTAACGGAACGGGTCGAGGACGGGTTTAGCACTCCTCGTCCACATCCTCACAAAAGGTGGGGTGGGTTCGAGTATAAAAGAGATATGTTAAATGTATAATTTTAAATTTGTTATTTAGTTATTATTATAAAAATAAAATAACAACAATAAAATTATAGTTAATTGTATATATATTTTGTGACAAAAAAATTGAAAAAAAAAAAACATATCTGTGGCGGGTATGGGTACGAGAATAGTTAGATATCCATCCCTTCTCCACTAAAAAATTTGGATAATACCTGTACCCGTATCTATACCCGATCAAATGGGGTATTCCCAACAAAGTCGGGTCAGATTCGGGTTGGTACCCACGGATTTGGGATTCTTTGTCATGCCTACTTGAAATTACTAAAAAAAAAATTATGGTCTCTCAGTTATTAGCCTAAATAAAATATGATTAAAATATCATTATATGCATTATCTTATTTTTGTATTGATCATTAATATTTTTATTGTAATCTACTAATCTATAAGTTCAATTGTCCATAATTTTTTTTTAATAATTAACATTAGACATTTATCTTCTTTATGATGAAAATATATTGTTTAAAGAAAAATTAATAATTACAAAATATATTATAAATTTTGTTATCATTAATATTTTTTATTAAAATTATGTATATATTTAAATTATATATAAATGCAAATGTCTTTATAAAGATAATAATGTTCTAAAACAAATATTTATATAAATTAAAATGATATAAGACATGTGTAAATATAAAATTATTTAAATATATATCAATATTCATAATTAATTTTATATATTTTTTACATATACATACTAATACATACATATATAAAAAAATTAAAAAAATATTAAAAATTAAAAATTATAAACTTAATATCCGTGCAAGGCACGGGTTATTAAGCTAGTATTTTTAAAGGTTGAGATAAGTGAAAAAATAACAAGAAACAAATTATGTGTATAATTTGAAGAAATTTAATTGTAGTGAAATTCTAATTGAAAAAATGATTTTTATTATCATTGAGAAAAATAAACAAAAATTAATTTTTTTATCATTGAAAAAATGAATTTGATCTGTGATGAGATTGTTCAAAAAAAGTGAATTTGATGAAGAGCGATAATCATGTATAAAATATTGATAAATGTATTTTTCACTATAAATTAAAAAAGCTGAAACAAAAATTTTAATTTTTTTACTTCTTATATAATTTAAAATAATATTTTTCATATAATCAGTTAAAATTGTTTCTGCTTAATATTTTTAACAAAAAATAAAAACAGTATTATATATCATAAAAACAATTCAATTAAAGAATTATAGTTTTTAAGTAAAGAATAAAATATATATTTCATTCAATTAAAATGGTTTGTTAAAATTATTGAATATTTATAAGAATATAAAAAAAATCAAAGAATTATTTTTTAACTTTCATCAATCATATTTAATTACAAAAGTCATTTTAAAGTATGCATGGGTACAAAAACTAGTTGTGTTGAAATATAACATTCATCATTCAGCCATTGTTTTAAAAAAGGTTTCTTCAACATGGGTTTAAACTTTAAAGCCACAAACAATTGAAAAAGGAAAAACACAAAAGTATAATAAAAACGCATAGATAGGAATAAAAAAGCTAAAATATGTTTTGACACACACACACACACACACACACACACACACACACACACACACACACACATATATATATATATATATATATTGTTGGCAATAGCAATCGGAATTCTAAAGATCAGAGTAATCACACGCACACACAGAGACACGAGATTTAACGAGGTTCGGCAAGTGTGCCTACGTCCTCGGGAGCAAAGCGGTTGTTTCTATTATTGTTATTTGGCCAATAGGGTTACATAAGTTTATATAGAATAAACCACGATACAGACTTACAATATTACCCCTGTACCATACCGCGGGGCTAAACCCTCGCACCCCAACCCACTTATTTCGTAACCCAACAACAAGTGGCCCAAACCCAATCTGTTCACTCACAGAATATGAGCCATGCACAACAATCTCCACCTTGGCGAATATTCGGCCCCGTGGAAGATAATAGCAAGTCCACTTCATATCCTATATGTCTCTTGGGTTAGGGGGTCCAGTCACGTCTAGCACCGAGCAACATTTAACAAGTCCAAGCAATGCTTGAACTTGTCAGCTGTGACCGCCTTGGTTAACATATCAGCTGCATTCTCTGAAGTGTGAACCTTCCTGAGCAAAATCTGACCAGATGCCATCAACTCCCTGATCTTGTGGAACCTCACATCAATATGCTTGGTTCTAGCATGATACACCTGATTCTTTGCCAAATTGATAGCACTCTGACTATCACAATGCAACTGAACACCACCTTGCTCAATGCCCAGCTCCTTTGCTAGCCCTGTGAGCCACACAGCTTCTTTACTAGCCTCTGCTACTGCCATGTACTCTGCTTCAGTTGTTGACATTGCCACAGTAGACTGAACAATGGACTTCCAACAAATAGGCCCACCTTCAAGAGTAAAAACATACCCTGTTGTAGACCTCCTATCATCCAAATCACCAGCATAGCCAGAATCCACATAACCCACAACTGAAGGATCACCCTGTTGATTGCCAAACATGATACCATGCCCTGTTGTACCCTTTAGGTACCTGAAGATCCACTTCACTACTTCCCAATGTCGCTTCCTTGGCTTCCACATAAACTTACAGACTTGGCTTACAGCATGTGCCAAATCTGGTCTAATGCAAACCATAGCATACATCAAGCAACCAACTGCATTGGCATAGGGAACCTTTGACTTGTATTCCACCTCTTCATCTGTCTTTGGGCACTGATCTACAGAAAGCTTGAAGTGGTTTGCAAGTGGAGTACTCACTGACTTAGCATTACTCATGCTAAAGTTGTCCAGCACCTTCTCAACATAGCCCTGCTATGAGGGCCATAGTCTTCTGGACCTCTTGTCCCTGTGAATCTCCATCCCAAGAATCTTCTTGGCAAGACCCAAGTCCTTCATGTCAAACTCCTTACCCAGCATGGATTTCAACTCATTCACATCACGTAAATGGTTACCAGCAATCAACATATCATCCATATAAAGTAGCAGAAAAATAAAAGAGCCATCATTAAGGCTCCTCACATAAACACAGCAGTCATACTCACATCGCCTAAAGCCAATCTGAAGCATGTAAGAATCAAAACGCTTGTACCACTGCCTTGGAGACTGCTTCAATCCATACAGAGACCTCTTCAACTTACAAACTAGCTGGCCCGGTCCATTTTTACTGAACCCTTATGGCTGCTCCATGTAAATCTACTCCTCTAGATCACCGTGAAGAAAAGTTGTCTTCACATCCATCTGCTCCAAGTGCATATCTCGACTGGCTACCAAGGCTAACACTGCCCTGATAGAAGTGTGCGTCACGACTGGGGTGAAAACCTCATCATAGTCAATCCCCTTCTGCTGTGAATATCCTTTTGCTACTAGGCGAGCCTTGAACTTTTCCCCTTCTTTTTCTGATACTGGAGGTTTCCTCTTGTACACCCATTTGCACCCTATGGCTCTCTTACCTAGAGGAAGCTCAACTAGCTCCCATGTCTGATTCTTTCGCAAAGACTCCATGTCTGATTCTTTCGCAAAGACTCCATGTCCTCCACCATAGCACCCATCCATCTATCTTTCTCCTGGCTGTTCATAGCCTCTTGAAAGGTAGACGGGTCTCCTGAACTGGTGAGAAGTGCAAAAGAAGTCAACTCTTCAAACCCATATCGGACAACGGGTTTAATAGTGCGATGTTCTCTATCTCTGACAAGAGTGTACTCATGCGGTCCTACTGGACTATCTGGTATAGGCTCAGGTGCAGGTGTCGCCTCAGGTCTTGGACTGCATGATTTTGCCCTCTCAGGAATCACCGGCAGATGCTCAAAGTCCACCTGAACCTCCACGGAGCTAGGGGAAGCTCCATCTGACACTGGCTCATGTGTCTCAACTGTCTGTGGCATTATGGATTGCTCATCAAACACTGCATCCCTGCTGATCACCATCTTCTTGGAAGTTGGATCCCAAAACTTGAACCCCTTCACGCCTTTGGAATAACCTACGAAAACACACTTTTTCGACTTTGGATCAAGTTTAGATCTTTCATCATTGGATATATGCACAAAAGCAAGACACCCAAATATTCTTAAATTATTAAAATCAACCGGGTTACCTATCCAAACTTCCTCTGCAACTTTCCCATCTAATGAAGCTCGTGGTGATCGGTTGAGTAGATAACACGCCATGTTCACCGCCTCTGCCCAAAAGCCTTTGGAAAGGCTAGCATTGAACCTCAGACACCTAGCCCTTTCAGTAAGGGACCTATTCATCCTCTCTGCAACACCATTCTGTTGTGGTGTTTTCCGCACTGACAAGTGTCTCTGAATGCCATATTCCTCACAAAATTTCTGAAATCGTGAGTCTGTGTACTCCCTGCCATTATCAGACCTCAAGTACCTGACTTTTTTGCCTGTCTGGTTCTCCACCTTAGCCTTCCACAGCTTGAACTTCTCAAAGACTTCGGATTTCTGTTTCATGAAGTACACCCAGACCTTGCGAGAAAAATCATCAATGAATGTGACAAAATAATGGGAACCACCCAAGGACAGATCTCTAGTAGGACCCCACACATCAGTATGCACATAATCAAGGATCCCCTTGGTGGTGTGCTTCGCAGCTTTAAACCGTACTCTGGACTGTTTCCCAAGCACACAATACTCACACAAGTCTAACTTGCAACTCCAAACTCCCTTCAAGAGTCCTCTCTTATGAAGTTCCACCATTCCACGCTCATTGAGATGGCCCAAACGCATGTGCCATAATCTAGTAGCATCATCATCAGACTCAACAGATGCAACGCGACCTACAACTGTGCTCCCCAACAGTATGTAAATATTGTCTACAGTCCGTTGTGCTTTCATCATAGTCAACGCACCCTTACACACTCTGAGGGTATCCCGATCTCCATCAGTCCTGTAACTGAAACCATTGGCCTGCAGAGTACCAAGTGAGATCATATTCTTCCTCAACCCAGGGATATGCCAGACATCACACAACGTTCTCACTCCACCATCATCCATAGCAATCTGCACATGTCCCATTCCAACAACAGCACAAGCTTTGTCGTCACCCAAATAGACACTGTCAAAATTGCCCGACCTGTTTGTGGTGAACCATTCCCTATTGGGAGTCATATGGTAAAAACATCCGGAATCAAGAATCCACGCATATGTAAGCTGACTGCATGAAACCGAGAGAACATCTCCCTCACTGTAGTAGTGTGAGTCGTCAGTCTCTACCACATTCGCAGAGCGGGATGCCCCTTTACCAGACAGCTTCAACTTTGGACAATTATTTCTGAAATGCCCTTGTTGTTTGCAATTGTAGCACAGAAGTAATTTGTCGTGTCTGGTTTTGGACTTATTCCTCTTCCCAAAACCCCTTTTGCCTTTCGTCCTCCCACGTTCTTTATTCCCCTTTGCATACAGACCCTCGCCTTGAGAACACTCCCCTGCATTTTGTTTCCGTTGACAGTGGGACATAAGTGCAGCTGTGATCTCCTCCAGACTAATGGTGTCTTTTCCGTACGTTAGGGTGGTCACTAAATGCTCGTAGGAATTAGGCAAAGAACACAATAGAATTATTGCCTTATCTGCGTCCTCAATCTTCACATCAAGCCTCAATAAATCACTGATAATCTGATTGAAGACATTGATATGCTGTTGCAAATCAGAACCCTCCTGCATCTTCAGCACGTACAATTTCTGCTTCATGTACAGCTTGTTCATCAGGGACTTGGACATGTACTGACTCTCCAATTTCGTCCATACTTCCCCCGGAGACGTCAGGTCCAAAACGTGGTACATGACCTCGTCTGCCAAACACAACCGTATGGTTGCCACAGCCCTCTCCTTCAACTCCTCCCAATCCGCATCCTCCATGTCTATAGGTTTCGTTGCGCGCAACGCCTTTTGAAAACCTTGTTGTGCCAACATATCCTTAACCCTCCTCTGCCACACTGCGAAATTCCCAGTTCCATCGAACTTCCCCACTTCGAATTTCACACCAGGATTAAGCGCCATCTGATACCAGTTGTTGGCAATAGCAACCGAAATTCTAAATATCAGAGTAATCACACGCACACACACAGACACGAGATTTAATGAGGTTCGGCAAGTGTGCCTATGTCCTCGGGAGCAAAGCGACTGTTTCTATTATTGTTATTTGGCCAATTGAATTACATCAGTTTATATAGAATAAACCACGATACAGACTTACAATATTACCCCTGTACCATACCGTGGGGCTAAACCCCCGCACCCCCAACCCACTTATTTCGTAATCCAACAACAAGTGGCCCAAACCCAATCTGTTCACTCATAGAATATGAGTCATGCACAACACACACACACACACACACACACACACACACACACACACACACATATATATATACATATATATATATATATATATATATATATATATATATATATATATATATTTTACGAAGACGAAAAACGTACTAAAAAATTTACAGGAACGAAAAATATACATATTTTAGCTGGAAAAAAATTCGTCTCCAGCACCGGAGAGGAGCCCAACCCGCATAGATAGCGTTAAATTTTATTATTATTATTATTATTAATTAACATTGCATTTGTAATTTTAAACTAAATTTTTTCTTGTAACGAAAAAAAACTGATTTTTTTTTATAATTTTAAATTTGTCAAAATTTCCTTTTAAATGTTTTTTCATTAAATTACAAACAAAAAATAATGTCATATTTTATAATTATAAAAATATCTCAATTAAAGGCTATGTTTGGCAAACCATTTCAGCTAATTTCTAGCTTTTTTTACTAACTGAAAAACTTGTTTGACTGTTTGGTAAAAAGTTTTTTTTAGTAGCTTCTAGCATTATTTAAAATGCTAATTGAAGTAGCGTTTTTTAAAATGCTAGCTTCTAGATTTTTATATTTTATTCATTTTAATCCTTAAAATATTTATTAAATTTCCTCATTAGCCTTTTTTAAATAAATCAAGATTTTTTTTTCACTCATTCACATGTATTACCATGTTCATCACTCTTTTTTCTTCTTCAACGTTCTTGCTCACTCTCCTTTTTTCTCTAGGTAAACTATTTTTAATTTTCTATCAATTAATTTTTTATTCTTTATTGTATTCTACTTATGTGTATTTTTTAATCAATTAACTATTATGCCAATTATCATAATAAAAGTATAATGTCTAAGTATATATATTTTTTACTTTATTTTAAACTTGATTAAAAATATTTTAAGATATAGTATAAGATTAATAGTAAAATACTTAATATGAAAAAAAATATAATAATTGGAACTAAAAATGTAATGAAAATAATATATCTATAAATAAAAAATTACAAGAGTTTCAAATTAATTAAATAAAATAAAATTATAACACCTCAAAATATATTTTTATCCATAAAATAAAATTGAAATTTATATAAAAATATTATATAAATGTCCATTTTTGTCATTTTACATTTTTTAGTTACTTAATTAGATAGTTTTACCGAACACTTATGATTTAATAAGCGAGCTTAATATCTTTCAGTTACCATCTAGCTTTTCAGCTTCCAACTAGCTTTTCAACTAGTTTTGTCGAACATAGCCAAAATATAAAAGCCATAAAATAGATCAAGCAACTATTTTACACGCTTTAGTACTTCTTATTTTAGACACTTTAGGGTCCCTTTGGCATGGTTGCGAGTTTTTTTTATTTTTGATTTTCAAATACAATTTTTAAAACAAAACTCAATTGACAAAAATGGAGCTAAAACAATTCTTAATTAACTTATTTTCAAAACACTTTTACCTTCGTTTTCAAAACCAAGAAAAAAAGGATTTGTGAATTTGATTTTTAGTTTTAAAAAAGCACACACTCCCTACATTTGACAACGACCCTTCCCACCACTGCCACCGTCGCCACCAGCACCAACATGACCACTGTTGAGTTATAAGACGAATCAGGACTCTCAATAATTTTGATTTGATGCAAATAAATATTAAGTTAAAAATATTGCGTCTGAAAATGCCAACAGACGAAAGTGTTGAATCTGTGTCTGTGAAATACATATGATACGCAGACAGATGCTTAAGTCTGAAGAAGCATTTAAAGGCATAGTAAATGCACTGTCATTTTAATCTATATTGCAGGGAATGTTTGTGGAACATCCTTCCTAGGATCTGTCGAAGTGCATAAAGGGAAACTGAAAGAAGAGTCAAAGTAGTAAAACTTTCCCTCGCCTCAAAAGATGTGCTACAGCTAGCAATGAGTACTTGTCTAAGCAAACGATGTGACCACTGCAGCAGAAGGATATGGGGTGCCCCTCAAGGAAGATAAGTAGAGTCCTTTATCAACTCAAAGTGACTAGTTGGTGACAAGCATTTAATGCTTGCATTAAATGCCCCAACGCCCACTCTCCTTTAGACGCTGGTCAGACGCATGCAAGAAGGCCGTTTAGAGACAACGATTACTTGCTTAGCAAGTCTATATATAGTAGAAGAACTGAAGTGCTGAACACACTGAACTTAATTCAATTTTTTCAAGCATTCTATCAAGCCTTCTTTCTTTCTCTTGTTAAATTCTCTAAGTTGTAAAAGCTCTCAAAACACCTCGAGTATCCTGAGAGAAAAAAAACTTTGTTCTTCATCTTGTATATCCGTCTGTAAGACAAAACATATAAGTCTGTATGCCCTTTCAAAAACAAATCTTGTGATTTGTTGTAGAGTCAAAAGTGGCTTGGTAGTAAAGAATACTTGGTTTTTTAGCTTGGAGAGGCTAAGTGTGAAAACTACTTGGGTGAGCCAGAAGTGGCAGTGAACAATACTTGTAACTTGTTAAAGTTAGTGAAACTTGGTGGGTTGCCAAGAACTGGACGTAGTCTCGGGGTGAGACAAACTAGTATAAATTTCTGTGTTCTTTCTTTCTCTGCTCTTCATTTCTTAACTGTTTGAACTGACCTTGTTTTGTGATTTAAAATCATTTTTGAAAATGTTTCGTCTGTGCCTTTGTGTTTAAACATCGTCTGTTATCGTCTTTCTCTAAAAATGCTACTTTTAAGTACATACGATAGTTCTTTGTGAAAAACTTGCGAAAATTTTTGTAAATCATAATTCAACCTCCCTTCTCGTTATTTTCACCTTTACAACCACCATTGTCATCGCCATTGCGCACCACCACCACCATTGATGCCATTTTTGCTATCACCGTCACCACTATAGAGAAACACCCTTAAAGTAATTTTAATAGGATAGGAAACTTTCAAAATGGGTTTATTTTGAAAGTTAAAACTAAAAATTGGGGGAAAAAAGTAAAACTAAATTTTAAAAACTAAAAATTAGTTGTTGTTTTTAAAAAGTTTGAAACTCACAACTAAAAACCATCCCAAATGGGGCCTTAATAATCAAAATACGAATCATCAATGTCTCGTTGGTCTGAGTGAAATTGGACTCGGTTCTCTTAAGCAAAGTCCCGAGTTTGAACCTTGTAAATGGAAAAAACATGGTTGAAAAAGGAGACCCCACTAAAGGTGGTCAGCTAGCTTACCTTGGTAGAGATTAGTTATCAACAAAGTTTGTGGATACTCAACACCAATGTCATAATGACAAAAAAATATCAAAATATGAATCTTTAAGAGAAAATACTGACAACGTAAAATAATTTTATACTGTCATTAAATCACAAACTATTTTATACAGTAAGTTTCTTGACTTTTATAATAATTATCTTAAAAATCAGATCAATAATGATTTCTTATTAATTGATCGTGTAAAACAATTTACAGAGACAATACATAATCATTAAACTCATTTTTAAAGTGTTTTTGTTTTGAGTTTTTATGTAATATGTGTGAGTTTTTGTAAATTTCTTATTCTTAACGACAAAAAAAAACTTAAAAAAAATAGTGGTTAAAAATTAGTTGGAGTGTGTTGGAAGTGAAATAATAAAGACAAAGCTTATACATTTCCATTGACTGTATTCCGTACGAGAGTTATAAACAGTCTTCCAATATAACATCGATATACTGTAGGTGACATTCGTTAGTACGTAATTGAAAATTAATACCAAGAAAAAAAACACTATTATTTTCATATATTATCTATCAGGTGAATATATATATATATATATATATATATATATATATATATATATTATTAAAGATTGTTTTAATTTGATATAAAAATTTAAAAATACTTTAATATATAATTTTTTAAAATAAGAACTAAAATTTAGTATATAATTTTTTAATGTATAAAGGTTAAAGAGAGTTTTGTTTTTTTTTAATAAAAAGAGTGTATATAAGTTTTTGTGCATCGAATGAATACAATATACAAGTAATATAATTTGAAAAATAAAAATCATACACAATTAAAATGAAGTGTTTAAAAATGCAATTAATATGAAAGGAAAAATCGGAACGAGTTGCTTGTGCCTCCTACCAAACATCCTATATAAATCCAACAGAACGTGTCAACTGGGAAGTTTCGTGTAAAATCACTTTCAAAAATTTTGGTCAATGTGAATGGAGTGTCTCTGTGCAACTTTTACCGAACGCCACACTGAGGAAGCAATGTGCATCAGATTTTGCAGTCTGTGGATATAGTAATGCCTCTGAACAGCTCAACCTTATGTTTTGAATGTAAATTAATCCAGTTGGTAAGGTTACAAATGGTTTCCACCAATTTCGACTTTGAATTGGAATCTACTATCTACTTAATTTAATTTTATTGTTATATCGATACGCCAATGGTTAAAATTCAAATGCAGACATTTTGCAGTGGTAGCTGGTAGGTGAAACCAATATAAATGTATAACAGAAATGAATTCCCTCGTGACTTCAATTTAATTTGGCTGAGTGTGTCACTGATTTTTGTGGGGCATGGAGGAGCCAATAAGTATCACGCACAAGCACAACCAGAACATTTAAAAACATGGGGCAAGTTGTTTCTTGTAAATAAATAATGGGGTAAATTATAAGATAGCAAAATTGTCGTCCAAATTCAATCACAGTTCGTTTCTATAATTATATTTTTTTTCTTCTTGTTTAGAGTAAAGAAAATTTTGAAAACTTTAATAAAATCAAAATAATAATTTTAAATTCACTATAGCCACTTGATCTACCATAGTAAAGAAAATTAATCTACACGAGAGTTCCTGACTCAGTTTGGTATTTATACTTAAGAGGTAATGTTGCTTGAGATGATATGGCACTAAATCCTTTATTTTTCATTAATTGAATTCAAACTTAATCACTTTATAGAAACCTAGTTTCTCATGCTAGACCTAACTCCCAAGGTACATGCATTGTTGTATTATAGTGCTATTAATACTGGTAAGATTTTACTAATAAGTACCGTACCTTACATATATAAAAATGCTTATAAAAAATATTAGTAAGCTTTGAATATTTAAAAGGATAAATACTTTTATTTAATATTATTTTTTCTTTGATTAGTATACTTATTATATTTCTTAACTAGTCCTCTAATATTTTTACTAATAATTAGTGTACCCTATAGGGACATAGAACCCCTAGGTAACTACATAACCTAATAGTATCCAGTCGTCCTAGTACTGTTCTGCCTATCATAAACGGCAATACCAACATTAGAAGAATAATTTTGGGATTAGAGTAACATTATCACATAATGAAGGATTAACATCACATTAGTAACAAGGTAAGGTCCATGGATCCAAAGGCCCATTAATATGTGTATATAAAAGGTGAGATTCTCGAGGTAATGTTAACTATTCATTTCTCATTGATTACTCTCATTTTACTATATTGGGGTGATATCTGACTTGAACGTCAAAGTGTCTTTGAAGGTACCTACCCCTCTCGACAGAAGACGATAAGGATAGGCGAATAGAGCTTGGCACAGCAGGAGAGAATTACCATCGTACCCTCTGACATGTACAATTAGTAATATTATTTTGGAGTCATCATTCAAATGAAAGCTTCTTCATAAGTATTTATGGAAAAATAAATAAATTAATTAATTAAGCTTCTTTCATAAGTTAAAATTAATTTATACACCTTAACTTTTGAAAAATTAAAATGAATTTTTTTTTTTATAAAAGTTAAGTGTATGAATTGATTTTAACTTATGAAAAGGAGTTCAATTTAATTTATCTTCTTATATTCTTTTTTTTTTTTAAAGACCACCAACTCATGTCTCAAAGAGAAGCAATATGCTAAGTCTTCTCTCTTGCCTTACAAAAATAGGAGTGATAAATTAGGGGGAAAACCAAAACAGATTCAACCAACCAATACCATATTGAATCTTATTAGGATCAATAAGATGGACAACACTAGGTTTATAGTTGACCAACGAAAAAAAAGACTCCAATTCATTCTGTTGGTCAACAACAGTCAACAAGCACTGTTTTAATAGCAATTTATTCGTTCCTCTGATAAGTGATAACCATCTTTGCTTACCGTGAAAGTTCCTTTTATTTGACCTTGTCTCCTAATGGTACCATCTTTGCTTACTCTTTCTTATTATAAAAATGAATAATTCTTAATCTTCTTTCTTTTTATTAATCTTGCTATTTATTTTGTATGATAAGTATTCGATTTTTTTACGTTTTCAAGACATTAATAAATATATATTTACTTTTCATTTAATATTTTCTTTATAAAATATTATTAAGAAAAATCGTAGGAAGATAGTACATTACTTCCTCCGTCCCAAAATAAGTGTCATCTTAGGTTATTTTATACAGACCAAGAAAAACTAATTAATAGATGAGAGAGAATAGTAATTTTACAAAATTAACACTTAGTATTAATAATATATTGAAAAGCTAAAATGATACTTATTAAGGGTATTAGTGGAAAAAAGTAATTAATATTGCATTGAAAAATTAACATGACACTCATTTTGAGACAAACAAATTTTCAAATACGACACTCATTTTGGAACGAATGGAGTATTATAAAAGGAAAGATGGCTCTTAATATCATGATGGAAGAACAATGACCGAGATCACTCACTGCCTCTGAGGCTCTGACATGAGGATTGATCTTATAGATTAAATGAAAGTATTATATTGAAAAAAACTAATATTTAATTTTTTAAAATAACAACTTTTTTTTGGTAAATTCGGGTATTCCTCGGTCGAGAGTTAAGATTAATTCCTTAAAGTACTGAGATCTATTTAAATTATTGACCTAATATTTTGAGACATACTACTCAAACAGTCAAAGAAATTTAATATAACACAATAGAAGTACTTTAGTCCATGTATTAAGAAATGTGTGTATATTATTTGGGTCTTGCTAGGGCACTGGTTAAAGAGTTAAATGAAAAAAGTATTTATTGTGCAGATTATAGAAGAGCGCAAAAAAAAATTATGGACAGTGCAATTTTGCGTTTTTCAATAAAAATCTTTCTCTTTTTAGTTCCTTAACCAGTGCCCTTAGGGCACTGGTTAAAATTTGCCATATTATTTTTATGCAAATTAGTCTAAGAAGCATTTAGTCCATGTCTGGTCGGATTTTGAGAGAAAATTAAATTAACTCTGAGCGTACGAAATTCTATAGCAATTAATTTATGGGTGTTGCTAACCAGTAGTGCCCTTAGAACACTGATTAAGGAATTACAAGGAAAAAATATTTAATGTGAAAATCGTAGGAGAACACAAAAAAATTCATGGACAGCGTAATTTTGTGTCTCATAATAAAAACATTTCTTATTTTAACTTCTTAACCAATGGCCTAAGAGCACTGATTATCATTTACCTTAATTTATTAATGCTCTCCTTAATCAGTTGTTCGTCGGTGGTTTGGTTTTGTTAATGCACCACCGAACATAATAAAACCCACCTACCTCCAAATTAATTTCTTCTCGAAGAAAGCCTACAAGGATTTACTATGTAATTAAACAACAATAACTAATATGGTAGATTCAAAACTATTCTTATATTTAAGGGGCTCCATAATAATTCTCACAACTCACTGTCAAAATTTCCCAAATGGGTTGTTGCTAGTACATAACTAGGATGCTATAATACGCATCCTTAAGGGGTCCCACCGCAGTAATGTAGCCTAACTACATAATACGGGTCATAACTTTATATCATATCCCAATATTTAAAACCGGGGCATAATAAATAATTGCTGATGTTTCACTCTTCTGATTCCCTCTTCTGCTAAAGACACGTTGGGTCCAAATAAGACTGCTGCATAGGACACTGAAGTATTTTTGGTTGACATATGACACTTTTGGTTTGGTGAAAGAGAAGTGTTTATATATATAAGCATCCCTTTGTTTATGTGTATATATGTCTATTTGTATATGCAACATTAAGTATTTAAGTTTAACTTTGTTTCAATAAATTTATTTTAATTTCAGGTGAAGGAGGTAAATAAATTCTTCAAATGAAGGAGGTATTTAAGTTCTTTTGTATATCATTAAGGAGTATGTCTTATTTGAAGTTCTATTTCTTCCAAAGATCATTGGAATTAAAGTATTTTAAGTTATTTGGTAAAAAAGAAAACAAAAACTGTAATTTCGACCAATTAATTTTGAAAGCAAATATATTTTTTCAAAAATCTAATAATGTTTTAATTAATTATGTACTATTTTAAACACTATTTTTCTATGCGTTTTCTTATTTTCTTTTGGACCGCTCGGCCCGGTAGGCCAACCAAGTACAATAAGTGGGCGGTCCACAATAAGACAATTGAGCCTTTATTCTTGGGCTTAACAACATTCCTTAACTTACAATGATTAGGCCTCAGACCTTTGATCCAATCACATCCAATAAATGATGGTGACCTTTCTTTGTTATCTCAGGTTCACACATACTCTAGAATTTTAGAGACTTCGGCTCTAGGGTTTTTAGGATCCGAACACGAACACCTTGCATGATGAAAAGAAAAAGGAAACATGTATTAATAAATGTGTGTATATTATTTTTATTACCTAAAAAAGAAGTAATTTAAAAGTAGTGCAATAAAAACAAAAATAATGTTTAAATAAGGCGACTTTTATGGACGTTGTACTTCTTATATATTCCAATTATGGTTATATTTTTGTTATGAAGATTATTTTTTTTTTTACCTTTGTTTGGATTGAAAGATAAAATAGAAAATGAAAGAAAAAAATAAAAAATAAAACTATTTTATCTCTTAAATTTTAAAATTTTGGTAAGGACAAAAATCCGATCATATAAATTTGATATATAAGCAACAAATTGATTAGATGAATAGAAAATGTTGAACGCTTTAAAACCGACACATTAAAAACACTTTGGTTGGAAAATTAATTTGGGTAACAAACTCGTGTGTGTGCCTGTGAAATGAAGTTATATTGCATGTGAAATATATATATATAGAGATGATTATATCGCCTTTTTTTATTCTGAAAAAAATTCTATTCTCTTAAACTGTGCTAGTCCATATAATTGGTCACCTCAGTTCAAAGTATTAGACCAACTAAATTCATTAAGTATTAAATGAAGTCAACGTCTTCAGCAAACATAGGATTTCTATAATATACCTAAGGCAAATACTAAGAAACTAGTTAAGAAACTAAAATAAAAAAAGTTTTTATTGGAATATGAAAAATTATATTGTTTATGATTTTTTTTTCTCTTTTATGAATTTCACAATAAATATTTTCTTCTTTTAATTCTTTAACCGGTACCCTGGTTAGCAAGACCCTATACCTAATTAAGAGATCTAGTTTAATTGATTGAACAAAATGTGTGAATTATTGTAAACTTTAATACCTATTTTCGATTTCTACGAATAAAAAAAATATACCTAAGAATAATAAAACACATCTCAACTTGAAGTAAAGTTCTCCGGTCGTTTAAAAAAAAAAACATTATTATGCCATGAAATATTGCAGTTCATCTCAAACTATAATAAATATAAATAACGTCATAGTGTTAGGTAAACATTTAAGTAAAATTGATGCTAAAAGCATCAAAATGTCTTTTACAAGTACTCGTTGCAGTCCATCATATTTCAAGTGCATAAGAGTAAAACACCATGGTTTCCACACTTTAGACCTCGGTCAATGAATAACATACCTCAATCAAAACAATTGTCCTACCTAGCACAACAACCATGATTCAGATTTGATCAAAACTCACATGGAAGTTTTTAAGTCTCCCACTAGTAATTACTTTTTTTTTAATAATTTTATTTGCTTTTTATCTGATATAGTTATAAAAAATAAAAATATAATGTTACTTAATAAAAGGTAAAGAAAATATGTTATGTATTAACAATGTAAAATAATTTTACATCATCATCTAATCACAATTCATCATGTATAATAAATTTGTTAACTTTTATGATAATTATTTTAAAAATTATATCAACAATAATTTATAATTCAATGATAATATAAAATTTTATAGTGTACCATTAAATTCATAAAAGATAATGTATACAAATAATATATATGGCCAAGGTTTACCACATCATAAAAGTATATAAACGAGGCACGAGACTATTTACTATTTAGCACGAATTTTCTTTTCATGTATAGCTCTTACTTTCATGAACATGAATGGTTAGGTAAAATACTGTTTTGCATATCCATCATGATTCATGGCATGCCACCCGCGGGAAAACATCCAAAGGAAAATCCAAGTTAGTCGTCACCTTATGACTACTTTGCCCTGGCCCCGCTAGCGTGCATTTGACCATGAATTATAGCTAGCTACATGCCATAATAAAAAAATTAAAAATAGGCTTCAAATCTTAAATAATAATAAACTATGCGTATTTTTGTCACGAGCTTCACTATATCTAACATGCACAGCAAAGTTTGTCTGCCTATATGGCTGTGTATTATACTTGATGCTACTTGTCTTCCTGTGTGAAAACTCGAGCCTTCTTTTCTCTCTTTTGTTTGGTCCAAGCATGGGTTATGATTTTGTTTACCGGTATATGACGAATAAATTATGAATGAAGTAAACGCCTTTTTGCACTTTACACAACATGCTTGAGGTAAAGAAACATAAAAGGCGTTTTACTTAATTTGCACACTGGACACATTCTTTGAAGGGACTGACTACTCCAATTGAACTTGAAGCTTGGAACAATCGATTATGAATTTTGAATCATTATTTTTAATTCATCATAATTTAGGATCATGTAAAATAACATGGTGTATGTTTTTTGTTTTCTTCGGTGTCCGGGGGTATAAACTCAACTTTAACAATATGACAATCAAAGTTATTTTTCCCCGAGTAACTTTTGTACTTGTTCTCATTCATATAAGTTCATATATAACTATGATGCAAAATTGATTTAGTCAAGCCTTTCATGTCTTCTTGAATCTTTATGTCTATGGGGATGATGCTAGTTGTAAACTTTGAAGGTAATAGCGTTCACTCTAAGGTCTAAATGTGTGTTTGGGGTGACAGAGAGTCAAGTGTAATTCATGATTCTAGAGAGTCATTGTCAAACCAAACATGTTATAAGTTAACAAGTAAATCAACAAAGTAATTTATCATAGGTAGATGCCACGTGACAAAACCATATTGATTCTTTTCACGCATAAATGCCATTGAAATTTATTATTTATTTTTTAATTTGTAAAAAACATAATTATAGACGGTGTAGATTCATGGCAAGATGATGTTGAGGTCAACAATCAAACCCATCAACTCCTGCAGATTCATGAGATTGATGAAGGGTGTCTCATCAGACGGTGCAGCCAACCTTCTCCATACTTGAGCTTAAGGGGGATACTTTTCTCTGTCAATGGGGTTGTGCTAAGAAATGACAGAGTTGAGATTGGGGCGCTCAGTCTTTCTGGATGGATAGATTCTAAACAGGGGCTCTTCCAGATAGCATGACAAAGCTGAAAGCTTTTTTTCTGGCAGCACTTCATACGTTGGATAGTTGAAGGGATCAATCCTTGGTACTCCCTTCTTCCAAAACTTTACAAGGTCTAGACATTCAAGCATAAAGGCTTGAGCATCGTCTGTGTAGGGGCACATGACCTTCCAACGCTTGTTGCATCGTTGCCATTCGTTTTCTCTTGGCCTCTTCCATCTTGGGTGGTATCTGACATTGACTTCTAGATCCGCAGGTGGAGGAATGATAACTTCCGGAACCTCCAAGTTTGGAAGTGGACGTTTGATCCAATCTAATGCCTTGGGTCTGGGTGCAAGTTCAGATGAGAGTTTGTTAAAAATATGATCAAGAGAAAGAGATGATCCAACTACAAACTGGCGTCGTCTGAAGTGTTCATCTTTAACCATCATCTCCATAGACTCAACAGACACTGATGATGTCTCACCATAGATGCTCCTTTGTCTGTTGGCTCTGTCTTTATCAGATTGAGCTAGATGCTCATCCACCTTCTTCTCATCGTCTGTAGTGATAGGTCTGTAGACGACCTTAGGACCAGAGTCATCATCTTCAACAATGTCCTCCATCATTACGTCTGTTCCTAGAGCGATTGCCAACAATGTAGATTGGAATAGCACTTCATCAAGTTCTACAGGGTCTGTGTCAAGGTCCACTTCAATAGGCTGATATTCCTTCAACTTTTCAGCCTGTTCAGGAGATGATAGCTTCACAGTGAGAGTCATGGCAGACTCCATCCTCTCCAAATCTTCATTCATTGCTTTCTTTTCTTCCTATAGAGAAAGAGTCTTGATAGATTCAAAGACTACTTCCCCCATCACTTCGTCTTCCTTTTCTACTAACACTTCTGCAGCTGCTGCTTTCTTTTGTTCCTCAGCAGGCAGTGTCTTCACAGACTCTACAACAGTCTGTTCCAGCAAAATCTTTTCTTCCCTGGCAAGTTGCTTATCCAACCTTGCCTTTTTTTTGTGCTTCCTTCTTTGATAGTAGCTCAACTTTCCTAATATCAGCTGCTTCTTTTCTATCTGAAGGAGGAGGAATGGATGAAGGTTTGGGTGAATATTTAGGCTTGGGTATAGGCTGAAGGGTAGGTTGAAGTGTATCAAGAATCTCAACATCAGATTCTTGCTCTTTGGTGGGTGAAGGTTGAGGTTCAGATTGAGAGGGGGTGGAAGGTGTAGGTTTAGTCTTAGAAATTAACCTAATCTTAGGTTTGATGTTTGGCTTTTTGGTTTGGTGTTTGGCTTTTTGGTTGGGGGTTCTGAGGATGGTTCAAAGGTAGAATCATGAACCTTCCTCTTTTGGCTAATGTGAAGGTCTGAGGGTGGTTGCTATTTGGGTTTCTTGGGAAGACTAAACATTTTAACATCAAGCTCTACTTCTTAAGAGAGATGCAGCAAAATAGAGAAGTGACTTTAGTTTATTGCAAGTCAGTAGATCCATTGGCAGAGATTTCTTTACAAAGCCACTTCTTATTTAAGGCAAAAGATTGGTGTTTGAATATCCTAAAGCAAAGAGGAGTATTAGGTATTTACTTTTGGCCTGCATTACCTGGCTTTTTTCCTTTTATCTTTTATTGTTTCAGTTTTTGACTTAGACAATAAGTGGTTACTATACTTTAAGAGCAAGTAGTTTGTTATCCAAGATTGCTGAAATCTTAGTAACATATTAGTTTTGTTTTTGCTTTATTTGAAATATTATAAATGTACTATTGCTGATGAATAAAAGTATTCCTCACTCCTCATTCAAATCCTTTTGTGTGTTGTGCTTCTTTATTTTTCTTTTTTGCCATAACCTGCAGTATCACATGATGCAAACTCAAAGATCAATGTAAAGAATCTTGAATTGATTACTCGACTTAAGAGGACTATTGGACAACTTTTAACTATTTTTCATTCTATACACTAAATTGGCTTTGATAGTGTTGTAGAAAATAATGGCAATTAATTCTTTCCCTTTGAATTCAAAAGGTTATTCTTTAACTCCCGATGCCTTTTTAATGATTATCAAATATGTTTTTTTTAATGTTGGTAAATATGTTATGTTTCTTCATTCAAATGGCTTAATTATCATTATGTATTGTTTGTTGTTTTAAAAGGATTATTAAAAGCTATACTTAATTTCTCTAACGAAATGATTTGGCTAAGTACACTATATATAAAGAATGGTTGCTTGAGTCTTTATACATCAAGAGAACTTTTCTCTTTTTCTCAACTTTTCTCTCTTTATTTTCTCTTCTTTGTATTCTTCTTTTGGGCATTGTTTGTGAGGCTCTAATGTGTTTTGGCCTTCGAGTGCACAAGTTTAAACACGCCGTTGTGTAAACCTTGGGGGCAAAATAGGATATCGGGTTGCACTAGAGGTCCGTTGGAATTCGCTTTCAGGGTAGTGGCTATTGCCATGACACATTATTCCTTTTTGTCTTTTTCTAACTATATTTTCTAACAATCTAAAAACAAATTTAATTTTTTTTATTGTGTTGTTCTAATGGCTTTGTTGCTCAATAAAATTGCCTTGCCTGATATGTTGAAAGTCAAACCCCTTGATGGAACGAATTACAAGGGATGGTCACAAAAGCCAATTATGTTTTTTAAGCAACTCGAGTTTAACTACATTTCAAAGATGCACCAACAGTTCCTTTTGAGGGAAACAATGAGGCAACGAAAACCACAATCAAGGTAACTAAAAACTATGAAAAACACAACAAACAGGTATGTTGTCATCCCCTTAATCATATGGCAAATACATTTCTTATCTCTTTGTGTCAAATAAATCTACAAAATATATTTTGGAGAAATTGATTTATTATTTGGTAACAATTTATCTAATATGCAAAGATGCAGTTAAGGACTATTTGGCAAGTTTTAATTTATTATTTTAATATATATATATATATATATATATATATATATATATATATATATGGATGTTTTAATTAGTTGTACTTGTTAGGAACAATATTGTTTTGATGCTAGAATTACTACTCATTTAATGGTGATACTTGGTATTTGTTATATGGTAATCTATGCATAATCTAACGTAAAATCGATTATTGTTCCTTCTTGTGTTTTTTTAATTTGATGAGCAAAACTTTTAGATAGAATCATAAAAGAAGGGGCTCAAAATAAGTACATTATCAAACGTACACTACCCATATGTGTAAAAAATTTATGAAGTGAAAGTGTAAAAAGTGCTAATTTTAAATGATGTTATGTTATTAAAAAAAATTTAAAGAGTGTTAATGGGATGGTTTGATTTGGGTTTAAGATAAATTAAAAATCAACCATGTATTAATTAAATTGATTTAATTCGTGTTTTGAAACTTTTTAATATTTTTTAATTATATATTAAATTGTTTTTATTCGAGTTTTATATTAAACAACATCTCTAAGAGAAGCATTATGTTATATAAAATCCTTCATAAGAAATTAGATAAGAGACCTTGTGAAGTAGGGGTTTGTAGTAAACACTTCCGATTCTTGTCTGTTATGTAAAAATGATAGATTTTAATTGTGTTATTATATGTTTATTTGTGGATAATATGTTGATTATTGGAACCTCTTTGAAAGTTATAATAGAAATCAAAGAGTTTAAGTTCCAAATTTGAAATGAAAGACTTAGGAGAATCTAATGTGATTTTAGGTATTAAAATATGAAAAAATGAAAATAGTTTCTCTCTAAGTCAAGCTCGTTATGTTGAAAAATCATTAAGAAAATTCAATAGTTTTGATGTGGTACCTACTAGAACACCATGTGATCCTAGTATTATTCTTAAGAAAAATAAAAAAGCCAGTGTTTCTCAATCTGAATATGCAAAAATAATTAGTAGTGTTATGTATCTTATGGATTATACTAGACCTGACATTGCATATGTTGTAAGTAGATTAGGTAGATATACTCATAATCCCAATAGTGATCATTGGATTGCCCTTTTGCGCCTTTTTAAGTATCTAAAGGGTACTATGGATTAAAGTTTATATTTCACTAACTTTCCAACTGTCTTAGAAGGTTTTTTGTGATGTAAATTGGATTTCAGACAATGATGAGGTAAATTTCACTAATCAAGATGCAAAGTGGTTGAGAGGCCTAATGGCTAATATACCATTGTGGGGGAGAACTACATCTATTATACCTCTCCATTGTGATTCACAAAGTTGCAATTGGTGTGGGTAATAATAGTGCTTATAATGTTAAGAGAAGACACATACGTACAACACATAGTGTTGTAAAAAATTTAATTAAAAATATTGATATCTCACTTAAGTATGTATAAAGTGAGAAATATCTTATAAATCCTTTTACAAAAGGATTACCCAAGAAAATTGTCTTGAAAATGTCGAGGGGGATATGAGCTTAAAGCCTTAAGTGGTGGAAAGTATGATGGACACCCAATTTGTGGTCAAACGAAACCATATGAATACACCTATATATGCACTACACTTTCTCATCCCTATGGCATGTGGTAGAGCTTGATGTGAGGTTGAGCCATGAGCTCTTAATAGATATATAGCCTTTAATATGGGTGGTGCTATAGAGACGCATTTGATGCATCTACCTATGTGAGTGTGAAGGCATAGGTCACCTTCCATGAAAGACTTAAGTTATCTTTCTAGAGCACTCATGAGCAATCCAAGGTACATATACATAAAGGCCTAAATTATTGTGCAAAGATTTAATCACTAATCGAGCTATCACAATTTTAAAGGTAAAAGTGTGTGTTGTGAGGGTCTCATTTTAAATCCATTAAGTTCAAGAGTAATTCACTTCTTGGAGGAAAAGTGTTTCCTCACTTCACTACGTGTTAATTCAATCCTCTAGACATTAACACTTAAACACGAAAAAACCTTTCCTTTCCTTGCCCATATTATTTTTTCCTTCACTTAATTGCCATTAACGGGGGATTGTAGAAAATAATGGCAATTAATTCTTTCCCTTTGAATTCAAAAGGTTATTCTTTAACCCCTGATGCCTTTTTAATGATTATCAAATATGTTTTTTAATGTTGGCAAATATGTTATGTTTTTTTTCCATTCAAATGGCTTAATTATCATTCATGTACCGTTTGTTGTTTTAAAAGGATTATTAAAAGCTATCCTTAATTTCTCGAATGGACTGATTTGGCTGAGTACGCTATATAAAGAGTGGTTGCTTGAGTCTTCATACTTCAAGAGAACTTTTCTCCTTTTCTCAACTTTTCTCTCTTTATTTTCTCTTCTATGTGTTCTTCTGGGCATTGATCGTGAGGCTCCAACGTGTTTTGGCCTCAAGTGCACGAGTTCAAACAGGTCATGTAAACCTTGAGGGCAAAATCGGATATTGGGTTGCACCAGAGGTACGCTGGAATTTGCTTTTAGGGCAATGGCTATTGCCACAATGTAACACCCCAAGGGGTGTGTACCTTTTCCCTATTTAGATTACTAAATATTGACAATTTAGAATATAAGGATATCAGAGTTTACTATGCGAAAAAATAAAACTTAAAACATATCTAATACAAAGCTCTTGGCACTTATGTGCCTTACAAAACATAGACCTCAAGGGTACTTGAATATAAACTAACTCCCATACATTGGGAGATACAAATCTATAATTATCTTCGTCCCAACAAGCAATTCCATGCTCCAATTTCCTTCCATTAGGCATCCACCTTAGTAAACCTGTAAAAACATAAAACTAAAACGGATGAGACATAATGTCTCAGTGAGTGCTCTAAGGACTCTAGGTTGACTTTCTAGTCTAGAGATCCTTTTCTTAACTCTCATGGCTTCTCATTTCTTTTCTTGATACTCATGCTCACAACTATAATCTCAACATCTCTTCTTTTATCTCTAAGTTGGGCCAATCCATATATATACATCAACAGATTCCAATCAAGGAAAAGGACAAAAAACTAAACTTTATATACATTGAAAATACAGTATATAATTACCGTAGTTTATAACAAAAACCTAGTTCACATTATTTATCAATAACCACCAACAAACAACAACATCATGATTCACATTTAACATCAATTGTCACAATCCTCAACATAATCAACAACACAGTACCAACACCAACATACATAATTAAAATGATGTATATCATCAATCACCAGACAACCTCAATCAACAAGATAGACTCTACTCCATGGAGTTTCAACATCATATGAGCGGTCCTCATAGGCCCCATCCCCCACCATAGTCAGTGTCTACTGACCATACAGGGAGTCCCCTGAGCTACCCTACGGGGAAAGTGTGGTTTTAATCGAATATAGACAAGTGCTATAGTGACTTACCTCTGTAAGTTTGCAAGACCTTACATCTAAAGGGATTTGCCCACTTGTCTATTCTATAGGCCCACCGTTAGCCACCACGAAAATCCCCAACACTAGGTTGAGAGCCCAACTGGCACCCTCAACTTACGTGCCTACTCATATGTCTGTGCACCAACTGTGCACACATACGCACCAACTGTGCAAATACGACATTCGGAATATTTTTGTGCACCAACCATGTGCACCCATCGTATTCCAGCGGCAAAACATATTTGGAGTCCCTTACAGTCCGAGATACGGCACCTCCGTACCCGCCATCTTCTATGGCTTGACTTAAGGATCCAAATACATCTCATCAATTCAAAAATCCTCAACCACTACAACAATCCATCCCCTATACACTAAAAAAGTCACTAAACCTCTTGGGAAGTAGTTCTTAACACTCCAACACACCATTCGGAGTCAAAACATAGGGGTGGTACTTGGGAAGATATCCCACTAGGCGAGACCCCCGGGTCGCTTTAGTGGGCCGGAGTTCTGGCGTGAAACTCACCCTTCCAAGTATACCATTTTTCTAAAAAAAATCTTCCCAAAGGTCATAGCTAACTCATTTCTAACATATAGGGATGGTTCCAACACATAGTTCACAAACATCATCATCATCATCATCATCATCTTTTCAAAATCATACTCATTAATATTTCATTTCAAATTCTTAAAGCATCATAATCTTCTCAATATTATATTCAACAAATAACAATTACATTTCCTCATGTACAAATTATATACTTCAACTTAACATAATATTTATAATTCAACCTATCATTTATCCATCTCACAACATCATCATCAACAATTCATATACATCCCAATAATAATACCTCTACCTAATCAAAATATAATTATTACAACAATAATGTAACTACCTTGACATAATATAAACACCTCAAGAACAACATAATCATCTTGTAATTAAACATATTACATTTGTATAAATATTTAAAATCATTTAAATAATAAAGAAAAAGAGATATTTTAAGAGAGTTTTAAAAAAATCAATTCCAACCCAGCCGGCCAAAATCGCGGCCCAGCCGGAGCTCCCCTAAATTAGTTTATTTCCTCTCTGCCATATTTCGGCCTAGCTGCACCAAGTTTCGGCTGAGCCGAAACTCCCCTGGAGCTAATTTCTCCTTTGCAACATTTCGGCCCAGCTGCACCAAGTTTTGGCTGGGCCGAAACTCCCCTGAAGCTTATTTTCTCCATTCTAACACATTCCGGCCCAGCTGCACCAAATTTCGGCTGGGTCGGGACGAACATGGGCTTTCGAAATTGCAAGTTCTATGGCTATCAATGGCATACCCAATCATCCCAACCTTATAAAATCAAATCTTAAACACTTCTATTACATTTCCAACCGATTGATTTACCCGAAAAACCCCTTAATCAATCAAAATCACCAAAAAACCCAAAATCTCCAAACCTTAGGTTCAAAAGAGAAAAAGGGGAAAACATACAATCAAGTGGGTAGGAAAGGACTAGGGGGAAGCACTCACCTCCCGGGACATGTAGAGATGAGCTCCGAGCACTGGGTCTTCAGATCTCTGCTCCCTCTCCTTCTTCCTCTTCTCCTCCTTCTCTCTAACTTTCCCTTTCTTTCTTTCTTTTTCTCTCTCTACCTCTCCCTCTCCTTTTCTATATAAAGTATGTGGTGTGTGGGGCTAAGTGGACCTCAGCTCACCTTGGGCCTTGGCTCCCCATCTAGATCCTATTATTTAATTCCTGACAACTCCTATAAAAAGGTAACTATTATTAATAATACCTAAGGGTATCCTTTAACCATTAAATATAAAGTCTATTAAAAAAATATTTCTTTATTATTTATTTCTAAGGTCCGTAAATTAGGGATATTACACACAACACAATATTCTATTTCGTTTTTTTTAACTATATTTTCTAACAAGTGTAACTAAATCTTGAACAAAGATCATGCTGAAATATCATCTCAAAATAGAGAGAAATAGTAAGGATAATAAAAAGTGGAATGCTATATATATAAGACAATAATCAATTGTTTTCTCAGTTATATATATTGATTTCAAATAGAAAAATGATAGCAAAACATTCTTTAATATACTTATTTAAATATATTATTTATTTTTGGCCGAATTTTATTAAAAATCACAAAATTTCATGCTCAATTTCTTATTTAATAAATTTTACTTATGATTTTGTAGTTTTTAATAAATTTTAACTAATAACATGAAACATTTTAAGAGTGTCTAACTCACTCTTCTTTTCACGTATATAATTGAAATATTTCGTTGAAATTGTTCGTCTGGAAATTTCCCGAAAAGCTAATCATAGGTTCTTCTCTCCATCGAAACAATAGGGCCGTTATGCTCATTACTAAACTTGTTGAAGAAATAAAATAGAACCAAGATATATCTTTTTGATCAGAGGTTGTATCAATCATCAGAAGAAGAATTAGGCATTACCCTTAATTTATATTGGAATTTATATATCTTTTACCAACAATTAATGTGAGTGGAAGATTGACCAAATGTACCAACATCTTTTGGCGACATTTTTTTTAAGCACCTATCCACATTTCTCACTTTCTTATTAAGTTTCTCTTTGTTTGGCAGTTAACTCTAGCTTCTCAGCACGAACAGTCACATAGGGTTCCTTTTCTGTCCTTCTCCATCAATTCAAAACTGATAGCGACCATCATATTTCCCAATGCCATCACCACAATGGATGGTTAATTTCTTTGCATAAATTCAATTCATTAAAAAAAAAACATGCATACTAATGGGAAAAAAATGTTAATCTTTAGACTTATTTGAACAATGAACATTTGATCATTTTTTTTCTTTTTTTTTTAGAGGTTGAAAATTTGATCATTAATATAATTAAACATTGTGGATATATATATATATATATATATATATATATATATATATATATATATATATATATATATCATATTAACAATGGTTTGTCATTAAGCTAGTTCTTGATAATACAACATGATTTGTCATTAAATCTTGACTATCTATATATAGTTATATAGTTTAGATTTAATCATCTCACACTCATATAAAAATGACTCTCTCTCACTATCTAGGAGTGAGAGGATCTTTTTTATATAAGAGTGAGAGGAATGAAACTTGACCATTTAGTGTGAGGACCTTTTTTTTATGAGAGTGAGAAGAATAAAGTTTGACCATTAAATCTTATTTTAAATGGTCAAGATTAAAACACGCCTCAGTTAAAAAAAAGATTAAAATACACAAAGTCATGTGAATTTTTTAAAAAGTCACATAACTTTTTAAGTGATCACATGACATTAAATCTTGACCATCTATGTATGATTATAAGGTCTAGATTTACTCTTCTCACTCTCATGTAAAAATGTTCCTCTTAATATATATATATATATATATATATATATATATATAAAGAAATGGAGGATGTAATTATTACTCCCTCTGTCCCAAA
Organism: Pueraria montana var. lobata; assembly: GCA_026413185.1. Taxonomy (NCBI): domain Eukaryota; kingdom Viridiplantae; phylum Streptophyta; class Magnoliopsida; order Fabales; family Fabaceae; genus Pueraria; species Pueraria montana. The sequence continues at coordinate 36,574,238 of CM048648.1, read as the reverse complement.
ATGAGTGTCGTCCTAAGTTATTTTACACAGATCAAGAAAAGCTAATAAATATATGAGAGAGAATAGTAATTTTATCAAACTAACCTTAGTATTAATATTACATTGAAAAGCTAAAGTGATACTTATTAGGGGTATTAGTAGAAAAAAAGCAATTAATATTGCATTGAAAAACTAACATGACAATAATTTTGGGACAAAAAAAATTTTCAAATGCGATACTCATTTTGGGACGGAGAGAGTAATAAATTTTTTATTCAGATCTTAAAACTAGCATTTTATTTTCTTAAAGTACATTTTAAAATTTTATAAAAAATATTACATGAAAATAAATATATTTAATATCTAAAAATATATAAAGGATTTGTTTATTTTTCTTTATTTTGTAATTGTAAGAATGCTCAAGAGAACTTAAATTCTTCGGCTTGCTATGAATAGCTCAGTAACTCAAATCAAAGGCAATCAAATTATATTTAATTCTATTAACGTGTTGGTTCAAATGAAACTAAGTTTAAATTTATTAAGTAAAGTTTTAGCGTCAAGTCTTATGAATAGAAAAAATATGATAGAAAGAAGATATCATACTAAAGATGGTGAGCCAGTTCTTCAATAGATATTAGTTATCGACAAAGATGAATACTTCGCATTTATAAAATGGTTACAAAAACCTATTTTATATATCTAAAAGTAATGTTTTTTTATTTAGTAATTATAAGAATGCTCAAGAGAACTTAAATTCTTTAGCTTGCTGTGAATAGCTCAGTAAGACAGTAACTCAACTCAAAGTCAATCAAATCATAAAAGGGAGAGAGTTTTGTATTATCGGATTTAGAAAATGGGAAAGTACAATTAGTTAAATTATAAAATTTAGACTATTATTCTAGAGATTAACTTTTTCAGTTTGTATTTTCACATTTTATTCTTGACTTCTGCTGACACATGATAAGATAATGCTCATTCTCAAAATTCTTAAATCTAATTATTACCTTTTCACAGAACAGTAAATAAATCCTCGCGATCTGTTTAACTTTGGAAAGGATCCTCACTATAAAATAGTGCTCTACATTTAGTAGAAGTGTTTTGTTGGAGAATATAAAAGGCCAAGCCATGAGTTTAGTTGACTAGGAAGTGAAGGGCATCATGCATATATTATATATCGACAACAGATAGTGGACGTCTGAATAGTCCAATTCACATGTCATTTTCATACACATGACACATAATTCCCTGAAAATAAAAAACGAAGATAATATTAAACAGATCAGAGTAGTAAAAAGATACGAACTCATGCTGCTAAAGTTCTTATCCTAAAAGAAAAAAAGAAGCAAAAAAAAGATATGATTTGGTATTGCAATGCATGATGTAAGATTGCATTTCATAGCATTAAAATATATATATATATATATATATATATATTTATTTATATATTTAGCAGCTGCATTCATTTCCTCAAAATATAGTAAAGCAAGACCTTCCTAAATCACAAATTAATTCACTTTTATATAAACTTCATCACCCTTTTGTACGATACTCATCAAAATCTACACTAACTTTTAGTTTTCCCCAATCTAAATAGTTGTAACTTGTGGTCCAGACTAAATAGACCATCTAAAGCACCTTCTTTAATGATGACTTAAAATCTGCTTCATATTCAAGTTAAAATAGAAAAAAAAAAGATTATAATTAACAGGTTTTCATTTTGATTTCCTTTATCAGATGAAAAATATTTCAGTGGTCCAACTAGCTAGCAGAAAATCAACCAAACACTTGACTGATTCCAAGATGAACCTTCCTTACTATTTCATACTAATAAAACAAATTGTACCAAATTTTAGTGTAAGACCCTTTTGAAGAGTACCATAGCAGCCAGTTTCACTAAAAATATCAGAAGCTACATGGTATTATAGACTATATAGATAGACCCCAGGAAAAAGATATGTGGGGCCAATAATAAAGCTTTTACAAATTGTGGGAAGGGTATGACTATGACTCTGATGAATTATATTTTAAGATAGACAAAGTAGCAGAATGCGAGTAAAGGTAATGGTGGATCCAACCCATTTGAGTTTGTTCCAAGCCACATGCATTATTTTCCTCATGCCACCATCTCACACTTTTCTTAGTGTCACAATGCTTTCTCTTTCTAAACTGTGTGAAAAGGGGTACTTTGCAGCCACTTTGGGGAAAAATATTTTCCCACTGTGGATGTGGTTTTCCCAAATCTCAACTTTTGGTACAAACCCTCTATCCTACTGTTGTGAATGATTAGGGAAAGGAGATTTGGGGAAGATCCCACTGCATGTTTATTACTTTAATCTGAATAGTTTAACATAAAAAATGTCTCTAGAGCTCATTCTTTTTGACAAGGTCCAATTATAAAATTAGATATATTTAGCTGTATAATGTATATATATATTCCAAGCATGACCTTTCACCAAATGTTTTAATAGATAAATCATGATTCATGGGAAAGCAGCATGCATATTCTAGGAACTACCACCACCCCTCTTCTTCTGGGGCCTAAAGAGAAAGGCTATGCCAAATTAAACTCACACACACCAACTCTTAATTACTTTAGTAGTTTAGTTTCTCTTTTATTTCATGATTAACTCACATATCAAGCACCAACCAATTAGGGTTGTTTTGACAAGTGTGGAATTAAGCAAGAAGTTTCTCAATTAATCAATCACAGACAGAATTTCGCTACGCGTTTGAGGTTTTTTTTATGTCACCGCTGAAGTAAGATTTTAGTGATTCGATTAATTAGCCAGCTAATTTTTGTCAATTTGTGCATGAATTAGTATTATTTTTGTTTCTCTTTCATGAAAAACCAAAGACTATTGTCATTTTTAACAATCATTATGAAATCAAGTCTGGCCAAGACGGTTATGATCTTGATGCTATTTTGATGTGTTATCGTCGAGAAAAAGATGGGTCGGGACTCGGGACCATGAATTGTTTCATCATTGAATTGCCTACCTCGTGTCAACTTCTGTGGTCAAGAAAATGTTGGATTATATTATTGTATTTATATGTATAGTTGAATATCCCAATTTTTTTTTTATTCCTGAATATCCCAAATTTGAAAGGGAAATAAAGTCCTCCTCAATTCCTCAGGTGGTACCATTTGCATAACATATGAATAATTTTAGGTTTAATTAGTTGTTTTTTTTTTGTACAAGTTTAATTAGTTGTTTGGTCCTTGTAGCTGCTTAGGCTTTACTTTTTAGTTTTTTATATTTAGAAATTGCTCGTCTTATTCTCTACACATATATTTTTTATTTGTTTTAATTCTTATACATACATTTTTTTAATAGATTTTAGTTTTTATAATTTTGGATGAAGAGTTTAAAATGGATTAAAATGTGTATATGTAAGAGATTAAAATATACAAATTATATAAATATAGAGACCAAATGAGTAATTGGTTTTACTTTGTGAGACTACCGGGTTTGAGTTAAAGGGCGAGGCATTTTCTGACCCGGTTCACCCGATGCCCCCATGTGGGACAGTTCCATGTGCTGCGTGACTCATAAATAAAAGAGATTGCATGGCAAAAAATAATTGTGCTAATAAACATGTGACATGTCATTAGGGAATTAGTGCCCCATACACAATGTTGCCCCATCCACTTGGCATTTGGAAAGTTAAGAGTCTATGCTAAGAAGATCCTGAGTTACCATTCAAGATCATAGACTACAAAATCAACTTTTTATAAAATATATGAATTGAAAGACATTGGCCTAGACATAGGTACAAATCATAAAACGATAAATAAGATGCTGAGGCCTACAATTTTTCCTCCATAAAAAAAAAAGCCAATGGACATTAGAGAGATAATTTATCAGAAGGTTCAAGTTCAACAAGCGATCGACAACATCCCAAGATGGACAATTGATTGATAGATGGATACCCTAGGCATGTGTTCTTTGTTACTTGCATTTTGCAACTATCTATCATATCTATCCATTCATATGTGCTGGGTAGAATAAGAGAAAGTGGGAATTGGGTGGTAGGGGCATGATATGGACTCCAGAGGACTAGAATATGGCTCTAATGTTGAATTGGCCAATTGGGTCATCCAATGCTAAAGCCGAAGGTTAAAGCACTTATCCTTGTTCAAAAAAAGAGACACTAGCCAAAATGAAGAACAAATTAAAGAAAGCGTAAGACGTGTTGGAATTTGGAAACACAGGGAAATGGAAGCCTTGGCTGTGTGTTAAATGGTATTGATTCCTTTTAAGTCATTTCCATATGACAATTCCCCAAAAATATAGTAGGGTCTTTTACCTTTGGAGGAGTACTAGGATTGTAGGACTGAAGAGTAGGTGCTTGTAGACCATTCATACAGAAAACTGAGTGGCGCGTATTGCCATTAGTATTGAGGGATTTTTTTAAGATGTGAAAGTGTAGGACATTGCATGTGAACTAGTTCTTTTGTCACAACATTTTCTTGGTTAAAGTTTATCCTTTTGATGTATACATTTGAATTGGAAGACACGCGGTTGAAAGGTTTCTGAAAAATAAAATGAAAAAAAATGTTAAATTATTCATTCTATTTCTATAATTGTTCTTGTTTTAAGTTTTAATTTCTACGTGATTTGTCTCTTTGGAATAAAATAAATATAAATATATTTGTAAGTGCTCTTTAAATTGGAGACTTTTCTTGCTTTGGATTAGAACGTCATTTCTCTCCCTAAATTTTCTACATAGAAAAGGGTAAGTGTTAGTTTTTTCACATGTATAAAAGTTTACAGAAAAGGGTAAGTTATAGTTTTTTCACATGTATAAAAGTTTACACTATGCTTGAAAAGACAAGAAAACCAGTCGAAAGAAAAGAAAAGGAGAGGGATGGATACATATTTATCAAAAAAAATTCTTCCTTTGGTATACAAGAAAATAAGGGAGGAAAAAAAATAGTAAGATTCACTCAAATATTCTTTCTTTTCATCTTGGAGATAAAGAGAATAAGACAAAGTTAAATGGATAAAAAGACAAAAATATTCTTATTTATTATGAGAGCTTAAAAAATATTTCCACTTTCTACTCTATTTTTGTTTCGTGGGTTATCTTGGGTTGACACCAATGCCGAGCTCAATACAAAGGGCGCCAGTATAGTTAAGCGCGACATAAAAGCGTAGCCAAGAATACAAGGTACCCAACGTAATTAAAACACTTAACATAACTAACTTTCACGCCAATTCAAGCTCCTCAACGACTCTATAAATATTGAGACTCTAAACAGATGTACACAGACAACAACACTAAAGAATATACACTCTTCACTCTCTCTCATATCTTTGTATCTTTTTGGCGAACACCATAACATTGGCGTCGTCTATAAAAATCTTTGTGACGAATGTCATAATATTTTTTTCTTTTAGTTCACTTTTTTTTTATTTGCCTTTTCCTCCTAAACCAAACAAGACATGTCTTTTTAAGAATCAAAATGATTAATATTAAATGAAACAACATTGGTTGTACTATAAGATGTGGCCAACCAAGCCTGAAACAACAGTACATAAGAGAAACCAAACAAAGCATTAGTTTCGATTCTGTTACTAACACTAGAGAACATTTTTTATCACTACAAAAAATTTCTGGTGATGACAAACCACCACACAAAACTATACAGTGACTAAATTTTATAATTTTTTCAAACTAAAACTTAAAATAGAGATACCTAACTACATAGACCAAATAAATAGTTTAAGAAAATATTGTCAAGGAAAAAGAACAAGTGGATATGATTATAAGCATGGATGCTCTGTTCATGTTATGTGGTGCAAATACTGCATACCAAATATTATGGTGCATACGCAATCAAATGTTGGTTTGCTTTTTCCCTTCCAATCCTCAAATTGAGGGAAAAGTTCACAAACAAACTAATTGGTACAAGAAACACAAAGCGAAACCGATTGAACAAAAAGGTTCAGGGTGTCAATTATTAGGGAGGGGAAAAGGTTTCTCCCTCATGATTTTGAATGGCTATTGCTCTATCAACATGCTTGTTTGTGCTCCGGATCCGTAACGTAAAATACTGGCCAAGCTCTTTTTACAGTCCATGCAACTCATCATCACTTCACCAACACCTTCTCTCTCTCATGATTAAAATAGTTGAAGTTGAAGTTGAAAGTTGAAACATCGATTCTAAGGTGAATATAGTTAAGGGTTATTGGAGTGGTTTATATAGATTAGTCATTAGTCCTAGACTAGAAGCAAGGGTCCATTTGGTTGGGTCCACTAATTTCACAATGTTGAAGACATAATTCTTGAGTAGTAATTAAGGATAGTAATAATGATAAATCGTTCAAATGCCTTGTCTAATTTTATTTTCCTTCAACTTTTTTTTTTGACACAGTTATTTTCCGTCAACTTACGTCATAAAATGTTAGAGTTCATTTTGGCATTTCCTTTAAAAAGGAAATATGGCATTACGTTACATATTTTATTTCAAATTTATTAAAATCATATGAAAAAAGTACAAAATTAACTAAAAAATTTAAATTCATAGTTAAAAGTTTCAAATTGAGATATTAAAATTAAAAATTAAATTCATAAATTTTCAGTTAACATTATAACCTTTTTCATATAATGCTATTTTATCAAGTTGTTGGTCCGAGTGGTATTGAACTCAGTCATTTTAATCAAAATCTCGAGTTTAATTAGTAAATATTTCGTATCAATATCATAGTGACAAAAAAATACGATATTAATTTTTTTTTAAAAATAAAATATGTATCGTTGTATCATCATTCTCCTTTTGTTTTCTTTGGACTGAGAAAGTGCTAAAATACGGCAAAATTTACTAGCAACCGTTAGACAAAAAAGGATTTTAATAATTACCATTTTTCTTAAGAATTGTGAATAAGTCAAAAGCAAATATATAAGTCAATGATTTTACTTGGCCATTCTTACCTGGGAAGCAAAGTCTGAAATATTACTAACCGTTACAGGGGAGCATCCTCATGATATATGATGTTGCTATGTGGAGAGAGAGAAAGAAGAAACGCATATCATAAGTATATTATTATGTGTTTTCCAACAAAAAGAAAAGAGCGTGTTTTTAGATGAATATAAAATAAAACGATAACTTTACGACTAACTTTTTGGTTTTATTTTGCATATCTAATAGGATGGACTGATGTGCATACAGAACTGAAAAATCATACATACACACACCTAACCCCAGTCAGATTCTGTACAATAGAGTGTTTATTATTCGCTAAAGATTCTTCCACCGAAAAAATGGACAAAATAAATAAAAGGTTATTATAAGGCATCAAGAAAAATGAAGTTGCATATTCAAGTGAATTAAATTAATACGAGTACATGTGACGAGGGTTTAAAGTGTTTATACTTGTAAGAAGAACACTACTTATTTGGAATTTTTATGGTCAACGCCTTTTACACCTAATCATTATTTTCAATAGGGGTTTATTACCATCATCTTGATTTTAAACAATTAAAATAGTTTTGTAAAAATAATACAAATAAAAGATAAAAAAAATATATAAATAGAATCGAGAGAAACAAAGATAAGAGAGGAAAAAAATGTTAAGAAATGTATCTTATTTCATTTACACAGGAGTATTTATTCAGGTAAATGGAAGAGTTTTGATACAAGAAAATCTGAGAAACTATGATTATATAATTGTTTTCGACATTCTCTTTAGAATATGTTCAGTTGGCTTCTCGTAGAGACGAAGTCCGAAGCCAGCAAAGAATGCTATATGTAGGAGGGGGACTTCAATGGCATAGTGTGACGATGGTAATTATCTATAAAGACTATGATGCTTAAGTATGATTCTAGCAAAGTAATATATAGTGTATAAGATACTATGAACATGGGAAAGGGATGTTTGTTAATTTTTATAGGCGTTGAGAGTTTTAAGTGTGATTTATGCATCTACTATTAAGGGATAACATGGGGTCGACCTAAGGATAAGACTACTAAAGTTTAAGCTTTAGGCTCACTAATACAAAATTATTTGTTATTAGTTTTTCTAAAGTTAAAAGGTCACATATGTTGGTAAAAGGCTCAACGAATGACTCTCTCATTTAAAGTAAAAAGATTTTGCTCAAAGTTTGCTTTAGGTCTCATTCATCGTTGCGTTAGACCTATGCTAATGGATATCAATAGGTGAAAATCTCATGTTGTAATAGGTGGTTGCAAGATATAGGACTCATAACATTGTCAAAGCTTGGATGGTGAGGCTTAAGGACTAACAAAATATCATATTGGTTTTTGATGTTTCCTAGGGTTAGAAGCTAGGCTGTGGTGTACCAGAAAGTAATTGGATTCCTTATCGACGACTAGGTTTTGGCCTAGCTTGAAACAAGATCAAATTATTTTCAAAGGAAATTAATCACATTATATCCTTATTAAGAGTAATCAAATTAAATCGATTAAATATTGGACATTTATAAATAATGATATTCCCTTTAGCTAAATGTTTCTTGTTTGAGAATATGTACCTCTTATTAGGAAAGTGAGACAAAAATCTAGTGAAGAAAAAAAAGTATTTCATTCTTTAATGTGCTATTAAATGTTGTCTCATTAAAAATCTTACTAGAAAAAATTCAACAAGAAAAGTCATGGTTAAGAAGAAAAAAAAGTACAGTACATATAATATCACGTGAGATATGAGTCGATGAAGTCCAATATTGTAAACATAATTTTCAAATGAAACAGTAATTTGGTAAACAGATTTTCTTGATTATCACATGAACGAATTTGTTGAATGTTTATATAATCATTTTTGTAGGATATATTAAGTGAATTTTTTTTGGGTAGAATATATCATTCTATCACCTTTAATGTGTTATTATTATTATTTTTTAATCAATACATGTTGTATTACTTTTATCTAAGATCATTCATAATATATATTCTTTTTAACGAAAATAAGACACAATTGTATTATATGTGTAATATTTAGCCATAACTTTCAACCAAATTCGTTCTCGATTTGACTACTGTAATTTTAAAATTTCCACATGATTAAGTGAAATGGTTCTTCTAATTTTTTTCATAAATAGTCATGAAATGATTCTATCACCTCATGTAAACTAACAACCTTTAAGATTTTTTTTTCGACAGGATCAACAACCTTTAAGATAGTGAAGTATATATTTAACCTCATTTTGATATCTTCGTATAGGTAGAAAATTATATATCTTACTAGTAAATTTACAACAAATAGAACATCTGGCCGTATATGATCTGCAAGATATATTAGTACTCTTATTCCACTTGGATACGATACTTTAGAACCAAATATTTCTTCATCATTTTCTGAAGGTTTGGAAATATCTTTGTTCATATCTAGTGATTTTATAACCATTGAAGTGCAAAATGAATCCAACTTGTTCATATAGAATCACTTTAGTACTTTTACTATATAAGTTTCTTGATGCATAAAAACTCCGTTTTTCAAATATTCAATTTTGAAAATCAAGGCAAAATTTTATCCTTTTCTAAATTATTGATTTGAAATTCTCAAGTGAAGTAATTTATATAAGAAATATATTTCTCCTTTAATAATTTAAAAAGGAGCGGTAATTTAATTCTCTGTAAAATTCAATTATGATTATTTATTTTAAAAAAAATAATGAAAACATTATATATATGGTCCCTACTAATGTCATTTTCATGTTACTGCTGTCATACTCAAACCTCTAGCTCTTGGCAATTGTCACGATCATTATTGCCATCAAAATTGGAACAAGTCCATCTCACGACTGCCATTTTAGTCGCTATCACAATCCAATGCCACCACTAGCTAGTGTCATTGTGAGAGTAACCTTACCCACCATTGAGGAAACTACTTCCACGACTACCACTACCAACACTTCAATTTTAGTAGTTGCCACACTATTCATATCATTATTCACTTCACTACCATAATTTCTATCATTACCACCACCACATCATGTAAGCATATATTGACGCTATGAAGTCTTTGTTCATTTTCTATATGAATGCATATTTGATTTATTTCATTATTTTCCCATTCTTACTTATCCCCACTATAATTACTCTTGCCAATAATCAACAAGTCGTTGGTCCGAGTGAAACTGGGTTTGGTTTCCTTAAACAAAATATCGAGTTCGAATCTTGTGGATGGAAAAAATATGGTTGAGAGGGGAGATTCCACTAAAAATAGTAAGTTAGGTTTCGACGAAGCTTGTGGATACTTCGCACCAACATCATGATGACAAAAAAAAATAATTACTCTCGCCAACAATACACATATACATGTACAACAAATGAATGTAATAAAACTTGTTGAAAATTGAAATTTTTTTCCCCCCACTATTCTAAGATACTGCGCATAGTGAGACTAATACATATTCAAAATAGCCAATAGGTGCATGCGTGTGAGAATATTATATGTACACTTTCTATAGTGAGAAACAGTGGGACTAAACAGAGGCTGTGGGGAACAGACAGAACAAGCCCAACTGTGCTGATATTTTGGTACGTAAGCTATATATATCTGACTCAGGTCCAACAACAAAGTTATTTAGATTTGGCCAATGCAGTGGCAACTTATCCAACCCTATCATGTGGGTACTTGCTGTTGCTAAGGACAAAACCAAAGGTACCATTGTTCTGATGATGTTAAGCAGCTCAACGAGACTTGTTTGGAGACACATTTTGGCACGATTGGGGAGGAAGCTCACTGGCTAGTTCCATTATCAATAATAATGTTTTTGCATCTAGAATGGGGGCTTTTGTCGTCTCTTGTGATTTTGGGAAGTGTTTTTTGAGATGTGTATAAATTAAGAGATGAAAAAAATTATTTATAACCTCACATGTAGTCTCAATTATTTGATGTGTTCTCAAATGACTATAATTACTAGCTTTTTTTTTTTTTTTTGTCCATAATGGCTACAATCAGCTGGAGTATAAAGATAAACAGGTTTAATGGGCCTGCCGATCGATGGACACTTGGAACGATGTCGACCCAGTTGAGGTTGAAAGCAAAACAGGCCTACCTATAAGCCCAATGAATTTTTTCACTTGGTGGACCTTAGGTTCCTAAGGATCAAACATATCCTGCAATTGCATGTACGCATTTTTTTTTATGTGAAGGCCAAAGGCCACTACAGCAATTAACTATTCAAAGAAGGCAATTTTTTAGACCTGTCAATATGGCCTGAGCCCGAGGGCTGACCCATCTTTGCCCCACATAATAACCCCATATTTTGTGGCCCCATGCTATGAGGGGCCTTAAAAAGCCCCCAACCTGAGCAGCCCTCCAAATAGCGGCGGGTAAGGGTCAGGGCTGAAGGTGGGCTGGCCCTCCATTTCCACAATGTTGAGCAGATGCACATAGCTGGTAGCTCAGTGTGGCTTTTGCTCTTACAATAGTTTATCTGCTCCTTGCTTTTATTTCTTTTATTTATACATTTATTTATTTTATAGTTTTTTTGCTTTTTGTTTCCACTTTATTTGTTCGTCTTCTGAGCTCATCTTTTTTTAAAATATATATATATATATATATATATATATATATATATATATATATATAATCACTTTCATTTTGGAATAATGAGACTGAGGGCCTCATACTATGTCATTATAGTGTTTAACAATTTTTTTCTTATTACCATTATTATTTATCTGTATGTTGTAGACGTAACTTTTTTTTACTTACCTCTGATATTGAAATTGTGAAGTTTGAATGATATATATATATATATATATATATATATATATATCAAGATTCCTATTTATATTTGACAAAAGCTAAATACAAAAAGATTAAGTCACGGAGGGCACCAATTCAGCTGATAAAACATTCGTGTATCACGTACTGTAGTTATTATCATTATATTTTTATGAATTAGTAATAAAATTAATTTCTAAAAATAAAGAAATCATCTCTACAAAAGAATAAATTAGCATTTTTTCATGTTTTCTTGAATTTTTTTATTTTAAGTAAATATTTACATATTTGGTCTATGTTAAAAAATTGATTCTAGTTTAGAGTCGATTTTAAGTTGAAGCAACTTTAAATAATTTTTGCATTGGATAAAAAATTTATGCTTAGTATTATCACACTAAATTGCTTTTGGAATAAATAGCAAAATGTTTTTTAAGAAATTAATGTTGGTTAAAATTATCTTAGTTTAAAATTAATGTTGATATATTACACAATGTTTACGTTGCAAAATATAAAAAATTTAATCACTTATATTTATAATTTATAAAAAGTAAATAAAACTTAAAGAAAACCTGAATTGATAATTTAATATGCCAATATAAAAATGAGCACTTACAAGTTCAACACAAACACAATTTTTTTTATTGATATTTGCATTAAAATATATGTGAAAAATTCTTATTAATTATATCCTAAATTAGCTCCCAATCTATACAAAAGTTTCCTACTAATTAAATTCTAAAATATAAAAAAGGTTTTTTTTTTACAGAAGTAAAAAAGTTTTCTATTAATTAGCTCCTAAATTAATTTCAAATATATTCTTAAAATATATGACCTTAGAGTGGACTAAGAAGCCCATATAGTAGGTTTGCTTACCTTATGAACCAAGCTAATTAATTAAAAAAATATGCCAAATTGTTAAAATTTAAGGCCCGTGGGCTGACCCTAACCCGCAAGGCCCTGTGGACTTTTTGGCCCTATGGGCTTTTTTTGTCCTGGCCCACGCGGGCCAGGATTGGGCCATTTTGACGACTCTACAATTTTTATGTATACCTCCCCATCTTACTTAAATACCTTCTTTTATATTTGTTTTGAGAAATGCTAGCGACACTCTATCTACACTCTTTTGACACTCTCCCTGTGATTGCTTGAAATCGATTGGAAATCATCTATTTTGGTGGGTCTCAAAAATCATTTAAGGATTCTCTTTCCTAATTTAGCTGTGGAACCCACCAAAATTAGTGATTTTCAATAAATTTCAACCAATCACATGCAGAGTGTCTAAAAGAGAGTGTCAGAGAAAGTGTCGGTGGCACTTCTCATTTGTTTTTTGTATTATTTTCCAAAAGTACCTTTCAATTAACTAATTTCCGGAATCTGGAAGTGCGCTTCAATGGAACCAGGCAGGTTGGAGATTTGTGGGGTTGGGGAAAAAACGATCCAATTTCTGGGGCGGTAATTGTTAAATGAATTGTTTTTTGTTCTTTTCTCTTCATATGAAATTTTGCAATAATAGATCAGCGTGAAATTGTTCTTTTTTTTTTTTTTTTTTTTTTTTTGAATTTTGGGGCTTTAAAAGGGATACATATGTTTGACAAATTGATATCTACAAGTTTTTGGAGTAGTTTGATTTTTTTTTTTAATAAAAGTTTGATTTATTTATTTAGGACATTTGTTTGTTAAATGTTAAGTACTAATGTTTAATGTTATCTTTGATTTTCCTCTCTTTTGGTTTGGACGTGCAGGATGAGAATTTGGAACATACTGTGGAACATGAAATTTTGATGTCAGAAGAGACATTGTTTCTCTTTGTTGTGATGAAGAAAGGAAGACCCATTCTAAAGATGGGCATTTGGAGTTCTCAATGGAACTGAAACATGCAAACTTTCGTGGTGAAAAATACTGTAAAAAAACGTGTTCTACCCCTCACCCCCTATGCGCAATTGGCAGATGAACTTGATAACCACAAAAAAGTTTGATGCATGGAGAAACTAATTTTTTTTTCCGACCAAATGTTAGTTTGTTAATTTGTTAGTTTTTATTAACGGAGGATTCGAACCCACGATTTGAAGAAACTAATTGACTTTCCACTTTAGTGTCCCTGGGCCAATGAAGTGACACAACATGAGCCTTTCTTCTTCTCGCCCCCTAGCCCCAACCTTCCCGGTTCCATTAAATCATGCTTCGAGAAAGTAATGTTCCGGAACTTAGTTTTCAGAAATAGGATAATTTTAGGGGAAAAAATATGAAAAACATAAAAGGAAGCATATAAGTAAAGAAAAGGATGTACAAATAACAATTGCCTTCAAAGAAAACCAATCTACTTTCATGCACACCCAAATGGTCACGAAACAATAAAGAAGAAACAGAAGCAATTGTTTTTTTATTGCTCCGGTACCTTCCATGTTAAGAGGATACCGGTACCTTTTTATCTTAATTTGATAAAAGATAATTATCTATATGTTCAAATCACATCATATATAAATTAGAATTTATTTTTAATGGTATTTTAAATTTTATAGTTGCAAAAAATTCCTTTGAAAAATTATTTCAATTTTTTTAAATATTAAATATGAAAAATATAAAGTGTAAATGAATAGATAACAAAAGTAACCCTAGAGGTCATTTAACAATTAAAAAATAACAAGATTCTAAACAATAAATCATATCACCTATTCTATACCGAGAGGTCTACCTCAGTTGCTTTAGCAAGATGCATGAATTATTATAAACCCTTCGATACTTTGTTCGATTCCTACAGATAAAAAAAAATATCACCTAATCTATATTACCTATGAGATGAAAGTTACTGACGTATACACACATATTTGACACCATGTGCTAAGGCCCCTTTTATGCACCAAAACAAAAATTGACACCATTTGGTTAGAGGCAAATTAAAAAACTAGTATCATGTCCGTTTTATACGCTAAATCATACTAAACAAAGGAGAAAAAAAATATAAGTTTAGGATTATTTTATTGATATTTTTATGCATTAATTTTATATCATTTGGGTTGAATATAAAATAATATTCGGTAATTACTACCATCTATATTATAGAGAATTTAAAACCTAGCTGGGCAAAAAATTTAAATAAAAAAAGATTAAAGATCCAAACAGAAGCATATATTGTTGAATAAAGAAGCAATGTCTTTTTATAATATATAAATTCTGAAGCATAAATTATTAGATTGGCAATAAGGTAACCATTTTTTGTCACAAAGTAATTTGAATTTTTGATTGATGTGTGTAGTTGATAGGTTTACATCACGTCAACAATTCTTTATTTATTTTTTTAATTTCACAAATAAATAAGAAGTCAACTGTTACATGCAAGAAGTAATCTATTTAAGCAAAAAACATGGGCTAAGATTAAGATTTCCTATTTGATCAAAGAAAAAAATTAATATTTCATGTTCATACGTGGATCCTATGAATACATATTGTATCATGGACGCAGGCTAAAATGGGGGACCTTATAATGTCTCCCACCGTGAGAAATTAATATGCATCGTTAGATTTTGAGATCAATGTGGGACTACCGTACAACCGTCCACACTAGATTTTTTTTTTTTTAAAAAAAGGGATTTTTTTTTCTGTTTAAGTTTTTTTTTTTTTTTTTAAATGACCATTCTTCTCCATTGTTGCTTATTGATGTGGGACTACCATACAACTGTTTACACTATATTTTTTTTTAAAAAAAGGGATCCTTCTTCTTCTGTTTAAAGTTTCTAGTGGTTTTTAACTACCGCAAATTTTTTGGCAAACGAAAACTGTCAGAAATGTTAAAAAATAAAATCAAAAATCAAAATCTCGAACACTAGATTTTCTGAAATCACAAAAAATGTTACAAAAATAAACATTTATGACCACCAAAAAATTTGCAGCGGTTAAAAGTCACTAGAAACTTAATTAGGAAATTTTCACACACACAGTTTATGTCATCACTTAACAGTTGAAATTAATGTTAGAGACTAAAAATAGAACAAAACAATTTATGATGGACTAAAAATAAAACAGAACAATTTATGAGAGACTAAAAATAATAAAAAATTTTATGAGGGACTAAAAATAAAAATCAAGATAAAATGACGGACAAAAAAATGGGAAGAGAGGCAGAAACAAAGCAACAACGGAGAAGAATGGTCGTTTTTTAAAAAAAAAAAAAACTTAAACAGAAAAAAAAATCCCTTTTTAAAAAAAAAAAAAATCTAGTGTGGACGGTTGTACAGTAGTCCCACATTGATCTCAAAATCCAACGGTGCATATTAGCAAACCTATGCAAATCCCAGTTTCTAGTCATTGCGTCTCAGCAAAAACATTCCCTCTGGCACCAAATTAACTTCACTCTTAAGAAGTTAATAATTGAAATCCCACGCATTAATCATCTCTCTTATCTTCCGGAAACTTGCACATTCGTAACTATCACGTTTGCTTAAAATAAAAAATCACAAGCACCACACCTTCTATAACCTTTCTTCTAACTAACTTTAGGCCCTGATGAAACCAAGTACCACAAATTAAGTAAAAAGCTGATTCATCAAGTTTCAGTTACTGTTTCTTGCAAGTCATGACAACACACCCTTCCCTCTCTTTGGTTCCACTCATATTAGACCATTAATATCACAAAATGCCTAACTACATGGGATAAAACCAAATGCAACTTTAACAAACCTATGCTTCAAAACAAAAAGCTGATCAAAGCAGAAGAATACAAAAGGCAGCTGAAAAGTTCTGTAGCCAATAATGGATGTTATTGTTCAAGAAGACCTTTATATGCATAATAATTCTAAGAATCATGATGATCAACAAAAGCTACCACTTCTGCACAATATTATGGAGATCCCAGATGCAAAGAGAAGCCTCATTCAGAGAGCAATAAGTCAAACATTTCAAAGCACAGCACATTTGGCAAATCTCTTACCAACTGGCACTGTTCTTTCTTTCCAACTTATGTCCCCAATTGTCACAAACCAAGGCAACTGTGACCCAATTTGCAAGTTGATGACTGCTACACTTGTGGCTCTTTGTGGTGCCTCTTGTTTCTTGCATTGCTTCACTGATAGCTTCAGGGATGATAAGGGGAATGTTTGCTATGGGCTTGCCACATTCAGGGGCATGTGGGTCATTGATGGATCAACCACCCTTCCACCTGAACTTGGTGCAAAATATAGATTGAGGTTCATTGATTTCATGCATGCTGTGATGTCAATTTTGGTGTTTGCAGCAGTTGCATTGTTTGATCAGAATTTGGTGAGCTGTTTCTTTCCATCACCTTCAAATGAGGCAAGGGAAATCCTCACAGTGTTGCCTGTGGCCATTGGGGTTTTTTGTAGCTTGCTGTTTGTGGCTTTTCCTACAGAGAGACATGGAATTGGGTTCCCACTTTCAGCAAAGTAAAAGTTGAATCCTTTTAATATTTATATGTATGGACCATTTTCAAGAGTGTGATTGATTGGGTAATCAATTCAATTTTATTGTCTGTAACACATTATGCAGGAATGCAATTGAATTTCATTATTGTTCTGACAGCATATAAATAAAGTTCAATTTAACTTTATTCTATCAAACTAGCTATGCATGGAATTTGATGAGGGGATCGGATTCAATTCTCAACATGGATTCATCGAACGGCTAACACTTTTCAAACTAGAAAGAGAACAATTACACGTGGACCTAAGTATACATAGCAAGACAATG
This sequence comes from Pueraria montana var. lobata, assembly GCA_026413185.1. NCBI lineage: Eukaryota > Viridiplantae > Streptophyta > Magnoliopsida > Fabales > Fabaceae > Pueraria > Pueraria montana. The sequence continues at coordinate 36,556,863 of CM048648.1, read as the reverse complement.
CCGAATCTATATCTATGCATCGATTGCATAAAGATAAATAAATACACAGTTATTTGTTTTCCTCCTTAATTGAAAGCTTCTTGGGTGCATTGTTCTTACTATATTACTTTACATCAAAGCCTAGTTTATTTTATTGGGTTGAATCTATTTAAGGCACTGGTTCTAATCCAGCACTTCTTTCACTAGTAGTTCAAAACGCGAGCCAGTTCAGAAGCTTCTAACAAGTATATTCTACTAGTTTGTGGGCAAATAATATATATACACCCTTTTGCATGATATATATATATGATGGATTCAAGATTCATAGTCATAAATTCCTTTAAATAAAATCAACATCTATGCTCTTATATGTACACAATTTCAGCAGAGATGGGATTTGCAGTTTATTTATTATTCTAATCAGAATATTTCAGCATTAGCTTTCAGTGAAAACCGAACATAGAATGTGTCAAAAGTATATGCTGAAAGCCAGCAAGCAAGAATTGAATACGAATAAACAGACCTAAGAATGCTATCACTTGTGTCACAACTCACAAAGTTTATCCATACAAGTACTTGTAAGTTTAGAAAAAAGTGTAGTCTTGTTACTTTACAACCCTTTTCTTAAAATGTCATCTTATTCTTGAGAACTAAATTTAAATATGTTCACACGAATAAATCTCAAGTTTTTTTTTTTTTGAAAATCTGCTATAAATTGAATATGATAATCCAAAACAATATGCATTTTATCTTGAGAAATGTCTCAAAATAATCTCAGCATTGTTACTAATTCCACCAGCCACCTATATTAATTAGGCTGGTCATGAGATTTTATGGACCCTGGGTGAAAAATAGTAAATAAGGGTCTCTTATATTTAAATATTTAAAAATAAAAATATATATTATAGAAAAAAATAGACATGTGATTTCATTAAAAATTATATGTTTTATTACATTAAACGAATAACATATTATATATTAGGTAGGCATGACAATGGGGTAGGGACTAAGGTTGAGGCAGGTTTGGCTCTCTTCATCCCGATTCCCGAGTTTAAAAGAGATGAATTTATATTTTTTAAACTCATCCATCCTTATTGAGTTTTATTGGATTCAGGTAAATCCACATAGAACCCGTCACATTTTTTTACAATTTTAATTTACTAATATATTTTTTAAATATAAATTTTATATTTAGTCCTTCAAAGAAAATGCTCTAACTTCGTCACTATTATATATTGTTGACAAAATATCATTTCATATTAAAGCTTACATATATTTTTATTGTTGATTAATACACTAACTTTTAGTTAGCTTAAATATGTTTTTAGATCCTATAAAATGTGCATGTTTTGATTTGGGTCCCTATAAATTTTTTCTTTATTTTTCATCCATCTAAAATTTACATTTTTTTCTTTATAATTTGAGTTTTTGTTTGTGTTTCTTATCTTGTTAGAAAGAAAACACTTTAAGTCTATTATTATTATAAAGCCATTATGATATGTTACAATGAGCTTAAAATTCATTCAACATGGATTTACGAATGTAACACATTAGAAAAAACTAACAAACAACAAAGCAATACTTTTTAATTACATGCCACATTTTAATTTGAAAAAAATGAAACATGAAAGAAAATAATAATTTCAATCTATTTATAAAAATAACATAAAATAATATTGAAAAAATATTACACAACTATATAATTTTTTTAAAAATTTTGGGCTCCTTTTAGCCGTGGGCCCTGGGCCGTCGCACCTCCAAACAAGGCCCAGGGCCGGCCCTGATATTAATGTGGAGGAGCTTAAGTGCTTAAAAACTTTTATTTCTTGACTCTATATATATAGAATTAAATTGTAATACAAAATTTAAATACTAATAGCATTTCATTTTCAAAAGAGAAAACAAATCCTAAAATAATCAAAACAAATTGATAATATTTTTAAATCTAAATAGCATCCTAGAGATTTGAAATATATATAACAAATTTTTAAAAACAAAATAAATTATTCTTTTTTAAACTAAAAATATTTAGACATATTCTCAACACTCCTTACCTTAATATCTTTGGGACATCCAATTTGAATTTCAAGTTTGAAATCCACCTTTTTTCTTTTTGATGCTTACTTTCTTCCATTTATTTTGCTTATAATTCTTATCAATATCTTGTTGGACCTCTATTATGAATACCAAAATATATTCATTACTCTATCATTAGTCCTTGATGTAGAGTAAGAATAGAAAGAACTCTTAAATATAGAAAAATATAAAAGAGTATAATGTGAAAATCAGTGGCAGAGCTTTGACCAAAAATTTTGGAGAGGCCAAAATAATTAAACTTATAATATATAAATTAAATGTAATATTTTTTATAATATTATCTCTTATGGATAATTTTAAAATCTTAATGATATTATGTAAATATTAATTACTTTATTAATTAATTATTTTATGATATTAAAATATATTTTCTACTTTATTAATAACACTCTTTAATTTTTTAACTACTTTTATGTCCGTGTTTCCTGCTAAATAGAAAAATAGAGAATTTATATTTAAATTATTTCTGAAAAATCTGTAAGAAAATTAAGTTATTTTATACAAAACAAAATTTGTACAGGAATGTGTAAAAAAATATTAAAATTTCAATAATTTTTTTAACAAATTTAAGGAAATAATCATATTTTTGTCAAATCATAACAAAATTTGAAGAAAAAGTTTGTCAAAAATTCATCAAATTTATAGAAAATAATTTGCATAAAAACCTACAAGAAAAATTTGCAAGTTTAAATTATACTATTGTATAAACATTCCTATACAAAATGGGAATATAAAAGTCCTGAAAAATAAGTTTTTGAAAATGAAAAAAAATATATAGTATAAAAGAAATTAATTGGTGAAATAGTTCATGTATAAAAAGTATTGTTAATTTTTAAAATTAGCTATAAGTTCTAATATCAAAAGCAAAAAACTTAAAGTGTAATATTAACATAAAACTGTCTATAAATATAATAATAAAAATAAAGAAAATAATTAAATATTATTCTCAATTAAAATGTTGCTCTATGTTTATTCAATAACTTAAAAATCATTAATAATTAATAAATAAACAATTTCAAAAAATAGTTTAAAGATAATATAAAAAAATCTTATTTAAAAGAATTAAAATATAGATAATTTAGTTTTAAAATATTATAAAAAATATTATTTAAAACAATTCATATATAGATTACTTTTAATGAGATAAGATCTCCTTTACACCAGGTGTACGTCATTATACTTCAATTAGATCCAACGCTCAATAATATTTCACGTTTAAAAAATTCTATGCGAGTCATGTGACTCACTTTTTCCAATCCCGTTTCTGTTCCAATCTTCTTTGTTCCCTTTAGGTCCTCACCACTGTTTCCCGTTCATAGCACTAGTCACAAGATCGGTCTTTGCCCAGGATGAAACCTCCACGTCTAGTCAAGAGAAAATTCTTTCGAATCACCAACTACAATCATGAGCGACACAAGGATGAGAATCCTTTCTGCTGCATCATGTTATTTTTATACACCTTCATTTTTCTAAACAAAATTAATATACATTTTAATTGGGACTAAAATCAATATAAATTTTAATTTTCCAAACAATATTAACGCTCATCCCTCAACGTGACTTATCAAGAATTTCAAATCAACGTGGAATAATTGAATTACCAAATCCTACTTTTTCATTATTTCCAAATTAGGAACCCTTTTTTTCCATCAACGCACTTGATTCAATTTTTCTAAAAAGGACTATTATTTTAGACTATTATTTTGGAACGGAGAGAGTATCTAATAAGAAACTGTAGAAAGGCCATGGCCCCCTCCACTCCTTCAATGCTCCGCCGTTGAATTGGGACAAATGAAAGCCTATATGTAGTTGCTTTGTACAGTCTGTGTTGTGTTGAGAAAGAATTAAGTAGTGGAAAAGCATGAAACCATGGTGTTTCATTAAAGTGTTATTCATATAGGTTTAATATTTTTAATAATTAAAGGAGTGATTGAACTTTTTAATAATTGAGAGATCCAATTGAACTTTTACAGATAATTAAGGAACCAATTGTATAATTCATATATGATACATCTTTGCTTTAAACGGTAACATGCTTTTAATGAAATCACCAAAAGGGAGGGGGCCTGCTCGCTTGAATCCGTCCCTGGCTTTAGTGCCTATAGTGCATATTCTATTAAAGTGATCTTACATAAATTCTATGTGTCCTTTAAGGTGACTATAATAGAATTTATGTAAGATCACTTTAATAGAATTTTTTCCACAATTCTAGAATCAGGAAATTCAATGTCCAGTAATAGTATCTTATTAGTAATGACATCTGACTATTTGTTGTAACTTAAATTGCCCCATTAAATTCAACACTTGCATGCTGCGGATTCTTTAATCTCTTGTATATTTTTCTTTCTGGTAATCACAAGTTGCTTTTGCTATTTTGAGAGTCATCATTCTAGTAAAGATGGTTTTTGAGACACAAGCAATGAGACATGCCTTTGCTTTCTTGGTTTTTTTTTTCTCTGTGATTTTTAATCTGGGCCATGGTGGGATTGTTTGGCAGCATAGGAACATCATAATCTTCTTCTATGGCTTCTTAGACATCCAAAACTTCCAAATAGGATTTCATTCTCACGACCCAAAGGTCATAGCTTTCTCCATCAAAAATACGAGGAGGAACCATTGACAAACTTACTTCAACATCTATTTCATAGATTCCGCAATAAGTCTTAATACCAAATATAGAAAATATATTTTTAAAAGAAGAGATGTATTACGTGAAAACTTTTATTTCTTGGCTCCATGTGAAGAGCTAAATTGTAATACAAAATTCAAATACCGATAAAACTAAAAGCATTTAGACATATTTTCAACACTCACTCACAACTTAATTTATTTAGCTCAACACAACTAAAACTGAATCATAAATTAAAACATGGCTTAATTTAAGGATAAAGCTCAATAAGAGACCTAAAACCGAATGTAGGGAATATCTTGTAACATTTGAAGCCTGCTTTCATAAAAAGACGCTTCCAATCCTTTTCATCTCTCTCTTTTCCATTGAGAATGGTCATCATAGCTACGTCAAGTAAAAGCTTTATCTCTGTCTTCTCATGTTCATCTTGCTTCTCATTTATCACTATATCTATGATTATCACTTTTCCTCCTTCGCCTTTGCCTGAAATGGCATCTTTACAGTTTTTGAGTATTTTTATGCAATCATCATCACTCCAATTGTGTAACACCCACTGCAAAAATTAACAACAATATATAATTAAAGGGGAATCAGAAAACTGTCACGTGTAAATGATATACTGCATTAAGAAATGAATCTGTATATGAAAGTCATAAGTCTATTCGAATAAGTTTACCCAGAAACACTTTTAAAAGAAGAAAAAAAGAAATGAGCTTATTCAAAATTAGCTTATGCATAAGTTAAAAATAACCTTTTAGAAAAGTTATACAAGAGAACTTCTACAAATTAGTTTATGCATAAGTTAATTTCAACTTATGGAGAAGTTCATTTCTTTTTTTTTTCTTCTTATTTTCTTCTTCTATTCTAGAAGTGTTTTTAGAAAAAAAAATTCAAACAAACCCATAATTGTTCATTGGGTATACCTTGAGTAAAATTGCATCAGCTTGAGGAATGAATTTGAACATGTCCCCGCCAACAAAACTGAGATTATTGGTTCCTGTTAAGCCAGTAACAACATGTGGAAGGTCCAAGACTACGCATTTCAAGTTAGGAAATGCCTCACAAATGATCTTAGCAGTGTTTCCAGTTCCACCACCAACATCAACTATGGAATCCAGGCCTTCAAAAACAGATTTACATTCTCTCAATGCCAACCTAACCACGTTAGAATCACTCTCCATGGCCTCATTGAAGGTCTTCATATGAGTGGGGTTTTGATTCATAAAATCCCAATAGCCTCCTTGACCTAATGCAGTCTCAACGATAGTGTGCTCCTCCCCAAAGGTCCATTTCCCCAATTGATGGTATGAACCAAGAAGAGTTGGGTTGTTTAGCAACTCAACCATGGAAGATAAACAGTGATCAGTGCCACTCACAAGGAGTTGTGATGTTGGAGTAAGAGCATATGCATATGCTTCTTTGTTGTCACCAATTTTGATGATTGCAAAGAAGCCATTGTGTGCCAACAAGCGCATGAGGCGTTGGACACAAGTAGCTTTTGCTTTTGGAACCTCAAGAGCTGAAACCAGGTCAGAGAGTGTAATGGGTTGGCCATGGTTGTGGATTATGTTGGGTATGCCAAGGTCAATGGCCCACTTTACTGACATGGGATTCAGGAAGCTATACATCACTCTGTATAACTCAGCTTGAGCTTCAAACACCTCACTTGCTCTGAATTCGCTCATGGAAGCCAAAGCCATGTGAAAATGAATATGAGAATGATAATATTGCAGATTGAGTTTTGTTCTGTGTTTTTGCTCAGAACTAACTTGTCACTTGCTATGGACTGAACTTTAGTCTTCTTTTATAGTCACTAATCGGCACACATCACAATTATATTTGCTGTACTTTTTTTTTTATCCATAATATTAATGCAGAATATTACCAGTTTTACTGATAACTAATCTCTACAGAAAAATCTGACTGGCCACATTTAATGGAACCTCCTCTTTCAATTATATTTTTTTCCATCCACAATGTATATTTGCTGAATTAATAAAAATATATTAATATATTGTTGTGACCTACATGATGATAATTATTTGTACTGCATGGTACCAGCATTCGAACATGAATCGTGTTGGAATTGTTCTCTCTATTCGAGACATCAAATAAAACGTGATTTCACTTTATCGTGATTCATATTTAGCTGTTAATCTTTGAAACAGAGACAGAACCAGAAAATACTGTTAAGGGGGGCAAAAACATTGCGAAGTATTTACAAAATATTTATACTGAACCTTCTAAAAAAAAGGTTGTTAAAGTTTATAAATATCAAATATAATAATATTAATATACTAAATATTAATTCAAACATAAAATATGAGTATAATAAATTTCAAAAGAGATAATTTCAATTTTCACGTGACAGAGGCAAATAGAATGATTTATATTATTTAATAATTTTTTTAATATTTAATTTTTATTTATAATATTATTTTAAAACAAAAAAAATTGTTGTTTCTTTATAATTTTGTTTTTCTTTTATCAATTTTTGTTTAGTGACCAAATATTTTAAATAAAAATAAAAAAATAAACAATGTATTAATTCATTAAAATAAATAGTTTAATATTAAACAAAATAATAAAAAAAAGTAGAATTTCAAGTTTCATAATAACTAAGAAAATAAATGTCATCTAGTGTTTTTAAGAATGTTAAAATAGGTAAAAGGGTTTTTAAATTGAATAAAAGGATAAAAAGGAATTTCAAATAAATTAGTGAAGATAAAATTGAGAAGAAAAAAAGGCTAGTAGCTTATAAGCTAGCTTATTTTTCATAAGCTACTTCAAGTGGCTTATGAAAAATAAGCTATTAAAATAAGCTCATGTAACAAACAAGTTTATTTTGATCAAAATAGCTTATAAGCTTCTCAAAGGGGTTTATAAGCTCATAAAAAACCTTACCAAATAACCTTTTACACCGTCATGATTGTCAAATTAAGGGCCCGTTCTGGGTGGTTGCAAGTTTTCGATTTTTAGTTTTCAAATGCAATTTTCAAAACAAAACGCGTTCGACAAAATGGAGCTGAAAAAGTTTTTAACTCGATTTCAAAACATTTTTACACTCATTTTCAAAATCAAGAAAAAAAGGTTTTGTGAATTTGGTTTTTAGTTTTAAAAAACATTCTCACTACCACCACCACCCAGTGTTGTGAAAACCGGACCAGTCATCGATTCGGCGCTGGGTTATGGGTCAGTGGTCGAACCGGTGGGTTACTAATTGACCTGGTTTGACCCGATATATTAAAAAAAATTTAAATAATATATAATATATCTAACAAAATGAGACCAATCTATAATTTATACTCTAAAATTAAAATCAATCATGATCAAACTATAAATATTACATAATCATTTATTACTATAAATTATTTTGTTGGATATTATCATTAAATTACTAAGAAAACTCTTGTTATTTTTTACGGCTAAGTATAAAAGTTGTCGGAGGGTCATGAACAAGTATGGTGAAGATGAATAAAGCATATAAATATTAAATCATATCAAGATCAAGATAATAATAATTAGCTATTATATATTATTGTCAACATCAAAATAATATTATAGGAGCATATTATTATATACTATTCAGTAATTAACTATTAACAATTTAATTGAAATGCTATAGGAGTATATTATTATATTATAGACTATTTAGAAATTAGCTTTTGTTATGGGTTTCAAATTTTAAATGGTACGATAGAAAGAATTCCATATAACAATATTGTTACAAGAATTGTAAAAAAAAAAAAACTAAAACAAATCCAGGTCAACCGGGTCTGGGTCACCGGTTTTGACCAAAACCCGGCGGATCAAACCGGGTCGATTGCATATTCGGTTTGATAGCTAAACCGGACCGGTCAGGACACCGGCTCCCGATCGAACCAGTCCGACCGCCCGGTCCAATCTTATTTTTACAACTACGCCACCACCCAATGTTTTTAAAACTGAACCGGTCATTGAACCGGTCAAGGCACTGGTTTAAGGTTTAATGGTTCAACCGTGGTCGAACCAATATTAATAAAATAATAATAATAATAATAATTAAATAATACATAAAATCATATTAAATAAATATAATTCCATAACTTTATAACATTAAAAATTAAAATAAAAGTATCATTTCATAGGTTCTTAACATTTAAAGTAAACATAAAACTCTAAATCAAATATATCAAAATATTTAGGTTTATATTTTAATAAAATACAAGAATGTCATGAGCAATAACGTATAGAATAATAAACAAAATGAGAAATTAATATAATACTACAAAACTATAAGAAATTAAGATATAAAAATATAAATTAATATAAATGACTAAATTATATGTTTTATAAAAAAAATTAATAAAATAATTTATATCAATTTGTAAATCTTATTAAATATCTTTTTATTTATCTTAAAAATATTTTAGATTAAATTTAAAAATAAAAAAAATGAAAAAAAATATTTTTTTAAAAATACCAGTTCAAATCGATTTTCTATACCGTTCAATACCGATTTTTACCAATTTGGCCGGTTTGACCGGTTCTCACTGGTTCTGAAACCAGCCGGTTCTTATGAGGTAATAGACCGGTCACCAGGCCAGTTTCCGGTTGAACCGCCGAGCCTGGTCCGATTTTCAAAAGAATGCAACCACTACTACAGCCACCACCATCACCACAATCACTACCACTACCACCTCCACAACCACCACCACTACCATTCCGCAACCACCACCTCCGTCATTGCCACCACCACCATTCCACCACCGTCACTACCACCACCATTCCGTTGCTGCCGCCGCCGCCATGGGTATAATTATTTTTTATTTTTAATTATTTTTTTGTGTCGATATTTTTTTTATATTGGATTATTTCATAGTGAAGCAAGATAAGATAAGATAAAATAATTAACTCATTTATCCATCTTCAATTTGTAACAACTTTTTGAAAACTAAAAACAAAAAAGAATTGAAACAAAAAACTCAAAATGAAAATTGGTTTTGATTTTTAAAAATTTCAAACTAAAAACGAAAACCACCCGAACGGGCCTAAGCTTGCGAACATGAATAGTGTGTTGAAATTGTTCTCTCTATTCGAGCCATCAAATAAAACGTGATTTCATTTTATCGTTCTTTGAAGTTTGAAGTGTATAGGTTCTCTTTCTTTTTCATCGTATATCAACAAACAATTAATTGTCAATTGAACACTCATGTCTCAAGTCAATAGGCATATATGGTCTTCTGACTTCTGTTCACTATTCATAAAAAAAAAAAAATCTAAGAAATCAAATCAACTATTGCGTTGCGGGGTGCGAAATAATATTCATGTATGTGATTTATTAATGGAAATTGTTGTTTGTTACTAAATAAATATATGACACTGAAGCAAAAATACTCTCTGAAGCAAAAATAAATATATTACAGGAAAAAAATAAGACGTCCAACTCAGTATTGATTGAGCAGAGCGTATAAATTATTGTAAATCTCTTGGTACGTAAGTTCGATTCCTAAATTTTTTTAAAAAAAACTATGGCACTTGTAATTTTTTTACTATCTAAGTTCGATTCCTATAGATTAAAAAAAAATATTATGGCACAAAAACCATGTACAAAGCTTTACCTGTATTTTTCATCAAATTACTAACATTATTTTTTTTCTTTTTAATTCAAATATAATCAGTGTCGCCCTAGGGTAGTTTGGAGGTGCAATCGCCCAGGGACCATAGGTGCAAGGGGCAAAAAAAAAATTGAGATAACTCTAATATGAAGAGGGAAAAAAATTAATTCTTTTGGCAACAACTTCATTTTATAAGTATTTTCAAAACTCATTCAATTGCCAAATTTTAACTTATTCAAGTATTATGGGGTATAAATTTGTGTTGTTGGAAGAAACAAAACTCACTTTGATGATCTTTATGCTTTGAAAGAAGCTAGACTCCAATGATCGGTTAAGAGATATTCTTAATGAAAATAAAAAAAATGACTAATAAAAGTTTAATTTCCACACAAAAAATTAAATATCTATTTACATTTAATATTTTGTAGGCTTAAATACGTTTTTGATCCTTCAAATTTGGGTCACTTTTGTTTTTTATCCCCCAGATTTAAATTTGTTTTTTAGTCTCTTAACTAGATTTTGACCCGTGCATTGCACGGGATAAACATGATGTTTAAAAACTTTTATTTAGATTTTATATTGTATGTAATGTAATTTGTTATATTTTTCTCTTCATACTTTCAAAAACAATATTCATCCCCATTTGTTATAATTTTTTTCATACTTTTCATGTTCGTAAAATAAAACATTCAATAAATTATTTAAATTAAGAAAGAGACAATCATAAAAAATACATTTAAATTAAAATTATTATAATAAAAAATTTAATTTCACCGTAATAACTTAGATATTAATGTAACTTCTGGTAAATTGTTCATCCGTAAATTAAGTGAAAATTTTTACTTACTTATATATAAAAAAAAATATTCATCACTATGTGTTATGTTTTATATATAATTTTTATTTTAATATATTTGCATATACATATCAATGTCCAAAAGAAAATGAAAATTTGTCTAGGTAGAAGAAAATCATGAATAATTTATTTAAGTGAGAAGATAATCAATAAATGAATAAATATATGCTTAAAAATAAATTTTAGACACAAATTTTGCATGGAGAAAATAATAGTGATTATGCTTATTTAATTTGGTTTTTGTTATGTAATTAAATATATATATATTAATTATGTAAAAAAATTAACTTTGATTGGACAAAAATATTTAGTAAAAAAGTTTATTCCTATGAATTCAGTGTAAATTTTTTTTACTTGTTTTTATAAAAAAAATGTTCATCCTCACGTGTCATATTTTATATGGTAAGTTAAGCCTAAATTCTCTTGATACTTTCATGAAAAATATTCATCCCCATTTATTTTTTTTTCATACTTTTTATGTTGTAAAATAAATCATTCAATAAATTATTTAAGGTAGGAAAGAGACAACCATAAAAAATACATTTAAATTAAAATTATTATAATAAAAATATAATTTCACTATAATAATTTAGATAATAATGTGATTTTAGGTAAATTGTTCACCCCTGTGAATTAAGTGAAAATTTTCTACTTGCTTTTATAAAGAAAAATATTCATCCATATGTGTTTTCGCTAATAATTTTTATTTTATTTTATTATAATGGCATATACATATCAATGTATAAAAGAAAATGAAAATTTGTCCAAGTAAAAGAAAATCTTGAATAATTTATTTATGTGAGAAGATAATAAATAAAAAATATATAATTATTTGCTTAAAAAATAATTTTAGACACTAATTTTGCGTGAAGAAAATAATAGTAATTATGTTGATTTAATTTGATTTTTGTTATGTAATTAAATTTATATTAATTATGTAAAAGAAATTTTAGTTTTGATTGTACAAAAATCTCTAGTAAAAAATTTGATCCCGTAAATTCAGTGTAAATTTTTCTACTTGTTTTTATTTTTATCAAAAATGTTCATCCTTGTGTGTTATATTTTATATGGTAAGTTAAGTCTAATTTTCTTTTGATATTTTCATGAAAAATATTCATCCTCATTTGTTATATTTTTTTTTCATACTTTCTATGACCTTAAATTAAATCATTCAATAAATTATTTAGGTCAGGAAAGAGACATTCATAAAAAAATACATTCAAATTAAAATTATTATAATAAAAAATATAATTTTACTATAATAATTTAGATATTAATGTGATTTTAAGTAAATTGTTCATTCTCGTGAATTAAGTGATAATTTTCTACTTGCTTTTATATAAAAAAAAAATCATCCCTGTGTGCTTTTGTAACACAGTAAATTTTCTAATCTATGATAAAGAGAATGAAAATAATTACAAGTGATAATTAAATTTAATTTCATGAAAAATTTAATTAATAAATATGTGTCATTTTTCGGTGTAAGTTTCAATAGAAAATTTTATTGAAATCGGGATTGTGTTGCATACTAACAATGTAAGAATACACTGCGAAAATAAAAAAATAGTCAAGAAAAATGAGATTTAATTACAATTAGTCTCTAATAATTATAATTAGGTCCCTGTGAAATTTTTATTTTATCTCGTTATCATTGATTAAAATAATAATATTTTAACACGGTTCAAAAAGTGTAATTTTGAAAGATTTTTGGTAGTTAGAAATTTTGTATGAGACATTCTGAATTTTCTTATATGTACTAAAATAAAATTAGTTAGTGATACATTTACTAATTTATGATTAACAATTGATTTATTATTTGTTACCTTTTCCATTTAATTTTTTTTACTTAAACTAAGTACACTGTACACCTACCCCAACTTACTGTTCACGTATTTGGTGGGCAAAAATTCAAAGAAACATCTTTAATTTTGCTGACAGTGGTGGCCCATGTTCTGATCCAATTAAACCCATTTCCACGTTTTTCTTCATATTGTCATTTGGTCAAAAATTTCAAAGCAACACCCTCCAATTATGACCCAAGGTCTGAATTGGGAGACCACTTGCTCTACATTTTCTTCTCTTTGAAATTTTAAATTTAGTTATTTCATTCACATATGTCAATTGCATTAATTGTTGCTGGTAATTGTTGAAAAGTAAAAAAAAAGGTCGGCTAGCATTTGAGACTCATTTTTTTGATACGGTGAGTATGGAGTGCACTACCAACAAATAGCATTCTTTTAATTCCTTTTAAAATCAGTAATTTATACCAATTACTAGCAACAAATGAATGAAGATAATAATCTTATTTAACTTATTTTAAAATCAATAATTTATACCAAATTAAATTATTTAAAAATTGTTATATTTGAAAATTCTAAAGATAAAAATTTCACAAAAAAATTCCATAAAAATGTATTATATTTCAAAATACAAATAGGTTTGCAACTTCTATAGGCATTTACTAAATTTTGTGACTACTAGACTGAAGTTGGGCACCACCATTCAATTAATTGTTCCTTAAATGGTCTTATTTTATTTGCTAAGAGAATGATTTATTTGTTTAGGATTATTTTAGGATTTGACGTTAGATAAAACTGAAAATAATTTAACAAGAAAAAATATTAAGAAATACTATTATTTATATTTCGGTAAGCCTTATCTTGGTTTTATTTTTTTAATAGTGCTCATTACACACATTACTTTTTCACTTCCTTCTCTTTTTGCAGTGTCTTAATTGTCTCAACAAAGATTGCATTTTAGGTTTTTGTTGTTGTTATTATTAATTCTTCTGCAATTATTTAGGATATTTTGGATTTTTTTCGTTAATCTTACTTCTTCTTCTTAGTAATTATTATGCGTTTTATTTTTTTTCTCATTCTTACTTTTTTTTTTAGGATGACAGGTGTTAAGACAAAATGTCTTATTACTATTTCGTCATTTCAAATAATTGATTCCGACATAATTATTATTTGAATTCATGAGTATAAATTCTTGCATCACCATATGTTAAGTAATTGACTAAAAGTTTATTAAAAGTGAAAAGCAATTTTATAAGATTTCTGATTTTATACTATCATCCATGTAAATTTATACTGTCATCCAAACAAACCAAGTGTGTAAAGTAATTTTATATTGTTATTCAAACAAATCATCATGTATGATATGTTTATGAATTTTTACAATAACTAACTTAAAAGTCATATAAATAATGATTTTTGATTTATTGACCGTGTACACAAATTTACACTAACTAAGCATAGCCATTAAATTCATTTATTATTTATTCATTTCAATATGAATATATATTTTTTAGACTTAAATAACCTTTTGGTTCCTATTTTCAATAGGAGTTTTATTTTATTTTATTTTATTTTAGTTCTTTAAAGATTTTTGTTTTGATTTGAGTCTTTTAAAGATTTTTTTTAGTTCCTTCTGTCAAGTAACATGTTAAATCCTTTTTTGATAAATTATGTTTTTAAATCCTCATTTGTTCAAAACAGTTGATGACAACAGACTAGTTGATGGGGGATTTAAAAATACTTTTTACAAAAAAAAAAATTATATGTGAGTGTCGTGTCAAACTATTTGATGACGTGGTGTAACACCCTAAAAATTACAACTCAATAAATATATAATTGTGTGATTGAGTTATGATTTAATTGGAATTTATTTCTTTTAAATAAGAAAATATATGTTTGAGTAATTAAAATATAGTTAGTATTATTGTGAGATTTTCGAAACTTTTACGTGAGTTCCGTAAGTTGTAGAAAAAAAAGGGGTGTTCTTAGAGGAAGGGTGGGTGCAGATAGCAAAATATCAAATTTTATCAGAACAACTTGGATTCTTTCTTTCATTTTTTTTCATTTCCTTTCATCCGCTGTCTTCTCCCTGCTCCTTCTCTGTAAATATTCTGCATCTTCTCTCTAATATTTGAGCCTCCAAATCAAAGTTTCTACCGATTAATCTTGGATATATCATAGAGGGAGACTAGAGCTTCAAAACCCACCGATTGGATTTCGATTTCGTTGAGGTATGAAGGGGTTTATTTTTTCCCTAAGCTATTTCCTTGTTTTCTTGTTAAATATGGATTGTGGCTGTTGTTGATGGTCTGTAAATACCATGGTTATTTTGAAAAATCCGAAATAAGCTACTTGTGATTTGGGTCCTGTGACGGTGTGGATTTTTCGTCTCGATTTTTGTGCACGTTTTTGAGGACGTAAATACATTTTCTGTTTTGATGCCTCTGGATGTCGTGGTATTTTTTTTCAGATTTTTTTTAGCACTATAACTATTGTTACCGGAATTATTTTCGAAAACTGTTGATTCTGAGAATGGGACTGTTTTGATTTTTACAAGAATTTTGGGACGTGATTTTGGAAAACTGGAATCGTGCGTTCATTTTATGTATCATGAGGGTCAACTCTGAATTTTTTCAAGGTTAGGAAAAGTCGGGAAGTAATTTTAGAAAATTATTGTTGTGAAAAACGAAAACTGGACAGTGGAGAATTTAAATGGGGAAATATCCTTTTTGAACGAATTTGGCTATGAGAAAACTTTGTAACATTATTTGAATTATGTAGAATATCTGTGAATTTTATCGGAATTTTATAGGAAATTTTGGTAATTATTTATGTTTTTATATGGGAGACTCTGTTCTGAATCAGAAATGCTTTAAAAATACAAAAAGGGTATTTTGAATAGGTATTTGGTGCTGAGAAAATTTCATATGCTATCTCACATGTTTGGGACATACCCTGTAAATCTGAACATGAAACAAAGTTGATTTGATTTTTTCCAAAAATGTAAAAGGGTGTTTTACAGAGCATGTCCAGTCACTATTTTTAATTCAAAAATAATATTTGTAGGTTGAATTTTCGTGAGATAAATTTATATGATGAAATATGTATGATGTATAGTTTCTCTGTAAAATCTCATGAAATTTAAAGTTGATATGTTGTATCAAATAATTTTTGGTGGGTTTGTACAGCTCTATGTGTCCATATGAAATTTAATTGTATTAATTGTGTATTTGGTTTTAATGCATTTAATTGCATTTGTTAAGGAATGATTTCACCTAAAAAGGGAAGTTTCCATAGAAATATGAATGCAATGATTTGTGATGGATTGAGTTTGAGTTATTGGATTATTGGTTATTAATGATTGTTCTATTATTAACTGTGAATTGGAGACCGGGAAGAATGTGATCCTCGGGCAAAGAGTGCTGGAATTTGTTTGTGCATGTGAATTGCTTGTGATGGTTTGTTGATTGTGGGAACGAGAATTTTTCATTCTTGTGTGGGAGCAAATGAACTCCAAATGGAGTACATTTGTGAATACTAGAAGGTCATTCTAGTAATCAATAATATTCACTATGAGAAATAGTGAATCAACTATAATTAAGAGTGTGAACTTAATAACATTATGGATTGGTAATTAGGAATTACCTATGCACATGGAGGACAATGGATGTTTGGACTTAGAAAGGAATTTAGGACCCTTGCATGGATTTGGACAAAATGAATGAAATAAGCATAAAATGTGAGAGTGGATGAGGATTTCAATAAGACAAAGTAAGACAATTAAGAATCATGATGTGGGTCATGATTGGATAAAGTGCGATACGCACATGTGTTTTGAAAGTTTGTGAACTGTGATTGTCCGAATCGTGGTGAGAACCGAAAGGAGGAAGGAACCTCCAACGCTAAGTAGTGTGAGACGATTGAACGGATTTGTTCGTGGACAAAGCTTGAACGGATAATTGTGGGACAGGTCGTGTGGAGGCTTTATCTACGGTGAGCATTGTGCTTGTGAGATGACGGGGTCGTAATGTTTAACCACTGTGATAGTGGGGGAATTTGATTTCCGTGTTGTATGTCTGGGACATATGTTGATTGAGGACCGTCGTCGAGTACCTTTGGTAGAAAAGCTCACACAAACCTGTAAAAGGTCGCGTGGGATATTTCAGCTGCGAGTTATCTGTGAACCAAGGTCGGATTGCGAATGACGCGTCACTTGGGGTGATGAGATCGTTACGATGTAGCGATAGAGGCAAAGTCCTTATTTATATATGCATATGTGAGCATAGAGGTGGTACCTTTAGCTCGGCGTCAATTCGTCCGCACCTATACCATGTGCAGCGGGAAACCCACAGACGACGAAGAAAGAAAATAAACTCTGTGAGGAGAGTGTTGAGGAGTCAGTCCTCGGAGTAATGGATGACCACAGTTGGTACCTGGGAGATGATCGTAAGGCAGGTTGACCTTGGAGGGTAAGGCACTGAGTTGTGACGATAGATCACATAGCTGACTCGGCCACCCTGACAAAAATACGAGACATCATCGGTTGGTGAGAGCCCGCCACAGTACCATGGTGAGAGGTGTACTCCCAACAGTCATCCAACTCAAAAATGTGTAAGACCACTGAGTTCTGGAAGTTTCAGTGGCAGCTGGTCAGTGTGAAATAATTTACAAGAATAGTTGTGAAAACGAATAGGTTTCGAGTGAGACTCGTGAGAGCACCACTGTGAAGTGGTTGATGTTGTATGTTTGTTTGAGACCGGAAGGTCGTTTGATTGTTGGTTTAGAGGAGGAGAGAGACTCACTCCATACGCCTTTATTTTTCAGATTTAGACAAATGATCTTATGCAAACAACAAAGATGGAACGAAAGGCTACAACAAGCACTGTGAACATGAGTGGATGTTTTAAGAGAAAGAAAAGGATCCTTCTAGGATGTTACTTGGGTTAATTGGATATTTTTGAAATTTTAATTGAGTCACTGCTCTGAGTCTTAGTGCTTTCTTGTATAAAAAGGGGTAGACTTGGTTTTAATATTATGATGTACCAATTCTTTATATGTGACTTAAATGTATAATATGTTAAATTCTTGAGTGTAAATGCAAGAATATATTCGGGGTAATAGAATAGTATAACGATGGATATGAGGATGTTTTTAATTAAAGAAGATTTTGTTATGTTTCAATAATTGGATATCGAATTACTTCACAAATTTATTAATTAATAAGAAAATCTTTAATAGTAAAAAGGGGTGTTACACATGACAAGTCAATGGGCTACCAACGTCATTAGTTAATGTTGTTACTTGACAACAAGAACTAAAACAAAAAAATTTAAATCTTTAAAAGACTAAAATTTTTTTAAAGGACTAAAAAAAAACACCCTATTTTATAGGGACCAAAAGGTTATTTAAGTTATTTTTTTTATAGTGTCTTACCCAAATTTGTTAAATTTTTCATCTAAACAAATTTATTTTTTATACCTAATTAATTTAGATTCATTTACATGATAATATATTAAAGTTGATTGTTGCGTTTGTTATATTTAAAAGCTCTAAAGATAAAAATTTTACAAAAAAACTTTACACAAAAATGCATTATATTTCAAAATACAAATAGATTTATAACTTCTACAAGCATTTACTAAATTTTGTGACTACTGGACTGAAGTTGGGTACCACCATTCAATTAATTGTGCCTTAGAGAGGTATTTTATTTGATAAGAGTATGATTTATTTGTTTTGTTTAGGATTATTTCAGGATTATTTGACGTCAAATAAAAGTGAAAATAATTTAATGAGAAAAAATTAAGAAATATTACTATTTATATTTTAGTGAGCCTTATCTTGGTTTTATTTTATTTTTTTAAGATGTTGTGATTTTTTATTTATAGTGTTTATTACTCACATTATAATTGTTAAATAATCTAATATATATTTATTCACACACACATTTTCTTGTAGTTATTTTTGCTTAAACAAACTAAAACATATGACAAGTGTTTTCAACTCTTTTTTTTTTTTTTTTGTGAATGTAAGGGGAAAATCCCCAAACAAGAAAGACCAAGTGTGTGTTTGTGTTTGCGTCTCTTTTGACGCAACGGAAAAGC
The DNA here is from genome assembly GCA_026413185.1 of Pueraria montana var. lobata. Lineage (NCBI taxonomy): Eukaryota > Viridiplantae > Streptophyta > Magnoliopsida > Fabales > Fabaceae > Pueraria > Pueraria montana. Next base: position 36,537,802 of record CM048648.1, on the reverse strand, counting down.
AACAGCCTGGTTGCTTCGGCATTTCTGTATTGGAACTTGTAATTTCCACATTCAACGTGGATGGAACGCGTATCCAAACACAACCTAAAACCCATGTGGAAACACGGTATCAATTACATCAGCTAAAACAACTAAAGATAAAAATTAGGCATACCATCAAAAATCTCCATATGCCCATTAAGGGAATAAGCAAACTTAGTCAGAATATCAATCGATATACTATCTTGAATTCGGCCACAAGGTTATAACAAGGATTAGAGATTGCACATCCTTTAGAAAGGAGATCAACTGCCACCTTGGAATCAGATTCCATTGTGAAAACCTTATAACCTCTTTGCCAAGCCACCTTAATACCAATATATATAGCCCATAATTCTGCATGATTAACTGAGCATGTAGGGATGGCAATGGGTAAGGTCTGGTAGGATCCTATAGTACCCGTCCCCATACCCGCGTTTAAAAAAAGTACCCGTACCCGGCCCCATACCCGTGCGGGTAGCAACTTTAATCCCCATCCCCGTACCCGCTGGGTACCTATATACTCATACCCGCACCCGCTACCCGCACTTTACTTATGTATGAAGTTAATAAATCAATAAAAAATAGGCTTAAATGTAATTTTGGTCCCCCTATTTTGCACAATTTGCAATTTTAGTCATCCTATTTTAAAATAGAGACATTTAGTCCTCCTATTTTGCACAATCAGCAATCTTGGTCCCTCTATAAAGATATTTAGTCCCCCAATTTTGTAAAATCCGTAATTTTGATCCTTTCATCAAATTGAAAGCATTGACAGTTAAGAGATTAACGTTGACCTTGACATGATCCAAATATAGTGATGTGACACGAGATTATTTATTTATTTTTTAATTATTTTAAATACTGAGTAATAATTATTTGTTTATCTACGTCACTAAAGCATATGTCACGTCGATTTTAATGGTTGGGATAGTTGTGAGTCCTAAAATAGAAATCACAAGTCTTAATCATTTATTTTAAACTAGTTCTATATTATTGAAGTACATGGCACATCGTAGTCAAATAAATTATATTACTTTTTTTTAAAATATATTTTTCATCAATTATTCTATTCAATATTTAAAATAATTAAAAACTAAATAAATAATCACGTGTCACGTCACTATATTTGGACCACGTTAAGGTTAATGTTAATCTCTTAACAGTCAACGCTTTCAATTTGATGGAAGGACCAAAATTACATATTTTACAAAATTGGGAGACTAAACGTCTCTATTTTAAAATAAGGGGACCAAAATTGCGGATTGTGCAAAATAGATGAACCAAAATTGCATTTAAGCTATAAAAATATTAATTAAAAAAATTATTACAAATAAATTGAAAATTCAAGCTTAAATAATTCAAACTTAACATTAAAAGCATCCACACATAATATTAAAAATATAAAATTATTGTAAGTTATAACATAAATCTTTTACCATTAGTGTTAGTTTATGGAAAATATAAAATTATTTTTTTTACAGAAAAGTATATATATAACATAATTATTTATTTAAGTTATTTTAATTTTTTTTATACATATATACGGTAGGTGCGGGGCGGGGCGGGTACTATAGTACCCGTACCCGCACCCGCAAAAAATTGCGGGTAAATACCCGACCCCGGCCCCAGCCCCAATAAACGGGTATTTATCCGACCCGCTTGTGGATATTTTTGCGGGTACCCGTAGGGTCCGGGTACATTTTGCCATCCCTAAGCATGAGCCAATATCCGCAGCATAGGAGAACAGGACATTTCCCAAATGATTCCTAAAAACGCCACCTGCAGTAGCATCAACCTGGTTTAAAGCCAGAATTTTGACTTCAATGATTGGCTTCCTGATATCATTAAAAATCCAATCATTCCTACACCACCACAAGGTATCCAGAGCCACTACAAATACAATAGACCATTTCCTACCCCTCAACAGAAGTTTCGATTGCAAATTATCAATAAGCCAAAGTCTGAAATTCTGTTGGTAAAAATCAGAGACCAACTCAGCTGGTAGGAAAGAGAATCATGGAGGCTGCTTAGAACTAGTGGTGATTCCGCCATCTGAAAAATTTGGTAGTTTCAGTCCTCTTGGTATCAGAGCCAAACAAATCTGGATAAAAACAGAAATAAAGATAATATAAAAACTTTTGAAGACTTAGTACAAGCCTTTGACAGTATTTATAAAACTCAAAATCTTTTATTACAAAAGATTTTAGACCTTGATAAAAAGGTCAATCAATTGATTGATTTACAAGAAAAACGTGTTCAAATAAATTCCGATTTAGATAAGCTTTCTAATCAATTGCAAAATCTTTCTCTCGGAAATAAAGAACCTAGATTTCTTGATAAACAAAATTTTAATAAAATTGTTTTAGCAAAATCAAGAAATTGATGTCTAATACAAGAACAAATACAGTCCCTTTTACTGGACCTTCACAAACCATAGCTGGCCATACCCCAGTTAATGAAACTATAAATCATCACCCTGGTTTTCTTGATAGAATACTTGGGAGAACAAATTCTAACACAAGACAACTAGAACAAATAGTTGACATAAACACAAATGTTGAAATAGGATCCAATTCTAGGATAGACTCCTTGAATCCTAGACAACTATATAATCTAAACTGGCTTAGTAGTGAACGAACCAGTTTATACAGATACAGAAGGATAGATGATTTCCATCTACCTGACGGACAACATGAGATAATACGGCTTATCTCTGAACAAACTGGTAGACAATTAATAAATACCCAACGCAGGTACATACACTTAGGTCTTATCACTATAGGTGTTAGAACCTTAACAAGATCCTTCGTAGGCGGCAAAGCCTTCCTAGTTCTCTTTGATCAGAGATTTAGGGATAATAATTCACAAGCAATTATAGGAATGATAGAGGTTGACCTCAACCAAACTGTCTCCTTAATTTATATTGCTCCCAATTATACCATGAATTTGGTAGATTTTGTACAAAACATAAACCTAGAAGTACAAACTATAGGTTTTGGACAAAACTTTGATGGAAACAATCTCCATCTAGACATTACCTTCATAGGTAGAATAAGTGACCAAATATCTCCAAGGTATAGGATCAATACAAATCCATTGATAACAGCGTTATCATCAAACGGAATCTAGTTTCTACCTCCAGAAACCTTTGATTCCACCATAAATCAAAATTCTTTATGGCAAACACATCTTACATCTGGATCGTCCAGAGCAGCAGTAACTGCTCCAAATTCTGCCATAATTACACATAGAAGAAATAGCCTGTCAGTCAGATTTACAGACTATGCAAATGTTCTGACTCCCACTGAGGAAGAACCACAAGAAGAAGTCCAACCTATTAGGAATTCTATAAGTTTTATGAATATAAGTGAGTCTGAATATGACTCTGATGATGAAGATGATTTCATTTTCGAAACAAAATTGTTTTCTTCTTTTAACAAAGATGAACAAAACAATGACCCAATAATATCTGACAAAAACCTAGATATTGACCTAAATTCAATAGATCTAGAAGAAAGGTCAGAAGTTGAAAACAACCAAATGGAAGTTTTAGAAAAAGAAATCCCTGATAACATTTCAGAGACTTCATACAGAGGTTTCGTGGGAAAAGAAAGTATAGGATCTTTCAATCCCCAATATGATTACGAAACAGAAAACTATGATTTAGGTTTCTTACCTAGACAACAAATCATAAGCCCTATGGATCATACCTTAGGTGATAAAATTAAATCAAAAGGGAAAAGATTGCCCATTAAACCAGTTTTCAATATGCCTTCCCTTCTCTTAAACATAGGAAGTGTTGACCCTCAACTACTTTCTAATTACATAGAACAATGGACCTCCGCAGTAATTAGAGATTACCGGACGAACCATGAAAACCATGTCTCAACAGGACAAGAAATGATGGCTAGAGCCGAGACATATCTGGGAGATATTGCTCGTGCATGCTGGGAATCTTTCAAGAAAGAACACCCAGAAGTCATGAAGACAAATATAATTGACCCTGGCCCAAACATCTACAATTTCTGTAGCGCCATACAAAGATTATTTACTGCCCAGTCAGTAAATGACGGAAATACCATTCGTCAAAAAATTTACTTAGGTAATTTAGAGAGACTCTCTATAAGTTACTTTGGTAAAATAAAAGAATTTACCCAAGATTATCTTATGTATGCTTCTATAGCAGGAGGCTTCATGGATAAAAACTTAGGAGAAAAACTTTTCCTTAAGTTACCCGGTAAATTAGGACAAAAGATAAGAGATAGTTGGGATGATAACCAAATTGATCCCCCTATGAATAATCTTGCAGTAAGAATCCAACACATTATGAAAGTAATGGAGGATACTTGCACAAACATAGCCATCAACAAACAAATTAAAATGGCTGATGCTGACATATGTAAGCAGATTTACACTCCTCAGCAGTACCATAAAGAGGTTAGGAAGAAAATGCCTCAACCACAATACAAACCTAGAAAGAAAAAGGTACAAACAAAGAGATACTCTGTTAGAGCCTCTACCTCTAAGAAACCTACCCTAAACAAAGACAAACATGTCAGAAAAATTAGGGATAGTAAAACCTACACAAAACAGTTAGAATGTTTTGCCTGTCATCAACAAGGGCATTATTCTAGAGACTGTCCAAACAAAGCAAACCTTTTCACAAGAGAGGCAGAGCTTATAAAAAACTGTAGAATGAACCTCATTTCTATAGACGAGACTGTTAGTACAGACTCAGAAATTTATTCCATAGTTAGCTGGTCTGACTATACTTCGGAAGAAGAAGAAATTCATAAAGATTATTCTATAATCAATGAATTTACACAAAATGAGTATAGTAATTTATACCCAGAAAATAAATACAATTCATACGGTCAAATTATCGATGAAATGGGTTATAATTTGATGAATTAAAATGAAGGTTTTAACTGTGAAAATCATGAAATTCAGTTTTTTACAGGACCTGAACACATTGAGTGTATGTTTTGCAAAAGATACCCTCATAAATCATTAAGAGCTCATTGCTCTGTATGTTATAAAAATTTTTGTAAAACTTGTTTAGGACAATTCTTAAACATCCTTTTTCCAAAAGAAAAAGAACCAAATAAATTTGATAATAAATTAAATAATAGTAGAATTTCTATTTTAGAAACTCGACTAAATAAAATGGAAGAATCTCTAAATAATCTTTTAGAGGATTTTCAAAAATTTAAAGAAACTGAAAGCCAACCAAATAAAATTTCCGAAATTAGCGGTAATTTAATGGCTTTACAAAATAAAGATTGCATTCCTATCATTTGCAACCAGAAAAAGAATAAAAGTTTACACATTTTGGTTAAATTGATTTTTCCAAAAGTGGATAATTACAACAAAACAGAAGTAGTTTTACAAGCCCTAGTTGATACTGGGTGCACGTTTACTTCTATTTGCAAAACTGTTGTACCAAAACAAAACCAGTTTAAACCTGCGGTTATCACTCAGAATAGGTCTATAACTGGTGAACTAATGATAAATGATTTAGAAACAAGAAATTTTCAAATTCAAGTTTCTACAAACTGTAATCTTTTTGGGAAAAAGATTTTTGTACAAAAAGCAGACGTAATAAACTTACAACCTGCTAAAGAAAAAATGATAATAGGACTTGATTTTATTATTGGCGATAATAAAACAATGACTATTACAAAAGATTATCTGATCATTTCGACGGATACACAAATCGCTCCCATTATAGATGAACTCACATCAGAAGTGCGAGCAGACCGTGGTGGATACCCCCTGCCTAAGTCAACTGAAAATTGTACTTGTATAAACCCAGACGAGTGCAAAAATAAAAATTGTAATTTCATACAAGAAAATGATGATTTCTGCAATTTGATAAATTTTGATGAAATCACTGAAGAAGATGGTAAATATCACTATTCTCATTCTCTAACATTCTTAGAACATGATAGTGATTATGCTTTCATAAAAATAAGTAAAACAATTACGTTTGATAATATTCAGCATATTATTGATCGTTTGAATAAATCCAGTATCATAGGAGAAGATCCAACTCGATATTGGGATAAAGATCCAGTTATTTGCAAACTAGATATCATTTTTCCTGATCTTATTATTAAGACAAAAGATATCCAGTATAGCAACGAGGAACAAGAAGAATGCCGAGTGCATATAAAATCTCTATTAGCATTAAAAGTAATAGAACCGAGTACAAGTCCACATAGAAGTCCTGCTTTTATTGTGAATAAACACTCCGAACAAAAAAGAGGTAAATCTAGAATGGTTTACAACTATAAAAGGCTCAATGATAACACTCATATTGATGCTTATAACATCCCTTCAAAAGATGTTTTGATAAATAGAATTCAGAAAGCAAAATGGTTTTCCAAATTCGATTTAAAATCAGGTTTCCACCAAGTCAAAATGGACCCTGAATCTATAAAATGGACAGCATTTTCCTGTTCAGAAGGACTTTTCGAATGGAAGGTTATGCCTTTTGGTTTGAAAAATGCTCCACAAATTTTTCAAAGAAAAATGGACAATATTTTTGGTCCATACAAAGAATTTACTTGTACGTACATTGATGATGTATTAGTATTTTCAAAAACAAAAGAGGAACACTATCTGCATTTAAAATAGGTTCTTCACCAGACATCAATTTCTTGATTTTGCTAAAACAATTTTATTAAAATTTTGGTTTAAAGCCAGAATTTTGACTTCAATGATTGGCTTCCTGATATCATTAAAAATCCAATCATTCCTACACCACCACAAGGTATCCAGAGCCACTACAAATACAATAGACCATTTCCTACCCCTCAACAGAAGTTTCGATTGCAAATTATCAATAAGCCAAAGTCTGAAATTCTGTTGGTAAAAATCAGAGACCAACTCAGCTGGTAGGAAAGAGAATCAGCTCCATGATTCAAGCTAGGGGGACGAATAGCTCGAATAGCTTTGCTTTAAACGGTAGCATGCTTTCAATGAAATCACCAAAAGGGAGGGGGGCCTGCTCCCTTGAATCCGTCCCCGGATTTAGTGCCTGCAGTGCATATTCTGTTAAAGTGATCTTACATAAATTCTTTAAGGTGACTATAAAAGCTTCATATCTTTCATGTATGATTATTAAAAAAATTTCCACAATTCTAGAATCTGGAAATTCAATGTCCAGTAATAGTATCTTATTAGTAATGACATCTGAGTATTTGTTGTAACTCAAACTGCCCCCATTAAATTCAACACCTGCATGCTTCGGATTCTTTCATCTCTTGTATATTTTTCTTTCTGGTGATCACAAATTGCTTTTACTATTTTGAGAGTCACGATTCTAGTAAAGATGGTTTTTCAGACACAAGCAAAGAGACATGCCTTTGTTATTGTGATTTTTAATCTGGGTCATGGTGAGATTGTTTGGCACCAGAGGAACATCATAATCTTCTTCTACGGCTTCTTAGATATCTAAAACTTCCAAATAGGATTTCATTCTCACGACCCAAAGGTCATAGCTTTCTCAATCAAAGATAGGAGGAGCAACCATTGCCAAACTTTCTTCAACGTCTATTTCATAGATTCCGCAATAAGCAGTCTTAATACCAATACACCAATTGTTTGGTTTTTTATATAGAAAATATATTTTTAAAAGAAAGAGATGTATTATGTGAAGGACTTTAACAAACTTTTATTTCTTAGCTGTATGTGTATAGCTAAATTGTAATACAAAATTCAAATACCGATAAAACTAAAAACATTTAGACATATTTTCAACACTCACTCACAACTTAATTTATTTAGCTCAACACAACTAAAACTGAATCATAAATTAAAACATGGCTTAATTTAAGGATAAAGCTCAATAAGAGACCTAAAACCGAATGTAGGGAATATCTTGTAACATTTGAAGCCTGCTTTCATAAAAAGACGCTTCCAATCCTTTTCATCTCTCTCTTTTCCATTGAGAATGGTCATCATAGCTACGTCAAGTAAAAGCTTTATCTCTGTCTTCTCATGTTCATCTTGCTTCTCATTTATCACTATATCTATGATGATCACTTTTCCTCCTTCGCCTTTGCCTGAAACGGCATCTTTACAGTTTTTGAGTATTTTTATGCAATCATCATCACTCCAATTGTGTAACACCCACTGCAAAAATTAACAACAATATATAATTAAAGGGGAATCAGAAAACTGTCACGTGTAAATGATATACTGCATTAAGAAATGAATCTGTATATGAAAGTCATAAGTCTATTCGAATAAGTTTACCCAGAAACACTTTTAAAAGAAGAAAAAAAGAAATGAGCTTATTCAAAATTAGCTTATGCATAAGTTAAAAATAACTTTTTAGAAAAGCTATACAAGAGAACTTCTACAAATTAGTTTATGCATAAGTTAATTTCAACTTATGGAGAAGTTCATTTCATTTTTTTTTCTTCTTATTTTCTTCTTCTATTCTAGAAGTGTTTTTAGAAAAAAAAATTCAAACAAACCCATAATTGTTCATTGGGTATACCTTGAGTAAAATTGCATCAGCTTGAGGAATGAATTTGAACATGTCCCCGCCAACAAAACTGAGATTATTGGTTCCTGTTAAGCCAGTAACAACATGTGGAAGGTCCAAGACTACGCATTTCAAGTTAGGAAATGCCTCACAAATGATCTTAGCAGTGTTTCCAGTTCCACCACCAACATCAACTATGGAATCCAGGCCTTCAAAAACAGATTTACATTCTCTCAATGCCAACCTAACCACGTTAGAATCACTCTCCATGGCCTCATTGAAGGTCTTCATATGAGTGGGGTTTTGATTCAAAAAATCCCAATAGCCTCCTTGACCTAATGCAGTCTCAACGATAGTGTGCTCCTCCCCAAAGGTCCATTTCCCCAATTGATGGTATGAACCAAGAAGAGTTGGGTTGTTTAGCAACTCAACCATGGAAGATAAACAGTGATCAGTGCCACTCACAAGGAGTTGTGATGTTGGAGTAAGAGCATATGCATATGCTTCTTTGTTGTCACCAATTTTGATGATTGCAAAGAAGCCATTGTGTGCCAACAAGCGCATGAGGCGTTGGACACAAGTAGCTTTTGCTTTTGGAACCTCAAGAGCTGAAACCAGGTCAGAGAGTGTAATGGGTTGGCCATGGTTGTGGATTATGTTGGGTATGCCAAGGTCAATGGCCCACTTTACTGACATGGGATTCAGGAAGCTAAACATCACTCTGTATAACTCAGCTTGACCTTCAAACACCTCACTTGCTCTGAATTCGCTCATGGAAGCCAAAGCCATATGAAAATGAATATGAGAATGATAATATTGCAGATTGAGTTTTGTTCTGTGTTTTTGTTCAGAACTAACTTGTCACTTGCTATGTTGCTGAACTTTAGTCTTCTTTTATAGTCACTAATCGGCACACATCACAATTATATTTGCTGTATTTTTTTTTTTTATCCATAATATTAGTGCGGAGTATCACCAATTTTACTGATGACTAATCTCTGCGAAAAAACCTGAGTGACCACTTTTAATGGAACCTCCTCTTCCAATTATATTTTTTTTCATCCACAATGTATATTTGCTGAATTAATAAAAATATATTAATATATTGTTGTGACCTACATGATGATAATTATTTGTACTGCATGGTACCAGCATTCGAACATGAATCGTGTTGGAATTGTTCTCTCTATTCGAGACATCAAATAAAACGAGATTTCACTTGATCGCGTGATTCATATTTAGCTGTTAATCTTTGACGCAGAGACAGAACCAGAAAATACTGTTAAGGGGGCCAAAAACATTGCGAAGTATTTACAAAATATTTATACTGAACCTTCTAAAAAAAAGGTTGTTAAAGTTTATAAATATCAAATATACTAATATTAATATACTAAATATTAATTCAAACATAAAATATGAGTATAATAAATTTCAAAAGAGATAATTTCAATTTTCACGTGACAGAGGCAAATAGAGTGATTTATATTATTTAATAATTTTTTTAATATTTAATTTTTATTTATAATATTATTTTAAAACAAAAAAAAATTGTTGTTTCTTTATAATTTTGTTTTTCTTTTATCAATTTTTGTTTAGTGACCACATATTTTAAATAAAAAAAAAAAATAAACAATGTATTAATTCATTAAAATAAATAGTTTAATATTAAACAAAATAATAAAAAAAAGTAGAATTTCAAGTTTCATAATAACTAAGAAAATAAATGTCATCTAGTGTTTTTAAGAATGTTAAAATAGGTAAAAGGATTTTTAAATTGAATAAACGGATAAAAAGGAATTTCAAATAAATTAGTGAAGATAAAATTGAGAAGAAAAAAAGGCTAGTAGCTTATAAGCTAGCTTATTTTTCATAAGCTACTTCAAGTGGCTTATGAAAAATAAGCTATTAAAATAAGCTCATGTAACAAACAAGTTTATTTTGATCAAAATAGCTTATAAGCTTCTCAAAGGGGTTTATAAGCTCCTAAAAAACCTTACCAAATAACCTTTTACACCGTCATGATTGTCAAATTAAGGGCCTGTTCTGGGTGGTTGCAAGTTTTCGATTTTTAGATTTCAAATGCAATTTTCAAAACAAAACTCGTTCGACAAAAATGGAGCTGAAAAAGTTTTTAACTGGATTTCAAAACACTTTTATACTCATTTTCAAAATCAAGAAAAAAAGGTTTTGTGAATTTTGTTTTTAGTTTTAAAAAACATTCTCACTACCACCACCACCCAGTGTTGTGAAAACCGGACCGGTCATCGATTCGGTCGAAGCGCTGGGTTATGGGTCAGTGGTCGAAGCGGTGGGTCACTAATTGACCTGGTTTGACCCGATATATTAAAAAAATTTAAATAATATATAATATATCTAACCAAATGATACCGATCTATAATTCATACTCTAAAATTAAAATCAATCATGATCAAACTATAAATATTACATAATCATTTATTACTATAAATTATTTTGTTGGATATTATCATTAAATTACTAAGGAAACTCTTGTTATTTTTTACGGCCAAGTATAAAAGTTGTCGGAGGGTCATGAGCAAGTATGGTGAAGATGAATAAAGCATATAAATATTAAATCATATCAAGATCAAGATAATAATAATTAGCTATTATATATTATTGTCAAAATCAAAATAATATTATAGGAGCATATTATTATATACTATTCAGTAATTAACTATTAACAATTTAATTGAAATGTTATAGGAGTATATTATTATATTATAGACTATTTAGAAATTAGCTTTTGTTATGGGTTTCAAATTTTAAATGGTACGATAGAAAGAATTTCAAATAATAATATTGTTATAAGAATTGTAAAAAAAAAAAAAAACTAAAACAAATCCAGGTCAATCGGGTCCGGGTCACCGGTTTTGACCAAAACCCGACGGATCAAACCGGGTCAAATGCATATTCGGTTTGATAGCTAAACTGGATCGATCAGGACACCGGCTCCCGATCAAACCAGTCCGACTGCCCGATCCAATCTGATTTTTAAAACTATGCCACCACCCAATGTTTTTAAAACTGAACCGGTCAAGGCACTGGTTTAAAGTTTAATGGTTCAACCGTGGTCGAACCAGTATTAATAAAATAATAATAATAATTAAATAATACATAAAATCATATTAAATAAATATAATTCCATAACTTTATAACATTAAAAATTAAAATAAAAGTATCATTTCATAGGTTCTTAACATTTAAAGTAAACATAAAACTCTAAATCAAATATATCAAAATATTTAGGTTTATATTTTAATAAAATACAAGAATGTCATGAGCAATAACGTATAGAATAATAAACAAAATGAGAAATTAATATAATACTATAAAACTATAAGAAATTAAGATATAAAAATATAAATTAATATAAATGACTAAATTATATGTTTTATAAAAAAAATTAATAAAATAATTTATATCAATTTGTAAATCTTATTAAATATCTTTTTATTTATCTTAAAAATATTTTAGATTAAATTTTAAAAAAAAATGAAAAAAAAATATTTTTTTAAAAATACCAGTTCAAATCGATTTTCTATACCGTTCAATACCGATTTTTACCAATTTGGCTGGTTTGACCGGTTCTCACTGGTTCTGAAACCAGCCGGTTCTTATGAGGTAATAGACCGGTCACCAGGCCAGTTTCCAGTTGAACCGCCGAGTCTGGTCCGATTTTCAAAAGAATGCAACCACTACTACAGCCACCACCATCACCACAATCACTACCACTACCACCTCCACAACCACCACCACTACCATTCCGCAACCACCACCTCCGTCATTGCCACCACCACCATTCCACCACCGTCACTACCACCACCATTCCGTTGCTGCCGCCGCCGCCATGGGTATAATTATTTTTTATTTTTAATTATTTTTTTGTGTCGATATTTTTTTTATATTGGATTATTTCATAGTGAAGCAAGATAAGATAAGATAAAATAATTAACTCATTTATCCATCTTCAATTTGTAACAACTTTTTGAAAACTAAAAAAAAAAAGAATTGAAACAAAAAACTCAAAATGAAAATTGGTTTTGATTTTTAAAAATTTCAAACTAAAAACGAAAACCACCCGAACGGGCCTAAGCTTGCGAACATGAATAGTGTGTTGAAATTGTTCTCTCTATTCGAGCCATCAAATAAAACGTGATTTCATTTTATCGTTCTTTGAAGTTTGAAGTGTATAGGTTCTCTTTCTTTTTCATCGTATATCAACAAACAATTAATTGTCAATTGAACACTCATGTCTCAAGTCAATAGGCATATATGGTCTTCTGACTTCTGTTCACTATTCATAAAAAAAAAAAATCTAAGAAATCAAATCAACTACTGCGTTGCGGGGTGCGAAATAATATTCATGTATGTGATTTATTAATGGAAATTGTTGTTTGTTACTAAATAAATATATGACACTGAAGCAAAAATACTCTCTGAAGCAAAAATAAATATATGACAGGAAAAAAATAAGACGTCCAACTCAGTATTGATTGAGCAGAGTGTATAAATTATTGTAAATCTCTTGGTACGTAAGTTCGATTCCTAAATTTTTTTAAAAAAAACTATGGCACTTGTAATTTTTTTACTATCTAAGTTCGATTCCTATAGATTAAAAAAAATATTATGGCACAAAAACCATGTACAAAGCTTTACCTGTATTTTTCATCAAATTACTAACATTATTTTTTTTCTTTTTAATTCAAATATAATCAGTGTCGGCCCTAGGGTAGTTTGGAGGTGCAATCGCCCAGGGACCATAGGTGCAAGGGGCAAAAAAAAAATTGAGATAACTCTAATATGAAGAGGGAAAAAAATTAATTCTTTTGGCAACAACTTCATTTTATAAGTATTTTCAAAACTCATTCAATTGCCAAATTTTAACTTATTCAAGTATTATGGGGTATAAATTTGTGTTGTTGGGAGAGACAAAACTCACTTTGATGATCTTTATGCTTTGAAAGAAGCTAGACTCCAATGATCAGTTAAGAGATATTCTTAATGAAAATAAAAAAAATGACTAATAAAAGTTTAATTTCCACACAAAAAATTAAATATCTATTTACATTTAATATTTTGTAGGCTTAAATACGTTTTTGATCCTTCAAATTTGGGTCACTTTTGTTTTTTATCCCCCAGATTTAAATTTGTTTTTTAGTCTCTTAACTAGATTTTGACCCGTGCATTGCACGGGATAAACATGATGTTTAAAAACTTTTATTTAGATTTTATATTGTATGTAATGTAATTTGTTATATTTTTCTCTTCATACTTTCAAAAAAAATATTCATCCCCATTTGTTATAATTTTTTTTCATACTTTTCATGTTCGTAAAATAAAACATTCAATAAATTATTTAAATTAAGAAAGAGACAATCATAAAAAATACATTTAAATTAAAATTATTATAATAAAAAATTTAATTTCACCGTAATAACTTAGATATTATTAATGTAACTTCTGGTAAATTGTTCATCCGTAAATTAAGTGAAAAATTTTACTTACTTATATATAAAAAAAAATATTAATCACTATGTGTTATATTTTATATATAATTTTTATTTTAATATATTTGCATATACATATCAATGTCCAAAAGAAAATGAAAATTTGTCTAGGTAGAAGAAAATCATGAATAATTTATTTAAGTGAGAAGATAATAAATAAATGAATAAATATATGCTTAAAAATAAATTTTAGACACAAATTTTGCGTGGAGAAAATAATAGTGATTATGCTTATTTAATTTGGTTTTTGTTATGTAATTAAATATATATATATATATATATATATATATTAATTATGTAAAAAAATTAACTTTGATTGGACAAAAATATTTAGTAAAAAAGTTTATTCCTATGAATTCAGTGTAAATTTTTTTACTTGTTTTTATAAAAAAATGTTCATCCTCACGTGTCATATTTTATATGGTAAGTTAAGCCTAAATTCTCTTGATACTTTCATGAAAAATATTCATCCCCATTTATTTTTTTTCATACTTTTTATGTTGTAAAATAAATCATTCAATAAATTATTTAAGGTAGGAAAGAGACAACCATAAAAAATACATTTAAATTAAAATTATTATAATAAAAATATAATTTCACCATAATAATTTAGATAATAATGTGATTTTAGGTAAATTGTTCAACCCTGTGAATTAAGTGAAAATTTTCTACTTGCTTTTATAAAGAAAAATATTCATCCATATGTGTTTTCACTAATACAAAATTTTTTATTTTATTATAATGGTATATACATATCAATGTATAAAAGAAAATGAAAATTTGTCCAAGTAAAAGAAAATCTTGAATAATTTATTTATGTGAGAAGATAATAAATAAAAAATATATAATTATTTGCTTAAAAAATAATTTTAGACACTAATTTTGCGTGAAGAAAATAATAGTAATTATGTTGATTTAATTTGATTTTTGTTATGTAATTAAATTTATATTAATTATGTAAAAGAAATTTTAGTTTTGATTGTAAAAAAATCTCTAGTAAAAAATTTGATCCCGTAAATTCAGTGTAAATTTTTCTACTTGTTTTTATTTTTATCAAAAATGTTCATCCTTGTGTGTTATATTTTATATGGTAAGTTAAGTCTAATTTTCTTTTGATATTTTCATGAAAAATATTCATCCTCATTTGTTATATTTTTTTTTTCATACTTTCTATGACCTTAAATTAAATCATTCAATAAATTATTTAGGTCAAGAAAGAGACATTCATAAAAAAATACATTCAAATTAAAATTATTATAATAAAAAATATAATTTTACTATAATAATTTAGATATTAATGTGATTTTAAGTAAATTGTTCATTCTCGTGAATTAAGTGATAATTTTCTACTTGCTTTTATATAAAAAAAAAATCATCCCTGTGTGCTTTTGTAACACAGTAAATTTTCTAATCTATGATAAAGAGAATGAAAATAATTACAAGTGATAATTAAATTTAATTTCATGAAAAATTTAATTAATAAATATGTGTCATTTTTCGGTGTAAGTTTCAATAGAAAATTTTATTGAAATCGGGATTGTGTTGCATACTAACAATGTAAGAATACACTGCGAAAATAAAAAAATAGTCAAGAAAAATGAGATTTAATTACAATTAGTCTCTAATAATTATAATTAGGTCCCTGTGAAATTTTTATTTTATCTCGTTATCATTGATTAAAATAATAATATTTTAACACGGTTCAAAAAGTGTAATTTTGAAAGATTTTTGGTAGTTAGAAATTTTGTATGAGACATTCTGAATTTTCTTATATGTACTAAAATAAAATTAGTTAGTGATACATTTACTAATTTATGATTAACAATTGATTTATTATTTGTTACCTTTTCCATTTAATTTTTTTTACTTAAACTAAGTACACTGTACACCTACCCCAACTTACTGTTCACGTATTTGGTGGGCAAAAATTCAAAGAAACATCTTTAATTTTGCTGACAGTGGTGGCCCATGTTCTGATCCAATTAAACCCATTTCCACGTTTTTCTTCATATTGTCATTTGGTCAAAAATTTCAAAGCAACACCCTCCAATTATGACCCAAGGTCTGAATTGGGAGACCACTTGCTCTACATTTTCTTCTCTTTGAAATTTTAAATTTAGTTATTTCATTCTCATATGTCAATTGCATTAATTGTTGCTGGTAATTGTTGAAAAGTAAAAAAAAAGGTAGGCTAGCATTTGAGACTCATTTTCTTGATACGGTGAGTATGGAGTGCACTACCAACAAATAGCATTCTTTTAATTCCTTTTAAAATCAGTAATTTATACCAATTACTAGCAACAAATGAATGAAGATAATAATCTTATTTAACTTATTTTAAAATCAATAATTTATACCAAATTAAATTATTTAAAAATTGTTATATTTGAAAATTCTAAAGATAAAAATTTCACAAAAAAATTCCATAAAAATGTATTATATTTCAAAATACAAATAGGTTTGCAACTTCTATAGGCATTTACTAAATTTTGTGACTACTAGACTGAAGTTGGGCACCACCATTCAATTAATTGTTCCTTAAATGGTCTTATTTTATTTGCTAAGAGAATGATTTATTTGTTTAGGATTATTTTAGGATTTGACGTTAGATAAAACTGAAAATAATTTAACAAGAAAAAATATTAAGAAATACTATTATTTATATTTCGGTAAGCCTTATCTTGGTTTTATTTTTTTAATAGTGCTCATTACACACATTATAATTATTAAATAATCTAATATATATTTATTTTATTATAGTAATTTTTTGTAATATATATATATATATGAGATTTTTTACCAGTGGTGACCCTGAGCACGGTCAAGGTGGACGACCGCCCATGGCTCCATCTTTATAGGGGTACCAATTTTTTTATTTCATCTATATAAATATTAAAATATTTTTTTTTATATAATGTTATAATGTAACAATTCCAATGTAGCCTTGAAGAACTGTTTTGTTTTGTCTTCAGTTGGTTTGCAAAATGTAAAAAGAGATAAATTAAGAATATAAAAGAAAACAATAAAAGTTTAAACGTCTCTAAAACATGATAATCCTTATGATCTTGATGGTGAAATTTTATTTAAAAAATTAAAAGTCATCATTAGAGAGGTTTTAGTTTTAACAATTGACTCAAAATCAAGTTTTATAATATTGAGTTGAAGACATTTAATTGTTTTCCTAATGCATATACAATTGTTAGAATAATATTAACTATTCATGTTATTACTGCATCTACTAAAAGAAGTTTATCGAAATTGAAAATATTAAAATCTTATTTGCGATCTACTATGCCACATGGTAGATTGAATAGTTTTCCTTTGATTTTTATTGAAAATTATTTTTTAAAGAAGTTTGACTATGAATAGATTATTAATGAGTTTTGCAACAAAAAATGCAAGGAGGACAATATTTAAATGATTATGAGAGCATAATTTTTTCGGTCCTTCCAGGACACCAAAAATCTCAGGGCTGGCCTGTTTGTTACACATGGAAAATGAATGTGAATGAATGATAATATTGCAGATTGAGTTTTGTTCTTTGTTTTTGTTCAGAACTAACTTGTCACTTGCTATGTTGCAGTGGACTGAACTTCAGTCTTCTTTTATAGTCACTTATCGGCACAGATCATAATTATATTTGCTGAATTAATAAAACATATACTAATATATTGTTGTGACCTACATGATGACTATTTGTCCATTACTACCTTCCTGGAATATCCAAGAACCAAATACCCTGCCATTTTTTTTTCTTTTCAAAATGCATCAACTCATCAGGTACCAGCATTAGAACATGAATCGTGTAGCTTCTCTCATTTTGTTTGTTCATCATGTGTGCATCATGCCTAGCTTGTCAAGTACGTATATCAACAAGTGAATTGAACACTCGTGTCTCATGTCAATAGGCATATGGTCTTCTGTTCACACTATTTTCGATGCCATCTAAGAAATCAAATCAACTACTGTGTTGCGGGGTACGAAATTATGTAATTTATGCTCATATATGTGTCCGTGTGATTTATTAATGGAAATCGTTGTTTTTTTTTTTGTTTGTCCTGGATCAGAGATCACGGGTGTCTTCCAACCCACTCGGTCAGAGACTAATCCCGTTCGTGGTGCGTGGCTGCTGCTGGTCCAAGGAAATTTTACACAATAAGGGAATTGAACACAGGTTCTCCTGCTAAATAGATCGTTCTTTATCATGTGAACGTAGTAGAATCTTACACCACTGCGTCAACCCTTTGGGTTTATTTGATGTTTGTTACTAAATATATGACATTTATAATTCCCTTAGTATCTGAGTTCGATTCTTATAGATAAAAATAAATATTATAACATGAAAAGCATGTACAAAGCTTTACCTATAATTTCTGTCAAATTACTAACATTATTTATTTTTCATTTTAATTCACAAATAACCAATAAAAATAATACATGTGTATTTAGTACAAATTCGTACTATACTTCTTCGTACAAAATAGCAATGCTCTTTATTAATGTACATCCATTTTTTTTATTTTTTAAAAGATGTATCTTAGTAAGATATATTGTGATACCCTTTATCCCGATAGCATAATTATTACAAATAATATATTGCAGAAACAAAAAGATGATTTTTTTTTAAAAAAAAACTTTTCGTGAGTAAGAACATCACATTCTTAAACCATACATAAACAAACCTCATAAATACTTATTTAAATCGAAACTAACTTGGCACTCCAAAGGCAATACTAAAGGTTATTAAAATAAAATCAAATTAAAGAAATAATAACATTAATCCAGCTCCGATGTCACAATCTATCATAGCTTTACAATCCAATAATTAAAACTAAAATTAAAGACAATAAATGGAGGTCTATTCCTCTTCTCTAGCATCATCCTCTATACGTGCAGTTGACGAATAGTCACACCATGAACATTTGACACTAACAGTCTCAACCAGGATTATACCCCTAATAGCTCATCAGAGTTACCCAGTCTTGCCATGATATCCCTAATATATCATGTTATGATGCATGATTCATGCAGATGCTCATGACTTCTTTTAACTTATCACACGAAAGATTCTACCTCACATAGGTTTGGTCTTCATTATTTCATATCAGCAATACACCATGACATCTTAAGCATGTATACTTCACTCATTCCAAACATATCATACATTCATAACAATGTTCACGGAATACATCATACACATATTCATCCAAATTCTAACACAAGAATAATTATCGGGATCAAGCCATAACAATACCAAAATCACATTTCTTTTAACCAATTCCAAAACCAAAAAAAAATAATATACTGTACGTACATAAACATGAACGAAGCACTCAAACATATATATACTTATACTAGATACAATCAAAATGCTAACGCACCCCCCTCGACTTCACGAAATCAAACTTAAAAGCTTTAATATATATATATATATATATATATATATATATATATATATATACACACACACATAAGATTCTGCTCGTGAATCACACATTGTTTCTAAAAGTATATGTAAGCAATTATATTATATATAAAATTGGAACCTAAACAAAATATACACTGCACACGTATCAATAAGACAAATCGCAATTTCATATATATAACGAAAGCATATGTATATACGTACTGCACATAAATGATTAGATATAATTCCTCAAAACTCTTAGTTAGCACAAAAGGGGGAAAATACAAAATCTCAACCAAACACTCATGTAATCGAATCACGGCAACAATTAATAAAATTGCTTTAGGATATTCATAACCCATCCAATAGAATTAAAACATAAACTACAAATAAAAACTTAATCATACACAACTAATTGGGATCTAGGGTCAACCCCGCTACCCCCGACCATGATTATACCCATGAACGAGATAATCTCACTCTCCCCTTACCTCAAACTATGTGGTTTCATGTCAAGGGTACAAGCAATGGCGATCCTTCGCGGTTTTCCCTTCACTCCTCCGTTCGCGATTCTGACGGCACGGTTCCAAAAGAGAGCGAAAAAAAAAAACAAAGAGAAAGAAGACTAATTAATTAAGTTTTAGAGAACCCTGACCGTTTTTTTAGAGACAAATTGGACTTATAAAGCCTAAACCCAACACGTGATTTAAGAGACCCTCAGCTCATAAAATCTTTTTATTTTCTAAAAACCTATTTACTCACTTCCAAACGCAAAACATATTCCCAATTTATTTATTTTAATTAAAACTAATGTAATAAATATTTAATAATAACTAATATATTTTTATAATTAGAAAAGAAAAATTGGGGTGTTACATATATAGATTTTAAGTTTTTTTTAAGCAAACTGACATGCTAATGCATCACAATATTAAACTAAAATCTCAACTATGTTGGCACCGTAGTCAATATACATCATTTGCAGCACACCATAAATTTATTAAATCAAAAAACAAGAACAAAGAAAGTTGGGGAGGCATAAACTTGACCCAACACAAACTATCTGATCGAATTGTAAGAAGATAAAGCATATATATTCCCAAAGAAATCCTCACGGATAAAAGAGAGAATTGAATCCCACCAAAGGATTTTGTGTACATATGTACTAAAAGAGGTAAGCTTGTCCATGCAAGTTTTACCTTTCCTAAAAATATGGAGTATATATGAAAAATTAAAATTACGTGTAAGTTCAATACAATTAAGCCATCTATTCCTAATCCTCCAAGATACCAAGTTAGGGAAGAAAAAAGCTTTAATAACCAACATGAAATCACACTCTAGCCATAAATTCATCTAGCCTTTTGCATGAGTTATCTCAATAGCTATCATTAAAAATTATAATTTATTAAGATATATATTTTTCTATAAAAAATAAGTGACTATAATTTAGTAAATCTTATAAAGATTTATTAATATACACTTACTTTTAAAAAAAAATAGTTTACACTTTCTTTTTTCTAAAAGATGCATGTATTGCTTTTTCCTCTATTAAAATATACACTTCCATTCCTGGACAAATCTATTAATAATATATAAAAAAAGTTGTTGTAAGAGAGAGAAAACTGTAGAAAAAAATTTCTACCCAAAATCTTAACAATTTATTTCACAATTATTAAAAAAAGAAAACTGTGCAAGTCGATTAGTATTGATACGTTAATTAATTATTTAAATTTAATATATATTATTAAATACATTTAATAGAGAAAAAATCATGTAATTAACACATTTTTATTTATGAATGACAATTTAAATTTATAATACTAAAATTAATTATTAGCGTTAACACATTATATCTTCTATAAAAAAAAAAAACATAATATCTATTCTAATAATTTAATTAATACACCATATGATTAATATTGACGGACAATAGCAATTTAAAAAAAAATCATGAACAAATTAAAAAAAATCACGGACAATATATTATTATACAAAAATCATATTATTAAAAAAATCATAGACAATTTAATTAACACTTTAAAAAAGGAAACTGTGCAAGCATATTAGTATGAATATCATTAATTACTCTTTCTGTATACATTACTTTTTCACATCCTTCTCTTTTTGCAGTGCCTTAATTGTCTCAGCAAAGGTTGCATTTTAGGTTTTTTTTGTTGTTGTTATTCTTAATTCTTCTTCTTCCTATTTATTCATCTGCAATTATTTAGGATATTTTGAATTTTTTCGTTAATCTTACTTCTTCTTCTTAGTAATTATTATGCGTTTTATTTAATTTTATTTTTCTCATTCTTACATTTTTTTTAGGATGGCAGGCGTTAAGATAAAGGCTAAAATATACTTTTGGTCCCCCTATAATATTCAATCCACAATTTTAGTCCTCCTATTTTAAAATCAAGACATTTAGTCCTCCAATTTTTGAAAATTAGCAATTTTTGTCATTCCAAAAGTTGACCATCGATGATGGCACCTATGTAGGGCTGACTTGGCGCTTATGTGGAAAGAGATTAAATAATATTAAAAATAAAGTGTCCTAGTGGGGGTTGAACCAGAGACCTTTAACACAAAACCCTCACAATGAACCACTAGGCTACATAATCTCTTTAATCAAAATTGTAAACAATACTTGTCATATATCATAATTAGAAGACTTTTTTTTTATTTTTCTTATTTTATTCTAATTATTAAAATTACGTAAATTAGTATGTAAATTATTTACATAAATTATTATATGTAATTTACATAAATATATATTAATATGTAAATTATAAAAAAATTATTAATTTGTATAACTTGAATAAAAATAATTTACATAAAAACAAATTTATGTAATTTATATAAATTATATAAAATAATTTATATAAATAATTTACATATTAATTTATGTAATTATATTAATTTATATAATTAGAATAAAAACAAATTTACATGAAATAAATCAAATATTTTTATGTTATTTATACAAAATTTTTAATAATTAACATATTATCATTATAAAAAATTATTTTGAGTAATTTATGTATTTTAATTATACAAATTTGTTTTACGCATCAATATATATATATATATATATATATATATATATATATATATATTAATCATAAAAATTTAATTAATATGTAAATTATTTTAATTATACAATTTTAGAATAAAAATAATATATATATTAATTAAATTTTCTAATTATAATATATATTAATACGTTAAATAAATTTGTGTAATTAAAATAGGGTAAAATATGTTTTTGGTCCCTCATTTTTTCATGATTTCTGTTTTTAGTCCCTCATAATTTTTTTTTACTATTTTTAGTCTCTCATAAATTGTTTTGTTCTATTTTTAGTCCCTCATAAATTGTTTTATTATGGTTTTAGTCCATGACTTTAATTTTAACTGTTAAGTGATGACATGGCAGACATAAACTGTGTGTGTGAAAAATTCCTAATAATTAAGTTTCTAGTGACTTTTAACCGCTACAAATTTTTTAGCGGTCAGAAATGTTTACTTTTGTAACATTTCTTGTGATTTCAGACAATATAGTGTTTGAGGTTTTGATTTTTTTTTTTCAAAATTTCTGATAGTTTTTAATTTGCCAAAAAATTTACAGTAGTTAAAAATCGCTAGAAACTGAAACAAAAAATTTTCAAGGACAAATTATGCTAGTCACATAATAGTTAAAATTAATGTCAGGGACTAAAAACAAAAGAAAATAATTTTTGAGGGACTAAAAACACAGAAAAAATTTATGAGGGACTAAAAACAGAAATTTAGATAAAATGACGGACCAAAAACATATTTTACCCATTAAAATATGTAAATTGCTCAAAATAATTTTGTATAATTACAATGTGTAAATTATTAAAAAATTTGTATAAATAAAATAAAAATATTTAATTTATTTAATTTATAAATTATTTATAGTCTAATTATATAAATATAAATCAATATAATTACAAAAATTAATATATAAAATATTTATATAAATCATTTTAGGTAATTTATAAAAATTACATAAATTTATTTTTATGTGAATTATTTTTATTCAAATTATACAAATTAATAAAATTTCAATATTTATTTTTTTTACAATTTTTTTTGTGCGGTAAGCAAAATAAACAAAACTACATGCTGATATCAATTTATGTAATTTGTGTAAATTACATAATCAAATTAATGTAAATAATTTACATACTAATTTACGTAATTTAATTAATTTTTATAATGAGAATAAAATAAGAAAAAATTAATAACTCATGTATTAATGATATATAACAAATATTGTTTACAATATTAATTAAAGAAACTTTGTAGCCTAGGTTCATAGTTTAATTTTTGTGAAAGGGGTCTTGGTTCAATTCCCACAAGGAAGCTTTATTTTTCATACTATTTAACTCCTTGCCACATAAGCGTCATGTCAACAGCTTACATAGGTGCCACATCAACCGACGGAAGGACTAAAATTGATGGATTTGAAAATTTGGGGATTAAATGTCTTGATTTTAAAATAGGAGGACTAAAATTGCTAATTTTGAAAAATTAGGGGACTAAATGTCTTAATTTTAAAATAGAGAGACTAAAATTGCGGATTGAGAATTACAGAGGGAACAAAAATACATTTTAGCCTAAGATAAAATGTCTTATTACTATTTCGTCATTTCAAATAATTGATTCCGACATAATTATTATTTGAATTCATGAGTATAAATTCTTGCATCACCATATGTTAAGTAATTGATTAAAAGTTTATTAAAAGTGAAAAGCAATTTTATAAGGTTTCTGATTTTATATTGTCATCCATGTAAATTTATACTGTCAACCAAACAAACCAAGTGTGTAAAGTAATTTTATATTGTTATTCAAACAAACCATCATGTATTATATGTTTATTAACTTTTACAATAACTAACTTAAAAGTCATATAAACAATGATTTCTGATTGATTGATAGTGTAAACAAATTTACACTAACTAAGCATAGCCATTAAACTCATTTATTATTTATTCATTTCAATATGAATATATTTTTTTTAGGCTTAAATAACCTTTTCGTCCCTATAAAATTTCAATAGGAGTTTTATTTTATTTTATTTTCGTTCTTTAAAGATTTTTGTTTTGATTTGAGTCTTTTAAAGATTTTTTTTAGTTCCTTCTATCAAGTAACATGTTAAATCCTTTTTTTGATAAATTATGTTTTTAAATCCTCATTTGTTCAAAACAGTTCATGAAGTCTGACTAGTTGATGAGGGATTTAAAAACACTTTTTACAAAAAAAAAATATATACGTGAGTGTCGTGTCAGATTATTTGATGATGTGGCAAATCAATGGGTTACCAACATTGTTGCTACGTCATTAGTTAATGTTATTACTTGACAACAAGGACTAAAACAAAAAATTTTAAATCTTTAAAGGACTAAATTTTTTTTAAAGGACTAAAATAAATAAAAACACCCTATTTTATAGGGACCAAAAGGTTATTTAAGTTTAAGTTTTTTTTATAGTGTCTTACCCAAATTTGTTAAATTTTTTTTCTAAACAAATTTATTTTTTATACCTAATTAATTTAGATTCATTTACATGATAATTTATTAAAGTTGATTGTTGCGTTTGTTTCTATTTTTTCCATGTAAATTGATTTTGGACTCTAATTTGTTTTTAATTATTTTTAATTCATTGTTATAATAATTTTAATAAAAAAAAATTCCTCCAATTTTAATTTAAATCTATATTTAAATTGATTTAGATATTAGCTGTATTTTATTGATTTTTTTATAAATAAAATAGATAATTTTATCTACTAAGTACATGGAAAATAAAAGCCAATTTAATGAATGAAGATAATAATCTTATTTAAATTATTTTTAAATCATTAATTTATACTGGATTAAATTATTTAAAAAATTGTTATATTTAAAAGCTATAAAGATAAAAATTTTACAAAAAAATCTTTACACAAAAATGCTTTATATTTCAAAATACAAATATATTTACAACTTCTACAAGCATTTACTAAATTTTGTGACTACTGGACTGAAGTTGGGTACCACCATTCAATTAATTGTGCCTTAGAGGGTCTTATTTTATTTGATAAGAGTATGATTCATTTGTTTTGTTTAGGAATATTTCAGGATTATTTGACGTCAAATAAAAGTGAAAATAATTTAACAAGAAAAATATTAAGAAATATTACTATTTATATTTTAGTGAGCCTTATCTTGGTTTTATTTTATTTTTTTAAGACGTTGTGATTTTTTATTTATAGGGCTTATTACACACATTATAATTATTAAATAATCTAATATATATTTATTCACACACACAGAGTTTCTTATAATTTTGCTTAAACAAACTAAAACATATGACAAGTGTTTTCAACTTTTTTTTTTTTTTTTTTTTTTTTTTATGAATGTAAGGGAAAAATCCTCAAACAAGAAACACTAAAACCCGTGTGGAAACACGGTAGCAATTACATCAGCTAAAACAACTAAAGATAAAAAATCAGGCATACCATCAAAAATCTCCATATGCCCATTAAGGGAATAAGCCAACTTAGAGTATGAGACTAGCAAATGCGCCCATCAAGGGAGTTGCTATTCTCATCCCAACTTTTGTTATTCTTACCACCCACATGGGTGGCTTTTTTGTTATTCCAAAATTATCCTTCCCACGGAATCATGATTCCGCTATACAACGTATACAGATTGCGTTGCACATATTTTTTTTACCTCCACACTACACAACGGAATCATGATTCCGTTGTACACTTATATAACGGAATTGTGTTTCCGTTGCAATGAATAGGGTGTTAAAAAAAAACACAATGAAAGCACAATTCCGTTGTACATTTGTATAACGGAATTGTGTTTCCGTTACAATATATGCGGAGAAAAAAATTAATTTAACGGAATCACGATTCCGTTACCTTTTTTTTTCACCTGGTTGCATAGAAACGGAATTATAATTCCGTTACATTAAATGAAATTCTGTGCAATGGAATTACATTTCCGTTATATTATATTCAATTGAAACGGAAATGTAATTCTAATTTTGCTATTTGAAGTTTCTTTTTCTTTATTTGTCATCTTTATTTTTACACTTTTAAAATTTATTTTTAATAAATATGAATATTAAAAATTTAAATTTAAATTTCAACAACCATGTTAAAACTTAAAAATCCATATATATAAAATATTAAAAATTTAAATTAACAAAAAATATAAATGGCTTAAATGCAACTTCGGTGCTTTATTTTTTATAATCCTAATTTATAAAATTGGAGACTAAATGTCTCTATTTTAAAATAAAGAAACCAAAATTGCGGATTTTAAAAAATATGGGGAACATATGTCCTTATTTTAAAATAGAGAGACCAAAATTACGGATTTTAAAAAATAAGGACACCAAAATTGTATTTATTAATTTTATAACATAAAATATATATAACATAAAAATCTAAACAAATTACATAATGAATACATATAATATATACATATATCACATAATTTTAAAACAATTTAAGTTGAAATATATCTATACAAAATTTTAATAAAATTTAAAGTTAAAAAATAAGAAAAACATAAAATATTATGTGGGGTGTGAAGAAAAAATAGAGGGGAGAGAGAGAAAGAAAGCAGCGGAAGGGGAGAGGAAGGGAGGGGAGGGGTGTGAGGAAATGGTAATAAGGGCAATAATGTCCTATATAATTTTGAAAAAGTAGGAGGTGAAAATAGCAATTTACGGGGTGAGAATAGCAATCCCCACCCATCAATTGATATACTATCTTGCATTCGGCCCACAAGGTTATAACAAGGATGAGAGATTGCACATCCTTTAGAAAGGAGATCAATAGCCACCTTGGAATCAGATTCCATTGTGAAAACCTTATAACCGCTTTGCCAAGCCACCTTAATACCTTGGAATAAAATTCTTGTGGTATCATTTTGGGTATGGAATAAACTATGTTGGGAGAGGAATACCTATCTTGATGTGCGCTCATGGTCCCCGACGGAGTTTGGTCATTGCTTCCGATGATGAATAATCCGTACTAATAACATGGTCAGCAAAATATATATATATATATATATATATATATATATATATATATATAAGGAATGATCAAATTACATCGGTGTAACTTTAACAATTATTACACCATTCAATAATTTTCAACTGGATGATGTTTTCTTAAAATCCACCGTTGGATTGAAAGTTTCTTTCACATAGATCATGTATACAAAATTTCAAATTAATCCAAAATTATTTGCTACCTTATTAATATAGATTAAAATCGACGTAATATAAACTTTTCAAAATATATTAAAATATGGATCATTTGATTACCTTCTTATTATTGTTTAATTTTGACAAAATTTGACATAAACAATCTTGATAATATATAGATATAATTCAACGGTTAAATCGATAAAAATTTTATTCTATATCAAGTTATTAAAATGGTGTAACTCTTCTAGAGTTACACACAATGTAATTTGATCCTATATATATATATATATGTGTGTGTCCCATAATTCTGCATGATTAACTGAGCATGAGCCAATATCCGCAGCATAGGAGAACAGGACATTTCCCAAATGATTCCTAAAAACGCCACCTGCAGTAGCATCAACCTGGTTTAAAGCCAGAATTTTGACTTCAATGATTGGCTTCCTGATATCATTAAAAATCCAATCATTCCTACACCACCACAAGTTATCCAGAGCCACTATAAATACAATAGACCATTTCCTACCCCTCAGCAGAAGTTTCGATTGCAAATTATCAATAAGCCAAAGTCTGAAATTCTGTTGGTAAAAATCAGAGACCAACTTAGCTGGTAGGATCTCATTCCAAAACGAGACAGCATAACAACACCTTCGAAAGACATGATCTACATCTTCCACTTCATTAATACAACATTGAACAACTACACATATCATCCTGAGTTAAATGTCTATGCCTTTGAGCCTCATTAGTAAATAAGGAATTGTTAGCAATTTTCCAGAGAACCTCTCAGGCCCTTTCCAACTCCACAAGGCTTTAAAATTAGGATCAGGTTGAGCCAAAGAGTAATTACCTGTATATTTATAATTATAAGCGCTGGCCAAAGTAAATTAAGCTGCCATCAGATGAATTCTTCTAGCTAGGGGGAGGAATAGCTCGAATAGCTTTACTTTAAACGGTAACATGCTTTCAATGAAATCACCAAAAGGGAAGGGGGCCTGCTCCTTTGAATCCGTCCCCGGATTTAGTGCCTGCAGTGCATATTGATCTTACATAAATTCTTTGTGTTCTTTAAGGTGACTATAAAAGCTTCATATCTTTCATGTATGATTATTGAAAAATTTTCCACAATTCTAGAATCAGGAAATTCAATGTCCAGTAATAGTATCTTATTAGTAATGACATCTGAGTATTTGTTGTAACTCAAACTGCCCCCATTAAATTCAACACCTGCATGCTTCGGATTCTTTCATCTCTTGTATATTTTTCTTTCTGGTGATCACAAATTGCTTTTACTATTTTGAGAGTCACGATTCTAGTAAAGATGGTTTTTCAGACACAAGCAAAGAGACATGCCTTTGTTATTGTGATTTTTAATCTGGGCCATGGTGAGATTGTTTGGCACCAGAGGAACATTCTACGGCTTCTTAGATATCTAAAACTTCCAAATAGGATTTCATTCTCACGACCCAAAGGTCATAGCTTTCTCAATCAAAGATAGGAGGAGCAACCATTGTCAAACTTTCTTCAACATCTATTTCATAGATTCCGCAATATGCAGTCTTAATACCAATACACCAATTGTTTGGTTTTTTATATAGAAAATATATTTTTAAAAGAAAGAGATGTATTATGTGAAGAACTTTAACAAACTTTTATTTCTTAGCTCTATGTGTAGAGCTAAATTGTAATACAAAATTCAAATACCGATAAAACATAAAGCATTTAGACATATTTTCAACACTCACTCACAACTTAATTTATTTAGCTCAACACAACTAAAACTGAATCATAAATTAAAACATGGCTTAATTTAAGGATAAAGCTCAATAAGAGACCTAAAACCGAATGTAAGGAATATCTTGTAACATTTGAAGCCTGCTTTCATAAAAAGATGCTTCCAATCCTTTTCATCTCTCACTTTTCCATTGAGAACGGTCATCATAGCTACGTCCAGTAAAAGCTTTATTTCTGTCATCTCATGTTCATCTTGCTTCTCATTTATCACTGTATCTATGATTATAACTTTTCCTCCTTCGCCTTTGCCTGACATGGCATCTTTACAATTTTTGAGTATTTTTATGCAATCATCATCACTCCAATTGTGTAACACCCACTGCAAAAATTAACAACAATATATAAAATTAAAGGAGAATCAGAAAACTGTCAAGTGCAAATGATATACTGCATTAAGAAATGAATCTCTATATGAAAGTCATAAGTCTATTAAGATGAATTTATCCAGAAACACTTTTAGAAGAAAAAAAAATGAAGGAAGTTTTTCCATAAGTTAAAATTAGTTTATACATAAGTTAAAAATAATCTTTTAGATAAGCTATACCAGAAAGTTTTTACAAATTAACTTATACATAAACTAATTTCAGTTTATGAAGAAACTAATTTTATTTTTTTTATTCTTATTTTCTTCTCCTGTTCTAGAAGTGTTTATGGAGAAATATTTCCAAACAAACCCATAATTGTTCATTGGGTATACCTTGAGTAAAATTGCATCAGCTTGAGGAATGGATTTGAACATGTCCCCGCCAACAAAACTGAGATTATTGGTTCCTGTTAAGCCAGTAACAACATGTGGAAGGTCCAAGACTACGCATTTCAAGTTAGGAAATGCCTCACAAATGATCTTAGCAGTGTTTCCAGTTCCACCACCAACATCAACTATGAAATCCAGGCCTTCAAAAACAGATTTACATTCTCTCAATGCCAACCTAACCACGTTAGAATCACTCTCCATGGCCTCATTGAAGGTCTTCATATGAGTGGGATTTTTATTCATAAAATCCCAATAGCCTCCTTGACCTAATGCAGTCTCAACAATAGTGCGGTCCTCTCCACAAGTCCATTTCCCCAATTGATGGTGTGAAGCAACAATTGTGGGGTTGTTTACCAACTCAACCATTGAAGACAAACAATGATCAGTGCCACTCACAAGGAGTTGTGAGGTTGGAGTAAGAGCATATGCATATGCTTCATTGTTGTCATCAATTTTGATGATTGCAAAGAAGCCATTGTGTGCCAACAAGCGCATGAGGCGTTGGACACAAGTAGCTTTTGCTTGTGGAACATCAAGAGCTGAAACGGGTTGGCCATGGTTGTGGATTATGTTGGGTATGCCAAGGTCAATGGCCCACTTTACTGACATGGGATTCAGGTAGCTATACATCACTCTGTATAACTCAGATTGAGCTTCAAACACCTCACTTGCTTTGCATTCGCTCATGGAAGCCAAAGCCATATGAAAATGAATGTGAATGAATGATAGATAATATTGTAGATTGAGTTTTGTTGTGTTTTTGTTCAGAACTAACTTGTCACTTGCTATGTTGCTGTGGACTGAACTTTAGTCTTCTTTTATAGTCACTGATCCACACACATCACAATTATATTTGCTGTATTTTTTATTTTTTTTTACTCATCACATCGGTGTGAAATATTCACTAATTTTATTGATAATTAATTTTTGCAAAAAAATCTAACCGATCATCTCTAGTGAAGTCCTGTCTCAACCACATGTTTTCCTATCCTCAACGTATATTTGCTGAATTAATAAAACATATATTAATATATTGTTGTGA
Organism: Pueraria montana var. lobata; assembly: GCA_026413185.1. Taxonomy (NCBI): domain Eukaryota; kingdom Viridiplantae; phylum Streptophyta; class Magnoliopsida; order Fabales; family Fabaceae; genus Pueraria; species Pueraria montana. Next base: position 36,506,524 of record CM048648.1, on the reverse strand, counting down.
CCTACACGATGATAATTATTTGTACTGCATGGTACTAGCATTCGAACACATGAATCGTGTTGGAATTGTTCTCTCTATTCGAGACATCAAATAAAACGTGATTTCACTTGATCGAGATTCATATTTAGCTGTTAATCTTTGAAGCAGAGACTGAACCAGAAAATACTGTTAAGGGGGGGCAAAAACATTGCGAAGTATTTACAAAATATTTATACTGAACCTTCTAAAAAAAGGTTGTTAAAGTTTATAAATATCAAATATAATAATATTAATATATTAAATATTAATTCAAACATAAAATATGAGTATAATAAATTTCAAAAGAGATAATTTCAATTTTCACGTGACAGTGACAGAGGCAAATAGAGTGATTTATATTATTTAATCATTTTTTAATATTTAATTTTTATTTATAATATTATTTTAAAACAAAAAATAAAAATTGTTTTTCTTTATAATTTTGTTTTTCTTTTATCAATTTTTGTTTAGTGACAAAATATTTTAAATAAAAATAAAAAAAATAAACAATATATTAATTCATTAAAATAAATAGTTTAACATTAAACAAAATAATTAAAAAAAAAATTCAAGTTTCATAATAACTAAGAAAATAAATGTCATCTAGTATTTTTAAGAATGTTAAATAGGTAAAAGGGTTTTTAAATTGAATAAAAGGATAAAAAAGAATTTCAAATAAATTAGTGAAGATAAAATTGAGAAGAAAAAAAGGCTAGTAACTTATAAGCTAGCTTATTTTTCATAAGCTACTTCAAGTAACTTATGAAAAATAAGCTACTAAAATAAGCTCATGTAATAAACAAGCTTATTTTGATCAAATTAGCTTATAAGCTTGTCAAAGGGATTTTTAAGCTCCTCAAAAATCTTATCAAATAACCTTTTACACCGTCATGATAGTCAAATAAAGGGCCCGTTCAGGGTGGTTGCAAGTTTTTGGCTTTTGATTTTCAAATGCAATTTTCAAAACAAAACGTGTTTCACAAAAATGGAGCTGAAAAAGTTTTTAACTCAATTTTAAAACACTTTTACATTCATTTTGAAAATCAAGACAAAAAGGTTTTGTGAATTTGGTTTTTAGTTTTAAAAAACATTCTCACTACCACCACCACCTAGTGTTGTGAAAACCGGATCGATCATCGATCCGGTCAAAGTACTGGATTGATGGGTCAGTGGTCGAACCGGTGGATTACTAATTGATCCGCTTTGACCTGGTATATTTTAAAAAAAATTAAAAATAACATATAATATATCTAACAAAATATGACCAATCCATAATTCATACTCTAAAATTAAAATCAATCATGATCAAACTATAAATATTACATAATTATTTATTACTATAAATTATTTTGTTGGATATTATCATTAAATTACTAAGGAAACTCTTGTTATTTTTCACGGCTAAGTATAAAAGTTGTTGGAGGGCCATGAGCAAGTATGGTGAAGATGAATAAAGCACATAAATATTAAATCATATCAAGATCAAGATAATAACAATTAGCTATTATATTTTTGTCAACATCAAAATAATATTATAGGAGCATATTATTATATACTATTCAGTAATTAACTATTAACAATTTAATTAAAATATTATAGGAGTATATTATTATATTATATACTATTTAGAAATTAGCTTTTGTTATGGGTTTCAAATTTTAAATGGTACTATAGAAAGAAATCCAAATAACAACATTGTTACAAGAATTGTAAAAAAAAAAAAAACTCAAACAAAATCGGGTCACCGGTTGTGACCAAAATCTGGTCGGATCAAACCGGGTTGATCCGGGTCGATTGCATATATGGTTTGATAGTTAAACCGGACCGATTAGGACACCGGTTCCTGGTCGAACCTGTCCGACCAGTCGGTCCGGTCCGATTTTTACAACTATGCCACCACCACTACAACCACCACCATCACCACAATCACTACCACTACCACCTCCACAACCACCACCACTACCATTCTGCCACCACCACCATTCCACCACCGTCACTACCACCATTCTGTTGCCACCGCCGATGCCACCACGCCGCCGCCAAAGGTTTAATTTTATTTTTTTTTCGATATTTTTTTTATATTAGATTATTTCATAATAGAACAAGATAAGATAAAACAGTTGACTCATTTATTCATTTTCAATTTGCAACAACTTTTTGAAAACTAAAAGTGAAAAAGAATTGAAACAAAAAACTCAAAATAAAAATTGGTTTTGATTTTTAAAAATTTCAAAACTAAAAACGAAAACCACCCGAACGGGCCTAAGCTTGCGAACATGAATTGTGTTGAAATTGTTCTCTCTGTTCGAGCCATCAAATAAACCGTGCCGTGATTTCATTTTATCATTCTTTGAAGTGTATAGCTTCTCTTTCTTTGTGCATCATGTGTGCGTCATGCCTAGCTGGTCAAGTACGTATATCAACAAACAATTAATTGTTAATTGAACACTCACGTCTCAAGTCAATAGGCATATGGTCTTCTGACTTCTGTTACTATTCATAAAAAAAATGATTTAAATACATTTTTGTCCTTGTAATTTAGTATTTTTTTTCTTTTCGTCTTTATAATTTTTTTTTGTTTCAGTCCTTACAAATTATGTTTGTTTTATTTTTTATCCTTATATTGATTTAGATAGCGTTTTTTTCACTGTTCAAAGTGCTATCTAAACCACTATAAGGACGAAAAATAAAACAAACATAATTTGTAAGGACTAAAACAAAAAAACAAAAAAATCACAACAACAAAAAATAAAAAAATACTAAATTACAATGACCAAAAATGTATTTAAGCAAAAAAAATCTAAGAAATCAAATCAACTATGCGTTGCGGGGTGCAAAATTATGTTCATGTATGTGATTTATTAATGGAAATTGTTCTTTGTTACTAAATATATGACAGGAAAAAATAAGACGTCTAGCTCAGTATTGATTGACCAGAGCGTATAAGTTGTTGTAAATCTCTTAGTACATAGGTTAGATTCCTAAAATTTTAAAAAAAAAATATGGCACTTGTAATTTTTTGCTACCTTTAATTCTTATAGATTAAAAAAATATTATGGCACGAAAACCATATATAAAGCTTTACCTGTATTTTTCGTCAAATTACTAACATTACTTTTTTCTTTTTAATTCACATATAATCAATGCCGGCCCTAGGGTAGTTTGGAGGTGCAACCGCCCAGGGCCCATAGGTGCAACGGGCCAAAAAAAATTGAGATGACTCTAATATGAAGAGGGGAAAAAAATAATTATTTTGGCAACAACTTCATTTTGTCAGTATTTTCAAAACTCATTCAATTGCCAAATTTTAACTTATTCAAGTATTATGGGGCATAAATATGTTTTGTTGGGAGAGACAAAATTCACTTTGATGATCTTTATGCTTTGAAAGGAGCTAGACTTCGACGATCGGTTAAGAGATATTCTTAGTGAAAATAAAAAAAAAGACTAATAAAAGTTTAATTTTCACAAAAAAAAGTAAATATCTATTTACATTTAATATTTTGTAGGCTTAAATATGTTTTTGATCCTTCAAATTTGGGTCACTTTTGTTTTTGATCTCCCAAATTTAAATTTGTTTTTTAGTCTCTTAACTAGATTTTGACCCGTGCATTACACGGTATAAACATGATGTTTAAAAACTTTTATTTAGATTTTATATTGTATGTAATGTAATTTGTTATATTTTTCTCTTCATACTTTCATAAAAAATATTCATCCCCATTTATTATAAATTTTTTTCATGCTTTTCATGTTCGTAAAATAAAACAGTCAATAAATTATTTAAATTAGGAAAGAGACGATCATAAAAAATACATTTAAATTAAAATTATTATAATAAAAATATAATTTCACCATAATAATTTAAATATTAATGTAACTTCAAGTATATTGTTCATCCCGTAAATTAAGTGAAAATTTTTACTTACTTTTATAAAAAAAAAAACAAAAATTCATCACTATGTGTTATATTTTATATATAATTTTTATTTTAATATATTTGCATATACATATCAAAGGCCAAAAGAAAATTAAAATTTGTCTAGGTAGAAGAAAATCATGAATAATTTCTTTAAGTAAGAAGATAATAAATAAATTAATAAATATATGCTTAAAAATTAATTTTAGACACAAATTTTGCATGGAAAAAATAATAGCGATTATGCTTATTTAATTTGATTTTTGCTATGTAATTAAATATATATTAATTAGGTAAAAAAATTAACTTTGATTGGACAAAAATCTTTAGTAAAAAAGTTTATTCCTATGAATTCAATGTAAATTTTTTTACTTGTTTTTATAAAAAAATGTTCACCCTCACGTGTCATATTTTATACGGTAAGTTAAGTCTAAATTCTCTTGATACTTTCATGAAAAATATTCATCCTCATTTGTTTTTTTTTTTTTCATACTTTTTATGTTGTAAAATAAATCATTCAATAAATTATTTAAGTTAGGAAAGAGACAACCATAAAAAATACATTTAAATTAAAATTATTATAAGAAAAATATAATTTTACCATAATAATTTAGATATAATGTGATTTTAGGTAAATTGTTCACCCCTGTGAATTAAGTGAAAATTTTCTACTTGCTTTTATAAACAAAAATATCCATCCATGTGTGTTTTCGCTTATATAAAAAAATTTATTTTATTATAATGGCATATACATATCGATGTATAAAAGAAAATTAAAATTTGTCCAAGTAAAAGAAAATCTTAAATAATTTATTTATGTGAGAAGATAATAAATAAAAAATAAATAATTATTTATTTAAAAATTAACTTTAGAAGCTAATTTTGCGTGAAGAAAATAATAGTGATTATGTTAATTTAATTTGATTTTTGTTATGTAATTAAATTTATATTAATTATGTAAAATAAATTTTAGTTTTGATTGTACAAAAATCTCTAGTAAAAAAATTTATCCCGTGAATTCAGTGTAAATTTTTCTACTCATTTTTATTTTTATAAAAAATGTTTATCCTTGTTGTGTGTTATATTTTATATGGTAAGTTAAGTCTAATTTTCTTTTGATATTTTCATGAAAAATATTCATTCTCATTTGTTATATATTTTTTTCATACTTTCTATGACCTTAAATTAAATCATTCAATAAATTATTTAGGTCAGGAAAGAGGCATTCATAAAAAAAATACATTTAAATTAAAATTATTATAATAAAAAAATATAATTTCACTATAATAATTTAGATATTAATGTGATTTTAAGTAAATTGTTCATTCTCGTGAATTAAGTGGTAATTTTCTACTTGCTTTTATATAAAAAAAATCATCCCTATGTGTTTTCGTTTTTATATAATTTTTATTTTAATATATTGGCAAGTAAATATCAATGTATAAAACAAAATTAAAATTTGTCCAAGTAAAACAAAATCTTGAATAATTTATTTAATTGAGAAGATAAAAAATAAAAATGATTAATTATTTGCTTAAAAATTAATTTTGAATTTTGCTTGGAGAAAATAATAGTGATTAGTTTATTTAATTTGATTTTTGTTATGTAATTAAATATATATTAATTATGTAATAGAAATTTTAATTTTAATTGAACAAAAATCTTTAGTAAAAAACTTTATCCCTATGAATTTAGTATAAATATTTTTACTTCCTTTTATAAAAAAAGAAAAAAAGTATTCACCTCTGTGTGCTATATTTTATAGATGCTAGTGACACATCCAATCTAGCAAGTTATGTCTAAATTTCCTTTCATATTTTCAAGAAAAATATCCATCCCTATTTTTTATATTATTTTCATATTTTCTATGTTTGTAAAATAAAACGTGATTAATTGTGTTGGAATTGTTCTCTCTATTCGAGACATCAAATAAAACGTGATTTCACTATATCGTTCTTTGAAGTGTATAGCTTCTCTTTCTTTGTTCATCATGTGTGCATCATGCCTAGCTTGTCAAGTACGTATATCAACAAACAATTAATTGTGAATTGAACCCTCCTTATTAGGGTTGGCACCCCTTATGCTAGGGTAGGGTCCTTCATTTTTTTTGGCCCCCACACCCTAATTGGTGGGACCCACATATCCTAGGGTTAGGGTATTTTAGTGATTAGGGTCTTAAAGTTCCTAATCTTTGCTTAAGGTTAATTAATTGACACTAATTCATGTGCACTCTCATTATTTAATTACGAACTAGTTATTTCTAGGCTTTAATTAATAAAAATAGAATTTAATTAATTTTAATTTTCTTAATTAAAATTTTACATCACTAATTACTTTAAAACAATTTATTTTACGAATTAAAGTTATTACAACTCATAGTAAGCCATTTGTGCCATTAGAATGCTAATTTTCTATTCAATTCAAAAGTTCATCATATTTACCACAATGTCATTAATGAATGTCATTCCCTTAATTTGACCAAGTTTGACTTGTTTTTGACTTTGGATTGACTAAACTTAGTCTTAATTTAAGCCTAAACTTAGTTTAAATTAATTATTTTTGTTATTTCTAAGTCACTTCTATTTACTATCATTTTTCTTCACAGAGAATATATTTTTCCTTATTTATAACACTATCACGCAATAATTCTACACAATCATCTATTTTATTCTGAGTTGAAATTTTGAGAGTGTTACATCATCCATGTAAAGTTATAATGTCTTCCAAACAAATCAAAATTTTATACCATCATCCAAACAAATCATAATGTATGATAAGTTTATTAACTTTTACAATAACTAACTTAAAAGTCATATCAATAATGATTTCTGATTTATTGTGTTCCTGCCTAAGGGTAACAAGGTAATCTCCTTCTGTTGCCGTCTTCCTTCCAAGGTCTTCTGCGGGCGTCCGAATCCTTCTATATGAAAAGAAGGGTGGGTACCTATAAAAGGCACTCCAACGTTCAAGTCAGCTTTTCGGCTCAGATCATTTAATAAGTGTAATAAATGAGGACAAAAAGTACCGTACTTCGAGGGTCGTACTTCTTTTTATACTTATTTTATTGGGCTTGGACTTTTATGGGCCCGGATTATCTCTTAATGATTTACCAGTGTTAATTAAGGTGGCTTAGTTACCTTCTAATCTTTGGTTGCCTTAGTAATACCTTTTTAGTGGGATTTATCTTGTCTGAATACTTTTCATAGCATCCGGTCATCATGACACCGAATACCCTTTTAGCGTGCAGGTTCTTCGACTATTTCATAAGTTTATGGCTTATCCGGCATAAGGAGTATTCAGCTAGCTTCTTATCGAATACTTATATGTTGTGAAGGGTATTCGACTAATTGTATAGCCGAATACCCCTCTGGTATAGATTGACAGTGTAAAAAATTTTAAACTAACTAAGCATAGCCATTAAATTCATTTATTATTGTATTCATTTCAATATGAATATATTTTATTAGGCATAAATAACATTTTGGTCCCTATAAAATAGTTTTTTTAGTCCTTTAAAGATTTTTGTTTTGATTTTAGTCCTTTAAAGATTTTTTTTGTTTTAGTCCTTTAAAGATTTTTTTTTTGTTTTAGTCTTTTAAAGTTTTTTTTTGTTTTAGTTCCTGTTGTCAAGTAACAACATTAAACAATGACGTAACAACAACGTTGACAGCTCATTGACTTGCCACATCATCAAGAAGTGTGACATGACAATTTTTTTGGTAAACTATGTTTTCAAATCCTCATCTGTTCAAAACAGTTAATAACATCAAGCTAGTTGATGAAGGATTAAAAAAATATATGTGACTGTCTTATAAGACTCTTTGATAACGTGACAAGTAAATAGGCTGTCAATGTCGTTGTTATGTCATCCGTTAACGCTGTTACCTGACATCATGGACTAAAACCAAAAAAATTTAAATCATTAAAGGACTAATATATATATATATATATATATATATATATATATATATATATATATATATATATATATATATATCCTATTTTATAGGGACCAAAAGGTTATTTAAGCCGCCTTTAAAAAAAAAAGGTTATTTAAGCTTTTTTTTTTTATAGTGTCTTCTTACCCAAATTTCTTGATTTTTTTTTTCTAAACAAATTTATTTTCTATACCTAATTAATTTAGATTCTTTTAGATGATAAGATATTAAAGTTGATTTTTGCGTTTGTTTCTATTTTATCCATGTAAATTGATTTTGGATTCTAATTTGTTTTTAATTATTTTTAATTCATTGTTATAATAATTTTAATATAATTTTTTACCTACAATTTTAATTTAAATCTATATTTAAATTGATTTAGATATTAGTTGTATTTTATTGTTTTTTAAATAAAATAGATAATTTTATCTACTAAGTACATGGAAAATAAAAGCCAATTAAAGATACAAATGAATGAAGATAATAATCTTATTTAAATTATTTTAAAATCAATAATTTATACCAAATTAAATTATTTAAAAAATTGTTATATTTGAAAATTCTAAAGATAAAAATTTCACAAAAAATTTCCATAAAAATGTATTATATTTCAAAATACAAATAGGTTTGCAACTTCTACATGCATTTACTAAATTTTGTGACTCCTAGACTGAAGTTGGGCACCACCATTCAATTAATTGTGCCTTAAAGGGTTTTATTTTATTTGCTAAGAGTGTGATTTATTTGTTTAGGATTATTTTAGGATTTGACGTAAGATAAAAGTGAAAATAATTTAACAAGAAAAATATTAAGAAATACTATTATTTATATTTCAGTAAGCCTTATCTAGGTTTTATTTTTTTATAGTGCTTATTACACACATTATAATTATTAAATAATCTAATATATATTTATTTTATTATAGTAATTTTTTTTTTTGTGTGTGTGTGTATATATATATATATATATATATATATATATATATATGAGATTTGTTACCAGTGGTGGCCCTGAGCACAGTCAAGGTGGACGACCGCCCAGGGCGCCATCTTTATAGGGGCACCAATTTTTTTATTTCATCTATATAAATATTAAAATAATTTTTTTTATATAATGTTATAATTAATGTAGCAATTCCAATGTGGCCTTGAAGAACAGTTTTGTTTTCTGTTCAGTTGGTTCGCAAAATGTAAAAAGAGATAAATTAAGAATATAAAAGAAAACAATAAAAGTTGAAACGTCTCTAAAACATGATCATTCTTATGATCTTGATGGTGAAATTTTATTTAAAGAATTAAAAGTCATCATTAGAGAGGTTTTAGTTTTAACAATTGACTCAAAATCAAGTTTTATCATATTGAGTTGAAGAAATTTAATTGTTTTCCTAATGCATATACAATTGATAGAATAATATTAACTATTCATGTTATTACTGCATCTACTAAAAGAAGTTTATCAAAATTGAAAATGTTAAAATCTTATTTGCAATCTACTATGCCACATGGTAGATTGAATAGTTTTCCTTTGATTTTTATCCAAAATTATTTTTTAAAGAATCTTGACTATGAATAGATTATTAATGAGTTTTGCAACAAAAAATGCGAGGACAATATTTAAATGATTATGAGGGCATAATTAATTTTTTTTATATCTTTTTGTATATTTCATATTTCATATAACTAATTTTTCATGTTTTTTCAATAAAATAAGAGATTATAAAAATTATTATAAATTACCCTCTCGTTCATTATTCACTTGGGCATCACACGGGTTCATATTCTAGTTCAAGTATATTTTTTAATTTTTAAATTTTCAAGTATATGACAATTGACTATATTTTTAAATTTTTCCACTAAAGTTCCGTTAATTTTTGTTAAAAAATTATTACCAAAATATCATTTATACTCTATTTTTTTTGTACTCATGACATTAGTGCGGAGTATCCACCAATTTTACTGATAACTAATCACTGTCAGAAAACTTGGCTGGAAATATCATTTATACTCTTCTCGATTGACAAATTCAAACTGTAACACTGTGGTTCTTCGTAAGGTATTATAAGTGATTGATAAATACCGCAAGAGAAAATTAAATTTAGATTATGTCGATTGATATAATAATTAACTTAAGCTCTATGTTTTGTTATATGTCATAGTGATATTGTGAGATTTTTGGAACTTTTACGTGAGTTTCGTAAGTTGTAATAAATAAATAAAAAAAATAAGAGAAGGGGGTGTCCTTAGAGGAACGGTGGATGCAAATAACAAAACTTTTATCCCAAATAATAACGTGCACAACCTTCTTTCTTTCTCTGATTCTCTTCATTCTTCCTTTCTCTTCTCCTCTTTCCCCGATCCCTCCTTCTCATAGAGTCTTCTCAAGCTTGAGGCTTGAGTTCTTCATGGGTGGTGGATCCTTCTTCTTCCTCCCTTGAGCTTGGGTGAGCTCCAATGGAAGTTTTATTCCATGGGTGTGGTGAGTTGGTGATGTTATTTGGAGGAAAACCACTTGAGTGGGGCTTAGGATCTCTTGTTCCATCTTCTTCTTCAAAGAGTCTAGCATGGGAAAGCTTGTAAGGTAAGGGAAGCTCACTTTCTCCTTTTGTTTTATAATGAATTTTGAGTTATTTTGTTGGGGTTTAGTGTTTAGAAGCTTAAGGAATGATTATTGATGTGTTTATTTTGAGTTTGGATGCTTGGGTAGCCATTAAAAGGGTTGAAAGCTCAGATTTTTGAAGAAATGTTGTAGCAGAATTCGCAGTTTTAGCTTAAGCTAAAATTTGTAGCTCAAGCTAAATTTCGGTAGAATTGGGTCTTCACGAATTTAGCTGAAGCTAAAATTTTGAGCTCAAGCTAAACTTCGATAGAATTGGGACCTAAATTTTCTAGCTAAATTAAGGTAACTTTTTGGCTTAAGCTAAAATTTCTAGCTTAAGCTAAATTAAGGCAGAATGTTTTATTTTATCCTAAATGCTTTCTTGAGAGTTTCCAAAACAATTCCAAGTGCATATAAAATGATATTATGAGTTTTTATAATTATGTTAAAGTTGATTATAAGTTGAGATGATGTAATTCATATTAATATACGGTTTTGGTGAGATGATTATAAGAATTCAAAGTGTGGAAAGTTTTACTTGCTTAGGGAACTGGGGATGGGTTCATAAATGTGATGAGTACATGAATAGTGAATGAATGATATGATGGATGTTATGTGATTGTTTGAGATATGATTATCGAAATAGGAATGTAGATACTATTAATCTTATAAATGTTTAAGCAAATGTAGTAAGTTTATCTTTAAGAAAATGTCTTTATTGTTGAGATTATCCTGTTATTGATATATATATTTTGATGAGATGATTGCACAGTAAGTGCGTTGGTGTGCACAGTTGGTGCACAGCCATATGAGTAGGCACGTAAGTTGAGGGCGTCCAGGTGGACTCTCAACCTAGTGTCGGAGGTTTTCGTGGTGGCCAACGGTGGGCCTATAGAATAGCCAAGTGGGCGAATTCCTAGATGTAAGGTTTTGCAAACTTTACAGAGGTAAGCCAATACCCACACTTGTCTATATTCGATTAAATCCACACTTCCTCCACAGGGTAGCTCAAGGGACTCCCTGAATGGTCAAAGGTGAGACTATGGTAGGGGATGGGGCCTATGAGGACCGCTCATATGATGTTGAAACTCCATGGAGTAGAGTCAGTGTTTGAGGTTTAAAGTTTCTTAGTGGCTGTTGGTCTGTGACAATTGTGATGATTGATTTATGATAAGACTTTCTATAGTTGATGTACTATAGTGATTGAGAATTTATGATGGTTTATGTTGATAATGGATATTTGAACTATGTTGTTGATGATAGGTTGAGTATATGGGATTTCTTATGACGAGTTAAATGTACATGTATTCTTTCTTTTAAAATACCAAGTTTTAACGTTGAGAAAATTATATATATGTATCTTGATGTTTTTATTTAATAGCAATTTGTATTTAAGTGTGTTTATTCTAGTAAGCTTACCCTTGCGTGTGGCACATGTGGTTGTGACTGTGATGATCTCGGACATCGTGTTCGGGGGAGCAGATGATTTTTAGGTAGATCTTTTTCTTGGAGATTTTGTGGATAGAGCGTACGAGGGATTGAAGACATTATCATTTCTTTCTCTTTCTTTGTTTGGTCTTATGTATAAAATGAACCAGTTAGGGATATTGTGTATTTATCATGTGAAAAGATATATGTACACATAGTTTTATTTAGTTAAACTTTGTATAAGAGATGTTTATAAATTGAGCTTTAAATTTTATATGTTGGTTTTGGAAATCGTGAAAAATTCTCCAATATTTTATCAATAAACTAATTAGAGAGTTTTTTTAATTTAATGAAATAAAATCTTTAGTATAACAAATTTATAACGAAGATGGGTCGTTACACAAACATATTATACACTTTACTCTTTTTTTGTCATAATTTTATAACTAGAATATCCTTTTTACTCTCTTACCTTGATATTTAACTATTACGTTTTTTTTTCTTTCTCTTTTTCTTATTTTAAAGTTTATAGTTTTCTCTTTTAATAGATAAAAATACATCAAAATTTTCACTATTTTTGCATTTTCTATAAAAAAAATATAATAATTTTTATTAAAGAGTAATTTTTTGACCTGAAAAGCATTTAATTTGTTAATTATCATATTGTTTGCACGTGGCAAACTCCTACTTAATCTTGTACCCAAAAAATCTTTGCCCTTTACTACCTTTCTGGAATTTCCAAGAACAAAATTGTTCTCTTTATTCGAGACATAAAAAAATAAAAAAAACGTGATTTCACTTGCTTGTCAATTCGTATTTGGGCAAGTCATCAGCTCTAGCTGTTGTTCTTTGACGTGTATGGTCTTCTGTTCATTATTTTCGGTACAAGAAATCAAATACCAACAAGGTCCAGTTGAAAGCAGGGATTTCCCCTAAAAAATTTCAATTATAATTTTTTATATGCATATTAGGTAATTATTTTACTTGGTATTTTTATTTAGTCTTTTTATTTGGAATTTGACTGTAAAATTTTAATAATTAAGTGTTGTTTATTTTTTCTATTTTTTGATAGAATTTATTCCTTTTTATAGTTTTAATTGTGGAGATAATATATTTTTTTCTTTTTTTGAGTACCATTTATTTTTTGTTTTAATAATCTTTTCTTTTTACAATCCATTATTTCTATTTCAAAAGTTACAAATGACTGTATTTGTAATCAAATGACTTTATTAATATTTTTTATATTGATTTAATAATTAAATGTTATTTATTAACCTTTACTAATGAGATGAGGCAAACTTGACAACTTGAATATTAAGACATATCAATAAATATTATTTATTTCCTATCACTATTTATTGTCATATTCTCTTTAATTTTCTCGTTTTGTGTTTGCTCTCCACTTCTTCTTGCTATTGTTTGTGAGGTTCTACTATTGTTTTGGTCTCGAGAGTATGAGTTCAAACATGTCGTTGTGTAAACCTTAGAAAAGCAATCTGGATATCGGGTTACACCAGAGATCTACCAAAATTTGCTTTCAAAACATTATTAAACACATTCTTCTTCTTCTTCTTCTTCTTCTTCTTCTTCTTTGTCAACACCCAATTTTGTCATATCTCTCTAATTATTTCTGTTTTAATAAAAATAAATAAATAAATTTTCTTTTTACTTCCAAATTTGGGCCAGTAGGAATAAAAATGCTTTGGGCCAACAGCTTAAATCCACAATGTCCATATATAACCGAATCTAACATAGTTTATGATCAACTCAGACCCAAAACAAAAAAAAACACAACAAACAGAACCAAAAAGAAAATAAAATAAAAAATAAACAAAAGCAAAAAGGAAAAGGGAATCGTGCTTAAACCCTCCTCCCAGCTAGCTCTCTTCACTGAGGCCACCAGCAGGCCTCTTCCTTTCCAGCTAGTCCTAAAACACAGCCACCAACAAGCTTCCTGAAATCCAGCTCCTGATGGATTTGTCCCCAAAAAGCATGAATCTGTAGGTTGAGCTACCTTGGTTGAGGGGTTCAGAGCATGAGTGTATAAATACTGCAGTTGTTAATGAAGAGGGGGTTAGCAGAATTTTCTGAGGAGTCCATAATAGGACTCTATTTGTGCGGAGAAGAAGAGGGAGTTGAAGGTGAAGAGAAGGGTTACCTGACCACACAAACTGCTTCAGAAGTAGCTCTAGCATTTTGGGTTGGGGCTTGAAGATTGGCACACTGCAGGTAACCCCTTCGTTTGTGGGCGTTGCTTCATTCTCTACTCCCCTCTTCCTCTCGTGTGTTTCTTTCTTCTTCGCATCATAATAATGCTTGCTTTGTGATGTAATATTTGCTTCTCTTACTATCGTTTCTGTTCATGCCCTGATCATCATCGATAAACATTTTGTGAATGTCTGTTATATAATAATTAATAAAAGATCAAGGGAAGATGCCCTACCTTTGTGTGATTGTTCTAATAAGCAACTGATAATGCCACAAGATCCAAAGCCAGTTGCTCCAGTACCCTCATAAACCACCGTAAGCCCCGTCGATTCTGTAGCGACCACTGCATCACTTCCGTTCATCCCGTAAAGCTCTGTCTCAAAAGAACCCACCACCCGAACCAAACCCAGCAAATCCAACAACCCCAACACCACGAACTCAAGCCTATCCCCTCACAAATCCCAAATCCAGAAGCCCCTAAACTAGATCTGCAACAAAATCCAACAAGAGAAAAAAAAAAAAGCAACAACCCGTATGCCGTGGATCTTCAATCGCGGCACCACCCTTCACCATCGCAAATCGTTCCTATGATCTGAGTTCGAAGCCCGAATCACCCTTCTGCATCATCTTCACACTTCGTTCCTAACACCGCAACCCAGATCCAGAGCCAAAGCTGCGGTGGTTGCGTCTTGCCACCTTTGTGACACTGTCGTCGCCGGCACTGATGCGTGCTTAAAGTGTGGCTCCCGTGAGTTTCGTGTTGGTGCGCAAGGTAAGGAACCCCCAGGCGCTGTCACCTGCGACCAACACGAACCCAAAATCACACCATCACAGCCCCGTACGGAAGCTGAACTTTCGACCCTCTTTTCCTCTCAAGTGCGGCTCCGTTTCTCGTTCTCTTCTCTTCGTTCTTTAATTTCGATATGCTTTGAACAATGGGCAAAAAGCCCCTTTTGATTCACGTTGAAAGAGGGGAGAAGCTTCCTGAAGCCCCTTCCTTTTGGTTTTCACGAAATTATCCTTTTTATTTATCATTACAAGCTTTTATTCAGAACCCAAATCTGCACTTGTTTTTCCTTTCTTTGTTCCGCACGGGCTCGGCCCATTTATTTTTTTCCTTGTTTTGTCCGTTTGACTTTTGACATGATATGATAAGTTTTTGTTTTTTTAAAAAAAATATTAAAAAGAACATAATGGAACATTTCTTGTACATGGCCTTTTATTCACGTGATGATCAGTGAAGTGATTTTAACGACGTGAACTTTTTTCCCAATGGAATGCTCCACCTGTAATGAAATAATACTAATAGTTATGTTACAATTTAGTAAAATGATATTTTACAATCAAATAATTATAACTTAATAGATATTAATGAAACTTATTTTTAGAAAAAGGATTAACTGGATGTGACATCCTCTTAATATTGAAATTTTAAGGTACAAGTTGTTACAGCTTGATATCTTAAATTTTTTCTCTAAAATAAAATATTAACACGAAATTAGTTTGCTTCAAGAATAAAATTTCTAAATAGATTGACTTGGGTGTACACCTCTGTCAGTCTTATATTTTTAGGACCTATGAGTTGTGATAGCTCAGAAATCCTAAATGTAAAAAATAAGAATAAAAATAAAAAAAAATATATCAACACGCAAATATTTTCTATCCCAAAGAACTACGTAACTCTGAATTCTCCATTGCACCTGGGGATACGTAGGAGCAGGAAATCACTCCTGTCGAGCTAAAAAATAAATAAATAAAAAATATTAACTCTTCTTTTTTATAATAGTAATAATATTAATAATAAAATTGTCATAGAAATAATAAAATAAACTTTTGTTTTTTAATTAGTTTTTGGTGAGATAAATACTTTTAAAGTCATAAATAATTTGCTTAATTAATTAGAGGTAACCGTTTTAGGACGGATGTTGTAGGGTGCTAATACCTTCCCTACGCGTAACCGACTCCCGAACTCATATTTGGTTCCAAAGGCCATTCTTTTCTTTAAAGATTTTTTCCAATGTTTTTCTTAATAAATATTGGTGGCGACTCCTATGTTTGTTTTTTTAAAACTCTTATTTTTCGTCGTCCCGCCGCGACCTTAGTTGCGACATTCTTTTTCTTCTATATTTTTTCGATAAAAAATATTGTTAACCTATATACTATTCTTTATTACAAATCCACGAAGGTTCTTAATAATATGTGAAATGATAATTGGCATTTGTAATATTCGGTTTTTACAAAAAAAAGAATTTTAGATTGTCGTATGTATAAATATATTTTTCTATTATATATTTTTAGATTATTTTAAAAAAACATATAATTATATTTTTTTTTTATATAAATTTTGATGTTTATATGTTTATTGGATGACTTTAGTTTTATAATTTCCCCCTCCCCCAAACGGCCCAACCTGGCTGCGTCCCTAGTTGATAGATAGTTGTGTTTCTTAAGTATATTGACAGGAGTTCGATTTTCTAATCATGCGTATGGATAAGACTTTGTTTGAAGAGGTAAAATCTACTTCAGTAATCTCTATGCCTTGGAGGATTAGTCACGTGGTGTCTAGCTGTGGGAAATATCTTTTAGGGTGCAAAATTATGTTCATATGTGTGTTTCTGTGTGATTTATTAATATGTACATCCATTTATTTATTTATTAAAAGAAATATTTTAGTAATATATATATATATACACACACACATTAAGTGTATTAAAAGATAATTAAATTTTAGTAAGATCTTTTTTCCAAAAAAAAAAATATATTCTTTAGTAAATTTTATAAATATTTGCTAATGTACACTTACTTATTTTTCAAAAATGTAAATTACATTCTCTTTTCTTGACTCATCAGAGAAACGTAAGTATTACATTACACTATCTTTCCATCTTATGTTAAAATATATAATCTCACCATTTTTTCCTTTAATAGATAAAAATACATAACATTTTCCCTATTTTTGTATTTTCTATAAAAATCTAATAATTCCTATTAAAGAATATTTTTTGACCAGAAAATCATTTGTCAGTATATTTGGGCTTTTTTTTACAAAAATATATGTTACTAAATTATTTAATTTTTATAATATATTTTTTTATCATAAATTATTTCTCTATTGAGCATTATTTTTAGCCTTTTTATACATTACTAACAACAGATTTGATTAAACATTTTGTGATATCTAATAACGTTAATGTGTAGAAAGGAAACAATGTTAGGATATGGAGTGAGTGAAAAGTAACTTAGAAAAGTGAGATCGAAGAGTAAAAGGAAGAGTAACAAGGCCAATGAGAGACAACGTGAGAGAGAAAAAGGGAAAGTAAATAATCAAATATAAAATATTAATTAATATTTTATAGAAATAAAAAGACATGATTATCTTGTATTTAAAGTTGTATACTAAATTGAAAAATATAAAATATTAAATGTGCTAACTATTGATTCAAAACTATGCCTTTTGACTTTAAGATTGTTGGGCAACCTATCAACCCATGATGAACAAAGTCTAGGTTGTCATTCATGGGTTAACTCACTTTAACTCACTTATATATGTAGTCGAGGTCATCATCATTTTCATGTAGATTAGAAAGCCCATCTTTCATATGATGAGTGTTGATCTTTAATCTAATAACCAATTTGTGGAGTGAGGAGATGAACTTGTTAGAGGGAGAAAAAAAAAAGAGAGAGAAATAAGCACTAGTAATGGAGAGGTCGTGATGTAGCAGAAGATTGCAGTTAGGTACAATTGACAGGCCAATTCTACAGTGGGAAACTTTACCAAATTTTTCACCATGGGAAACAAAATATGATGCGTTAGATATGAATTCTTTATAATCAACGGTTAAAATAAGTGAAGACTACCGTAGGAATAAATACACCGGAATATATTAAAAAAAACATTTTCATATTTTCTTTTTCTTTTTCTCCCGGTCATCACTGTGCCACCGTCGTCATCTCCTTCTTCCCGTTCCGATGGCAAGGCTAAACTGAACAAAAGCTGAAGTAAGAATTCATATTCACACCACCGGTGGAACCAGTTCGAAGAGAGGGAAGCCCTGACGGAAGGAATTGGAGATTTTCCAGCGACGAAGTGCAATTCTTAGCGTCCTCTTGGAACCAGTCCGTGGCGGAAACCACGTTCGGCATCGAGGACGAAATCCTATAGCTCCAAAGCACGTTCGAGTTGTCGTCCACGGACCTCGACAAGGTTCCGCTGTAGTTCCTCGGATCGGTGTACGTTTCGGCTTCTCCGTCGTCGGCTCCGAACCCGCTCAGATCGTCGTCGGAGTCATCGTCAGAGTCGGCAAGAGGTTTGCGGCGGAGCTCGACTCATCGGAAACGGGAAGAAGGAGATGACGACCGGGAGAAAAAGAAAATATGAAAATGTTTTTTTTAAGATATTCCGGTGTATTTATTCCTACGGTTGTCTTCACTTATTTTAACCGTTGATTATAAAGAATTCATATCTAACGCATCATATTTTGTTTTCCACGATGGAAAATTTGGTGAAGTTTCCCTCCGTAGAATTGCCCACAATTGACATGTAGCTCTAGAATTCTTCCTTGTAGATTTAGTCCTCTGAAGAGTCAATATGGGTGTGAAGAATGCAAGGATGGAAAGCTCGTAGAAAATTGGGAGGGTTCATACAGGGCCAATAAAATTAACACTGGGCCTACTCCCTCAAGGCACTCACTAGCCTCCTTATGCCACAAACATGGAAGGTGGCTAAGTTGAAATTATATTATAATTAGGCCTTATCTAATAAACTTCTTCGTAAACACTTATAAAAGAAAGAAAACAAGAAGGTAAAATAAATTGAGAGTTTAAATGTAATTTTGGTTATTCTATTTTGCACAATTCATAATTTTGATCCCCTATTTTAAAATAGAGATATTTAGGCTCTCAGTTTTATAAAATCCGTAATTTTGGTCATTCCGTCAAATTGGAAGTGTTGACCATTAAAATATTAACGTTGATTTTGATGTGACCTAAATATAGTGACATGACACAATATTATTTATTTATTTTTTAATTATTTCAATACCGAGTAGATAAAAAGATGAAAAATATATTTTAAAAAAAAGTAAAATAATTTATTTTAATGGCTAGAGTAATCGTAAGTCTTAATATAAAAATCACATGTCTTAATCATCTATTTATTATATAATAAAAAAAATTATCTAACTGGACACGTGTCATATTCTGATATGTTACTTTTCCATTTTTCCCGCGCAACTTTCATGGCTGGCGCACTTCTTTTTTTCTTTTCCCCACCGTCCGTCTCTCTCCATCTCTCGAGTACGTCTATGGTCCATCTGTTTCGTAACGTAAGCAATATGCTATCACATTGCTTCTTCTGTTTTTCAGTATCATGGGCCTCATGGCCCATCCAAAATGTTCTCTAAAGATTTTTTTCCAAACACTTGTCACCAAATTGATTCTTCACTATTATAATTGATGAATTTTTACTTAATTCAAGTACATTAAATTATTTTATAGTTTGTTATATTTTATTAATAATAAAGGGTCTATCAACTTTTTTTAGTTTTTATTATAGTATTAATCTTTTTTAAATGTTTCAGATTGGGTTATTAAAAAATTTGGATAAATTTATTAAACTTGAAAACTTAAATTAAACCAATTAAACTGATTTGATTTAATTTAATTTATATGGTTAAGTTTAAAATCAACCAAATTAACTTTATCAAAACAAAATTTAACCAAGACAATGAAATTTGATTAAGTATCAGTTTTGTGATTTAAATTTTATAACCTATTATTCAAATTATTTAATTCAAACTCTTTATTTTTTTTCTCATGCATTTATTGTCTCCTTTGAATCTGTGGTTGATTTTTTACCGCTCCATAAGAAAAATACAAAAACACCTGCCATGTGAGTGAACATGAAACCTCTCCATCTTCAACAAGAAAATTTACCATTGAACTAGAATATACATTTTGGTATTAAATTCAAATATAACATTTATTATTATTATTATTATTATTATTATTATTATTATTATTATTATTATTATTATTATTATTATTATTATGTTCCTATCATTTATTTATAAGAAATGCTAACAACATACTCTCTAATACATCTTTTATTTTTATATGTTAAAATTATTATTTACTTCCTCCAAATTTAAATATAAGCAAAAATATTTACTTTCACGCTGATTAAGGATATTGGTTAAGTTCATTTAATTTTCTTGATTTCATACAAAAAAAAATACAATTCCTAAACTACCCCTAATCATATTTAATGGAGACGATGATCACATTTGAATTAACTTAAGGATATTTTTGGAATAATGGCATTAAATAGAATTGAATTTTTTAAATTTTGCTTATATTTCAGTCCATCAAACTTGGACATTTCTTCTTATATTTGAGTCCAGAGTAGTATTTTCTTAAAGAGAAATACTAACAACATTCTCTTTAACACTCTCTTTATTATAGACTTAATTTTATTAGAAATCACAAATCTTGGTGGGTCTCATTTCTAATAATCTAGGAGGAAGAATCATTAAATGGGAAGTAAGAGCTATCAAACGAGCGACCAAGACATTTTAAAAAATCTAATATCATATTCTTTTTCAGTTGTTCATGAGACTCATTTTCATGCAATTTTTATCATGTTTATGATTCTTTTTGGTTCGATCATCAACTTGGTTTCATAGTTTTTATGTAATTGAATCTAATGGATTAATTTTCAAGTCTTGAATTAGCAAAAAAAAATGTTCAAAATCTTGTCACAAAATTAAAAATGATCATTGTTTCAGAAGAAGTAAATTGAATCAAATTTAAAAGATAAAAAACCAAATTGAATTTCTTAAAAGATAAAAAACTTACTTGAATTTAAACAAAAAGATAAAAGAAAAACTAAAAATATTTTAGCATTTTTTATATATTTAACAATTGTCTCCTTATATATATATATATATATATATATATATATATATATATATATATATATATATATATAAATGAATAAGTCTGTTTGTGCTCTCATTGCTCTACTCTCTCCACTCTCCCTCACATTCACTCTCATTTGAATACTATTCTCCCATGAAGTGATGTAGTTCACTCTCCTGACATTCATCTGGTTCTTCTACTTTTCATAAAATTTCTCTTATCAATTTCTATAACTACTTACATTTACAATATTTCTATAACTATCTCCATTCACTTTTTTATCTGATGCTATTTTTTTAATATTTATTTTATCAGTTTTTCTAACTCTAATTTTAACTCTGAAGATTTCTCTCTTTCATCAATAATTTTAAATATTTAATTCACTCTACTTTTCAATTTTCAAAGTTAACATTAAAAAAATTAAAGTTACATCGTTATATCTTCACTTATTTTTTTTAAATTTTACAATTTCTAATTTCTTTTATAATTATCTCTTTTTTTAAAACTTCTTTCGATGTGCTATATAATTCTTTTTTTCTTCAAATTTTATAGTCTCTAATCTTTTGGACTTTTTTTAATATTTCTTTTATATGTTTTTTTTTTAAATCTCTTATCAATTTCTGTAGCTACCCACACTCATAATATTTCTATAACTATTTCTATTCACTTCTTTATCTAATGCTATTTTTTTAATATTTATTTTTTCAGTTTTTCCAACTCTATTTTTTAACTATGAAGAATTTCTCGATGTGTTATATAATCTTTTTCTTTATTTCAAATTTCTTTTTTATTGACTATATAAATAAGGTAGTAAAAATTTAAATAAGCCTGTGCATTGCACGGGCTAAAACACTAGTTTATTTTAAATTAGTCTCACATCACTGAAGCACATGTCACGTCGTAGTCAACGTTAATCTCTTAATGATCAACATTTCTAATTTGATAGAACATAGAAGGACCAAAATCACAAAATTTACAAAATTGGAAGACTTAATGTCTTTATTTTAAAATAGAGGAACTAAAATTGTAGATGGTACAAAATAGGAGGATCAAAATTACATTTAAACCTAAATTGAGCTTCACCTATAAGCTGAATCAACTTATGCACTTCAGCTTTTTGAGAAGTTAGATGAGAGAGTTAAAGTTAAGTGCATAAAATGATTTTGGCTCATAAGAGAAGCACAATTCATTTTATCTTCTATTTTTTTCTCCTAATAAGTATTCACGAAGAAGTTTATTCAAACATGACCTTAGTCCATTTGTACATTTAGTCAAATTAATTTTGTTAAGTATAAGATTTAACTATTATTAATAATACAAGTGTGCATTATTTGTCTTTATATTAAATTTGTAGAATACTTTTTATGATGCTACTTTCTCTGAATCAAATATAGACAAATCTCATACTTGTCTAACCAACAAGTCATTGCAAGTCACGTCGACTTTGCATCCATCCAAAGTCATAATACGCTTCATCCAAATAATTTTTAGGGATTTTTGAATTGTCATAAAATAATTCGCTACAAACCATAATAAAATAATTAAAAAAATTAACATTATATCATCATTTAATAGTTATATTTAACAGTTGGAACTAAAAATGTTAACGAGACAAAAGTTCAAAAATTAAGACCGGTCAAAATTTTGGTTAGGAACAAAAAATTCTTAATTTTTTTAATTTTAAAAATTAATATTAAATTATATATTCAAACCACATAAAACATTTTTAACCTTCTCATTTATTTGTTTTTCTCTCAAAACAAAATTCTTTCTATTTTATTAAATCTCTTAAACAAAACATTTTATTTTATTGAGTCAACTATTCCTTAATAAAGCAATACGACTGTGAATTAAAATTTTATAAACTTCAGATCGAAAATTAAAATGTCAACTTTAATTGAGTTAAGTGAATATTTGAGAATGGATTGTTTTTAAAATATACCAACGGTGGTTAATTTGTATACATGATCTATGTGATTTTAAGAAAATATTATCTAATTGAAAGTTATTGAAAGTTATTGAATGGTGTAATAGTTGTTCAAGTAACACCGGTATAATTTGATCCCTCCTGGTGTAATAGTTGTTTACACCGGTGCAATTTGATCCCTCCTCTATATATATATTTATGAGGAGAGATCAAATTACACCGGTGTAACTTGAACAACTATTACATCATTCAATAACTTGATATAGAATGTGATTTTTATCGATCCAATAGTTGAATTATATCTACATATTACCAAGATTGTCTGTACCAAATTTTGTCAAAATAGAACAACAACAAGAGGGTAATCAAAAGATCCATATTTTAGTATATTTTGAAAATGTTATATTACGTCGATTTTAATCTATATGAATGAGGTAGCAAATAATTTTGGATTAATATGAAATTTTGTATACATGATCTATGTGAAATGAACTTTCAATCTAACGGTCGGTTTTAAGAAAATATTATCCCATTGAAAGTTATTGAATGGTGTAATAGTTGTTCAAGTTATACCGGTGTAATTTGATCCTCTTCTATATATATATGAGTAGGGATCGAATTACACCGGTGTAACTTGATCAACTATTACACCACTCAATATTCAATAACATGATATAAAATATATTTTTTATCGGTCCAACCGTTGAATTATATCTACATATTACCAAGATTGTCTGTGTCATATTTTGTCAAAATTGAACAATAATAAGAAGGTAATCAAATGTTTCATATTTTAGTATATTTTGAAAAGTTTATATTACGTCGATTTTAATCTATATGAATGAGGTAACAAATAATTTTGGATTAAAATGAAAATTTGTATATATATGATCTATATGAAAGGAACTTTCACTCCAACGGTAGGTTTTAAAAAAATATTATCTAATTGAAAGTTATTAAATAATGTAACAGTTGATCAAAGTTACACTTGTGTAGTTTGATCCCTCCTCATATATATATATATATATATATATATATATATTTTCAATACTACTATTGTCATTTTTTTTATCGATAAATGTTAGTTGTTAATTATTAGTTTTTGTTAGCAGAGGGATTCGAACCCACAACCTCTCCCTCCTTTCCTTCTCGTCATTAATACTCTTTTCTTTCTTTCTTCTAATTGTTTGTTAGTATAATTAATTTAATTTAAAAATAATTAATGTAAGAGACGTTATGAATTGAATCTTATCAAAACGAACAAGCTGCACTTCTAATTTAGGTAATATAAATAGAAATGAATACTCGAACCAAAATCAATTTAATTATCTGATATTCTGATATATGACACGTTGCTGTCCGGTAATCAACTTAATTTTTTTGAAAAATAAAAAATAAATACATACCTGCTCGAGTTGTCACTGAACGCTCCTATCTCCATGACAGCTTTACATGAGTAACAACTTACAATAAGTTAACACTTCTACTTCCAAATTAGTCAAAATACAATGCCACATCCAAGGTCTCTCTCAAACTTATATCTCCATGGCATCTCCAACCTGCAGGTTGTTTCAAGTTGAACACCCATGCCACATTTCTCTTTTTCTCATAATCCGTCATTGATGTTTTTATTCCTCAACACTAATCATAACACGCTTTACTTATTTATGGTTTACTATTTTAAGAAAAAATGTTAGTAACACTTTCTCATTACTTTTTTTTTAATATTTTTTTTATTGATTGAAATTTATTAAAAATTATAAATTTTATTTTTCATTTAACGAGTCTCTTTTAATTTTATAATTTTTAATAAATTTTAACTAATTTTAAAATGTATGTTAAAAAAGAGTGTGTCTCTGTCATTTCTTTTAGTTTAATTTCGACTAAGCCAACATCAAGCTTGTATCACAAAACAAAAAGGAAAATCATGACATTCCCACATTTTGTATTATTAATTTTTAGTATTTAAAGCATATAGCCTTTTGGTGACAAATGGAGCCATTCCGTGACATTAATTACAGTAACAACCAATAGTGAAGGAATAACCTCCGTCACAACTTTTCAAGGCAAAGGGCGAAAGAGGACGCGATAAGGCCCAGATTTGAAGAAAAAGAAGCACACACACACTCTCCTCTCCTCTCTTCACCACCAATCATCCATTCCACCGTAGACACAAATCTCTCCCCAACAGATAAGAGGGTCCCACCTATCTCTTCAATCAAACCACACCCTCCTCTCACCCCCACCACACCCCCCCTGCTCCCTCACCATATATCACCCTTCATTCCATCACCCCACTCATCAACGGCAATCACACCATCTAGGATTGTTGGAGATGCTACTTGAATATATATGATCTAATTAAAGTAGATAAACGAGAGATAACCTTTATTTCATAAACCAATTTTGAAAATTGAAAACACCAATAAATAAAATGGGATAAAATATGTTTTTGATCATGTATTTTCACTCAAAATGATTTTAGTCATTGTATTTTTAAATTAACTGTTTTAATTATCAAACTTTAAAAAATATGTAAATTTAATTTTTCTTTTAATGATGTTAGTACTGTATTAAGAGAGAGAGATTAAATTCATACATTTTATAAAGTTTGATGATCAAAATGATCGATTTAAAAATATAAAAAATAAAAATAAAAATATAGAAATCAAAAATATATTTTATCCAACTAAAATTTAAGGAATCATAATTTATTCTAAGGATTGTTGTTTGATTGATTGGACTATCCGTTATCATACCATTACTAGATTACTTGTAAATGTCTGATCTTACAAATTTTATGCTTCAGATATCCAATTGAGTGCAAAAGAGTGTTAAAAATCTCATATGAACAAGTAATGTAACTAAACTACAGTATATAAATGGAGGACGGTCCTTTCCTTATAATCGATATTGTAAAAATTGAATTAGGTACTTACCCAATTTCAAAGAGGTGCACCCGACTTTCTTACACCGCGACGCACCCAATCCAAACCCCGAAAAAACAAAACCAGACTGTTAAGGAGAACCATAGGTACTAAAACGAGAACCATATCTCTCCCTCAAACACACACACTCTCTTCTTCTTCCCATTCCTTCCTCGTTCGGGTTCAGATGGAGTCGCGAGTGCTGTCACGCGCCACAACCTTGTCCTCCCTCCCCCACCTCCGCAAGCCGCCGCGGGAGGCCCTATCCGGCGCCTCCCTCGTGGCCGTGAAGGCCGTGGGCTCCGTCGCGGACGGCGGGAATCTGATTTGGGGAAGGCAGCTCCGCCCGGAGCTCTGCTCGCCGGCGCTCAAGAAGGAGGCCGTCCTCCTCCGGCCATGCCTCGCCGCCGCCTCCTCGCCGGCCGAGGGCAGTGATTCCGCCGGGTGAGGTCCGTTTCATCCGTTCTGACTCAGCGAACTCGGCCACGTCACTCTCCTAACTAATGCCATTCAATTTTTTCCATTTTTTTTTATATTTTTATTAATAACAGAGAAGCAAAGGTTGCTCCGGCGGGGTTCTTCGAGAAGTACCCGGCTCTGGTCACCGGATTCTTCTTCTTCACGTGGTACGTCACGTGACTCTGTTCTTACTATTATTATTACACGCAAAACAAACCTATGACTGTGTCGTGTCGTGTCGTGTCGCGTGCTCTGTTTTTCTGTGTCTCTTGCGCTCCCTTTTCTTTTGCTAAGCTTAACTGTTAACTGTGTCACGCCCACGAGGGATGGATAGATAGACTCTACGTGTGGCTGTGAATGATCGCTCCGAGTGTGGAAATTACGATTTTGCCCTTCTGCTTTTCTGATGCAGGTACTTCTTGAACGTGATTTTCAACATCCTCAACAAGAAGATCTACAATTACTTCCCCTATCCATAGTAAGTTATTCTTGCAACTGTGTATCTTCAACATTGTGTGGTGTTAGTTCATGGATTTCACGTCTTGTTGTTAATTGCGATTGGATCCGTGAAATAATATGCGCAAACATGTTTTCTTTGTCCTTTGTTAACGTCAATTTTTTTTGGTAACATGTTACCGTCGATTGTTGGTGAATAAGGTTAATTTAAAGAAATCGTAATAATTAAAAGCTCGATTATTATATTCTGTACTAAAATGACACTTTGGTAGTGTTTGTGAAATGAGTTAGAACGGACTGAACTCAACGCAATATAAAGATTCTATTTATTTATGATAGGCTAAATGGTCATTCAGGACCTTTAACTTATTTATTTTGTTCAAAATGCTTTTTTATTTTTTAAAAATTTCACTTTGATCATTTATTTTATTTAGAGTAAATCATGGACATTTTCTAAGGTTTACCCTTATCACACATGGTATCTCTCTCTTTTTTTATATTATTTTGAGTACCCCTAAAGGATGGTTAGTGTAAGATTTTTCAAACCTGAGAGGAGGGTCGGTGTAACGAAAATAAAAAAATTATGGGATTTTTTGTAAGATTAAAAAATGGAGGGATATCGGATGTAATAAGGGCAAACTTCAGGGGGTTCGTATAATTTATTCTTTTATTTAAAAGGTTCAAAATGATTCTTTATCTTTTAAAAAGTTTACTTTGGTATTTTATTTTATTTAAAATATTCAAAATAGTCCTTCAACTATTTAAATATATTCAACTTTGTCATTTGAATAACACACTCAGATAAATGATCATTTTGAATATATTTAAATAGTTGAATGATCATTTTGAACATTTTAAATAAGATGATGTACTAAAGTAAATTTTTTAAAAGATAAATGACCATTTTAAATAAGATAAAAGACTAAAATGGTTATTTAGCCTTTATGTTAAATGTATTCTAAAATTAGAATAAAACAGGGTATAAGGGTAAAAAATAATATATTTTAATTAGTTTTAATTAAAAAATGCTAAAATTAAGGAAAATAAAACAAAACGTTTTCTTCTGTTCAATCGGATTTTTCCCCCTTTTTTTAATCCAAACACACTAATACTATTTTAAAATAGACACTCACAGTCGGGAATAATAGCTAGACTTAATTGCAATTTTTATTTCCAATTTTTTAATTTTTTGTGAATTTTACCTTCAACAAATTAATTTGATGCATTTTACCCCCAATTTTTTAAAAAAGTTACAAATTTTACCCTTCACAGTTTTGATGACGTAACATGCTAAAATAGTTGTACTTTTTACCCCAAATTTTTTACTTTTTAGCAAATTTTACCTCTAATTTTTTCATTTTTGGCAAATTTTACCCCTAATTTTTTACTTTTTGGTGAATTTTACTCCCATTTTTATGTTTATGTCAGCATGCCACGTCATCAAAACTGTGGAGGGTAAAGTTTGTAACTTTTTTAAAAAATTGGGGGTAAAATGCGTTAAATTAATTTGTTGGGGATAAAATTTGTCAATAATTAAAAAGTTGGGGGTAAAAATTGCAATTAAGCCTAATAGCTAATATGGCTTTGCTTCTGAATTTCTTTAATTCATTTTTTTTAAGAGTTCTTTAATTCATTAATGAGTGTAATTTTCATACATTATTATTATAAAAAAATTATACAGTCAATTAATTATAACTAACATTTGTGGATAAAAAAAAATTCATATCATACATGTTAATTTATGATAGTAAATCTTTAGATTGTCAGTCTGTTTAAATTAAATCCTTCATTAGTTATGTATTTATTTAAATGTGAGCTATATTTGAATTTTATAATTAATATTTTATCCTGCATTTATTAGATATTAGATTATTATAATTATAAATAGAAAAAAAATTGAAAGATTATTATAATTATAATTATAAATAAAAATTCTTCCCAGATTTCTTTTTATTTTTTATTTTGTTGAATTCCATTTCCGGAATTTCTCGTTAACTATGGGGTTTGTATTTTTTTTTCTTTTCTTTTGTTCCACATCAGTTTTGAATTTCTTCACTTTTTTGGTCCAGCATCAGTTTTGATTTTAATTAACTATGCTTTAATTTTATGCAGCTTTGTATCGGTTATCCATTTATTCGTGGGTGTGGCGTACTGTTTGGTGAGCTGGGGCGTGGGCCTTCCTAAACGTGCTGTAAGTCAATTCCAATATCTCCCAGCCCAGAATCCAAAAAAAATTGCCAAGTGCTACTTCACGATTTTTGTCGATTGACCCTGTTAATCGATTAACAAATCACAAATTTTCATTGAATCTACATTTTGTTACACTATCTTTAGTTTCATAATAAATATGTTACTTAGAATATTTGAATTGAAACATACAGATAAAAAATTTCTCAGGATTTTTATATATAAATATATTGATTTGTTTTGTATGTGGCATATGGTTGTTGTTTCTGTAGCCTATAGACAAATCACAAATTTTCATTGAATCTACATTTTGTTACACTATCTTTAGTTTCATAATAAATATGTTACTTAGAATATTTGAATTGAAACATACAGATAAAAAATTTCTCAGGATTTTTATATATAAATATATTGATTTGTTTTGTATGTGGCATATGGTTGTTGTTTCTGTAGCCTATAGACTCCAACCTACTGAAGTTGCTCATTCCGGTGGCTGTGTGCCATGCATTAGGCCATGTGACCAGCAATGTCTCATTTGCTGCAGTTGCTGTTTCTTTCACTCATACCATTAAAGGTGATAAAAGTTTATTTATGATATACATGAAAGGAGGTTGCCCCTGAAACTGTATCTACTTTCTAACATTGATAAACTTGTGTTTGTTTCAGCTCTTGAGCCATTCTTCAATGCTGCTGCTTCACAGTTCATACTTGGCCAATCAATCCCCATCACT
Organism: Pueraria montana var. lobata; assembly: GCA_026413185.1. Classification (NCBI taxonomy): domain Eukaryota; kingdom Viridiplantae; phylum Streptophyta; class Magnoliopsida; order Fabales; family Fabaceae; genus Pueraria; species Pueraria montana. The sequence goes on along the minus strand of CM048648.1, from coordinate 36,476,813 downwards.
TTGTGGCTCTCACTGGCTCCAGTTGTTATTGGTAACATCCCTCTTGTTCATTGAATTGAGATATGATTCTTTGTCCATTTGTTTCCACTTATCAATCATTTTATTGAGAGAAATATTAGCAACACACTTTTTATCACTCTCTTTTAGGGACACACTCTTTCTAATAGGCTATAATAATTCATATGGGTCCTATTAAATATGTGGATCTCAGTCCCTATTTGATAGGTCCCATTTCCAAACTAATAATAATGGGATTTACATGAATTTCAACTAATAGGTGAGAGTATATATTGAAATGAGAGTGATATGCTAGCACTCTTCTTTCAATAATCCATTTTATAGGTGAACTGTCAAGGTAAATATTTGTTTCAGTTTATTTTAATGAAATAATTTTTTTTAACTTCTGAAGAGAGCTTTGAAAAAAAAATATTTTCTGAAAATTAATCCAAATCATACACGAACTATCTTTTTTTTTTCTCTCTCTCTATTAACTCTAATTAAGCTTAAACTTCAAACCTAAGAAGATTGTAAATGGATGATGCAAAAATACAAGTAACATTTATACATTTGCAGAGAACTTGACATACTTTTGCATGTCATCATCTACTGTACAGGTGTGTCCATGGCATCTTTGACTGAGCTCTCATTCAACTGGACCGGCTTCATAAGTGCTATGATTTCAAACATTTCCTTCACATACAGGAGCATCTATTCAAAGAAAGCCATGGTTATCTCCTATGCTACCCATGCTAACTATTTGTTTTACTAACTAGATATACACATTTAAATTTCTCTGAAATTCTGATTTCGCCGACATTACTATACTAACTATTGCTCTTTCATATTATTATTAACTCCTCTTTGTGCAGACTGATATGGATAGTACCAATATCTATGCCTACATTTCCATCATTGCTCTAATTGTCTGTATACCACCTGCCGTAATTGTGAGTGAAACCTGTCTTAATTCCCCTTGAAAACTTAATTTTTATTATTGTGGATTTTATATAATAAGTTGCTTAGCTTTGTTTTTGGCATCGCATATCCCTGATTAATCATTATTTGATACCACAGGTGGAAGGGCCTACACTGTTGAAGCACGGATTCAATGATGCTATTGCTAAAGTAGGTTTGGTCAAGTTCGTCTCAGATCTCTTCTGGGTTGGTATGTTTTACCACCTCTACAACCAGGTAAAATCCTTCTTTTTGATGTAATAGTTTAAATTTTGGATGAGTTTGAAAAATACCTTCTAATTAAGAAATTAAAAAATATATTTAATGAAAAACATTACATTTAACATGTTAGGATTTTAAAAAGAGAAATGATACTTGTACAACAATTGAACAATAAATTTTACAACCAAGAGAGACAAAGAGAGAAAACAGAGATGAGAGAGAAATCTATGCTGGGAAAGCTGGTGGATAATCTGCACTAATTGCACCAATGTCATGTGACTCCAAAGAGACGAGAGAGAAAAGTTTGAAATGTAATAAATGTTGTGATAGAGAGAAATAGACACATAAAATGATATTGTATAAATTGTTGTATGTGTATCACATCTCTTTTAAAAAACGATTTTTCATTTAATAATTTTGATGTTTAAATTCCTAAGAGCATTTATTTGCGTTTTTCTATACTAACCGTTGTTTCAATTCATCTATTTTTGGCCTAGTCCCATCTGGAGTTTCTTATTGTTGTTCATCTAATAAACTTCTTTTGGAGAAACACAATATCTTTTGAGTTTAATTTTAATACATAAGAATTTTTAAAATAATTATTACAATAGTCACATACTCGCATGATAATTCATTGTATTCTAATTAAATTCACATCTTTTCCTGAATTGGCAATGATATATATCTACATTTTTCATCACTAACTCGCATGATAATTCATTGTATTCTAATTAAATTCACATGAATTGGCAATGATATATATCTACATTTTTCATCACTAGGTGGCTACCAACACACTGGAGAGAGTGGCTCCTCTCACTCATGCAGTTGGGAACGTACTGAAACGTGTATTTGTGATTGGATTTTCAATTATAGCCTTCGGTAAATATCTTTATCTTCCTTGCTATTAAACTTTAACAACTTTCACAAGTGTTTATTTATTACTTTTGGGTTCCCGTGCCCTTCAAGAAAAACTCATCTTCCTGAGAATCTAAACATTCTAACTGGCTAATTGCTTCACACAGGTAACAAGATTAGCACCCAAACTGGTATAGGAACAGCCATTGCAATTGCTGGTGTGGCACTCTACTCATTCATCAAAGCCAAGATGGAGGAAGAGAAGCGAGTGAGTCTTGTTTCAATTTATTAAATTGGTTGAAACTTGGAAAGTTATTGTTCGTCTGCATGCATAAACCACTTTCTGCATAGATGCTTTATAAGTCACCACTATATATACTTTTGAGGAGTGTTCCCACATTTTCTAACATATTTCTTTTGATATACTCATTTATTGGTTAAAATTTATTGAAAATTATAAAATAATAGGTGAAGCTCATTGAATTAGGAGTAAGACTTGCACAATTTTATGTTCTTCAATAAATTTCAACTACAAGTGTGTTTAAAAGAATGAATTAGCATTAGCATTTATCTAGTTTTATTTTCCACCAATGAATATTATTTTCAGTTTTCTTTTTAACTCTTTTCTGGGTCGCTGGTTCATTTAAGCATAAATTGTTGATCACAATTTTTTTTAATGGAGTGCACCTTTTTTTTGGTAAGATTGAAATGCACTTTGAATGGATTTTACCACTACTGTGGCCTTCAAAATATCTATAAACCACATATATAGCAATACGAAAATACAATTAATTGACACAATTTTCTTTTGGTTTTCTTGTCAGCAAGCGAAAGCAGCATAAGAAGAAAGTCGTCAACCTGGAGGATGTCTTGCACTGTAAATCACCACAAATTTCCTTCAAAATAATTGAGTGACTGGTTCAGTATTGTACTATCCTTGTGATAGCACGAGTTTATTTTTCCTCCATCTTTTTTGTTAAATATTTTCTTTTTTTCTTTTTCCCTCTTCATTCAGAAAACAATGTCTTGCTGCTGATTTGCAGTCTTCTCGTGTTGACTGGAAAATGATGTACCCTTGATTCCCATAAAGAGCTATTGAAACTATTTATATTAGCTGAAAAATGATCAGCAATCTACTGCAGTTGAATGAACTAGAAGGTTCAAGTTCAATGGTCATGTTAAAAAAATCTAGGCAGAGAGAAGAAAATAATTGATTTTGAGAATGAATTTGAGGGAAATAATATTCTGATTGTATTAATTGAATCCACAGTGGTGTACCCGGCTTTATATAGACAAATGTTACAATGACAGATAAGCAACTAATGGAACAATAAGTGAAATAACTAATAAAATGAATAGCAATTAAGTGTAAGATTATCTTGATTGCTTTCCTATGATGTTCTTGAGGGAAATGTATGAATTGAAAGTGAGGGGTTAGGCACTGAAGCTCAACCATGAGTAGAAAGCTAAAGACCAACAATTATCATAAGGGTTGGAATGTCATCAACATAAACTAGGATTACAATGATAGAAGAAGCAGTGAACCCCACAAAACAAGGAGTCCCTTTTTAGCTACAACAAAATCGTGTAAAGCTTGACACAACTTGTGCAACAAAGAGCACGGAGCTCGTTTAAGTCTATAAAGGCACTTTTGGGTAGCTTACTTACACACCAATGATTAGGAACTAGTGATAAAACTCGAAAGTTGAGTCATGTAGACTTGAAGGTCATCATTCAAAAAGAACATTGTTAACGTCAATTTGGTGGACAGGCCAATCAGAAGGAAAAAGCAAGAAAAATCTGAACAGTTGCTGGCTTGACAATAGAATGTCTTAAGTGAAGTCACACTAGGGGTTTGAAGGAAACCCTTGGCAATTTGTCAAGCTTTATGTTTTTGAAAGGCACCACCGACATTATGCTTGGTTCTAAATACTTGCAAACAATAGCTGTCTTGTTAGGTGGTAACTCAATCAAGGTCCATGTGTTGCTGTGAATTAAAGTAGCCTATTGTTTTTGCATAGCTTGAAGCCATTCAGAATGGGATGAATATTTGTGGATGATATGGTCCACTAAATCAGAAGAGGAAAAATAAGTAGATAACTTAGTGGTATAATGGTATTAGTAAATGATGACTAGCATCTATATTAGTAGATGAGAAAAAATGAGTAATGACTAATGACACTTTTTCTAATACTCTTTTTGTGATTGGGTCCCACCAAAATGAGAAGAGGGATCAACTTCGATGATTTCCAACACATTTTAGCTAATCATAAAAAGAGTCTTAGAAATAAAATGTCAGAAAAAATGTTACTAGCATTTCTCAATGAGTCATTCCTTGGAGAATTAGTAGATGACTAGGATCTATATCTGTAGATGAGCTAGTCGTATTAACACATAATTGAGAATGAACATGAGAGAAATTCCTTTGGGGTGGAATGTAGAATAATTAGGGAAGGAGAGAATAATTGAGAGGGATAGATGTGAAAATGGAAGGGAGAAAAGTATTGGTGAGAGACTTGAATGGAAGAAGAGATTCATCAAGTAGAACATGTCTTGAAACATAGAGTTTTCCATTTGGCGACACGCATAAATGACCTTTATGTTGTGGACCTTATGGTGAGATTCCTTTTATCTAGTTGTCATGGAGTGAGTGGATCGCAGGGATGAGAAGCATATTTAAAATACAGGTTCGGGTTTTTTTTTTTAAAAAAAAAGAAAATTCTTCCTTTCTATAAAGCGTTCCCCAAAACTGTGGAATAACAAGGAATCTACATAGTTTATTCCTTTTGTGAGTGTTTCGCACAGCCTATTATATATTCAGGCATTTACCTATAGCAGCGTCCACAATTCAATGAATCAGAGCATTCATATACGTAGTGTTTTTTTTTTTTTTTTTTTTTGCAAAAGAAGAATGTGCTATGCTATCACAACAAGGATGGGCATCCCAACTATGTTGACACCCCATCCCAAAAGATTGGGGGGGGGGGGGGGTGGGGGGGGGGGGGTGACCAAACTCAAGAAAAACAACTATGTGAATATGTAAAAAGGAAGCCCTTGTTTGTACTAAAGAGCTCCCTAGAAATAAAAGTAGGCGGCAGTGAATATCCCACCATATGTATCCAAAAAACTGAGCATCAAAAGAGGCTAGCTCATCAACACAAACATTAGCCTCATGATAAATGTGACTAATCCTAAAGAAGAAGGAAGGACTTTATACAGTTTAACCAACGATTTTGGAGAAAATAGGATAAACAATAAAGTAAGAATATAAAAGAAATACTTTAAAAATAATGATTATTGCTTATAATTAAGACTAAAGAAAAAGTAAATTTGTTGCTTATAATTAGGACTAGAGGTAGTATTAATTGCTAATTCTTTTTTGTATCCTTAATTTATTGTGAAGTCTATTAATGAGATGTTCACTTATTCTCTATGCAATTGGATGTATTTATTGCCATATTATCTCCAACGCGGGTGCTTACATGAGTTACTTAAAGTTAAGCAACGTTGCTAAACACATTTTTTCATTGAAGCAAATGAATTGACAATGTGTTGCTTAAGTGAATTGTTTAGATAAATAACTATTGCTTAACTAATTCGTATCAATAAAAAAAATCATTTTTCTCACATAATTTAATGTGGTTCAAGTTAAGCACTTATTCTAGCAACTTTAGCATTGGAGTAAATATTTGTGTAAAATTTTTAAATCTATGTGACATTGTAGGACCTACAAATTTAAGATAAGTAACTCATTTAAGCAATCATGCAATGAAGATGCTTTAAGCCACATTCATGGGTGGAAAAAAAATATCCCCTGAATTATGTGTTGTGTCATTAAATACTATCACTACTTTCTATGGGTATTTTTAGAATAAAATTTAAATTTATAATATAATTAATTAAAAATAACTAATTTTCTACTTTATTGGTCTTGATGAATTAATTATTTGCTTCTTATATAAAAGATTGGAGGGAGTATTATTTTTTCTTACCAATAATATGTTTTTAACTAAAAGTATGATTAGTATTTATTATTTAATTTCATAAAAAGTATTTCTTATTTAATTTTATTCAAATCTTAAATATTATTATAGATGCTATTTTTTTTTGCTGAATATTATTATAGATGTTATAATAATAATAATAATAATAATAATAATGACTTAATTGCACATTTTACCACCTTACTATTGTGATTTCGTGAATTTTATCACCCAAGTTTTTATTTGTGCATTTTACCATCATACTTTTCAATTTTCGTGCATTATACCGATCTCTTAAATGTGTAATGAAGTGTTGACGTGTCCCTAAAAATAATTTCATTTTGTCACCAATTTTTGCGAAATGATGTCATTTTGTTACCAACATTATGGTAAAATGTGCAAAAAATGAAAAACGTGATGGTAAAATGTGTTAAAATTGAAAAAACATCATGGTAAAATGTGCAAAAAAAAAAAACTTGGATGGTAAAATTCATGAAATAATGATACTTGAATGATAAAATTTGCAAAGCATAATAATAATAATAATTATTTTTCATTCATAATTGTCCATTATCATAATAAGAACAATAATTATAATTTCTTTGTAATAGTCAAATATTAAATCAATTTTCATCAATATTTTATTAAAAATGTGAACGAACCTTATTATTTTAAAAATAACTTTTCGATTGAATAAATTAATTATAAAATATTCATGGATAAAAGATATAATTGCAATGCACGTGCAATATTTAATATAAATAAATATTAAATTTATATAATTCTTATTGATAAACAAATTTAAAAGATAACAAAATGTTATTACAATTATTGTACCAATAAGAATAATAATATTAATACATATAAATATAGTTATTTCATATTCATAACACTCAAATAAAATATTATAATTTTATTACTATAAACACATATCTTAAATACTAGTAAATGAAATAACTATAGAATATTTTCTATTGAAAACTAATCATTTATATTATATCTAATATCGAATAATCAACATTGGTATCATATTTTAATAAATCCAATTAAAATCTAATTAAATTGTTCTCATTAATCCTATTTATTATATAATTTCTAGAAATGAAAGTTAATAATATATATTTTAAAATCGAAAGATGATAGAAAAAGTTATATATATAAATACTACTATAATAATAATATTAAATATTATATTAATAATCATGTTCAAATTTATTTATTTCTTAAGTTAGTTACTTTAAAATATATTTCACGAATAATAATAATTAAAAGTAATAATTTAATAAATATGTAGTTAAATTTATATTTTATAATAATTTATTTTAATTAATAATTAATGATAGAAATTAAAATAAATAAGCTAAGAGATTAATCTTAAAAAAAATGAATAGACAATAAAAAATTTTAAAGCTTATATTGACTGAATAACTCTGATAATAAATTGTTTACACTATATATGTATATGTATATATATGTATGTACGTATGTATGTATTATAGGTCTTCATTCTTCCAACTCTCCCACATTCACTTTGTTTTTTTTCAAATGTCAAAAATTAAATTAATTGATAGTGTTAATTTTAAAGACTAAATTAAAATTTCACTTTTATATTTTATATATTCCATAGCATTGTAAATATTTAGAGATAAATCATATAATTCATATTATTGATATTCTTATGTGTGAAGTTTTCATCTTTTAATATAAACATCTATTATGTGATTTAAATTTATAGGTGATATAATTCATGTACAATTTGTATTTCTTTGTGATATAAATATTATCCTTATAATTTATATACTAATTGCTATTTATTTTAATTTTAATTATATAATGTGATTTTTTTTTATATTTTTTATGAAAATTGATTATAATCATAAATATTAAATGTTAAAATTGACTCGGGCATTGTACAGGCTATAATACTAGTATGAAATAAAACAATGTAGCCTTTCTCATCCTTAGGCTAAATTGGTTCTATGCATTTTATAATACTAATGTTAGTATTATCATTGAATATGTGTGATCTCTACATTGAAAAAATAAGCAAGGTGACCAAACTTCTATTATATGTCTGTGTTGAAGCTGAGCAAATGAACTGTTGTATTCTATAATTAATATGAGTACTTGTAGCAGTAAGGGTATATTTGGCCTAACTTATTTTTAACTTAATTTCTCCTGATAAGTAAAAGCTGGTCCAAACACTTTTTTATATAAAAGTACTTAAAAAAAAAATAAGTAGCTTATTTTTAAAGTACAAATTATAATAATAAGTAACTTACGTAAAAGTTAATCAATTTAGTTTATGCGGAGCTTTTACTTGACTTTTTTTTTCTAAACACCATTAGTTTGTATCTAGATAGTAGCATTTTGCCTTGTACACTGTCGCTCTTCTCTTTAATTTTTTGTATTTTTTTTTATCAATCTGTTCTTTTTAATTTGCTTTGCCTTTTTTTACTTTACATTGTAAAGGCCATTGAATCTCACACATATTAGCAATAGGAAATATTTAAAAAAATTATTATAATATTATGATGGAAGGGCTTAATAAAATTATTGTGTGACTGGAGCTTAGTAGTTCGGTGATATTTCTTCTTGGTGTCTTAAGTTAGATAATTTGTCTTTATAATAATAATAATAATAATAATAATAATAATAATAATAATAATAATAATAATAATAATAATATATTACAATCACATTAAAGGTCTGTTTAGTTTAAGAACAAATGTTTTTTTTATTATTTCTTATTTTTACAAATAATTATAGAAGTATCGTATTTTTTATATCTAGAGATTCATACAGGAAACAATTAATTAATGTAACAAATTTATTTTCTTAGTTTTCATATAAATAATTTAAAATAAAAATAATTCAACAATAAAGATGATATTTTTGTAATTATTTATAAAACAGCTAGAAAATGAAATAAGAAGATGTTTTATACAATATTTTTTACTTTATAAATATACATTTTTATTGGACAAGATAACTAGTTTTAAATAAAACTAAATCTTTTGAAAGTTTTTATAAATAAATTTTCAACTTCTCTTCAAAAAACTAAATAAATTTTCAACTTAAAAAGGGCTTTTAAGCTTACAAAAAAATTTGACAAACAACTTTTACTTATTTTTTAAGCTCTTATTTTCAACTTTAACTTAAAAGCAACTTTTAAGTCAAAATTAAACTGGGTCAAATGCATTCTAAGTGTTAAACCAACTTAGTTTGTGAATAAACACTTTAACTAATTGACTAATTTTACAAAATATGTAAAAAAAATATTTTTTTATTATTTATCAAATGTACATCAAATCTTTAATTATGAAGGCATGCCACAAAAAATCTAAAATGATTTTTCATTTTTTTGAACCAACCTCAACAACAAGTCTTTAAATTTTTAATATTGTCCTAAAGGTTGAAAAAAATTATTAGTATCCAATCAAATGTTAAAAGCAATTTGATGGATAATTCTAACTTTGCAACCTAAGCAGTATGACTTCTGTGAATTTGAAATAAAATTATCGACAAAAATATTCAACCCAATATGAAAACCTCTACCTATAATATCAACAATTTTGCACTATAAAAAGCTCGGATATGATTATTAAAGTTTTTTGAATTATTTATTAAATATATTTTAATAAAATTTCTTGTTTTCCAATCGAGCCACTTGATAAAGATTTTTTTGCTGTTCAAAAAAAAATATTTTAATTAAATTTGACATTATTGGATTATGTTTAAATAAATGATATTTTATCTTCTAAAATTATTATTGAACAATATTATAGAATTTTTTAAACATTTTATCTTTTATAATTAATGCTCAAATTAATTTAATTAATATTATGTAAAATAAATTATTTGTAAATCATCTTTAAAATTAATTTTTTATTTTTTATCAATTAAAATATTTTTTGACATTTTTAAAATTAAAAGTTTTAAATTTATATATTTTAATACTTTTATGTATTTTTGTTACTATTAAAATAACTTTATGTTGAAAGAGTCATTATTTGTAAATCATCTTTATATTTCAATATGATGACTATCATAAAAGAAATTAGCCTCACACTATACAAACATCAAAATCAGTATGTAAATTAATAAAATATGAGACTGGAAAAAAAATATGAATGAAACTTCTAAAAGAGTCTAACTATATTTATTTTCTAATTTTCCTTTTAAGGTAATGACTAATTATACATTCACATTGATAAAAATTCCATAAGAGAATGATATGGGTAATTCAACATTTCAACTATAAATTAACCTGCAAAAAATTAACTTGCTAATCTTTTATATTTTCCTATAGAGCACAAAAAAAAAAACCACTAACAGACCATAATAAAAGAATGCTTTAAAAAAAAAAACACAAGCAAATTAAGGACACATTTATACAGTGGAGTGGATGTCATCCTTCCTACATGCAGACACATCTTTCAAACCTTTCAGAGAAATTATTCAGAGGCAAGCTTCAAGTCTCACATGTATCCACCAAGGACCAACTTGTTGACATGCTTACAAAACCACTACCAGCTGCATGGTTTTAGGACTTAAGAGTCAAGATGAAGTCAAAGATGGTGACTTCATCTTGAGGGGGCGTATTGGATAAGCTATTATACGGTTCCTATTATTCAGCAATAGTAGCTGTCATTCAGTCCTATGATCTCATAAATATTTAAAGCTGTTATACGGTTCCTATTATTCAGTAATAGTAGTTGTTATAGCAGCTATCATTCAGTTCCTATGATCTTGTAAATATTTGAATGTATTTTATTATTTCCGTAACTTCAGCTAGAGATGTAATTCACATTCTCTATATATGTATATGTTGCAACGTCAATCAAGAATACAATTCACATTCATCCAAAACCCTTATATGGTATCAGCAGCTCTTTGCTTAACAGCAAACTCATATTGATCCTGCTCAAACATGGCCGCAATTATCCTTCAATCAGATTCGATTGTTGCTCTCAATAATCACTCTTCAGTCAAACTCAATGGAACAAATTTTCCAACATGGAGAGTGCAGTTCAATGCTCTTCTTGTTGGATATGATCTCATTGGGTTTGTTGATGGCACAAAAACATGTCCAGCTCCAAACCATGTTGATTTTTCCTACTGGAAATGCTAGGATCAGCTTATACTACATGCCATTATTTCTTCTGTTGACCAGAACGTCATTACCATGCTTGGCAATGTCAAGACGTCCAAACAAGCATGGGATGTACTCACCAAGCTATATGCCAGCAAGACTAGAGCCAGAATTATGTACCTAAAAGAGCGACTCACACGGTTCACAAAAGGCTCTAGATCCATGACTGAGTACCTTCATGGCATCAAATCCATGGCTGATGAATTAGCCATTTTCAATGCTCCATTGGGTGATGTGGATCTTGTTATTCACACACTCAATGGCTTGGGAGCTGAATACAAGGAGGTCTTTGTTGCCCTTTGCACTAGCGAAAATCCAATTGCCTTTGAAGAACTCCATGACATTCTTTCAGATTTTAAGACCTATCTCAAGAGGGATGATTCAAACTTTGATCTCCAAACCCCTAGAACAGCGAATGCAGCATACAAAGGTAGGGATGGCAATGGGTAGGGTCTGGGTAGGGTCCTATAGTACCCGTCCCCATACCCGCGTTTAAAAACAATACCCGTACCCGGCCCCATACCCGCGCGGGGTAGCAACTTTAATCCCCATCCCCGTACCCGCTGGGTACCTATATACCCATACCCGCACCCGCTACCCGCACTTTACTTATGTATGAAGTTAATAAATCAATAAAAAAAATAGGCTTAAATGTAATTTTGGTCCCCCTATTTTGCACAATCTTCAATTTTAGTCATCCTATTTTAAAATAGAGACATTAGTCCTCCTATTTTGCACAATCAGCAATCTTGGTTCCTCTATAGAGACATTTAGTCCCCCAATTTTGTAAAATCCGTAATTTTGGTCATTTTATCAAATTGAAAGCATTGACAGTTAAGAGATTAACGTTGACCTTGACGTGACCCAAATATAGTGATTTGACACGAGATTATTTATTTATTTTTTAATTATTTTAAATACTGAGTAATAATTATTTGTTTATCTACGTCACTAAAGCACATGTCAGGTCGATTTTAATGGTTGGGGTAGTCGTGAATCCTAAAATAGAAATCACAAGTCTTAATCGTTTATTTTAAACTAGTTCTACATTGTTGAAGTATATGGCACGCCGTAGTCAAATAAATGATATTACCTTTTTTTAAAATATATTTTTCATCAATTATTCTACTAAGTATTTAAAATAATTAAAAACTAAATAAATAATCTCGTATCACGTCACTATATTTGGACCACGTTAAGGTTAATGTTAATCTCTTAATAGTCAACGCTTTCAATTTGATGGAAGGACCAAAATTACATATTTTACAAAATTGGGAGACTAAACGTCTCTCTTTTAAAATAGGGGGACCAAAATTGCGGATTGTGCAAAATAGATGAACCAAAATTGCATTGAAGCTATAAAAATATTAATTAAAAAAAATATTATAAATAAATTAAAAATTCACGCTTAAATAATTCAAACTTAACATTAAAAGCATCCAAACATAATATTAAAAATATAAAATTATTGTAAGTTGTAACATAAATCTTTTACTATTAATGTTAGTTTATGAAAAATATAAAATTATTTTTTTTTACAGAAAAGTGTATATATAACATAATTGTTTATTTAAGTTATTTTAATTATATATATATAGGTGCGGGGCGGGGCGGGGCGGGTACTATAGTACCCGTACCCGTACCCGCACCCGCAAAAAATTGCAGGTAACTACCCGGCCCCGGCTCCAGCCCCAATAAGCGGGTATTTACCCGACCCGCTTGCGGATATTTTTGCGGGTACCCGTAGGGTCCGGATAGACTTTGCCATCCCTATACAAAGGTAGGCAATCTTATTCCAAAAGATCGAACTATGGATCATCTTCATCTTCTGGCCAATCCACATCTCCTAACTCTTCAACGAGAGTCATTTGCCAATATTGTGAGAAGCCTAGACATACTGCAAAAACTTGCTTCAAATTACATGGCTATCCAAAACTAAGTGCCCCCTCAGCACATCATGCTCGAACTGTGACACAAAGAGACGCATCTGATTGGATCATGGACTCTGGTGCAACCCACCATATCACCAATGATCTTGAGAACTTGCACCTAACCAATCCTAATCAAGGTACCGACCAACTTGTTGTGGGAGATGGGTCTACACTTCCTATTACCCATATTGGTAACTCTATTCTCTGAACTTTTATTCAACCACTTCAATTACCAAAAGTTTTCCATGTACCCACCATATCACAAATTTATTATATGTATCATCTCTATGTAAAACTAACCTAGTTTCGGTTGAATTCTTTTCTGACTCATTCTTGGTGAAGGACCTGAAGACAAAGGTGCCTCTAATCAAAGGACTACATAGGAATGGCCTTTATCACATCCCACCACCAACCATCAAGCCCAAAGCACTAGTCACCACCTCTTCCAACAATCCACTATGGCACCATATCCTCGGTCACCCCTTAGAGCATATTTTGAAACATCTGACTTCTCTACATAAAATAAAGTTGACCTCCAGTTCCCCTTGCATCTCATGCAGCAGTGTCAAGAGTCACAAATTGCCTTTCTCCAAGTCAAGTCTTGCTAGCAAGAAACCTCTTGATCTTGTCTACACTGATGTTTGGGGTCCAGCTCATATTAGGTCCTTAGATGGTTTTTTATACTATCTTGTTCTTGTTGATCATTATTCAAAATATGTTTGGTTGTATCCACTGAAAAATAAATCAGATGTTTCAATAATATTTCCTTAGTTCAAATGTTTGGTTGAAAAAAATTTTAACACACCAATTTTATCCCTTTATTCTGATAATGGGGGGGGGGGGGGGAGGGGGGAATTTCTCAAATTAAAACCTTTTTTATCTCAACATGGTATCTCTCACTTTACAACCTCACCTCACACTCCCAAACTCAATGCAATGGCAGAACGTCGTCATAGACAAATTGTAGAAACGAGACGTGCCCTCCTACACCAAGCCAATTTACCACCAAACTATTGGTCCTATGCATTCACCACAACCACCTATCTCATTAACCGTCTACCAACACCTATCCTAGACATGAAATCACCATATGAAGCCCTTCACAAAACCATTCCAAACCCCACTCATTTGCATTCATTTGGGTGCTTATGTTTTCCATGGTTAAGGCCATACACCACCAATAAACTTCAACCTAGATCCAAGCCATGCCTATTTGTAGGATATTCCCCAACACAGTATGCATATCAATGCATAGATCCCCTCACCAACCGTGTGTACATCTCACATCATGTCAAATTTCATGATAGCCCCCATCTAAGTCCGCTAGCTACAATTAATCAAGAGGCACCATTAGCTTCAACTCCTTCACAAGGTAACCCCTTTCCACCCTCTATATCACCAGTTATTTCTTCACATTTGGCTAATGATCAGGTTCCAAATGCTACTCCACAACGTAGCCATCAAATGGTGATTAGATCACAAAATAATATTTTTAAACCTATGAGAGCATTTGCTGCCACCAAACACCCAATCCCAGAGAATCTTGAACCTGTCATAGTTAGAGAAGCTATGAAACATGCTCATTGGAGGAAGGTCATTTCATATGAGTTTGATGCTCTTATTCACAATGGAACTTGGTCTCTAGTTCCACCACAAAAAAATCAGAATATAGTGGGTTGCAAATGGCTGTTTCGCATCAAACGTAGACCTGATGGCTTTATAGAAAGATATAAGGCACGCCTTGTTGCCAAAGGGTTCACTCAATGTCTAGGAGTGGATTTTCAAGAGACTTTTGCCTCGGTAGTGCGACCTTAGACCATTAAAGTTGTGCTTACACTTGCGCTAAGCAATCAATGGCAGATGCATCAACTAGATATAAACAATGCATTTCTTCAAGGCACACTCTCTGAATAGGTATTCATGGCTCAACCACCAGGTCTCAAAGATAGCCAACACCCAGATTATGTATGCAGACTTCACAAGGCAATTTATGGCCTTCGGCAAGCACCATGAGCGTGGCATGATGCCTTGAAGACCTTCATCACATCCTATGGCTTTATCACAAGCAAAAGTGATCCCTCACTCTTCATTTTTGCTTCTGATAATGTCAAAGCTTACTTTCTGGTGTATGTAGATGGTCTACTTTTGACAGGGAACAATAATAACTTCCTTCAAGCTTTTATTACAGCCCTCTCACGCAAGTTCTCTCTTAAAGATATGGGTGCACCTCACTACTTTCTTGGTATAGAACTAATACCAATTAATTCTGGAATGTTTCTTTCACAACACAAGTACATTTGCGAGGTTCTTGAAAAATTTGACATGGAGGGGGCGAAACCATAGCCCACTCCACTCTCTTCTACAACAACCCTTAAGCTATATGGTGGCACAACATCTACCAATGCTACCACCTATCGCCAAATCATTGGGGCACTTCAATACCTCAACCTCACACATCCTGACTTGTCCTTTGTAATCAACAAGTTGTCTCAATTCATGCATAAGCCAACTACCCTTCACCTGCAACATCTGAAATGATTGCTTTGATATCTTAAGTAAATAATCAACTTTGGCATCATGCTTCAAAAACCTTCAACCATCTCATTGGTCACCTATACTGATGCTGATTGGGGAGGTAACTCAGATGATAGAACATCTACATATGCCTATATTATCTTCCTTGGTGGAAACCCAATCTCATGGCTTTCAAAGAAACAAAGGACTGTAGCTCGATCATCCACAGAGGCAGAATATAGAGTTGTTGCTACTGTCACTGCAGAGATAATGTGGTTAACTAATCTTCTATCTACAGAAACTACAGATTCCCTTGACAACTACACCTCGTCTCCTATGTGATAATGTTGGTGCTACATATTTATGCTCAAATCCTGTGTTACGTTCACGCATGAAGCATATATCACTTGACTACCATTTTGTTCGTGAACAAGTGCAACCAGGCAAGCTTCAAGTCTCACATGTATCCACCAAGGACCAACTTGCTGACATGCTTACAAAATCACTACCAGCTACACAGTTTCAAGACTTAAGAGTCAAGATGAAGTCAAAGATGGTGACTTCATCTTGAGAGGGTATTAGCTATTATACGGTTCCTATTATTCAGCAATAGTAGTTGTCATTCAGTCCTATGATCTCGTAAATATTTAAAGCTGTTATACGATTCCTATTATTCAGCAATAGTAGTTATTATAGCAACTGTCATTCCTATGATCTTGTAAATATTTGAATGTATTTTATTATTTCTGTAACTTCAGCTAGAGATGTAATTCACATTCTCTATATATGTATATGCTGCAACGTCAATCAAGAATACAAGTCAAATTCATCCAAAACCCTTATACTAAGTACATTATACCTATATGTTGTATCACATCCCCTATCTATCTAAGTAGATCCCTCATAAGGGTCCTCCTCGGTCTTCTTATCCTTAGCTGCTGCAGGTGCCGCCTTCCGGTCAATAGCACGACCCGACACAAGGAATCCAATCATAGTGACAGGATCAAAAGATGGATACGTAGAATCCAGAAGTGTGCTCCTTAGGGATAAAGAACTAGAATGTTATGCCTTTGAGTCAGCATCGGGCAAGGTGGATCCGATAGATGACCCAAAGGATAAATTGGATGATGATGAAGCAAGGGGTACAAGAGCACGCATATAGCCAGGCGCACGCTCCTGGGTATACACAAGAGGCAGATCAACAAACATAGGCATAAAGAAAATTCTCTTCATGGTTGGCATAAAACCAAAATGTACCCATCCGTAGAATGTGTCTTCCTCGAATAGGTCATTGTAGGTCCACTGAATCTCAAGCATCTATACTGACTATCGAAACACCAGAGTTGTCCAGGGATCCATCTTCCTCTAAAAAATATAAACATGGGAGTGAGTTCTTCCATCCTCTCAAAAGCCACACACAATACGAACCTTTCGATCCCATACAATCCTACTGACCACTGTGATGTGGTTCACTAGCGGAATCCACTCATAGAACCCTAACTCGATATCTATTCTCACAGACACATCACACCTTTTGGGTCCCTAATGCCACCGGAACTCCTAGAACTCAATGGTCTTACATAACATTCTTTGGGTGACAATTGTGAGTACACACCCTATCCTGGTATCCTGGTATAGGTGACAAGGCGTTCTCAACCATCCATGGATATGCCTCGTACTTGTTGGGATGCCAAGCTAGTATTCGTGAATCATCACAACTTGATGCCATCTACCTCCAAGGACTTTTTTGAGTTAATGAGCATCCCTCAAGTATCAACTGTAGCCACCCAATCCTTCCTTAGGACAGACAGTTCACACGACACTCCTCACCATTAGTCAACCTTTACATAACTTGTGCAGAGCATCCTCTGCTTGATGGTACCTTCTAGATGGTTGTCAGATGGCACTTTCCACTAGGGGTGAGCATATAACCTGCATCCGACCAACACCCGTATAAATCGAAGCAAAAAAAGGTATATCGGTTAGGGTCGGATCGGGTATCGGGTAAATTTTTTTTAAAAATAGAGTTAAAACGGTTGTTTACAGGCAGGTGCAGGTGAAATATTTTTTCTCCGTCGATGTCTGACCCGTCCGAACACATTAAATATAGTATATTATACTACTATATTGTTATATTAATATTAACAAGTAAGTACTATCTGCAAACAAGTAAAGGCTGCAAAGCCATTTTTTTTTTATCTTGAATGATGAAAAGTCAGACGTAGCAAGAGCAGGAAGACTCAAAAGTCTTGGAAGTTGGATTTTGTAAAGTAACATTTCAAATTTTAAATAATTTATCAATTGAAGTACTTTTACAAAGTTTCTTTCTTTCTTTTTTCTACCACGTCATAGAGTGAGAGCTCTCATCTTCTTTCTTGTTATTTCTGGTTTTTTCTTCTCCTGTGTTTCATCATCTCTTTCACACATCAACATATCATCTTGCAGCAAAATTTAATCTAAATTAGAGTTTATTATGATGGGTGGTGACTGATGAGGAAGCATTCAAAAACTGGAAATAAACGAAGGAGAGCTACTAGTTGAAGCTCTCACTTGTCTTTGGTTTTTCCTCTTCTTCTTCCTCCGTTATGCCTCTGATCTCTCCTTTCCTTCTACTTTTCTATCTCCATTCAACCCGACAATACCCACCAAGTAACCCGTAACTCGCCAAAGCTAAAACCCGACTAAACCAACACCTCACATGGTCGAAAATGGTCCATGAAATACTACAATCGGTTTACGTTGGGTGAGCATTTTTGGGTCTGAAACTGACCGAACCCGTCAGATGCTCACCCCTACTTTCCACACGAGCAGAAGTCACAAAACTTCATCTCCGTAATTATTCAAGCAGAAGTCACATTGGCTTCATCTCCTTAATATCATTGCTTGTGCCACTCAGACTTCCATCCTCTAGTCTCATTCTTCACAATTGAAGTTTTCAACACTATCACGCTTATGCAGTTGCTTTCTCTTCCTCATAATGCATGTGGATTCCAATACAATTCATGACACTTAGTGTCAATGGCTCACTTATTCCAATAAGAGGAAAAAGGAAATTTTCCTTCTTATACCTCCTAATGTCATAATTACTTATGCCAATACACAACTTCTATATGCATCCAACTAAACACACATGTGCCATAAGCACCATAAGCAAATATCATAAATTCAATTCATGATTCCCCAACATGTCTTATTAACTTTAAGTCTCTTATTAAATCTTATGTTTCCTTACCATCCCAAACTCTTAATTTAGTAATTAACTTCTACTACTCACTCTTACTAAGTTTAAGTGAAATTTTAAGGCATAGTTTCATTACTAATCAACCTTACTAGTGTTTTAAGAAGTTTTGATACTAAGTATTGGTCCATCCTCACTTACTCCTCCATTCATAGGTCCTAATTAGTTAGTTACCTTGAGTAACTTTAAGTCCAAAAATTTATTTCCGCAGGCATCCTCACATAGCTCACAAAAAGGGTCATAACTTTCTCATTTCAAGTCCAAACTTGCTCAAATTTTTAGGGTTAGTCCATGTATATGATAGGTACCTAATTCCATCAATCTATTTATAATATATAAATTCTGAGTTGTGATACAATATGTTTACACATCAGTATTATACTTTTTGTCACATATTCTATTTTGTTGATGTGTCATTCCTCCAATTCCTCATCTATCATCTCATTGACCTTTATCATGTCTACTTCAATTCTCAACCCTCACCCACATAATAACTCTCAGTTAACATGAAAACTTTTGTAACTCCCATCATAAACACTATACTTATAAAATCTGTAACTAAAAAATCAAATGAATTGTAGAAGGAATTACTTAAATGTTGTAACTCCCATTTTCACAATTTCTGTGTTATTATAATTGTGGGTTATGGAGGAATAGACAACAATTAGATGATGATTCTTCTAGAGCTAGCGATTTTCAAGTTGAAGAATATTCTGAGGGATCCGTATGTTCAGAGGTAGGCTTTCCAAAGGAGCTGCATTTGAAAGATGATGTTGTGGACGGTGGATGTGCGGCGGAAGGGAGGTACAACAGATGCTCAGTTAACTTTTCGGCAAAAATTCAAATTCAAACTGGTAACACAATACTAGAAGACAAAGAAAAGGACTTGTGGCAGGATAATGTCAGAATTGAAGTGTTGGACAAGGAAGATGGAGTTGACGTTGACAAGGAGGAAGATGGCTTGCATTCTATCGTACATGAAAAAGTAAGGGTGGGGCCCAGTCGAACTAGACAGTTTGATATTGAAGGAAAGAAAAAAGTCGTTGAGCCTAGCATAGGTGTGGATGAGAAGGGGCCATGTAGGTACGATCTTGGGAATATGTGTGTGGATGGTATCGTGCAAGACTGTAATACAACGAATACTAGAAGGGTGATGTGGCAAGCTGAAGAAAGGAAAAATAATTTGCTATTAGTGCGATAAAAGGCCGAAACAACAAATGCTAATAAGATGGTGGAAAACGGAAGCTTTTTAGCTAATGGGCTTAAATAGGCCCAACAAGGAACACAGTATGGGCAGACCGAGAGTTGTGAAAACATAATCCGGGATCATTTGAGGAACAAAAGCCCTTTGGAAAGAATGTCGAGCCAAGTTAAAAGTACAGCTGGAATTAATAGTGATGTTCCGAGCTTGTTTGTTGAAGACGCCCCCAAAGATATTGGCTCTGTTGAACAATGTGAAGGAGTGGCAACACTAGTGGAGCAATCATAAGATATGGTATCTGAAGTAGAGGAAGTCAGAGGTGTTGTGAAGGGGAACATTGGAGACTTATGTCGAGTTTCTTCTGAACAAGATGAAGGGAACAGTGGTGGCCAATCAGTGACGAACAAAGCATTAAGAAGAAAATTGAGGCTAGATGTTTATTCCTTCAGCAATTCATTATCTGATAGCAATATTCAAAATTGCAATAGAAGATTTTGGGTGATGAATGATGTCATAGAGGCTACAAAATTATGGGAAAATGGTAAATTGTTGGGCATGTCTTTTGCTGGAAAAGAGGAAGAAATGGTGACCAGCCTAGTGGATTTGGAGAAGAGGGACAGAGGAAGTGGAAAGGGTAATAAGGAGGGAACACTTGAAAGGAAATTATGAGGATCATGACATACAATGTAAAGGGGTTAGGGGGGAGGATTAAGAGGAAGGTGATAAGGAATTTGGTAGTCAAAGAAAAGGTTTAACTTCTCTGTATTCAAGAAACAAAAAAGTAGAGATGGACAGAGAGTGTTGTTTTAACTTATGGGGGGATTTTGAGTGCGATTGGGTGGTTAATTTGGCGGTAAATAATGGAGGTGCATTGATTACTATATGGAATAAAAGAAGCTTAGAAGTACAAAATCATTTCATGGGTCCCGATTACATTGATATTAAAGGTATATGGAAGGAAGCGGGAGTGGAAGTTACTTTTGTAAATATTTATTCTTCTGGTGAATTAGCACAAAAGAGGAATATGTGGGGGGGAATCAAAAGCAAGGAAGGCCACTAGTAGTATTTCTATTTGGTGCCTTTTGGGTGATTTTAATTGTGTGAGACAACAATGTGAGAGGAAGGGTGAATGTGTGGGTGATTATAGGGGGTGGAGAGAAGAAAATTTAATTGCTTTATTGAAGAAATGGAGTTGGAAGATGTACCACATGTTGGAAAGGCCTTCACATGGTATAGACCGAATGGAAAAGCACGTAGTAGAATTGATCGATTCTTAGTGTCAAGTCAATGGTTCCAAGTTTGGCCCGGTAGCACCCAATATATTCTTGACAGGAATACTTCCGACCATTGTCCATTGGTGCTAAAGAATGTGATTTATGATTGGGGACCAACACCTTTTAGAGTGTTACATTGTTGGTGTGATGAGGTGCCTTTCATTGAGTATGTGGAGCAAGTGTGGAGTCAAATGGTGTTCAATGGGTGGGGGGCTTTTGTTTTGAAGGAGAAAATTAAAGGGCTTAAAGGAAAACTAAAGACATGGAATAGAGAACACTTTGTTGATTTGGAGAAAGAATATCATGAAATTGGAAAGAGGATGAATGAGATTGATAGAAAGGAGGAAATACAAGAGATTTCGGAGGAAGATATTGAGCTAAGGAAGGACTTGCAAGCACAATTTTGGAGGGTGGCATAACATAATGAATCATTGTTGAGGCAAAAATCTAGATCTAAGTGGCTTTTAGAAGGCGATGCTAATTCCAAGTTCTTTCATTCAACCATTAATTGGAGGAGAAGGACAAATATGCTTTGGGGCAATCAATTGGAGGGGAGGTGGGTGGAGGATCCGAATGGGGTAAAGCAAGGGGTAAAGGAGTTTTTTGAAGAAAAATTCAAAGAATCACAATTTGAGAGGCCAAGATTGGATGGAGTCAAATTCTCCAAGATCAAGAAGGACGATAATGTCTTTCTTATTGCTCCTTTTCAAGAAGCGGAAGTCAAGGAAGCTATTTGGGAGTGTGGTGGATCTAAAAGTCTGGGGCTGGATGGTCTTAACTTTAATTTCATCAAGAAGTTTTGGAACGTCATGAAAGGAGATATTCTTCGCTTTTTGGGAGAATTTCAATCAAATGGGGTGTTCCCTAGAGGTACGAACTCTTCTTTCATCACTCTTATCCCTAAGGTGGAATCTCCATAAAACTTGGGAGAATTTCGGCCTATCTCTTTGGTGGGGTGTTTGTATAAAATTGTCTCTAAAATCTTAGCTAGAAGAATGAAGAAGGTGTTGGGGGAGTAATAGATGCTAGACAAAGTGCTTTCTTGGAAGGGAGGAATTTACTTCATAGTATAGTGGTAGCCAACGAGGTGGTGGATGAGGCTAGGAGAAAAAAAAAACAATGTATTCTTTTCAAGGTTGACTATGAAAAAGCCTATGATTGTGTGTGTTGGGACTATCTTTTCGACATGCTTAAATTTATGGGCTTTTGTGACATATGGGTTGGTTGGATTAAGGGTTGTTTGGTGTCAAGTAAGGTGTCGGTACTTGTTAATGGAAGTCCAACTAACGAGTTTGACATTCATAGAGGTTTACGTCAAGAGGACCCAATGGCTCTGTTTTTGTTTACAGTGGCGGCGGAAGGGTTGTGTGGCCTTATGAGAGAAGCTATTGAAAAGGATATGTTCAAAGGGTATAGGGTGGGGGATGGAGGTTTGGAGGTAAATTTGTTACAATATGCGGATGATACTATTTTCGTTGGTGATGCTTCATTGCAGAATGTCAAGGTCATTAAATGCATTTTAAGATGTTTTGAATTTGCATCCGGGTTAAAAGTGAATTTTTCTAAGAGTAGCTTCTTAGCTTTGGAGGTGGAAAGTGGTTTGGAGGAAAGGTTTGTGGGGGTTCTTAATTGTAAATTGATGGAGTTTCCTTTTGTGTATCTTGGTATGCCAATTAGGGCAAATCCAAGAAAGATGGAAATGTGGAGCCCTATCATTAAAAAATTTCAAAAGAAGCTTTCTTTGTGGAGAAATAGACACTTATCATTCGCGGGAAGAGTATGCCTCATCAATTCCGTTCTTAATGCTCTTCCTCTTTTTTTCCTTTCTTTCTTTAAAATTCCTTATGGGGTAGTTAACAAATTGGTGAGCATTCAAAGGGAGTTTTTTGTGGGGTAGTGAGGAGGGAAAAAGGAAAATTGCTTGGGTTAGTTGGGAGAAAATTTGTTTACCAAAGGAAAATGGAGGTTTAGGGGTAAAAATTTTGAGCGTGTTTAATGAGGCTTTATTAGGGAAGTGGAGGTGGGCTTTGTTTCATCAAAAAGACTCATTTTGGGCAAAAATTTTAGCAGAAAAAAATGGGAGGGGAGGGGTTTGGTGGGATATAATGAGTGCAAAGGGGCTTCCTTGTGGTGGAGAGATTTGATGTTGGTTAGTGGGAGAGGGAGTAAATCTAATTGGTGTGATATTGGGATGGTTTGGGAGGTTGGCAATGGTAAAGATATAAAGTTTTGGTTACATTCATGGTTGGATGGGGAGTTTTTGGAGGAAAAATATAAGAGATTGTTCTTAATATCACAACAACAACATGAAGTGATTCAAAATATAGGAAATTGGATGAATAATGAATGGAAGTGGTGTTTCAAATGGAGGAGAAATTTGTTCCAATAGGAAGGTGAACTTGTTGAGAATTTTCTTTTGAGATTGGAAAACATAAGGCCTAAGCTTATGGTGGAGGATAATTGGAAGTGTTGTTTTCATTATTCGGGCTCCTACTCAGTAAGGTCGGGTTATGATATAATCTTAAATCTGCACGGGGAACTTAATAAAAGCTCTTTCTGTTTATACTTGTGGCAGATGAAGATGCCTCCTAAATCCATGTGTTTTGTGTGGAGGTTGTGGTTGGATAGAATCCCTACAAAGAAAAATTTAAAGAAGAGGAATATTTAGCTCACAGAGGAAAATGACACTTGCCCTTTCTGCTCTCTCCATGAGGAATCTGCTGCTCATCTTTTTTGCTCTTGTTCGCTTACTGTCCAGGTTTGGCAACAGTGGTATTCCTAGCTGAATCTTCAAACTACTTTTCCTCTAGACACAAAAGCTCACTTTTGGCAACACTATGTTTCGGGCAGTTCTAAATATCAAGATGAGGTTTGGAAGACTTGTTGGTGTGCAATAGTTTAGAGCATTTGGATTCATAGAAACTCCTGCGTCTTTAAAGGTCAGCAGTTTGACAATCTAAAAATTTTAGATAGTGCTATCTTTTTGTCTTGGTCTTGGCTGCATAACAAAAACACAAAATGTTGTGTGTCAAGTAAACAATGGATGTCAAACACAAAAGTTTGTCTTGTTTCTTTTTTCAGAGGATATTAAGTTAAGTATGCATGGTGGTTGTGTATGGACGTGATAACAGTATTCATGGTGGTCTTTTTTCTTTGGTGCTGGGACGGTATTTATGAAGTGGCCTTGCATAAGTGGAATTGGGATTGGGACTAGTGTTGCACATTGGCTGGTTATGAACACATTTATTTTGGAGTGGTGGATAGGAAAACATGCTTTTCTTTGTCCAAATTGGCTGGATGTAGAGCATAGTTATTACGGGCATTCAATTGGAGGGTCGTCTTTATGGGATTGGTCTTTTGTAATTACTATACATATTTGTTCTGCTAAAAGTTGGGACTTCTATAGGTTGTAGGGGGTCATTTTGGTGGTTACTAGATATTTATGATATAATAGGATTATAAATATCTCATAACCATTTAATGGGCTGTTAGGTGGTATGGTTATTGGGAGTCCACTTTTGTATATCTAGGTATTGCTTGTACCCTGTTTACTATATATATATATATATATATATATATATATATATATATATATATAATATAATATTATCTTTGCTGACCAAAAAAAGATTACAATGACATTAAAACTTTCGTAACTCTCACTTTCGCAGTCATTCACAATCATTCATGCCCAACTCAACTAACCAACCCACCCAATTGTTATTTCTTCTTATTGCTCCCTCAATGATGAGAGATAAATGATCAAGTGATTCTTTACCCAATTGTTAAAATTAATTTCTTAGGATACTTTCCTTGATTGATTAATGAGAAGGGACTGTGATGAAAACCATTACTTTGTTGGGTGAGAACTTTTCCTCAACTACCCTTGATATGGGTACGAACACATTATTCTATTTTCCAAAAGATGGCTTCACCTTGCCTCATTGCTCTTGCAGAGCAACCCTTAAGGTTCCATCAACATTGTTCTAATGGTTTGATTAAAAACATTTGTTGGGTACAATGTTTCATTTTCTAAAGGTTCTCTCAACAACGCAAAGCATGTGCTAGGAAAGCATTGATAATATGTCCAACCTATTTATATGAGAGGTTGCTTAAAGGTGTTGTCTTTAATTTTGCAAAAGTTCTTATTTCCTCCCTCCTTTTTGCCTACAATTTCACACTACTTACCTTTACATTTCTTGTATTTTAAGTCTTTCAATTTCATACTAAAACCGAAGACAATTTAGTACAATTTTTTGTTCCTTAACAAATTCAGCAAAAATTGACATTTACAAGGACTAATTAAGGGATAATAAATACAACAAATTTGAATAAAAAGGTACTCTAGAACTTTCAAATCTTCATTTGAATTTTTCACTTTGTGGTGTCATTGTGTTATGATTAACAACAATACATTGGTTGCCTTTTTCTCATATAGTATGACTAGAGGAAACTGAACCTCTAAATCACATGCAATTTGAATTTTTCATTTCGAGTTATCATTTGTATGAAGAACGTTGTGAGTGAAGAAAGGACACTAATGATGTGTTTGCTAGGGATGCCTTGCTGCCTTGGTAAGGTTTAAATTACTTTTTGAATTTTTTATTAATTTATTAATTGTTATTTGGTATCATGTTATTATACCCAATTGCATAATCAAAGGAAGGACATATGCAAATACTACTTGAATTTTGACAAACCAAGATTAGAAGGAAGCAACTGCATAAGTTGAGGAGGAATACTTGTCATTGCAATTACAAGTAAAAAGAAAATTTTCTTTTGGAAAGTTTTTGACATTTCTAAATATTTCTTTTAGAATTGAGAATAGTTTATTAATTCATTTAACATATACACTCACATGAAGATGGATATTGTAAATTATCATTGTTGAAAAATTACACAATGATGAGACAAA
This sequence comes from Pueraria montana var. lobata, assembly GCA_026413185.1. NCBI lineage: Eukaryota > Viridiplantae > Streptophyta > Magnoliopsida > Fabales > Fabaceae > Pueraria > Pueraria montana. The sequence continues at coordinate 36,450,568 of CM048648.1, read as the reverse complement.
CACTCTCATTGCTTGGTAAACAGTTTCCAAATTTTTTTTATCTCCTAATAATATTTAGGTTTAAATATCTTTCTAGTCCTTGCAATTTAGCATTTTTTTGCTTTTTGTTATTGCAATTTTTTTTGTTTTAGTCCTTGTAAATTATGTTTGTTTTTTTTCGTCTTTAAAGTGTTTTAAATAGCACTTGAAAAGTGAAAAAAAAAACGCGTTGAACAGTTAAAAAAATGCTATCTAAATTGTTTTAAGGATGAAAAATAAACCAAATATAATTTGTAAGGATGATGTGAGATTTACTGCAAACGCACGATTGTCGTCAAATAATAAAAATTATCGTCTCTACAGGGACTACATTTTGGCTTTGTAATTTTCACAATTTAATTAAAATTAAACAAAAGGGAAGATTTGATTGGATAAGAAGAGATTTAAGATTTGAAAAGATAAAATAAAATTTAAGATAAGATGAAGAAAGATAAAGGTAAGATTAAAATAAGATAAGATAAAGAAAAAAATAAGATAAAGATTAGATAAAGATAGGGCAAATATTTGAAAAAGATTGAAATCAATAATAAGAAAACTTCCAGGATTGGGTTTCACACCAAGACTTCCTATTGACTTAATCTTTCTACCTCTATGTTCTTATCGATCCTCTTTGAAGGTGAATTAACCTATGGTAACCTTTGTTGCCTCTTATGATACAAAGATGTATCTAATTGAATTAACCCCTACTCTCGTGGTAGTTATGTTCAATTAAATCCATTAAGTTATTTGTTAATTCATTGATTCCTCAAAGGATTAAACCTACTTTCGTGATTTAATACCTAAGTTCCTCTCCTATGGATCCAATGATTAGGTTCACCTCTAAGTTCTTCCCTAAGCGTTTATGATTATGAAAAATGGTGGCCAAATGCTTTGCATAGATAAAAGCAATAGAAGAGAAATGAAGAGGAGAATCCAATAGAACATAAAGATAAATAAATTAAGCATAATAGTTGTCAAGGGCTAAGCCCCAATCCTAGAACAAAGAGACTACTCACTCATAATCATGGAAACAACGATGAAATTAAAGGAAAACATAACAAACCAGAAAAAGAGTTGAAGAAGAAGAAGAATCCTCCACTCTATCTCTAAACTGTATGCTAATCCAAATTAGAGTTACTAATTCTAAGTAAAACACTTTATTTAAAGAGAAACGAACTAAGGAAAAGATAAAGATTTAAGCTCAAATTACAATCAAAATTGCAAAAGATAAGATTTTCAATCTGGTGCAGGTCATGGCCATGACTCTAATGTCATGGCCATGACAATTTGTTGTCATGATGTGAAACTGAAAGTCAGATTGGGTCACGACCATGACTCTGAATGTCATGGCCATGACATCTATCAGATGTCCAAAAATGTGAAAATCAACATAGTCACGACCATGACTCTGAATGTCATGGCCATGACTTCTGTCGGGTGACCTAGTTGTGCTTTTCTTCTAATCATCAAGTGTCTCTATGCTCCTAGCTTCAATCCTTGGAGTCACCACACATCTTTCTCCTTGATTTAATGTTTTGAAGCTTAAGAAACAATCTCGAAACATGAAAATACCAAAAGTGTAACCGGTTCCAAAAAGAAATGAAAAACAATGCAAATGCAATGTAAATAAGTCCTAAATGTAAGAATATGCAATATTTCCTAAGTGAAATGCTGTGCATGAATGATGTAAAATGTAATGCATCAAAGGACTAAAACAAACAAAAATTGCAAGGATGAAAAGCAAAAAAATGCTAAATTGTAAGAACTAAAAAGATATTTAAGCCCAATATTTAAGGATGTAATTCCAAAACTGTATGCATTGTATTTGTATGTAATGTAGCTCAATAATTAAAATATTTTTGGATCATAGACAAAATTATTAAATCCATAAATTATAAAATCCTAATAAATTAAAAACTACTCAAAATTAAAGGGAATGATTACAAAAAAAAAATATTTATTGTTTAATTTGCCTCTCTAGTAAATTATTTTTACGCTAATTGGTAGCATTATTATGTTATATGAATTTCATTACTCAATGATTTTTCTATTTAATGAAGTTTTAAAATTTAGTCTCGGCAATTGATAACAAGTTAGAGATAGAAGTTTTACATTTTGAATATATCATAATAATACATTGAAAGCAAATATTGGACATAAATTCCAGTGTTTTTATTATGGAATATAAATTTCAGTGTTAAAAATAGTTTAATTATAGACATATGAGTATTACGGTACTTTGAAATAAACAGACAATAGTATTTATTGTTTAATATATATAAGAGAGAGTATATATATATATATATATATATATATATATATATATATATATATATATATATATATATATATATATTGAATAATGATTATAAGGATATTAATATATGAAGTTCCTCCTTAAGCTAGGTGTTGATGCTTGTCTATATGACTTAGTCATTTGTTATTGGATGTGGATTAAATGTTACTTTGAGATTTATCTGTGTAAATATGAGATCTGCAACAATGCCTCTAAGTAGGTATTGGTGATTGATATTGAATTGTAATGGAAGCTCTGCCAGATATTGCATTCTAACTTAGTATCTTAAGTCATGAGACAAGTCTGTTGATGTGAGGACATTGCTGTGAGAGCATGAGTACCTTTGACGTCGTGAATTGAGTTGATGGTTGAGGAACATGTCGTGAGAGCATATGTGCCTGTAGTATGGGAAGTCACAGTTTGGTAAGTTGCGGGATGAAAGACAGGGACTATTGATAGGGTCTAAGAGGTATGGCATCGAGTAAGTGAGTATCCTAATGGTTGAGGTCGCGTCTTGAATTGGGAACTCACTATCCCAGCTTGAGCACCTTGATACCTACTTAACATCACCAAGATTGGTATAGTGTATACCTCTATTTTGGGTTGGTGCCCAGAGCTGAAAGATTGCTCATTTCTTGAGAAAAATGATGATGATATGAATGTTAGTACTATTTTTGAGGAGAGGTATACGAGCTCCCAATCACTTCCCATGATGGATGATGGTTGATTATGATCATCGGTGGAGTATGGATCCATACAAGTGGTGAAAGTTTGGGTTGTTTCATGATAACTTAGGTCAAACCCTGGGTTCTCTATGGCATTTGTTTGGTAATAACTTGTGTGCTAATTTAGGTTTTAGGTTAGTCCTACAAACCTTTTGTGAAAATGATTTGAGGTTATATGTATCCTCACTCCTTCGCTTTGTTGTTTTCTTTTTTTGTTTTTCATTCTTGTATATGTGTTCAGGGTACAACATTTCTGCTAACAGAAGATAAAGATGGCGAATGCTAACAACATGGATGCCGAGACTAGGAAGAATTCAAAGGAAGGAAACGCCATAAAGGAGTTATCATAAATATTGTAAATACTTTATGATTAGTTCTAGAATGGGAATGAGATTGTATATAGTCATTGCTCTGACTTAGGATCCTTTTGACAGGTAGTTAATTATCTTTGTAATCATGTAATTATTATATGATGAGGTTTAAAGTTATCATATTGATAACAGTGCTGTATGTTGATATGATGATATGATGTATGATATATGACGTAGTATGTTCATCGTAAATTGTTGTTTAATTATTTGGTTAGCACGTCAATAGAATAATTTTAATGTGACAAAATAAATTAAAAAAAATCCACATTTTCATAATAAAATAAATTAAAATTATTTTAATAAATGAATATATAATTAGTTAATTAGGTTGGGTGTTACAACCATCAAGAGAGAAAAATTTTCTCTTCTCCCCCCTCCAAGCTCAATTTCAGCACACACAATAGGTGTAATAGGGCTCCATTTTTTATTTTACTAGTGTGCTTACCCTGCGATGCCTGGGTATTTATTGTCTTCTTCATGTAAAACAAAAAAAATTAACATAGGAGAAAATAAAATTAAATGTGACAAATAAATATACTTATTTCTTGCTAAAAAAAGTACACATTATATATTATTTATAATAAATGAACTTACATACTCTACTTTAACAAAAATTATATTTTTTAAAAACAATTTTTTTCACAATACAACTCATATATATATAAAGAACTACTTCACTCTGCAATTAATTTGTTCACATTGCAATAGTCATAGCATTTCTAATTTTGGATTATATCTAATTAACAACTGAAGCATTTAACAAATCCCATGCAACCAACACTAATTAGTCTTTTTTTTGTTGTTGTAATTATTGGCCTATTGGCCAATGTGAAAAGAAATAAATATAAAATGTAATGTGTATTCCTTTTAGACGGCTATGACAACACAAAATCCACATAAACATTATATAATTTATATTCATATACTATGAGTATCACCATAGAGGAACAATTCTTGTGCAGTAATCATTTTGTTGCAACAGTCACAAATGTAATTAGTTACAAAAATTTGTCATAGATAATCAATGTCAATCCCCCTATTCTTATTAAAAACAATAATAGCTCCCCAAATAAATCCATTCAACAGCTAAAAAAATAATGGCTAGTGAGCTCAAATTGTTAAAATTCTTCATATTTCTGGCACTCCTAACATTTCCTCGAAAATGAAAAAAAAATCAAGAGTTCACGTACACTAATAAGTTGTGTTGATTTATTCTAAATGGTTCGTCTCAGCTGTATAGAAGGAAAACCAGGCTGGGTATCCAGAGCAGTTATGGTTTTTTTTCCAAATACATAGCCATTTATTAGTTTTAAATTAACACTGAAAAATTAACTTATTAGGAGATAAATGAAGGAGGCAATGGAATACAATTAAGGAGGTCTCTTTCCATTATAAGATAACATAATAATTTTTTTATTCTAAATATATAGCCTGCTAGTATGTTAGATCAACTTTAAAATATGTGAGCCATATAGTATGTTGGACATGTAGAACACAACCAGTAAGCCCACAAATGACAATAAAAATTATATTTTGTGAAAAGGTCAAAGTAGGTATCTCACTATGGATTGAACAATGAATGAGGTGCCTATCAAGTTCCATTGAAGATGTTATGTTATAGATTGACACTTGTCAAAAAATGATTCAAAAGCTAAAAGCCTTGATAAGTTGAAAAGATTCCTAGATTTATATAGTATGGATATGGGGTCCCCAAACCCTAGAGATGGGTCCCACTTAGTCTACATGTTTAGGGTTTCTTTAATTAGGTGTTGTGTGTCCCTAATCACCACTTGAGGGTCCTTAATCAAGCTTATACTAATGGTTGCTTCCTAATCAACTACTACATGGCTTCTAAGAGTCTTAATCAATACACATTAGCTTAATTAATTTTAATTAGCTGAATCTAGGATTTTAAAAATCCTTAATTATTTACGACTAAGTTACTTTATTTCTTAAAAAAAAAAGGACTAAGTTACTTTAATCATTTAATTAAGTCTAGACTCGTTAGGGAGTTAATCATGTGCATTAGAGCCTAATTCCATGATTTTATTATAACTTCCTCTTATTTACCAAAGTGTCACTAATGAGTTGACCACTCATCCCCTTCCTTTGACTTATTGACCAGAGTTGACTGACTAGTTGACTTGAGTTGACCATGGCTTAAACATATCTAAATCAAGTTTTCCTTAATTATTTTCCTTAATTCTTAGGTCCTACTAGTTCCTATGTAATTTTACTCATGCTTAACTAATTATTTCACTATTTAACGAGCTATCACACTATATTATTATTATTATTATTATTATTATTATTATTATTATTATTATTATCATCATCATTATTATTATTATTTTTATTTTTATTTTTTTACTATAGAATTTTCAGGATATTACAATGTTTTACATGTTCACAGTGTGCCATTTAGCCATCATGAATTGGCCTTGTTCTAAGTGTTAAAGGGGATGTGAATGGATTCAAGATTGATAATTCATTAAGTGATAGAAATGATGTTGGTGACATGAAAGTGGTATGGATGTCTGCACTTTGACCAAGCGTTGACTTCTTCCCTATATTTAATTGTCACTAACACCGATTCGTGTAACTTAATGAGTTCTTATTTTTTATTCCATTCACATCTTCCTTGACACTTAGACGAGGGCCAACTTGTGATGGCTAAATGGCACATCTTGAACATGTTAAGCATGTTAGGCCAAAAATTGATTTTGGCAACTTTTAGAGCTAAAATTGGTTTTTTTGGTGTTGTATGTCATGTCTTTCTCGCGTTACAATGTTGTTTTCATCTATCCTCATAGCTCCTCCTAGGCTTCTGAAGCTTGATCCAGTTTCTTGAATGAGCTCATCATGAACAAGGTGGAAATAAACAGGCCCTAAACGATATGCAGCAAAAGAAATTTACTAAAAAGAAGCATAGTCGTTTTCTTTAGTAAATTTGTTGTGCAACATGTCATTTACCTCTTTGCTTACTTTGACCTCCTTTATGATAAGTTCATTCTTCTTTCTTAGTAGCTTGATCTGTTGAATCCAGAACCCTTAGTGTTTTAATCATGACAAACCATTAGTGTTTGCAAATTGAAGAATGAAGCTCTGCAAACTAACAATCTGCCAAGTGTTTCAGATCATATTGAGAGCAGATTGAAAACAAGCATTCTTGTGAGTTTAGAACAAGCTTAGAATGGATATTTCAACTATGCATCACATGAAGCTCTATCTGCATGATGAAGTCAATGCTTCCTTTGAGTTAACAAGTTGAATGAAAGATCGAGAATGTCTCATTCAAAGAAAGATCAAAGACTACACCATCATAATGAAGCTGTAGAAGAAGAAGCATTAGAATGATGCTATCCATAATCAAGATAGATTGATTATGAAGTGATCACATCTGCATGATGTGTTGAAGGCAAGACCCTAAAGACTTTAAGCATCGAAGAATAACATTATGTCTTCCATATGCAGCCACAAACACAGAGGGCTCATCAGAAGACTGAAGTTGATGACGAAATGGAATGAAGAGTAACTTCATGTTTTCCATATGCAGTCACACACATAGAGGACTCATCAGAAAACTGAAGTTGATAACATTACATCTTCCATATGAATATCATAATCAATGAGGGTTCATCAGAAGATTGATGTTAACAAAATATTAAGATGCAAGTAGCTGAGATATGTCCTTGAGAATCTGATATGGAACATCAGATTGGTGTTAAGAACTTTTTCAAGAACTCTCACCAAGGACATAAAACTTTCAATACCAACAACAACCTACATATTCTATATGCTGAAGCAAGCTGCTTTAGAATGATCAGCGTTGTGAAAAGTTGATCATTGGGATGAAGATGTACTCCTTACAAAGTCTCAGCATGAAGTCTTCATTAGAAGGAATCTACATCAGAATAGGTCCTTCCTTAGCAAACATCAGAACACATCTCTGATGTGTCTTTAGAAGATCATCAGAATTTGCTCATCATAATGGTTTCTTTAGAACATATTCAGAATGAAGACAGGGCATATACAACTGTCACAATTCAAATTTTTCCACCCAAAAAATAGTTGTACCAAGAGTCCAGCGGATACCCTTGGAGCACTATAAGAAGGACCTCTTGGAAGCCTTTCAAAGCACCTTGAAGCAAGCAAGAAAGAGAATTATTCAAGCCTTTCTTCCTCAATGGGGATTTGTGAGTTTCCTGCTTCAAGCCTCTCAGTAAGAGTGATCCACTTCTACATTAGTCTAGTAAGCTATTCCTTATAAACAAGAGAGAAGTGTGATTGAATTTCCTGAGGGGAAATCCCTTGTTAGGGAGAATCTGTAGTTTGTGCAGTAAATCATAGATACCCTTTGTTGTAGTGAGTGAAATCTCCAAGCCAAGACCAAGGTGTGGTGTTGTGGTGAGTGAGTACCTGTGTAGCAGTGTGGTGACACTTAGTGGCGAAGATTGGGAAAAAAAATTGGAGGGTCCAAGATAATTAAGGTTATAGTATTTATAAATTATATATAATAATTTTGATAATTAATATTACTTTTTATCAGTGATTTTAAACTTTTGATGATATTTTTCAAATATTTACTATTTTCTTAATTAATTTTATTTTTTATTGAGGAGGATGGAGCTAAAAAATTACGTTATATGATATTAAAATATATTTTCCCTACTTTTCCTCACTACTCAGATTTTTTTTATGACTTTTATACCTTCATCTACAACTAAATCAAAAAATTGAAAAATTTATCCGTAGTAAAAAAATTTACAAGAAACATTAATTTTTTATACAAAAAAATTGTATGAGAATATAGTAAAAAAATTAAATTTTTCTATGAATTTTTAATAAAGTTAAAGAAATAATTATATTTTTATCAAAATTATAGTAAAAGTTGTACAAAAATTTTGTAAGAAAACCAGAAAATTAAAAGTAGAAATTTGCATGAAAATTTCACAAGTCATATTGTATAAGTTTTTTATACCAGAATGACTATATAAATAGTAATAGAAAATGGATTTGAAAAATGAAAAATAAAAAAAGTATAGCTTCATACTATGAAAAAAATCAATTGATGAAATAAGTAATCTGTAAAAATTGTTACTATTATATTAACAATGAGGGCTGATTTCAAAAACAAAAACCATAAAATGCAATGCAAACATAAAATTGTTTATAACTAAAGATTACTCTTTCTTATGTAGTTCAATAACTAAATATACAAATATTTTTTATATTCTTTTAATGACTTAAAATCATTAGTTATTGAAGAATAAATAACTTTAAACTAAGAGTATTACAAAAATCTTAGATACTTTAAAATATAAATAATTTTAATATATGTATATAAATGATTTTTATAAAAACTTTGGGGGGCCATGGCTCCCCCCAGTCCCTTCAAAGCTCTGCCAATGGTGACACTGTTGTTGCTATGTAAAGAGCTGGTGTGGGCTCTGTGGTGTAGCAAACCTGTTGAGGTTGTTGTGTAAGCCAGTGGTGACTGGTTGTGGTGTTGATTTAGTGAAAATCTTACTGGAGTGTGAGGATTGGATGTAGCCCTGGGTTTGGGGTGAACCAGTATAAAAATCCCTTGTGTGATTTTCTTCTACTTTTTCTTCTACTGTTTTATTTGGTTTAACTTAAATAACTTTTGCTTCACATATCAATAAACCTTTTAAACAGAGTTTTTCAAAGAGAAAATATACTGAAGGAAAGATCTTTGATCACATAGAAAATATAAAATTAAGTGGGGGCTCTGCAAGGCATCTAGGCTTATAAAGGTACTTACATTTACCTCATCCTAAGAAGATGATGAGAACTCAAACTAGGGGTGAGCAGAAAAGCTCGACCCTCCCTATCCGAGCCCAAAATGAAGAAAACGGGTGGTTTGAAGCGGGTCAATTGATTTCACAGGTCAAAAGAACGGTTTCAATCGGTTTCATATGGTTGGGCTCAGTTCTAATTTTTTCACCCGTCTATGCCCGAGCTAGAGCGAAGTGGGGGCTCTACAAGGCATCTAGGCTTATAATGGTACTTACATTTACCTCATCCTAAGAAGATGAGTGAGAACTCAAACTAGGGGTGAGCAGAAAAGCCCAACCCACCTGAAACCCGCCCTATCCCAGCCCAAAATGAAGAAAACGGGTGGTTTGAAGCGGGTCAACGGATTCCATGAGTCAAAAGAACGATTTCAATCGGTTTCATATGGTTGGACTCGGTTCTAATTTTTTCACCCATCGGTACCCGAGCTAGACCGAAAATGTGAGTATTCTGCATGCAAAAAAAAACCTACCTATAAAAAGCTAATGTAAATTGTGCCTTTCACTTTAACCTAACCTGGCGCCGCACAGCACAAACAGCGCTCACCTCTCCCTCTCTCACCTTTGTTCCTTCATAGCCTGAACCTTTAACCATTTGTTCCTCCTTATCCCTTTGTTCCTTCCCATCCCTCGATTCATTCTTGATCAATAATTTCAGACTTCATTTTATGTTTTCATTCCCTTTTGTTCCATCGTTCATTTTTTTTTCTTTAATCTTTTTAAAATGTAAATAGTCCGTTTTAAAAGAAATGGTTCTAGAGTAGCTTTGTGGTTTTTTTTCATCTTGTAAAGAAAGCTACGATTTTTGGCTGTGTCTATTTTTTTAAAAGTTTGTTTCTATTTTTTTGCCTTTATGAACGAGCAAATGAAAGAGCCATCACCATAAGAGGTGCATGCATGTGTTGTTTTCGATTTTTTATTTAATTTGTAATTCTTGCATACACAGATCTATTTGATTACTTGAGAAGTTTTTGAGTAAGAAAAGGAGAAAACTTTATCCAAATAAAAGCTCTTTTTCAACTTTCGCGGTGTCTGACATTTTGCAATACATTTATCTTACAGGTTAACATGATTTTCTTTATTTTTTATTTGTGAACGAGGAGACTAAAGGACACGAAATATTCATAAAGTTGGTATCTTTTTCTTTATTCTTTATCTGTGAAGTTGAGATTAAGGTTTAAAATCTTTAAGTATTATATGTTTGTGACTTTTGTTCCGCAGGTTTTCTTCTTTCTTTTTAATTTGCTGAAGGTTAATGATGTGGTCTTAATATCGTTCTCCACTTTTTCTCCAAACTGATCTCAATTCCTTATCTCACTTTATTTGTAGGTTCTGGAAGATAAGGATGGTTATGGTTACAATGGAGTCATGGCCGCATCCTTTTGTTAAATCTCATCTTTTAATTATTTTGTAATTAATTTTATATTTTTTGTATGTCAGTAATTTATTAAGATTTTTATTTTATCTTTGTAATATCTTTTGTTTAGATTTTGTAAGAATTTTAATGAAAATTAATAATTTGATTTTAAACTGTTTATTATCCCTTTTGCAATTTTTTGGACTTAGACAAAAAAATCGAATGGCCCAAAATATTCTCTTAAAAAATGATAACGATAAAATGGTAAAATATGTTTTAGGTCCTTGTAAAATATGCAAAATATTAATTTTGTCCTTCAAAAATTTTTCGTATTAATTTGGTTCCTCTAAAATTGAAATATATTTTTGTAAGTCCCTACGAATATTAATAGCCTACGAATAAAATTTATAATTCATTTCCACGTATAAATCGATAGTCACGTTAAATTATCATTTAACAAAATTACTAATAAGGACTTATAAAAATAGATTTCAATTTTAGAGGGACCAAATTAATACACAAATTTTTTAGAAGATGAAATTAATATTTTGCATATTTTATAGGGACCAAAAATATATTTTACCCACGATAAAATGATAAAAAAAATGGATTAAAAAATAAAAAAGGATAAAATATTCATCAGGCGTAACAAAGTTAAATGTGGGCCAAATTAAATGATAACGATATGGGTGTTGCTATTCTCACTCCCGGAATTGCTATTCTCACCACCTACGTGTGTGACCATTTATTAATTTCCAAAAATGCTCTTTCCACGGAAACACGATTCCATTGTACACTTGTACAATGAAATCGTGTTTCCGTTGTAATATATGGGATGGAAAAAAGTTGAACAATGGAAATGTGATTCCGTTGTACTATTTTAAACGGAATCATGTTTCCATTATTTACTAAAGGGGTGAAAAAAATAATTAACGGAAATATGATTCGGTTGAAAATAGTTCAACGGAATCACATTTCCGTTATTCAATTTTTTCACTACTTTAGTGAACAACGGAAACACGATTCCACATTTCCGTTGTTGAATTTTTTTTCCATCCCCCATATTTACTAAAATGGAAGTATGATTATGTGGCCTCCTCTCTTGCGTAGCAACACGACCTCTTCTCTCGCGAACGACGCAACACACAAAATGGCTTTCTCCACGTCCTTAATGCCAAAGGAAAAACCATTCAACACGCAAAACCAAAGGAAAACCCATTTAACAAAACATAAATGCTGGGATGGCGCGGGGATGGGATGGGGTTGCGAGGGGCACGGGGTTGCGCGAGGTGGCACAAGGGTCGTGCAAGGGGGCGCAGTGATAACGTGAGGCGTGCGTGCAAGGGGGTGCAGTGATCGCGCGAGGCGGCGCTGGGTCGTGTTGCGTCTTGCAGGGCAGCACTGTGTTGTGAGCGCTGGGTCTTGGGGATCAACGCCAGGTGGTGGGGCGCGACGCAGGTTACGCGTGTGGTGAAGGTCGCGGGGGCGACGCACGTCGCGTATGGCGAGCGAGGCGGAGCGGGGTGGCCCAACGGTGCTCAGATGTCATGGCGGCGTTGTTAGGGGAGTGAAAAGTCTGAGGGGTGTAGGGATTTAGTTAGTGGGTAAAAGAGAGATTTTACAAAAGTGTGGGGGTGAGAATAGCAACTCCCTAACGATATAATGAGAAAATTGGGTCAAAAAGAGAAAAAAAAAAGGATAAAATGTTGATCAGGCTTAACAAATTTGAATGTGGCCCAATTTGGCCAATACTCGCTTCTACCCACCTGCGGTAACCCAGCACCCGCACAAATCGAACCCGAGAAAACCGAAGTAACATTCGGTTGGAAATGGGCTGTTTCATACAGCTTACGTGCTGCGGTTTGGGCTTTTCAGGCCTGAAACCGACCGAATCCACCCGTTGCTCAGCCCTAGCTCAAACCTGCAACCTTCCATATGCGAGACCATGTCTTGCTTCACTCGACCAACTCCATGGGGTTAAATAGTAATATTTTATTAAAAATAAAAACTCTTTTCCATTTGTATTTTGAATAAATAAATCACGAAGTAAAATATAAATTATTGATTACTAAATGGCTATCGAATTGGAGAAAAGTAGAAAACCACAACATAATTGTTTCTTGAAGAGTGTTAAGAATACACTCTCTAACACATTCTTTCTAATTGATTAAAATTTATTAAAAATTATAAAATCAGGAGAGAAAATAATTAAATATGGGCTTAAATAACTTTTTAGTACCGGTAAAATAGGCCATTTTGATTTTGCTACCTAAATTACCATTTTTTCAATTTTAGTACCCCATATATTTTTATGTTTGATTTAACTACCTGCCGTTAAAGAGATTTCGTTAACTGCTGACGTGGCTAACGGAGCGTCACGTCAGCAAGTTCAGGTCATTTAAAATTTGCTGACTCAGCGTCATGTCATTTTTACGATAGGTACCTTTTTCAAAAATAAAATTTTTTCAGGTACCAAAATCAAACGAAAATAAATGTTAGGTACCATAATCAAACAATAATAACCTTTTTCAAAAAAAAATTTGTCAGGTACAAAAATCAAACAAAAATAAAGGTTAGGTACCAAAAGCAAAACACTCATATTTTATAAGTACCAAAAAGTTATATAAGCCTAAAACAAAAAAGATAGTTAATTATCGTTGTCATTGCATCACACGAATTTTCCGCTTTTTTTCCCCCTCTTTTCTAGTATGATACTCCTCAACTCACAAAAAAAAGTTAATTTTCATTATCATTGCCACATGATATGCACCTCAACTCACCCCCACTTAATGTCTCTCCTATGGCTATGTTACATTCGTTCATTCCAATTAATTCATGCAAATTTTTGCCTCCTCTTACTTTTACTACTAACAACATAAGCATGAGATTCCTAACCGCTGAGGCCAACACCGAAATCTTTCAAGTGCCACCTAAAAAGCCTTGGGAGTTCAAGGAGTATCACGTCGAGGAAGAGTAAGAAGAAAAAGGTAACGAAGAATTCATGTTATGTAATGATGACGACAATTAAGTTTTTTTTTTTTTTTATTTTAACCCTAAATAACTTTTTGATTTTTATAAAATAGGGGTGTTTTGGTTTTGGTACCTAACATCTATTTTTGTTCGATTTTGATACCTGACAAATTTTTATTTTTGAAAAAGGTTATTTTTGTTTGATTTTGATATCTAAAAAAAATTTATTTTTGAAAAAGGTACCTATCGTAAAAATGACATAGAGATGAGTTATCAATTTTTAAATGACCTGGACTTGCTTACATGACGCACCGTTAGCCACGTTAGCAATTAATGGAATTTCACTAACGACCGGTAGTCAAATCAAACATAAAAATATGTGGGATACTAAAATCGAAAAAATGGTAATTTAGGTAGTAAAATCAAAATCGCATATTTTACAAGTACTAAAAACTTATTTAAGCCTTAAATATGATATAAGACTCACAAAATTTTATCATTTTCAATAAATCTCATCCTATAAGAAAAATTGTGTTGTGTGAAAGAGTGTGTCTACCATTTCTTGTTTCTTTTCATTTGATCCTCTCATGAAGGAGGCAAATCAGGCAATTAATGAAAGGCCCAAAGGGAAGCCCAATTCATAGGTTGTGGTCCCAGGCAACAGAGGGGACCCCACAAAACATAAACGTGAAACATCAATGGATCCCAAATCACTGAAAATCAACGAAACCGAGCCTCAGCCGAAAACGAAAAAACAAGTTTAAAGAACCAATCCGAAGCAGAGTCAGCAAGCAACTCATTCCTTTTCCCTCTCTCTCTCTCTCTCCCTTTCGCTTCGTAGTAGACCAAAAACCACACACACCACAATTTACATTTTTTAGGAACAAAACAAAACAAATAAAAATAAAATAAAATAAAATAGAAAATCCCAGACAAGAACCTCCGAAAAATGTTCATCAAAATTAATGCACCACTTTGAAAGAAAGAGACACACACATGCAGACTCACAACAAAGCAAACATTTCATCTTAAATAAAATAGTTTTAGCAAAAACGAAAATAAAAGTCCATAAAACTTTAGATAGAAATCTAAACTAAACGAAGATTAAAGATAAGAAATAAGAAACAAGAAATAAGAAATCTAAAAACAAAAGAAAAAAAGAAAGAAAGGCATATTTTCTTATCTTTGGCGTGTTATTGTTTTTATAGCGTTCGTTAAAGTCCTGTTTGACAGGAACAACAAAACACACGCACTCTGACACCGTTCGTTCATAAAAAAGAGAACCCAAAAAAAATTAAAAAGAAAACTGATTATTATTCGAAGAAGCAAAAAAAATTAAAATTAAAAAGGGGAATTATTATGAAAGGTGGTGGTGGAATTATAGTAGGAGTAGCAGTCAAGAGCAACTGTTGTTGGTTTAATATTTTTGTTTTTCGATTATTAATATTCTTATCTTACTATTGTTTTTTTTTTCTTTCTTTCTTGGTTCTTTTATTCTTCTTCGTTGTTCTATCTTTTCAATCCTCACAATTGCACACAGCTTTTATACATTTTACCCTTTGTTTATTGTTGTTATTGTTTTCATCCCTTGTGCCTTTCCATTCCTTCGCGATTACGAAATTGGGGTTTGATCGAGCGACAGAGAGAAAGGCATAAAATTGAATGAAGAACAGAGATTGATTATTGTTTGGAACCCTAATTTTCTGGTTCTTGTTCTTTTGGGGTTCTGCAATTTGTGGGGTTTTGTGAAGCGGGGATTGGAAAGTTTCGATCTTTGATCGTTTTTCGTCGATGGAGGGCGAGGGTTGTTCGGAGGGAGAGAATAATCGGAAGAGGGGTGGAACAGATGATGATAGCAATGAGAATAACAACAACAACAATAACGGAAGCAGTGGCAAGATTGTGAATTCTAATGAGGGGCAGAGCAAGCCCAAGCGCCAGATGAAAACCCCTTTTCAACTTGAAACCCTCGAGAAGGCTTATGCTGGTTCATTCCTTGCACTGTTTGAATTTTGCAATTTTCAATTTTCTTGTGTTTTTGTTTTGTTTTGATTTTTTGGAGTAGTTTTGCAATTGGGGGGAGTTTTTTTCTGTTTTTTGAGGGGATGGTGTTGATTCTGTTATGTTTTTTGGTTGATTAGTGGATAATTACCCTTCGGAGACGATGAGGGCAGAGCTGTCTGAGAAATTGGGGTTGTCGGATCGGCAGCTTCAGATGTGGTTCTGTCACAGGAGATTGAAGGACAAGAAGGACTTGCCGTCTAAGAAGCCGCTGCGGAAGGTGCCAGCAGAGCCATTGCCGGATTCGCCGAGGGATGACCCCAGGTTGGGCCTTGAGCTTGCTAATGAGTATGGATCCGGGTCCGGTTCGGGTTCCAGCCCGTATGCCCGAGTGGAGCCCCTGAATGTGGTTCCTCGGGTTGTGCCTGGTTATTATGAGTCCCCACAGGCTAAGTTGGAGCTTAGAGCAATTGCTTGTGTGGAGGCGCAGTTAGGGGAGCCATTGATGGAGGATGGACCAATTCTAGGAGTAGAGTTTGATCCATTGCCACCAGATGCCTTTGGGGCACCTATAGGTACATATATACAATCATAGAAACTTGTGATCCTATCTTAACTTGTTAGCTGAATGTTGCTGTTTCTTTTATATTGTATGTTGTGTTTTGCATTTCTTAGGTCCTAATTTAACTTGGCATGCTTGAATTGGTTTATCTTCCCTGCATTGTTTCTCTACCTAGGCATTGTGAAAAACTCTGACCTAGATGTGCTTTATATTTCATTTGGGTAACTTTCATTATGGCTTTGCTTTCCATCTCTAGGGTGGCTACTTTCTAATTTAAACAAATTGCTAGAAACAATAGGTAGAAGTTGTTTGTAATAGGTGCATGCACTTTGTTTGGCTACTGACACTTCTTGTATATTTCTTTTTTATAGCAGCAGTTACAGAACAGCAGACGCTACCTAGTTTTGCCTATGACAGTAAAATATATGAAAGACATGATGCTAGAACAAATAAGGTTGGTTTTCTTTCTTCTATAACAGTGTAATCCTGGTCAATAACATGAAACTTGTCTTGTATTGCATATTGCATATTGATCACAAATTTAGAATTTTGGAGATAGCTATGTTGATTGAGCACCTGTTTTAAATGCTTGTCCATCTTGTCAGTGTATAGGTGTGTATTCATTTAGTTCTGACACTGTTTGGTCTTTTTTTTACCAGCTTGAAACAGGATACTTGGACTTCTATTTTATTTTTGATGAAATGATGAATTTGTATTTTTATTTCTTAAACATCTTTTATTTAGATGCTAATTTTGTACAATGGAAATGTAAAAGGAAACTGGTGATAAGGTTGGAGGTAGCCTGAGCTTTCATTGCTTGAGTTGCTAATAGCATGTCTAGATTTTGGAGTTCTTTTTTTATCAGCGGATTTTAGTGTTTGCTTGGTTAGTATATCTTTATGATGTTAGTTTGAGTGCCTTTTGACTTGTCTTGACGTGCAGATTATAATTTTAAATGCTCTTTCAAGTTTTAATACAAATGATCTTCCGTCTGTGTTTTCCTTTACAGTTTGAGGAACTGGAAAACCTGCTGCTATTCTTTGTTTAAATTATTTGTACAGATGGCGATGCTTATTTTTACTGCTTAGTTCCTTTATTTGAGCTTTGAATTGAAATTGAGCTCCATTCTAGGCTATGGCAAGGACATTCCGACCAAACAAGTCTGGCATTAGGTCTGATGCTTCTGGACAGTTCAGCCAATCTCATTTACATGATCCAATGGAAGGTTCTGTCAGAAATCCTCCTTTTGCACATGGAAATGAACATCTACCTAGAATTCATGCTACTCAAGGTCATTCTTCTCGTGTTCGCCATTTGTCTCAACAAGACAAGCAATTGGTTCCCTATCAATCTCCTCGGGATGATGATGTTGCCCCCCAAAGGGAATTGTACCCAAACATAGCTAATGTTGGAAAGAACTCTCACTTTACTGATCGCCAAATTGTTGGGCCAGATAATCTCTATGCTCTACCTAGTGGACAAGTTTCGCATAACAATGCAACGCGGATTGAGAAGAAACGAAAGGTATCTTTGAGCAATCTGTAGTAATTAATGTTGTAATTTTGCGAAGTGTTCAACTCTTTGAAATATTTAATATATATTCTTTGCAAAGGATGATTTTATAATTTTAACTATATTTATGTAGAGTGATGATGCCCAGGATGTTGAAGCCCATGAGATGAAAATCCGGAAAGAGATTGAGAAACAAGATAACCTTAGACGAAAGGTTTTATTGAATTCAGTTTAGCTTGCTATCATAAATTTTTTATAGGGGTTAAAAATGAATCACGTTCACATTCTTTTATCTATTCTCTTTTTCCCCTCTCCTTTTGTAGAGCGAAGAGAGGACAAGAAAAGAGATGGAGAGACAAGATCGTGAGAGAAAGAAGGAAGAAGAGAGGTTGATGCGTGAGAGACAGCGAGAGGAGGAAAGAGCAAGACGTGAGCAAAAGCGTGAAATTGAGCGAAGGGAAAAGTTTTTGCTGAAAGAAAATTTAAAAGTAAGTGTCTAAGCCTTATGATGATAACCTTCTTTTGACTAATATTTAGACATCTGAGAATATTTAATGCATTTCCACATATTTTATCTTAAAAGGCAGAGAAAATGAGGCAAAGAGAAGAGCTTCGCAAAGAGAGAGAAGCAGAGAGAAGGAAAGTTGCTCTTGAGAAGGCAACTGCCCGTAGAATGGCCAAGGAATCTATGGAACTTATTGAGGATGAACAGCTGGAAATGTTGGAGTTGGCTGCCTCAAGCAAGGGGTTTTCCTCTATTATCCATCTTGATTTTGATACTCTGCAACACCTTGAGTCATTTAGGGGTGAGCAATTTATTTTTATTTTGCTGTCTTTAATTGTATACAATTGGTTTATTTGGGTGTTCAGTATTTATTTGGAAACTAAAAGGGAATGAGTTTCTACTTTAAGTACTGAAAACTTATTCTTATATTGTAGATTCATTGAGTGTTTTCCCACCAAAGAGTGTAAAGCTAAGAAAACCATTTGCAGTCAAACCCTGGATCAACTCAGAAAATAATGTTGGCAATCTTCTCATGGTATGTTGTCATCATCTCTTTTGCTTCTCTATAACATGCATAGTGTACAAATTCCTTAATTTACCACTCATCATGTTCTCTATTCAGCTCTGGTCCTGACTCCTGACAGTGATCTATCTTTACAGTTCCTCATGATTTGAAATAGTAGATTAATGCTTTTGTGTCTGCTTGTATAAGATAGTTAAGGACTTAAGGTTGTTGAGGTTAAATGTTGCATGTATGTTAGACTAAGATCAGGTAAACCTGGATATTTTCTTTTGGTCTTTTCCTAGTTTGATCTTTTATCTAGTTTTGATATTGCATTAGAAATGGTCATCGGGCATTTATTTTTCTGTGTTCTATAATTGAGAAGTTCTTTTCCTGTTATCTCTTGTGTGTGGAGCTTGTTTGCTGAATCAGCAGTTTTGTAGATGTACTGATTTCCTTTCTTAAATTAGATATTTGCTTGAATTATGGCTTCTGAATTTAAGGTTTGAAAGCTGTACTGGTCTATTTCAGGTTTGGAGATTTTTGATTAACTTTGCCGATGTTCTGGAGTTATGGCCTTTTACCCTAGATGAGTTTGTTCAAGCATTTCATGACTATGTGAGTTAGTCTGGACTTTGCTGGTGATTTCATGCCATCAGTTTAACTATTTTTTGTGCACTCTTGCTCATTCTGGGTGTTCAAATCATTTTATCCCAGGACTCAAGATTGTTGGGTGAGATACATGTTGCTCTTCTTAAGGTGATAATAAAAGACATTGAAGATGTAGCAAGGACACCTTCTACAGGATTAGGAACGAATCAGAATGGTGCTGCTAACTCTGGAGGTGGCCATCCAGAGATTGTGGAAGGGGTAAGTTAAATGTTTTCTAGATTTTTTTTAATATCTTTTTCAGAGAAATAGTAGTTTTATTTAGCAGAATCCAGTCTTGTAATTATTATTATTATTTTTTTAATGTCAGGCGTATGCATGGGGTTTTGACATACGAAATTGGCATAAGCACTTAAATCTATTGACATGGCCAGAAATTTTCCGACAGCTAGCATTATCTGCTGGATATGGACCACAGTTGAAGAAAAGTATTTCATGGTCATATGCAAATAATAAAGACGAGGTTTAGTTTTCTTTATTTTGCTTTATTATTTTCAGCTGCAGCTTTAACGATTCCTGCAATATGTGAATACCTCCATATTTTAATGATTTTAAGACAGTAAATACAATTTTAAGATATATTTTCAGTTTGCTGATTTCTTATTTAGCTATTTTCTTCACCCTGAACATTTGTAGACTTTTGTTACTATTAATTTTGTTTTGCATGCATTCATTTTATTAAACAATTAAATGCTTTCATATTGGGGTCTTAATGTCATTGTATTGAATAAGTGTATTAAAATGTATATTTAAATGCAGGGCAGAAGTTGTGAAGATATCATTTCTACACTTCGTAATGGTTCAGCAGCTGAAAATGCTGTTGCAAAAATGCATGAGAGAGGTCTTTTAGCCCCTCGAAGATCTAGACATCGATTAACTCCTGGTACAGTTAAGTTTGCGGCATTTCATGTTCTCTCGCTTGAGGGTGAGAAGGGATTGACAGTACTAGAACTTGCAGAAAAAATTCAGGTGAGTTGCATATCCATATTATGTGATCTTTTGTATTTTCAGGTTTATTCTTAACTTGTTATGTCTATCTGTCAGAAATCTGGTCTTCGAGACTTGACGACCAGCAAGACACCTGAGGCATCAATTTCTGTTGCTTTAACAAGAGATGCCAAGCTTTTTGAAAGAATAGCTCCATCAACATATTGTGTACGTGAGGCATTTAGAAAAAATCCTGCTGATGCTGAGTCCATTCTTTCAGAAGCAAGAAAAAAAATTCAGATATTTGAAAATGGGTTTCTAGCTGGTGAGGATGCTGATGCTGATGATGTTGAAAGAGAAGAGTCAGAAAGTGATGAAATTGATGAGGATCCTGAAGTTGATGATTTGGTAAATCCATCAAGTGCTAACAAAACATCTGAACAGTGTGATGATTTCTCATCAAATGGAAAAGAAAATTTGGTTCATGATGTTGAACTTCAAGGTGAGTTTGATAAGGATCTACCCTGTTTTCCTGAGAGTGGTTCCAAGAATGCTGATGCTCCAATTGCTGTTACTGGACAATCTGGTGCTTGTGAAGATCTGAATGTTGGAAATCTTGGTGGAGATAATATGGAAATTGATGAAAGCAAGCCTGGAGAGTCGTGGGTTCAAGGGCTTGCAGAAGGAGAATATTCTGATCTCAGTGTAGAGGAGCGTCTAAATGCTCTTGTTGTGTTGGTTGGTGTGGCAAATGAAGGAAATTCAATCCGTCTTGTTCTTGAGGTAAACTTTATTCCATATAATGTTTTATGTCCTTAAGTTATTTTTGTATTTCGTTTATCAAATTGACTTGAGGAGTTGTTCAGGATCGTTTGGAAGCAGCAAATGCTCTGAAGAAACAAATGTGGGCAGAAGCACAACTAGATAAAGTTCGCCTAAAAGATGATACTTTCAGTAAATCCGATTTTCCATCTATCAATGGGAATAAAGTTGAAATACAATACTCTTGTCCTGTCACGGAGGGCAAGCAAAGCCCATTGCTTGGAATTAATATTGGCAACAATAATAATAATGTGCTTTCTCCCAGCATTACAGAAAATCAAAAAGCAGCTTCTGGTGCACAGAGCCTGTCTATTGAAAAGCACTCTTCAGTTCAAGATCTCTACACTGGTCCAGATAACCCTCAGACTCAGTCATTTGTACAATATTCAAAAAGGTCACGTTCTCAGTGGAAATCTTATATTTCCCACGTAGCGGAAGAGATGTATGTCTACAGATCCTTACCCCTTGGGCAAGATCGCAGACGTAACCGTTATTGGCAATTTGTTGCATCTGCTTCTTCCAATGATCCTGGTTCTGGCAGGATCTTTCTTGAATATCTTGATGGCAATTGGAGGCTTATTGATACTGAAGAGGTAAACTGCGTAACTTATTGGCTAGCCAAAGATGGAAATGTTGTTGAGTTATCTGTGGTGCTTTTTTTAACTTTAGGTGCCAATATTTTGTGAAGAGAAATGCTAGCGACACTGTCTGTGATTGGTTAAATTTATTGAAAATCACCAATTTTGGTGGGTCCCACATATCATTTAAGGATTCTCTCTCCTAATTTAGCTTTGAGACCCACCAAAATTGATAATTTACAATAAATTTTAACCAATTACAGAGAGAGTATCAGAAAAAGTGTCTAAGAGAATGTCGCTAGCACTCCTCATTTTGTGAATTTAAATGTAGCTTTATGCTTTGTCTTAATTGTTATTATTGATTAAACCAATCCTCTACAGGCCTTTGATGCGCTTCTGAATTCACTTGATTCACGTGGGATCAGGGAATCTCATTTGCGTCTAATGTTGCAAAAGGTTGAGAGTTCCTTTAAGGAAAATGTTCGTAAGATTACACAATGTTCCAAAATTGGAAGCATAAGTGAAACATGTGTTAAAAATGAAGCCGATGAAACAGATTCCAGTCCTGATCGACACACTGGATCTGACAGTCCTAGCAGTACCCTTTGTGGCTTAAACTCTGACACTTCAGAAACTTCATCATCCTTCAAAATTGAGCTTGGGAAAAGTGAGAGCGACAAGAAATCTGCCTTGAGAAGGTATCAAGAATTTCAAAAATGGACGTGGAAAGAATGCTATAACTCATCAATATTGTGTGCAATGAAATATGGGAAGAAGAGATGCAAACCTCAGGTTGTCATCTGTGATATCTGTCTCAACCCTTATTTCTTTGAAGACTCCCATTGCAGTGGTTGCCACCGGACATTTCCCTCAAATAATGGATTTAATTTTTCTAAACATGCATTTCAATGTGGAGACAAATTATCGAAAGATATTTGTATTTTGGATTCTTCCCTTCCTTTACGGACAAGATTGCTTAAGGCCATGCTAGCTTTTATTGAGGTGAGTTGATGGTGTGCTTTACATTCTTAACCTCAAGCCTATTGCTTTCTTCATTTAATTTTAGAATGTTACTTTTTGAGGGATATATTATATTCACATTCTGATTTACAGGTATCTGTTCCGCCTGAAGCGTTTCAATCAAATTGGACAGAAGATATTAGGAGGCATTGGAGTATGAAGTTGAGCAAATCATCTTCTGTTGAGGAACTGCTACAGGTTTGCCATTTTTATTAAAATTTTATCTTCCATATCTTTCCAATATTTTGAAAATTAAGAATCAATATCTACCAAGTCATTTCTAAATTTAACAATCCATTTTTCAGATATTGACCCTACTTGAGAGAGCATTTAAGCGAGACTTTTTATCATCAACCTTCTCTACAACAGGGGAACAGTTGGGGTTGAACAGTATGTCAGAGAGTGCTGCACAAACCTCTACTGATCCTGAATCAGTTGCTGTACTTCCATGGGTTCCACTGACCACTTCAGCTGTGTCTCTCAGACTTTTAGAGTTTGATGCATCCATTGTCTACGTACCACATGAGAAACCTGAGCCTTGTGAGGAGAAAGAAGATAGGGTATACATAGTGAGTCTATTTTATTTTTCGTTGTCTTCAATTAGACTGCTTTTGCTCATAAACTTTTAATTTGGTATTACCATGAAAGGTTTGTTATGATGAATTCTGCTTCCATTTTATATTTTTATATTAAAAAAAATGATGATGAACTATTTTGTCAAGACATTCACCTAGTAGATTGGATGTCAAGTTTTCTGTTGTACAAGTCCCTTTTGTTAATATTATGGGGGACAAGGTGTGGTTGTTTTGCTGGAAAATTCTCATGTTAATCTAATGTTCACCAGTCATCCAACTTACTTTGCTTTCTTGCAGAAGCTTCCTTCAAGATATAAACCTTCTAAATCTAGTAAAGTGGTGGAAGCAGCAGACTTGGACCGTGATGAATTCATGAAAGTTAAATCTACTCCTGTGAAAATTGTGCAAAGCAACAATAAAAGAGGACGAGGGAGTCGTGATAAAGGACGGGGTAAAAAGGTATCTAAAACCAAACAAAATACTGGCCGTCGTAGTGCCAAGGTTGCTGGGAATACAAGTCAAAGGATAAAACAACAAGGAGTGGGATCACAAGGACAAGCTGGTGGACGTGGTCGCCGAACAGTTAGGAAAAGAAGAGTGGGGAAGAAGGCTGTTGAAGATTTGTTGCTGGGCCATAGGGGTGCCACTCATAGCTCCAGCATTGGCAGAGAATCATTGAGAAGCTTGGATGAGGACTGGGATGATGAAAAGGCAAGTCCCATGACTCCCATCCACATGGGGGCTGCTAACATTAGTAACAGCACTGAAGAGGCTGAATCTGATGACAATGTGCAAGCAATGGAGTCTGATGACAATGGCCAAGCAGTGGAATCTGATGACAATGTCCAAGCGATGGAATCTGATGACAATGTCCAAGCGATGGAATCTGATGACAATGGCCAAGCAGTGGAATCTGATGACAATGGCCAAGCTGTGGAATATGATCAAGGAAACTGGGAAATAGGTTTTAATGGTGCCCCCAGCAGATGGAGTAGGGATTTGGTTGGTATGAGTGATGAGGATGTGGAAGCTTCTGAAGATGACGATGACAACGACGATGACAACGACGATGACAATGGCAATGGCATTGAAAACAATGAAGAGGAGGATTCAGAGGCAGCAGATGTTATGAGTGAGGAGGGTTCAGATGGTGCTGCAAACAGAATTGTAAATGAAGAAAGCTCAGACTCGGATGACTCTGAAGATTCTTCTGATTAGAACATTGTTTTTTAAGGGAAAGGATCCTCTCCATTTTCCTTTTTCTCTATTTCTTCCAATTCATAAGTTTTTGGGAAAATAAATAAAATGGAGATGATACACACTTTATGAAGAGTAATATTTATTTTCTCAATAGCTTAATAATGGAAGAAATGGAAAGAAAAGGAAATGGAGAAGATCTTTTCTCGTTTTTTAAGGCTGCGTTACATTTTTTTTCTATATTGCAGCTTTACAAGGTACCTGAGCTCCAAGTCATGGCAAGGATTCATAATAGTTTTATGATTTAGTAGACTGATAGTGTATAATAGATATAAACCCGCCCATTGCGTGGATTCTTAAAAAAAAAAAATTAATATTATTATACAATCAATAACTCAAAAAAAAAAAAAAAAATCAGAAGTTTGGCTGTCGCTCCCTACCAATAGATATAGTAATGATCATTAGAAATAATTGTTTGAATAATCTTCAGCTAAAGCCCTTGCACAGTATTTAGGAGGCAAAATGAATCAGATAAATTGTATATTTTGTAAAATTGGCCATCGGTCATGGAGTTATTTTACAAAGAATAACTTTTTATTTTTCTACCAATTTGCGTTACCGAAAAACAACTAAGATTATTGCTTATTGAATCTCAATTATATATATGACTCAGATTGACCAAAAGAAACAATTTTCAAACAACCATATCCTTTAGCGTGCTTGTATTATAATTTAGACTCGAAATGCTGTTAAGCTTCAGTAGTTGCTCTTTTTATAGCAGCATGTTTCACTTCTAATTTAGTATTTGTAGTTGGCCTTCACAGTTGATGACTTTTTCCTCACCTAAGAAAAGGCGATTGCTTCTTGCACCTTCATACTTCCTTCCTGCACCTAATCTGGAATGTTAAATTACATTTCGGATTAGTCTTTCTGGAATGTAAGTTTTTTACATTTCAAAAAAGTTAATCCAGAATTTAATTTTACGTTGCGGATTAGGTGTTCTGGAAACTTAAAGAGGTGCATGAAGCAATTGTCCTAAGAAAAAATGCCATTTCAAGTCTTCCCAATATCTCATACAATGTTATTCGTCTACACGTTGGAAAAGAAAATGGTAGGTCAGCACAAGTGAGGAAAAGAGAGCAATGTTCATAGGTTGAAGTAAATAATCACGAAGGAGACCAAGCGGTGGTGTGGTTGAGATTATTCAGTGTAGATTGTGGACTACAAACAATTTCACTCAAAAATGGTACGTGATCCAAAAGATGGGTACGTGGTAATTAAGAGGAAAATGAGTAGTTGTCGATTTATCATTGATGTTCATTTTTGTTTTTATTTTTTATCATTGATGTTCATTTATTTGATCACTAATGAAGAAAGAAGAATTACACCGTAAACATTCATCCATCTCGTAATTTATATACAAAAAAAATTGTGTCGATTGAGCTGTTGAAATGCTAACATTATAGTACACGCTTTCATTTTTATATGGTTATATCACTCTACCTAACTCAAAATAGCCTACTTTGAACATGGAAACGAACTCCCCTCACTTGTCAGCAAATAATAAAAAATCATGTTCTGAAAATAAAGCGATAATCTCATAGTAAGAGGCAAGGTAGTCCATAAAAAATTGCAAGTGGTTGGTTGTTTTGCTTCATCTTAAGAAAGGTCAAGGGTGGAGGATAATAACTATCAACCATTGCCTTTTTCTAGAGATTATATATTTCCAAGTTTTTTCATTGAAATATATTGGAAAATAAGACAGCTTTAGTGATCTTTAAAAGTTTCATTTGTAATAGGGTCATAGGTAGAATGTAAAATATGGAAGAATAGAAAAGCAGATGTTATACAACGCAATAATATAAAAGGAAATAAAGATAAAGAACAAGAAAAAAAAAATTACCTCGTTTTTAATTTTAGTTTCACCCCATTATATTGTTCTCTGCGATTACTTATTGACTATCATTGTCCTTCCCTTAGTACAGTACAGCTATGCTCGAAGATGCATTTTTACTTCTCCTCTTTGACAAGTTTAAAATTGTTTGCATGATGATTTACAACGATCTTTATCTCTTTCTCTATTTTTTTTTTCTTCCCTATTACATATTATAGATACGAAATATCTAATAACTTTCTAAATAACTATTTTTTGATAGAAAATTTGTTTGACCACTTTTGGTAGAATTTATTTTCCAACTCCATTGTTTCCATTACAAAATTCAAATCCGAGACATTACTTAAGAAATCCAAATCTTAGTCTTGTATCACTCGGATTAATGTAATGCTAGTAATTGTCATTTAGTAATAATCTTGAGAAGTTGGAGCATCATAATTGGCTCTACTATCTTGTGGATAATGATTCTTGATAATCAAAATTAAATGATTTCAAAATACTTGAGGAAATAAATATAAAAATTATTTAATAAAAATAGTAACATTAAAATTACAACTTTGTATTTAATATTTATATTTATTTATTCATTAACTAAATGATTTATTATATTTAATGTATTCAATACTTGTCATTATCAAAATCCGATTTTAGTGTTTGGTGTGTAAATTGAGAAAACCATGTCAGTTTTCTTCAATGATCACAAATACAAAGAAGAAGAATAAGTACTTCACTCATGTAAAAAAAAAAAAAAAGAATAAGTACTTCACCGTTTAGTTCTTGTATTTTTCTCGGTTTTAATTTTACTCTTTATACTTCAAAAGTTTATTTGAGTCTTTTTAATATTAAAACCACTAAAAATTAATCCTTGTTTGTTTATCCCTATTTTTGGTTTTAGTTTCTCACTCTCTTTGAGATAGAGCATTTAAAATATAAGAACCAAATTTTTATTTTATTTTAAATATAGTGCCATATCAAAGAGAGTGAGAAGCTAATGAATGAAATGGTAGAAAAAAATCCATTATCTGGAATCTAGTCTGTCTAGCATGAAGGTTTGTCTTTCAGCTGTTTTATTTACATCATCATCTGCATATTCTTCTAGAAGTTCCCGAGTGCTTTTTTTTTTTTTTTTTTTTTGTTCTTCCCAAGTTATAACAAATTAACAGGAAGTAATATCCCAATAGCTTCTTTTCCTTCCAGACCAAATTTTTGTTGCTTTTTACTCCTCCTTGGAATCTCAAAGCTTCAAGTATCGTGCTCTAAGGGTGTGTGAAAGCCATGAATATGCTCTGATTGGTACCTGGTTTCCTGCATTCACCCCTTTTCTTTTTTTTATCCGTAGGAATCAAATACAGGTATCGGGGTTTTATAACAACTCACACGTCTTGCTCAACCAACTGAGATAGACCCCTCAATTCCTGCATCCATCCCTGCTCCTCCATACAACTAAAGAAAAGGTAAAGCATAGTGAAATGTCTTGATTTTCTTGTTAATAGGCATTTTAATAGACCTCCTATTACACTTATTTGGTCATATTGATATACTATTATTATGAGATAAAGGCAATTTGCAGTTAGTGCTTTCTTCTGATGCAGGCTGATTGATTGCATGCTGAGAAACAACTTAAAGCTTCCGAGGAAGATTTTTATGTCTTTTTTCATTATTTTTAGTTTCTCTTATAGCTGTGAACAAATTTATAGCATTTTTATTTTTATTTTCTGAATTTAATTGAAGTTCAACTCATTTGAGAAATACGCTTGTACCTAGTATGTTTGGGCTATTTTGAGAAGGAACAACTTTAATCTCCTTATTTTAGAATCTAAACCACAAGATGCTGTAAACAGGCTAGAAGAAGTTACATCACAAGTTGAACAGGTTTATATTTAGGCCATTTTTTTTTTATTGTTATCTTATTTCTTTCATATATACAAATTGGTTTGTTATCTGAGACCGTAACATTCACTGAAGCTCTGAAGCATAAATTCAAAGTGATATATATATAGTCCTGGTATCTTCCCAGTGCAACAAGAAAGTCAAGGTAGAGTGTGGATACCTTGAAAGAGTTTAAAGTATTGAGAAAGTAACTGGAAATATTTTGCAGAGGAAACCAAATTTGTTGAAATAAACCATTCATTCCTATATTCTTTATTAAACTTTTTTTTTTCTCTTCTCATAGGGAAGTAACCATTATTCCATTAAGCTTATTAACCGTATAAGCTACTTAAGGTGCACTGTACAGGAGTTATAACATTGACTTGATGATTGAAAAGATAAGGGGAGAGGGAGAAGTCGTGGGTTCGAATTCTTCCCACTAACAAAAACTAACAACTAATATTTATCAATAAAAAAAAAAGGTGCACTTAGTGAACCATTGTCTGCCTAGCAAGTAGCAAGCTCTATAGTGTAGACTTATGACACATAAAAAAGGGAGACATAAGAATCAACGTGTCAAGAAAGTTGGGCTCAGAATGTAAATCCCTTCTAATGCAGTGTTTAAGGTATCATTGCTCACAAAGTTGTTATAGCTGATAAGATTAGCCATTAAGATTTTCCATTTTTCCTTACTCTATATGCAATATAACTTGCCGTGTTAATTAAAGGCTTGGTTGATAGATTGTTGGTAATCAGAGGGTGAGAAGGGTAGAGATCATAAGCATAGGAAAGGTAGAGAGCGTAAGACTCTCAAGATAACCAGGAGCCGTCCTAACATTTTGAAGGTCCTGAGCGAAACAATAGATAAAGGCCCCTTATATATATAAGTATTTTAAAATTTTAAATTAATATGTATTCTATAAAAAGATAAACATGTAATTTCAATAAAAAATAATACATTTACACCCTTAATTTTGTAAATACCCTTCTTATTTCAATGTTACAACTTATTTTTTTGCCTTTTATTTTAACTAATGAATTAACTTATTCCAAAAAAAAAAAGGGTCTGATATCTAATATCTATGAATGAAGAAGCTGAGAAGGCATGTTTGCAATTACAACGTAACTTATGTTAGACTTATCTTAATCTAGAGTTATTTAATACTTAAAACATGTTTTCTAGTTAATCTTTTCAGTTTAATTGGAGTATTTAAATACTATAAATTTAATTGGAAAAAATTGTAAATTGTTAAAATAATTTATAAAACAGAATTTTAATAAGAATTTTTTTTTCTTCAAAATCTCATTAAATTATTCCTATCATGCCACTAATGCCATACCTTTTTAAGTTATACAAATACCTCACATAGACTCACTATTTTTCTCTTTCTATTGCTTAAACTTCATCCAATGGTCCAAGTTATAACAAGTTTAGTAAAAAATTACAAAGAAGCTAGAGATGTTACAAATTGGTAATTTAGTAGTCCAAAGTGATGTCACAATTTGGTAATTTAGTAGTTCTAATTTTTTTTATACAATTTAGTAGTTCTAATGGAATAAAAATTATTCCCCTCTCAGTCATCAAATTCTCAACATGTGGGTATCAATTTTCTAGCATTAGCCACGTGTTTGTCTTCTTCATTAAGAACTACTATTATATAACAAGTCTATAAAGCTCAACATGAGTTGTTTTGTTTTTATCCTAAATTCCTAATCCAATAAATAATTTAAACGTTATTGATTTTTAAAAACAAAATAAATCACAAATTCACAAGTGAAAGTGATGCACATACCAGCAGGCCTTATTTGAGTTCCGTTTCGGTTACTAAGTGCCTTTCCCTCTCAGCTCCTCAATCATAATTGCACAAGTTGGACTCCTGGATAGCAGACTCACAGTGTAATATAATGGAAGTATCATAGTGCAGTAGAAAGAAAGTCTCATTGGCTTATAACAGTTGTATATCTCACTAATTAATAATTACACTCTTTCAATAGCAATATCAGTATGTAAAGCAATTTATTGTAATCCTCTTCCAATTTTCATACTATCTTTTATATAGAAAGAAATTGTATTAGTTATCACAAATTTAGAAAATAGTGTAAGTTCCTTTAATGTTTTAGGAGAAAACTAAATGTTTAATCCGTTAAAAAAATGGAATTTGTAGTTAATTAATTAAATATTGAATAGGAGAAGAGAAGTCGAAAAGCTAATGTAAAACAAAACGGGTAGATCAGAATTACTTTTTTTTCCTGAAAAATTAGTGCAGGAATTTTTTTGGGGGCCCTGCCAATAATGGGCCCAGGGCAATCGCCCTTGTTTTCAAGTCTCAGGGCTGGCACCGAAGATAACATTGTAATTGATATTATGGGAATTATATAGTGGTGGCAAATGAATCCATTTATACACTATCCATCTATAAGTAAATCCATCAAATCTATCTATTACAAAAAAAAAAAAAATGAATTGAATCCAATTCATCCATCTAATTTTAATATTTTATGGATGATTTATGATCCATCCACTAATTTTCAAAATCCAACTGATTCTCTAATCAATACTTAATAGATCAAAATTAATCAAATTTATATTTTCATATTTAAATCTTTCTTAAATTTATTTTTTAAAATTTATTTAAAAAAATAAAAAATTATTTTAAAAAATTGTTTTAAATTAATGAAATATTTCACAATTTTTATGTTGTAAATGTTAACGTTAACGTGAAAAAGAAAAAGGCACGACACGTTGTTTTTAATTTTAAAAAATATATGTTGTGAATATTTTTTTTTAAGAGAAATGTTATATCCTCCGAAGAGGAGAAGCCACACATGTCGACCCATTCACAAAGTAACATGTGTCAATTATAAAATATTAAATAATGTTTACTTTTTTTTTTTTCAAACTTACCCTTGTTGTGGCGTAAACGAAAAGACTCGTTGAATGACTCAAGGAAAGAGAAGAAACCTGACCCTCTGTGTTCCACCGATGCTCCATTTAAATCAGGTGGCCATTTTCTTTTTTCACTCTTTCATTTTTTTTTTCCAGGTTGTGAAGAAGGTTCGAAATCATGACTGATAAATAGACCATAACAGCACCAATGCCGTCAATAAGGAGCATCTACCGATAATGGCGCATTTTTATTTTTGAATAAAATATATTTTTGTCCCTTATTTTATATAAATTTTTATTTTTAGTTTCTTATAATTTTTTTTTTGTACTTTTAGTCCCTCAAAAATTATTTTCTTTTATTTTTAGTCATCAATTTTTAACTACTGCAAATTTTCTAACAAACTATAACTGCCAGAAATGTTAAAAAAATAATAAAACAAATAAAAATCTCGAACACCATATTATCTGAAATCACAAAAAATGTTACAAAAGTAAACATTTTTTACCGCTAAAAAATTTATAGCGGTTAAAAGTCACTAAAAATTTAATTAGAAAATTTTCACACATACAGTTTATGTCTGTTATGTCATCACTTAACAGTTAAAATTAACGTCAGTGATTAAAAATAGAACAAAATAATTTATGAAGGACTAAAAATAGAATAAAATAATTTATGAAGGACTAAAAATAGTAAAAAAATTTATAAAAAATTAAAAATAAAAATCATGATAAAATGAGAGAAAAAAACATATTTTATTCTTTATTTTTTACATTAAAATTCATGACAAGAAATCAACTAATACTGGTTCTCAAAAGGGACATGCCGCATGCGAACCGATCAAACTCACATGACTCACAGGGACTACTTGTTTAGTTTTAAATTTTTCCCCTTTTCAAACTCTCCCCTTCACGAATCGCAACCACACCCACTGGGTAGTATCACCCAAAAGACTTGTTCCATAGCATCTGTTTCTAAACTCACTGTCGAAGGAACTTTTCTCACCGAGCTTTCTTCTTAAAAACAAATCTCACCAACAAATGTTTATTTTCGTGCACAAATCTCCATAATGCATTGTTACTGGAAAAGCTTAGCGAGTTGGTTGCCCATGGTAGAGATGTGGTGGAACACGGTGGTGCGGACTTGAGTGTCACTGTGTCACTCGAACCCATGAATAAACACGGCAAAAAAAAACAAAGGCTAAGATATGTTTTTGGTCCCTCATTTTATCTTGATTTTTGTTTTTAGTCCCTCATAAATTTTTTCTCTGTTTTTAGTCTCTAAAAAATTGTTTTATTTTGTTTTTAGTCCCTGATATTAATTTCAACTGTTAAGTGATGTCGGTCGAACAAAATTTGTGCTTAAAAAAATTTCGTTCAAGTTTCTAACAGTTTTTAACTGCTGCAAATTTTCTAGCATACTAAAATCGTCAAAAATGATAAAAAAATAACATAAAAATTAAAATCTCAAACACCGGATTTTCTGAAATCACAAGAAATGTTACAAAAGTAAACATTTCTGACCGCCAAAAAAATTTGTAGCAGTTAAAAGTCACTAGAAACTTAACCAAAACAATTTTATACACAGTTTATGTCCGTTACATCACCACTTAACAGTTGAAATTAATGTCAATGACTAAAATCAGAAGCAAACATTTTATGAGGGAGTAAAAACAGAACATAACAATTTATGAGAGACTAAAAATAATAAAAAAAATTATAAGGGACTAAAACCAGAAATCAAGATAAAATGAGGGACCAAAAACATATTTTACCCAAAAACAAAAACGAAAAAAGGGGTAAAAAAGCTTGGAGCATGTCTTTTGTGGTTTAAGGAGGGTAAGTTTGGAAAAAAAAGAGAGACAGTTTTAAATGTTAAAATCATTTAATTTTAAAGATAAATGAAATGACAGATGTTACTTTGTAAATGGGTCGGCATATGTTTCGGCTTATCCTCTTCAGAGGATATATAACATTTCTCTTTTTTAAAATATAATCATGGATTTCGTCGTTGTTTTATAAATAAATTTTTTTAAAATGTAGTAGACAGATATTTATAAACATATAAAAAAAAGAAATGTATATTTTTAATATTTTTATAAATTAAAATTTTAAATAATTTTATAAACATTTTTTTGCTGCTAAAAGTAAATTAGGCAAATAGATATTTATATTTTTATAAATTAAAATTTTAAATTTTATTTTAAACATTTAACTCAATTTTACATAAAAAAAACATTACCAATGGTTTACTTTATTTATAGTTCCCTATCGCTAGCAAGACTGGCGTTACCAGGGGAGGGAGGGAGAGAGAAAGAGGGAGAGAGAGAAAATATTTTTTAATAAATTAAGTTTAAAATATATTACATCTGTTCGTGTATATATAAGAAACAAATAATATTATTTTTTTTGTTTCTAATTATAAGAAACATTGATCACTTTTAAATATATTAATTGCTAAGTTCCTTTTATATCATTAATTTATTGTAAAGTCTATTAATGACATATCACTCGTTTTTCATGAAAGTTGATGCATTTATATCTAACAACCACTTAAATCAATGAACTCTAAGAGTATTTTTGGAATAAAACTTATATTTATGACAATATTAATTAAAAAATTAACTAATTTAACTACTTTTATTGGTCTTAATGAATTAGGTATTTATTTCTTATATATAGGAACATTTTTGTGGATGGTTAATCCATCCATAAAAAAAAGTAGTGTTAATGGATGGATTAGATGAATTTTTATCAAATGGATCGGATTGAATCAGATTTTTTAAATAAATTTTTAATGAATCAAAATGGATTATTGAATTATTTTGATCCGATCCATTATGATCCAGATTAAAATTTATTCAATTCATCCAATTTGCCATCCCTAAAATTGTACAATGAAAACTCTTATTTATAAAGCTGATTGTGCTAACCATCTCTAACTAACTTCCTAATTGACTAATTAAGTGGTAACTAACTCCAATGGAATTTTAAACTCCTAACATAGATCACCTTTGTTGATATTGTTTTTCTTTTCCATTCAGATGGGTGACAATTGACATTGTCACAGAACAGTGAATTCAAGTTTAGCATCTTCACATTACCTAGGTATACATAGTTCATTTTTTTCTTTCAAGTTTATAAACCTTTAATATAATGTATTCTGTTCTTGTGCATTTTTAGTCTCTCTTATCTTATTGTTTGTATATACTGTGTTTAAGATATTCCACCTATGTACATTATATAGTTCAAAATAATTGCATTTGTATAATTTTTTAACATAACTTTTCTACGTCTGGATTTTATAAATGTTGCAATTTTGGGAATAAATGGAACACGTTATATTGTTTAGCAGCTATTAATTCCTTCGAAGGATTCGTAGATTTAGGCATTAACGAATTTTTAATAGTTAAATGTACATGTAGCCTCAAAGTTTCATTAAAAAATTGATGAAGAGAAATGAATTGGCTGCGCTTTTTGGCGAATGATGAATTAGTTTCCTTCCGGGGTAAGATTTCATTTCAATTTATTTGTAGAATTCAATGGATGATTTCATATGTTAACAAATCCTTTTAACTTTTTATATTATTTTTTTTATCAAACTTACATGTGTTTCAAGCTTCTTCTCTAACTATCTTTCTTTCTATGGCAAAGGGGAATGTCCTCGACACTGATTTGTGCTTGCAGAACATTTGATTTTTTTTTTTTTTTTTTGGTGGTCGGGGGATAGATGTAAGTTTAAGTTTTGACGGTTTACTGCTATGAAAACCTACTGCCTTTTTTTTTTTTCGGTGCTGTACATGACTTTTCCAAAGATATGCAATTGAGTTGTTTACACGGCTAAATTTTTGACAGAATTAATTCCAATTTTTTTTTAAGATTAATGGATAGTTGGAAATGATGTTGATTACTTAAGAATGATAGTGTGAGATCATTTTAACAAAAGTTTTTGGGTGAGTGTTCCAAACAATATTTTTTCTAATTATGTTATTGGTATGAAATATTCATCAATTTTGTCGACGACCAATCTCTATTGAGAACCTAATTAACCACCTTTATTCAAATAATAATTTTGACAAAAAGAATTATAATTATATAATATTCTATTAAATTAAATGCAACCCTTCGTATCTTGCATTTTGTTTATAATTAAAAAAAAAAAATCTTGTATCCTTGTATTGTTGGAAAAATTAATTAAAATTTCTAAATATTAAGTGAGTGAATTCAAGATTTAATAAATTGAGAAGTGAAAGATTGTGACTATTGGTATGATTTGAGCATGCTTCTTTTGATATTGTTGCTTTTGAACAATGCAAATATTAATATCACATTCTTTATTAAGTTTTGCATCTTCTAATGAACATTCTAATCATGTGTGGCTTTTGATTTGACTACCCATTAATCAAAATTCACCCTTTCTCTATTTTTCTGATCATACCCAACTTTTAATCTTGCTACATTTTAATTGATTATCAAAACCAGTGTTTCCAGATGATAACATGAACAAAATAATCGATTATCTTTAGTAATAATCGATTATCTCTGTTCAGAAGGCTATAAAACTAACATTAAGAAAGCTCTCATATGTGACACCCATTTCTCTCAAATCATTTCATAATTTTCATCTGAGAGAGGTTAGAAACTGAGTGTCATAATCTCTGAGATTCATTGAACAACACTTTTCTTTTCTTATCTTCAAGAAATCAATGGATCTTGATCAAGCTACAAGAAGGGAATATGAAAGCAAGTTAGGAAGAACTTCAACTTTTCATATCTTCACATTCTAGGTGAATTCTTTCCTTTTACTTTGCTGTGCAATTCATGAATAGGGTAGGTTTCTTTAGTTGCATTGCATGTAGATAGGTTTTCTACATTGTAGTGTTTCTTGATAGATTTTAAAGAAGATCACTGCATATGTGCTGCATGTGCATGTGAGTTTGTGTGTATACAAATTCTAAATAGTGGAAAAGGTCCAAGCTAGGTGATGCGTAAAATATGTTCACTTAAGGGCAAGCGTACCCTACGCTGTAGTTACAGTGGACCTAAGTTCGGATATCGTACCCAAAGGACTAGAGGAGTTCCCAAATAATTCAAAATTGCGTTAAACTATACAATTTAATTTAATTGGCAGTTTGAGAAAGGATGTTCAGTTACTCGTAGAAAAACAGAGTTCAAAGAATGAGCAATAACAATTCAAAAGATTTTCAGATAAGGAAGACTAGGGTTGTGATTTCAACTTCGCAATAAAATCTCCCAAAAGCTTATTTTAATTGAAATTCAAGAGTGAACAATCAATTGTTAATCAACCCCCTTAAATTAATTAACAGACAATGGCCATGTACTG
Source organism: Pueraria montana var. lobata (assembly GCA_026413185.1). Lineage (NCBI taxonomy): Eukaryota > Viridiplantae > Streptophyta > Magnoliopsida > Fabales > Fabaceae > Pueraria > Pueraria montana. The sequence goes on along the minus strand of CM048648.1, from coordinate 36,414,154 downwards.
TTAATGCTCTTTTCCCAAATTTATTTCCTAGTTGATCATATAGGAATCAAATTAACGAAAAGGATAAATAACAGAGGGGGCGATCAAATATAATTAATCCGATTAGAAATTTACCAAACAAGTTTGATCATGCATGTTTGTATAAACCCAATTATTTCATAGTTTTGCCAATTGGAAGTAGATGGTCACTAACATACAATTGGCTAAAATTAGGATTGATTAGTTCCTATAATAGATAAAGCAATGAAATAATTCGATTGATAAAGGGAACAACAGAAATTCAATTAAAATAGCAAAAGGGGATTACATGCTCGGTTTACATCACAACCCTAAGAAAAGTAATTAGCCAACCATAGGCACAAAATTACAATCAAAGCCATAAAGAAAGAAACAGAGTAGAAAATTTACAAGTTAGGACCCCCATCGCGTTCCTCATGTTCTCCCCAAACCTAAGCCTTTCTATTTGTCACTAACTCTATCAGAGAGCACTATTTTTGAAACAGGGTAAAAGATGCCCAAACCCTCACTTCCAATTTTCTATTTATAATACAAAAAGTGTAAGTGTCATGCGGAAGTCAGCACGGCCATGCTCTTTGAGCGGGCAAAATTCAGATATCTGCTTCAGCACGACCGTGCTCTTAAGCGCACGACCATTCTCGGAAAAGGTTGACGTTGAAGGTTCTTTTTGTGCAAATTAGAGCACGGTTGTTCTTTGAGGAGCACGACCGTTCTTGGAAAATGATGATGCTGATAACTCCTTTTGTGCAAATCAGAGCACGGTCTCGAGCATGGCTGTGCTCATTTAAGCACAGTCTTGAGCACGACTGTGCTCATTGAGCATGGCCATGCTCTTCGGGAGATGCCCAAATATTCTTCAAATCATCCCTTTTTAGGCTATTTTCATGTTTATTCTCTTGGGGGCCTTCCTGTTACACACTTAGCATAAAATGGTGAGTTTTGCCAAAATAATTTACATAAAATAAAGCATTTTAAGGCCAAAACTCATGTCCCATTATGTAAAAAATATGGTTTATCACTAGGGTTGCTTCAGATAACACTGGATGTAGATTTCAGGTTGAAATCGAACCAGTATAGATCTTGTGTCATTCTCTCTTTTCCCTTATCTCTTTACATTTTGGTCAATATCACTAGCATTGTATTGTGATCATTTTTTAAATTTGTTTTTGGAAATAAGAGATAAGTAAACACAACTGGATCATACACTCTCATCTTGCAACGGATCCAGAATCATTTGATCTTACGAAAAGTTTTCATCAAGAAAATTAATTTTCAAAGAAAATTTTGAAAAGAATCTAATTCACCCCCTTCTTGGATTTCCTGTATTACAAGCCATTTTATCTAACACTTGGTGATCAGGGCTTGTTTTGATAGTCCTTCAAATTGTTTTTGATCCTTAAAATGGTTGGGCATCACCAAACCTTCGCTAAAGGCACTTCCATAAACCGACCCCCTCTCTTTGCTGGTGAAAACTATCCTTTTTGGAAAATTCGTATGAAAATCTTTCTTGAATTCGTTGATAGAGGTGTATGGGAAGTTGTAGTTAATGGTCCTTTCATTCCCACTCATGTAGTAGATGGTAAAACCATAGAAAAAGATTTTGCTAATTGGAAAGATGCTGAAAATAGACGTGCCCAATATGATGTTAGAGCTAAAAATATTATTTCATCTGCTTTGACTCTCGATGAGTTCTTTCATGTTTTGCAGTGTGCAATTGCAAAGGAAATTTGGGACAACCTAGAGGTCACCCATGAAGGAACCACAGAAGTAAAGAGGTCAAGGAAGAATACTCTCATACAAGAATATGCGATGTTCAGGATGTTGCCGGGAGAAAGCATATCCGATGTGTAGAAATGATTTACACACATTGTAAATCACTTGATGGCTCTTGGCAAGGAATTTGATAGGGAAGAGCTCAACATTAAGATTCTCAAAAGTCTCAACAGAACTTGGCAACCTAAGGTGACGACCATATTAGAATTTAAGGATTTAACAACTATGAATATGGCCACAGTTTTTGGGAAGCTTAGGGAACACGAATTGGAGCTTGGTAGACTCAAAGAGGAAGAAGAGCTTGACAAGAAGAAAATGAGATTGGCTCTCAAGACAACAACACCAACACGTGAAAAGAGTGAAGGAGAGCAATATGAGAATTCTGAAAATGAAAATCAGAACTTGCTTGTTAAGAAGTTTACCAAATTTATGAGGAACAAAGGAAGAGACAAAAGAACTCTTCAGAAAAAGGGCACTAAGAAAACTAATTCAACTCCAACCACATACAATTGCTTTGAATGTGGAAAACAATGTCACATCAAGACTGATTGCTCAATCTACCTAAAGAAACAACAAGGGGGAGAAAAGAAGAAAAAGAAGTCAACTAAGAAGAGGAGAGCCTATATTGCTTGGGAAGATAGTGAGCAAGCTCCTTAAGTGACTTAAGTGAGGAGGAGAAGGCCAACCTTTTGCCTAATGGCTTCATAGATGGAGAAACCAATGTAAGGGATCATGATACTAAAATCTTATCATGCGATGAATTATATCAAGCATTTGAGGATATTCACGAAGAGGCACAAAAGGTAGCTATCTCTAACAATAAGCTTAAGTGTTAAAACAAGGAATATGAGTCACAACTTGACACTCTCAAAAAGGAATTTGATGATCTTAAGCATAAGTATGATAAATTAGAACTTGCTCATACTAATCATGCATCATCATCCTCCTCAGCTCAAAAGGTTGAATGTGATATTTGTAATTGTCTGAGAGCTGAAAATGAGTATCTTAAAAAGATTCTTGCTAAGTTTACCAATGGTAGAGCCAACTTGGATACTATCTGTGGAAAATAAAAGTGTGTTTTTGATAAATCTGGAGTTGGTTTTAATTACAAATCACAACAAAAGTTTCATAAAAACTTTTTCAACTTTAGGAAATCAACTAGTTCTCCTTTTGTGACATGCTTCTATTGGAATAGGAAATGTCATACCACTGGCATGTGTTACATAAGAAAATATGGCATTCCTAGTGGCAAATACATATGGATCCCAAAAGGAACCAAACCCCTACTAATCTCCAAGGACCCAAAACAATTTGGGTACCAACAACTTCCTTAAATCTATTTTGTAGGTATGCTTGAAGACCCAGAGATCTTTATGGTATTTGGACATTGGGTGTTCAAAGCATATAACGGGAGATCCATTAAAGTTTTCAGAAATCTCCTCAAAGCAAGATGGATTTGTGACTTATGGTGACAACAATAAAGGAAGAATCTTGGGTATTGAGATCTAGATGATGATTGTGCAGGTCAACTTGAAGATTATAGCCAAATTGAGGAAACTAGACCTCACATTGTGGAAAGGCCAACTGTTGATACAACTCAACAGCCTACAATGGAGCTACCTAAGGAATGGAGAACCTCCAGAGATTTATCACTTGACAACATTATAGGTGATATAAGTAAAGGGGAAACCACTCGTAGCTCTCTTAGTAATTTTTGTAGATGTGTTGCTTTTATATCCTAAGTAGAGCCAAAATCAATTGAGAAGGCCTTACTTGATGAACATTGGTTATTGGCAATGCAAGAAGAACTGAATCAATTTAAAAGAAATGAATTATGGGATCTTGTGCCAAGAACTAATGCTCAACAAGTAATTGGTACTAGATGGGTTTTTCGTAATAAAATGGATGAATCCGATTTTATAACCAAGAATAAAGCCTGTTTGGTAGCCAAAGGCTATAGTCAAGAAGGTATCGATTATGATGAAACTTATTGATAAGAAACCCCTTTACGGATCAATTATCAACATCTCAATGGGTAAAAATTTAAGGATAAAAATTTGGGAACAAAAAGAAAAAGCGGATTGGGGTTTAAAAATGAAAAGAACGACGCCACAATCCCTAAGGATTGATAAGTCGAGGAAGATTCGTCACTTTGAATACAAAAATTCAAAGATAAGAACCAAGAGTAGTTCCTAAGAACCTAGAGAGTTTTCTCTCACAAAGCTTCAAAGCTTATTTCCAATGAGAGTCAAAAACTGATTACAAAGTAAACATTTGACCTTATTTATACTATGAACCTAAGGGCTTACCATGACCTATTATTAAAGGCCCAAATAACTAAAAAGGCCCAAATTAAAAAGAAACACAATTAAAAACATAAAAGGCTAATTACAAAAGCCCAATTATATAAACTCCTATTCTAAAAATTGGCTCCACTTTTGGGCTCTTCTTGCAGCTTTCTAGTCCTCTATCATTCACTCCTTCTTGAAAGAAAATTCGACCTCGAATTTGGAGCCCATGTACCTACAGCACAAAAACAACACAAGAGATACATGTTTTAGTTTTTGAGAAAATATAGAATAAAGTATCAAAATAAATCCTATCTCTATTGAGACTTAAACCCCTTAAAAAGGTAAATCTCTTATTATCTATGTACTTTATCAATCGTCCAGGATCAAATACAGGCCTAAAGAAACCATCAAATATCATGAAAATTAAATTCATCTTAAGTCTCAAAGACTTGGTACCATCACCTAAAACAATATCATGCAAATCATATGCATCATGCACATCACAAGTATCATACAAATCAAGAATTAACACATGTTGCATATCAATCAAAACATTAGGCCTAGAGATGAGATGATCCAAAATCTTCTTCTTCCAAAGGTTGCCTTGATCCTTATGTGCATCCACCTCTTCTCCAAATTGCCTTGCCTATTGATCCTTTATGTAGAATTCTTCCCTAGGCATCAAAACAAAAGAATTTATATGATTAGTTGCAGAAGAAGAATAAAATCCACAATCCAATTTAAGAGAAGAAATTAGAGTTTTGCTCTCCCCCTTTGAGGACTCCTCTTCAATTTCTTTCAAAAGAGAATCTTCACAATCAAACAAAGAGTTAGAATAAAAACAAGAATAATCAGAATTCTCTTTATCTTTTACTCTCTCTTTTTCACTCTCTTTTTCAATTATTTCTCTTTCTCTCATCTCTTTTTCTTTTCCTCTCAACTCTTTTTCTCTCATCTCTTTTTCTTTTTCTCTCAACTCTTTTATCTCTTGCGCTATTTTCCTTTTCAACTTAATTTGATCCTTACTTGTTTCCTCAGGTGAAAGTAGTGCAAGTTTGATCTTATGTCCTTCATGCACAAAAGAAATCTTGTTGGTCTTCCCATGGTGTTTCATATTTCTTTTAACTTGCCAAGGTTTACCTAACAAGATATGACATGTTTCTATGGGAGCTACATCACACAACACAACATCTTTATATTTTCCAATGGTAAAGCTCACCAAAACTTGTTGGTCTACAACCAACTCACCTTCACATGGCCATTTCAAGTAATAAGGTTTAGGGTGTGGGGTGGTTTTAAGGTTAAGTTTGCTAACCAACCTAATGCTAGCTACATTAATATCAATACCTCCATCAATAATCAAAGAACACACATTCCTTAGAACCAAACATCTAGTGGCTCTGATACCAAATGATAAGAAACCCCTTTACGGATCAATTATTCAGCATCTCAATGGGTAAAAATTTAAGGATAAAAATTTGGGAACAAAAAGAAAAAGCGGATTGGGGTTTAGAAATGGAAAGAATGACGCCACAATCCCTAAGGATTGATAAGTCGAGGAAGATTCGCCACTTTGAATACGGAAATTCAAAGATAAGAACCAAGAGTAGTTCCTAAGAACCTAAAGAGTTTCCTCTCACAAAGCTTCAAAGCTTATTTCCAATGAGAGTCAAAAACTGATTATAAAGTAAACATTTGACCCTATTTATACTATGAACCTAAGGGCTTACCATGGCCCATTATTAAAGGCCCAAATAACTAAAAAGGCCCAAATTAAAAAGAAACATAATTAAAAACATAAAAGGCTAATTACAAAAGGTCCAATTATATAAACTCCTATTCTAAAAATTGGCTCCACTTTTGGGCTCTTCTTGCAGCTTTCTAGTCTTCTATCACTTATGCCCCTATTGAAAGACTTGAGGCCATAAGACTTCTTCTTGCTTTTGCTTCCTTAATGGTTTTTAAGTTTTTCCAAATGGATGTCAAAATTGCTTTATTAAGGAGGAAGTCTATGTCTCTCAACCCCCTAGTTTTGTTGATTTGACTATCCTAATCATGCCTATAAATTGAAAAAGGCACTATATGGTTTGAAACAAGCTCCAAGGTCTTGGTATGAAAGATTAAGTAATTTCTTAATCGAACACAAGTTTGCAAGAGGCAAAGTTGATACAACTTTGTTTATTAAGAAAACTAAAAAGGACATTCTATTAGTTCAAATATATGTAGATGATATCATATTTGGTGCTACTAATGATGTCTTGTGTCAAGAGTTTGCTAAGACCATGTTAGGAGAATTTGAAATGTCCATGATGGTGAACTATCCTACTTTCTCGGACTTCAAATAAAATAGTTAGAAAATGGAACCTTCATCAACCAATCCAAGTATTGCATTGATCTACTCAAGAGGTTTGGTATGGAAAGTTCCAAGGAGTCAGATACACCTATGGCTACCTCATGCTATCTTAATCCGGATGAAAAAGGAAAACATGTAGATGAAAAGAGATACAGAGGTATGATTGGCTCTTTGCTATATCTAACTACTAGTCGGCCTGATATTATGCATGGTGTTTGTCTATGTGCTAGATTTCAAGCTAATCCTAAGGAATCACACATAGTTGTTGTTAAAAGAATACTTAAATACATAAAAGGAACTATAAATGTTGGCTTATGGTACCCTAAGGGTGCATCTATTAGCTTAGTTGGATATTCGGATTTAGACTTTGCTAGATGTAAGGTAGATAAGAAGAGTACTAGTGGTACTTGTCATTTGCTTGGGAGTGCTTTGGTTTCCTGGCACTTTAAGAAACAAGCTTGTGTGGCACTATTTACAACTGAGGCTGAATATATTGGTGCCGGTAGTTGTTGTGCACAAATCCTCTGGATGAAACAACAGCTAGAAGATTATGGTATCTTCCTTAATCACATCCCCTTGAGATGTGATAACACAAGTGCTATTAATTTGACTAAAAATCTTGTCATGCATTCTAGAACTAAGCATATAGAGATTAGGCATCATTTTATTAGAGATCATATTTTAAAAGGTGAGTGTGAAATTGAGTTTGTAGACACTCTCAATCAATTAGCTCACATTTTCACAAAACCTCTGCCTAGAGATAGGTTCTACACCATTAGAAATGAACTAGGCATACTAGATGGAACCAACATGACATAACAACCATATGTATCCTTGTATATGATGGTTTAATTTTATGTCTTGTGTGTTCTTTTTCTTGCTTTTGGTGTATTTTATATCCTGTATGTTTTGTGTCATATGTGTTTGTAATAAAAAAAAATTGATATAATAAATGCCTTATCTGTACTAAGTATGTTAGCATAATTGCATGTTTAAAGTGTTTGTGTTAGTTATTTGTGTGCTTTGTTCGCACATAATCGATTTTTTTTTGGAAAGGTATGCTAAAGAATGGCAATAAGGTAGGACATCTCAACTATATAATTGATTATTTCGTGCTCTGTTGTGAGTTGAAAAACTCATGCTCGCGCAAATAATCGATTATTATAAGTGGATAGTCGATTATCTAGCATCTGGTGGAAACATCAGTTGTGCAGATAATTGATTATTTCAAACTATGGGAGTGACATGCTTGCGCAAATAATCGATTATCTCAAGCACTAATCAATTATTTGTAGCAGAACCTGTTTAGTGAGGTTTTTCTGCATTTTATTATACTGTTGAAGTTAGCGTTGACCTTGTCTACACTAACTTAAATATCTTGGTTAAGCTAACGCTACTTTCAAATTTTCTGTTGGTTAGACCACCAATACTAATTTGTTGATAAAAAAAATAAAATAAGATGAGATTCAAAAGGTTGTGTTCATGTAGCATCGGATAAGTTGATGCTAGTATTGTCAATGTTGTGGCCAACATTAACATTTTGACTCTTGTACTCACATTTTTTTGTAATGGTGCTCTTTTACCTTCACTAGGTTTTTCTCTCACAGGGCTTTCCTTGGTGAGACTTTATCAAGGCACATTCTCATATAATAAACATTAAAGAGGGAGTGTTATTAATACTACTTATGTTCCTATATATAAGAAACAAATACTTAATTAATCAAGACCAATAAAAGTAGTTAAGTTGGTTAATTTTAATTCTAAAATTACCCATGGAATTCAAGCTTAATTGCACTTTTTACCCCTAACTTTTTACTTTTTGGTGAATTTTATCCCTAATAAATTAATCTGACACATTTTACCGCAAACTTTTAAAAAACATTTTACCCCTAACTTTTTACTTTTTGGTGATTTTTACCCCAACTTTTGCGCTTATGTCAACATGCCACATCAGCTCAACAATGGAAGGTAAAATGTGCAAGTTTTTTTTAAATATTGGGGGTAAAATGCGCTAAATTAATTTATAAGGGGTGAAATGAGCCAAAAAGTAAAAAGTTGGGACTTCAATGGCTTTTTGAAGTGGTAAAAATGTTTCATAAACATTAAAGTTGATTCATTTAAATGTATAAGGAATGATTGTTGTTATGGATGAAACTTGGATCCTTGAGACAAACCATGGTGAGATGATGGGTATGGAGGTGTCGTATCTAAAACCTCAAGGGAATCCAAGTATCATTTGATGTATATTTGTTGTTGGTGAAACTTGGTTTCTCAAGTTAGACCATAGATGAGATGGGGGGTATGGAGGTGTCGTACCCAAGACTGTAGGGAATTTAAGTATGATGTGGTGTTTTATTGTTGTTGTTTGTGGGTAGGCACATAAGTTAAGTGTTCTTGGTGGGCCCTCAACCTAGTGCTGGATGAATTCGTGGTTGCTAACGCTGAATAAGCCTATAGAATAGATGTGTGAGTGAAATCCTATAGAGATTAAGGTGGGCGAACTCCTATCAAGGTTAGGGTCTTTGCAGGCCTTACCGAGGTAAGTTAATACCCACATTCATCTATTTTCGATAAAACCACACTTCTTCCACAGGATCAACTGTAGGACTCATCCAATGGTCAAAGATAAGTACTATGTTAAGGGATGTGCTTATGTTGATCGTTCATGCATTGTAAATCTCCACGGAGTAGTTTGCATTTGGTGATTGTGATTAGTGTTGCATGGTGATGTTTGATGATTAGACTTGTGATGTTGACTATGCAGGTGATGGTTTAATCTCGTGACGACTACATAGGTGAAGATGGATCCTATGTTGTGGTTGGATAATGAAATGACTATATGTGTGTTTATGTATCAATGCTTGGTGTAAATGTTAGATTATAATGGTGATACCCTATTGTTAAAACTATGATAATGATACTTGATGGTTGATTTATGATGTGATTCATGATGGTTGTACATGAGATATTTCTTTTATGTGAGTTGAATGTTGTTGTTATTTGAATTTCAAATGTCATGTTTAAAGATGATAAAGTTTGGATATGTATTATTTATTGAGTTTTAAATTGTTTTAAGTATATTCGTATTTGGTAAGCTTACCCTTATGTTGTGGCACATGTGGTTGCGATTGTGATGATCTCGAACCTCGTGTTCGTGGGAGCAGATCGCTAGGAGGTGGGTCTTTCTTTTGGAAGCATCGTGGATGGGCATACAAGTATGTGAAGACGCGATTCTTCCTTTTCCTTTTGTTGTTATGTTTTCTTTTGTATAGTGTTGACCAAATTAAGTGTTTAAGATATTTGTCTTTCTAAGAGTTGTATAGATATGTATATATAGATGTGTGTTGAGTTGTTCTGATGTTGTACCTTGTGATAGATGTTGAAGTGCCATAAGGCACATGGTTTTATTCAGTTACTCGTTTCATGCATGGAGTTTTATCTTGAAGTTTTGAGTTTAGCCATTGGCTTTTAAAATGCAAAAAAAGTTCACAAGTATTTTCATAAATAAATTGAAGAGTTTGAAATAAAACTAAAATAAAGTCTTCCGCTATATTAGTTATCTAGTTATCATGTAACAACAACGGGTCGTTACAACAATCATTAGTGGGAAAGAAGTCACCACTAATATGATTCATCTATGAAAAATAGTGACCACTAGAATGATCGCCGGAGGGAATAGAAGCCACTAATGTGATCCATTAGTAAGAAAAGAATTACATAACAAACATTGGAGGAGTAGAACTAGAGGAGGTCTAGTGATGCTTATATCAATGGAGGAAATCTTCTTAAGTAGTAGGAGTTGCTTGGGGGTGATCAACAGGCTGAGGTGTACCAAAGAAAGCCATGATCACAAACAAAGGGAAAAAAGTGTCAACAAGATAGTACTTGAAAGGAGGTAAGCACAAAGTGAGTTGTGGCAAAAGTTTTCGTCGCCAAACGACATAAAAAAAGTCATTGGAAAAGTTGGAGGTGGGTGGTAGATTGGAGTGACAAACCGGATTAAGACATAGTGTAAAAGTGACAATCACGTTGGAAAGAAGAAACACAATGGAAGAGGTAACTAATTGAAGTTCCAAAATTTTGGGAACACAACGCATAATAGTGATTGGACAAGTCGCTGAGGATGGTACTGCTCTAATTAATACCATGTTGAAAGAGAGAAAAATGGATGCAAGAGAAGCTAAAATTGTGTGTCTTGACTACCCAATGGAGTGTTTTTTTTTTTTTTTATTGGTATAAACCACAAGTATCCTCCATTAAAAGCAGTCTTGTTCGAGCCGAGTGCGGCAAAGCTCTCCGTTCTAGTATGTACTTAACGCAGCTGCACAATGGAACTTGTTTTATATAGACTTAATGCAATAAATACAAATAAATATAGGAGACAATATTCAAATTTACATGATACAATGTGCCACAAAAATCCTAATTAAATAAAGAAATAAAACATAAAATAATATACATGAAGAATAAATCTTAAAAGATCATCTAGGATACTCTAAAATATTCTAAGATATAAAAACGATATCATAAGATATTTATCAGTTTTTCTAATACTTTTCAATGTCCAAAAGTATCACCATTAGGTCTGCACAAAAATAAATTTGTTAATATTTGATGAATATATTTGTGAAAGAAAATTGTCCTTCAGTTTATGGATAAGATGAAGAGATACTTTTCAATGGCCAAAAATTAGGAGTCATGGCAACAGTAAAACAATTGAGGTGGTTGCTTTAGTCCCCAATTAAACAATTTTCATACTTTCTAATAATTAGGTGACAATTTTATATTTTTGGTTTGAGACCAGGTATCTTTTATAGAAGACAATTATGCTTAAAAGCAGGGTGAGATCATTACGGGTGACATTTTTTTTTCCCATGTATTTAACACAACTGCATATTCAAAGGTCAAACTTGAGACCATGGGTTAAACTAGAACAATCCCATACCATTTAACTTTGGTAATTTTATTATTTATTTAAAAAATTTATAATTGATATTGCATATATTTGGACTCTACCTTCCCCATTTCACCCTAAAAAGGGCTATCAAAATTAGTATAGAATTTAAATCTTGTAAATAAATTTATGCTCTATAAAGGATATTTTGATGAAAATAGTAGTTGTAAGATCATACATTTAACTAAAGATCAATTTACTTCTTTTATTGAAAGTCAATTGAACAATTTTTATATTATGGAATCACGTTTAATTTTTCATTTGAATCCTACAAATTAGAAACTTTTGATGAGAGTGAATTGAAAAAAGAAAAAAAAAAAGAAATCAGTTCTTAATGAGTATTATAATATTAAAGATATTGATTTATTTTTGAAAATGATGATAAGGAGTAAAAACAAAAGAAATTCATAGTCCATTAAAAGTGTTAAAATATTATATATAAAGATAACATTCTTTTTCAAATACATGAATTATGTGTACTTGTAACTATTATTATAGCTGAAAGCAGTTTTTAAAATTAAATTTACTCAAACTTTTTTAATATTCATTATTATTATTATTTTTTTTTGTAAGAAACCATGTTCCAAAGTATGCAATTTTGCTTAACCCGAGTAAGACTACTATAGACGACAAAGCTCCTTCGAGTATTTAATGCAATCTAGGAGTCAAACTTGAGATCATTATTTAAGTTGGAATGATACCATGTAAATTGATTCACATGTTCAGAGGTTAATATTAAGTATTAATTATGTTAAAAGATAGATTAAATGAATTTGTCATTCTATATACATGAGAGTGAAATATTAATTAGAAAAATTTAATTTTTTTCATACGTACAAGTATGAGATCGAACCTCTGACCATATGCTTAAGAAACAATATTATCTACCAATCATGTCACATGATATGTTGGTAGAAATATTTATTACAAAACTTTCATCAACAATTTTGTGGTCAATAAAAAAAATAAAATGAGAATTTATGGATTATATTAAATTAAACTTTAATATAAATTTCACATAAGGCCACATGACTATTGTATACAAAGGAGTTTACTTGAACCACATCACTTGCCAAAAGTATCACCCTCAAGTCTGAGCAAAAATACATTTGTTCATATCTGACAGATATTTGTTAAAGAAAATTGTCCTTCTGTTTATGGATCTGTTGAATCACCATCAGGTTTGCTCAAAAATATTATTAGGAAAAACTCAAGTTCTACATCGGCTAAAGATAGTGTCAAGATAAAGTATATATGTGGGGGTAAACCCCAACTTACAAGCTGATTTTGTAAGCTTGAGTTAGGCTTAAACCCACATTGTAGATGGTATCAAAGCCTATTTTAGTCCATTAAAAGGGTCACTCACCATATTATCCATGCATTCAGTCCAAAATTGTTGGGTGTGAGGGGGTGTATTGGAAAATTTCCAAGTCTCACATTAGCTAGAGATAGTGTCAAGATAAAGTATATAAGTGGAGGCAACTCTCACTTTACAAGCCGATTTAGTATGGTTGATTTAAGTCAATAACTCACAATTCTAAGAAATACACTAGTTCATATTTGATAGATATTTGTAAAAGAAAATTGTTCTTCGGTTCATGGATCAGCTTTTCAATGGCCAAAAGTATCACTATCAGGTCTGCACTAAAATACATTAGCTCATATTTGCTAGATATTTGTGAAAGAAAACCATCCTTCGATTCATGGATCAGTTGAAGAGATCCTATGCAATGGTAAAAATAATCAACATCATGTCTGCACTAAAATACATTAGTTCATATTTGGCAGATATTTGTGAGAAAAAATCATCCTTCAGTTCACGAATCAGTTGAAGAGATCCTTTTCAATGGCCAAAAAGTATCACCATCATGTCCGCACTAAAATACACATTAGTTCATATTTGTCAAAGGTAAAAGGGAAAATAATATGGAAAAGACAACAATTTAGTGCCAGATTTTGTGAATTCCTCACATCAAACTATTACATTTCCACTATAAAAGACAATGTTAAGAAAACAATGGCAAACAGAAATGAAACTACGAAAATAATGAACACCAATAATTTTACATGGAAACCCAAGACGGGAAAAAATCATGGGCAGAGGAGAGGAATTCACTATGATCAGAATTGTGTTACAAAAGTGTTGCAAGAAAAAAAAAGGTAATAAAACCACATAAAATATGTAGTATATCAATATGTTACAATCACATATTCACTAAATATAAATTTTGTTGCTCATAATAATTATACCCGATTCGAGCAAAATTATCATTCCGAGAATATATGTGATCTTTACCAAAAAAATTTATATTCATTTCTATATTTTCAAATCACTCCTATCTGATATGAAAAAATGTTAGATAGTTTCTTAGAAATGTTATATTCATGTTATGTGATTTTTGTTTTAAAATTTTGATAATTTTGTTTTACAAATTTTGAATAAGCTTAACTTATTTAATACTTATAAAAAGAGAGATAATTAAATACAAAATTTTCATATAAATGTTAAAATTCAATATAAGAGAATCTATATCTAATTTACAGATGTGCATGTGACCGGTCATAATGCTATAGGACTGTTCATCAGATCAAATTGATCAAATAAACCTAACTATATAAACCAGACCAACTAAAATTGGTTTGGATTGGTTTGATTAATTAGTTTGTTTTTATTTTAAATTTGAATTAAAATAATTATAATTGGTTTAATTATCAAATTTAACCTTTTCAATTTGAATTAATCCTATGACCAGATCAATTATTTTATTTAACTTTTAGATTAATACATTTCAGACTTTAGAACAAATTACACTTTTTTTCTACTTTTGTATTTTTTTTTCTTTCTTTTTTATTCATTTTGGTCATATAATCTTATCTAGTGTTATTAAGTGTCTTAACTTGATTATATTTATTAAGTAATTATTTATTATATATTATGATATATGCATGTAAAGTGATTAATAGAAAACATTAAATACTATATAAAATGATTAGTCACTAAAGAATAATTTTACCTTGCATTTATATAAAATTAAATGTCTATATAAAATAGACAAAAGGTGGAGATTAAACATTTACAATATTTTTTTTATCATAACCCGATAACTCAAAACAAACCAATTAAATATGATCAACTGGTTAGTTAAGTTTGTCAATAGAAATTAATATCAATAAAGTTGATAAATACTTCACACGTATAACATGATAGCAAACAAAAATTAAAAAAAGAATTGATGATTAATCTTCGCAAAGTATTTATTGGTTTTATTGATAATTAATCTTCGCAAAAGAACTGACATACTTTAGTAGAGTCTTTTCTCTTAGTTACTTTTTTTCTATTAACAAGATTCGAACCTAAAATCTTGCATAAAAAATCTGAGTCCAAATTAAATTCACTTGAGCCAATCGAAGAAGTGTAATATAACACTTAACTAGTTGCATTTGGTAATTGTTAAACATACCTCATCTAATTATTAAATATATCTTTCTTTTCTTTTTTTTGTTATTAAATTTAGTTAAATAATATCATCTCTTACTTTCTTTTCATCCAAATATTAAAAAAATAGTGCATGCTAAGGTCAATTTGGAGAGATCAATGCACTTGGAGGAAGATCCTCACATGCCACGCAGTATACCTCAAGTTGGCATATGCTTCAGCCAATTATCAAACCAAAGTCACAGATCCAACTAAGGCAGGTAAATTGAACAAAGCTGCAGAACTCAATTTTCAATGATCTGTCATGGCCTAGGTTACGGATTCTTTGATGAATTAAAGTTAATGTATCAATACACAAATTTGGAAGATCTGCGGGTTAAATTGATGCAATGGATACAAAATAAAATTTGTGGTTTAAAATAAAGAGGCCTTTGATTTTCTGAGGTTCTTTAGTGGTAGATAGTGTGATCTGCAAGTTCTATAACAATCCGGAATAGAAAATTGAATATATTGAAATAGGAGTCCTATCATTTTAGAAGATTTAACATGAAATATATTTGTGTACCATGGCTCTGTGATTTCTTTTTTAAGTTGAGAGTAATCCATATAGGATGTGGTGATTATTGTTAACAACTTCCTAGCTCACTTGATGCTTATAATTGTTGGGCAAAAAGGTAATAGTCATGTTCTACTGAAATTCCTAGGTGTAGAGATCTTAGTTGTGTGGTTATGAGAGAGACGTGAGGAGAAAAAAATCTAAAAAAACTGTTTCTAATATTTGGATGTAAGGGAGGTAAGGGGTGAGATTATTTAAGTAAATTTAGTAACAAAAAATAGAAATGAGAGGTATATTTAATAATTAAGGAGGTATATTTAACTATTGTCTTTCCATTCTTACACTCTATGCTTAGAAGTTAGAAGTAACGAAATACATACAGTTAATTAACTAATGAACTCACTATCAAAAAAAAAAAATAATAATAATGAACTCAACTTGGATAAGATTAGTAAGTAATTAGGCTGGGTTTAAATGAGAAGGATTTTTTGCAAAACAAGATTTGCAATTTGTAATAGTGTTGCTCTGAATAATGAAAATAAGCAGAGTCCCTTACTCCTCAGTCCGTTCAAGAGTATAATATAATATGACTAACCAGGAAAGAATAAAACGAAAAAAAGAAATAATAAATAATGAAAAAAAAAATATATATATATATATATTTTTTGTCTAGAGCATATATACTATTTATTGGAGACAATCATGTTCGTGCTGGGTAGGACCATTATGGATAGCAAAGCTCTCTCTCCAAATATTTAACGCAGCTGCAAAGACTCAAATCCGAGAACACTGATTAAACTGAAATAACCTCACATCAATTGATCCACGCACTTAATGGTTAATTGATCAACCTACTTAATGGTAAAAACATTTCTATCAGCTAAAGTTTTCCTGTGTGGGGACCACAATCATCACAAAATTAACCCTCATCCTACTTGCACTAGATGCGTGAAAACAATGAGGTGGGGAAAATGAAAGGTTCAGGGTCCTCTATATAAAGAATCACAGCTGCTCATCAGTATACACAGTCCATACCATTTTCCTCTGTTTCAAACTCACCTATGGCTCCCATCTCAAAACTCATTCCTTTCCTATTCTCAACAACCCTTTTGTTTTCCCTCCTAGTTAATGCCAGAGACAGCCAGTTCTTCAGCAAAGTCCTTCCTATCATCAACAACCTCATAGAGACAGAGGTTCCCAACAATGAAGGACTGGTAAACAAGCCAAAGCAGCAGCCAGTCTTCATCCCAGAGACTGAAAACAGCTATGGCCTAAATGGTCCTGAGACTGGTCTGCACCCTCCCAGCACCACCACAACTAATGCTGCCCCCTACACCACCAATACCAACACTTTCCAGCCACATAAAACTACTACAACTGAGGAGGACACCAGCAAGTACTCCAACAACTACTACTACAACTACAAGAAGGATGCCTACAACACCAACCAAAATGAATAGAGTGACACAAAGTACACAGAAGGAGGATACAACTCCATGGAAAATCAGAACAACAACAACAATCCTGCCAATGAGAGATACTACTACAACAACAACAATGATGATGCCAACAATAGGTACTACAAAAAAAATAAAGCTGTGAACAACAATTACAATGGTGAGAGGCGGAAGTTTTTGGAGAATGGGAAATACTATTATAACGTTAATGATGAAAAACATCCTTGATCTAGAAAATTTAACCATATAAAATACAAGTGAGACAAAGACATATCTTTGTTATAAGAAAATAATGAAATTATAAATAAAGAATTTTATAAAAATTCCTATCTTTAACAACTCTGCTGTCATAGGATTGAATTCCTTAATGTTTTCTGAATTGAATTCTACAGTTCCTTTGCACCTATTTATATTAAAAAAAAAATACCGTAAGTCATTCATTATTAATGATTTATATTAATTACCAAAATTATAAAGTTAATTCAAGTAGTAATATCTCCACCTTAACTTGAATTCCTTAAACTATTTAGGTTCTCAATCTACCAATCTGTTTTGATCCGTCCTGCTAAGAAAGTGGGTTGATGCCAGATCAAGTTGGGCCCACCAGAGAATCGTTTTTTTTTTTTAAATTAATAATAATAATAATAATTATATCTTCACTTACATGTGTCTTCATCTTGTTAATTTCAATTGGATGCATAGATGTAGTTAGCATTTTATCAACATATAGAAACGAGTAAATATAATTAAGAGTCATTAGACAATTTTCTATGATAAACACGCTATTGTACTCACTTTTTATATACTCAATATTAATCATAAATGAGATCGTTTATACCATTGTTTTGAGGACTGCTTCAAGCCATACAATGACTTTTTTAGTAGACACGTTTGGTCTTCTTTTCTAGGTATATCAAACTCTACTAATTGTTGCATACAAATCCTTTCCTCCAAATCACCATGGAGAAAGACTGCCTTAACATCTAGTTCTCTAACTTCAAGTCAAGTAGAGTGACAGAGGCGCAATAGGTACACACGATCATACAAATAATAAAGAATAAAAATGATATTATTCCCACGAGGATTGTGGTTAAATAGTCAACACTATTAATTAATTACGCTTTTGATTGAAAAAACTATAATTAATTTTTGGTTTTAGGTTTTAATTAAAGTTAAATAGAAAAAAATGCAAATTATTAGCTAAGAGAGAATTCAATATAAGCAAATGAAAAAAAAAAAAAAAGCTAGCTTATAAGCTACTAACTTTTTTTTCCTTCTCTATTTTATCCTCACTAATTTATTTGAAATTTCTTTTTACCCTTTTATTCAATTTAAAAACCCTTTTACCTATTTTAACATTCTTACAAACACTAGATGGCATATTTATTTTCTTAGTTATTATGAAACTTGGAATTCTACTTTTTTTATTATTTTGTTTAATATTAAATTATTTATTTTAATGAATTAATACATTGTTTATTTTTTTTTTTATTTAAAATATTTGGTCACTAAACAAAAGTTGATAAAAAAAATCAAAATTATAAAGAAAAAACAATTTTTATTTTGTTTTAAAATAGTATTATTAATAAAAAAATTAAATATTAAAAAATTGATTTTAAACAATATAAATTTATTTAATTTAATTATACTTTTCTCAAAAAAAAAAAGAAAAAAAATTGATTTAAAACAATATTAGTATATACCCCATTCAACAGTAAATCCATTCTTATCTAATGCTAAATTTCTGATCAAACAGGACCAAATCTTTTTTCACCTTTTCTTATTACCAAATCTAGGCTAATGTCCAGTGACCCATAATCTGAATCCATGAAGTCTTGCAAAACCTACTTCAATTTAGTAATTGTAATCTCACTATATTACTGGAACAGAATCTGGTATGTAGTTGTGATTCTTCATCTGATAGTCAATCCAATCAAACTTCATTACTTAAAAGTATGAAGAATAAAACCATGACCAATCACTGCAAGATACCCATAATAAATTGATTAAATATCTCTAATATTTCCATTTTAATAGCTTATGTTAATTGTGTGTGTACATTGTAAACAAAGAAATAAAATTAGATAATTTTATATCCAATTTTGTCCAAGACATGAGACATAATGCATATTGTGGGGATCAATTTCTCCAAAGCGACAACATGTTGTGAACCTGTAAAAAATTGAAATGAATCAGAAATGATAACAAAGTAAGAAAGGATTTGAGAACCAAGGATGGGAACACATTTAACTTTACCTGGTGGCATATATCACAGGTGGTGTCACCCTTCTCCTTACCCCATCGTTGTATACATCTACGTATTGCAAAAAAAAAAAAACTTTTTTATCTTGCCTATGTACTACGAACATACTTGTGTGACGATTCATCACACTAACGAAGTCTTTTATCTCGCCTTCTCAAAGTACTTCACAGATATCTATGCACACCCAAATCGAATCAAATTAAAAAAGAAAATAAATAGTGATAAAATTTGTTTTTAAAAAAGAAAATGTAAGGTTGTGTTATTTCTTACCTAAAGTGGTGTCTTTGGCTAATCCTTTAATGAAGGTTTTCCTGCATCGAAAGGGGAAAATGAGAAGCGAAACACAATAGGGGAAATGAAGAAAGAGAGAAGGTAGCGAATATGGGATTGACACTATCATCGGAGTGAGTGTTATTGTAACACCCCGATATTTGTTTTCCTATATTAAGTAAATATATGTAATATTGCCACTGTAGAGCCTTCGGAAAGATCGTTGCACGGAACCCCATCAGGACCGTGAGTCGGAGTTGGGAGGAGTGCCTCTTCGTTGCATCTTCGCATTTTCAAGGTAAGGGGGAGTGGGGGTCTTCTCTTCTTTGTATGAATGGCAATGAGCCATGGGTAGAAATGTATGCTATTAGGTTTATGTTTATGGATCTTGGATAGGTTGTGAACACCCTGGAGCACCTTGATTTTTTTTTTCATTGGATTGATAATTTGGTTGTTTTATGTAATCTTGATGTTTTACCCGTTTTTGTTGTTCTTTATCTGAATCTTGTGAATTTGTGATTTGATGTGTTTAGTTGGTGTTTTCCATGATTTGTGTGGTTTGTGATGATTTGTATGAGTTGGATTTTTAGTCTTGTACACTTAGGGTGAGTTTTGGGGTGATAGGAAGCCTTGGGGAAAAGATTATGTAGAAAAAACATAATCGTGTTTTGCCAGGGAGCCTCTGGCTAGGCGAGCACAGTGTGTCTTGTTGGGCCAGAAAAAGTCAGTAGCGAGGTGAGCTACTGGAAGCCTCTGGCTGGGCGAGCACAATGTGTTTCGTTGGGCCAAAAAGAGTCAATAGCGAGGTGAGCTACTGGAATCCTCTGGCTAGGCGAGCACAGTGTGTCTCGTTGGGCTAGAAAGAGTCAGTAGCAAGGTATGCTATTGGAATCCTCTGGCTGGGCTAGAGAGAGTGTCTCGCTGGGCCAGGAAGAGTTAGTAGCAGGGTGAGCTATTGGAATCCTCTGGCTGGGCTAGAGAGAGTGGCTTACTAGGCTAGAACGAGACAAAATGTGAGGTGAGTTACAGGGAATCTCTGGCTGGGCTAGACAGTGTGGCGTGCTGGGCCAAAGTAGTTTTGCAATCAAATTGTGTCTTTCCTAACTTTATATATAGTAAACCATTGAACTAGAGTTTGAGGTCAACATAAAAGTTATAAATAATTGTCTTAGCTTTCTAGAGAGATAAGGATCAACTTAATAGGGTTAGTATAACTCGAGATATGACGATTATACCCTAGGGAGGTCATAGTAACATAAGAGATAAATGGCCATATGTTGTGTTAGCAACTAAAGGTATGTGTATACATGTATATGTTACTTCAATGATGATGTGCTATGACTGTTAGTCTATATGATTTTGTTGAAAGTATGATGTAAACATATACATTAGGTGGATCAAGTAGCATCATGGTAATGTTTTGAAATGATGAGTATGTGGCTCGAGTCCATATGGGGCAGGGACCACCATGTAATAGTAATGTTGGGCTTCCCATAGTGTGGAAATATGTCATTTGCATGTCCTCCTGAGCTTCTTTCACAAGTGTTTTATTGGTACCACATGCATGTAGAGTCTTAAGTTAAATCCACATCATAATGCATGTGTGTTTGTGAGAATGTTTGCAATAGTTTGATTATGGGACAAATGATTGTCTTGCGTGAAGGAGTGTGTTACTTAATGCTTTTAATCTTTATATTCTTTATATGGTGAGAGGTATTTCACTTGATGCGTAAAATGCGTTCGTAAAGGGCAAGCGTACCCTACGCAGTAGTAACAGTGGACTCTAGGAGTCCGGATATCGAATCCAAAGGACCAGTCGCATTCCCAAATAATCAATTTCACAAATAACTAAGCAATCCATAATTTAAAATCAAATTGAGAGGAATGGTGGTCAATTATTCTTTTCAAAAGAAAGAGAATCGGAGCAGAAAGATTAATGTGAGAACAATTATGATAAAGAAGCCTAGGATTGTGATTTCACATGTACCCCTTTTTCCCCCAATTCTAATCTCAATAAGATCCCTAAATGCGTTACTTGCCAGCGACCTCTTAAATTCGTTAATTAACAATTGATCATAGTTAATAATGCTATTTCCCCTAATTTAATTCCCAATTGATCACAGGTGAATTAATTTAGAGCAAATGATAAGTCTCAGAGAGGTTGATTAACAGGTTAATCTACTGGAAATTCATACAATAGGTTTGATCATGCAAATTGTACGAATCCAATCACTTCACAGTTCAGTTAATAGCAAGCTATTGATCATAGACAAGAGATTAACTTATGTTTAGACTGATCGGTCCTAAAAAGCAATAAATGTAGTGAAGAGATACAAATAATTGAATAGCATTGAGGTTTTATTAAAATCAGAACCGGGGTACAAAGGTACAGTTACATCACAATCCGGGCCTAAGAGAAACTAGCCGCTCATGTTCATGATTAAGCCAGAAAACTCAAAAGAAGACATAAAGATTACAAAAAGGGAAGAAACTTTACAGTGGTGATCCCCAATGGTGCTCTCTACGTCCTCCCACAGCTCAGAGTCTCTCACAGGACCTCTTTCTCACTTAGAACCCTCCATTTCAAAATAGAACAAAGATAAAGATAAAATGGTTTCTCAGCTCCTATTTATAATAATTTAAAATTCAAATGGGCTGACAACGCAACTTACCACGGCCCTGGTAAAATGACCATGGTCGTGGTCCTTGCATGGTACTCAAGGTCCAATTCTGCTACGCAACCAGCATGGCCATGGTAAATGGTCCTTGCATTACTTCAATTCTGGCCTTTTTTTCTTGGTCCTCTAGATAGTGGCATTTTTGCTCCAAAAAGTGCAATTTTCAACTCTTTTCCTCATGAAGCCTCTTGAGTACCAGTCTTGCATCGACTAACACCAAACAGTGAGTTTTGCCAATAAAATATATTCAAAATGTATGAAAATGACATCTAAACTCACATCAAAATACAGTGAAAATTCGGTTTATGAACCTCCCCACACTTGAGCATTGCTTGCCCTCAAGCAATTATTCTGAGTCAAATATCAAAACCAATTCCATCTAGTTAAGAACTTGTAACAAAACCCCAATTTATTCAGAATGGAAAATGAAACACAAGCAACAATAAAAGCAACAAAATGCAGCAGAATTTTTCCAAAGAATCCATTAGGCTTAAAACACCCGCATAAATGACCAATTTCCCATGAGCCTAGTTCACTCATCTCTCATCTCTCATTCTCTCAGTATTTCAAGGTCAACAGAAATTCTCTCAAATCACACTTAGTTGAGCATGTTCACAAATCTATTCATCAATCAACTCAACTCAATCAACTTTTCACAAACAGAACAAATGAGGCATGACAGGGTGTAATGGGGCCAAGTTTATAGTGATAGGTAGATGCTGAAAGGAAAGGACAACAAAGGGCTCTAATGGTAGTTCACACTTAGTGATCTGGAATCAAAGGAAGCAAATGCCTTCTTTCATCTACTTTTTCACTACCCATATTTCAGCTTTCACTTCTTCTCCCATTATTCTCTTTTTCTTCTCCTTTTTTTTTCTTTTTTTTTAAGGTTTTTGACCTTATTTTATTCAATTCATAGGAGAGGAAGTTGAGAGACACTAAATTCTTTTTTTTTTTATCTGGATGCTCTGCATTACATTGACTTTTCCCCCATCCTTCAGATCACCAAGCATAAACAAATATACACAATTTCACAGAGTAAGGTGACAAATGAATATTCAATCAGGCTCAAAACAGGCAACTGGATGGGGATGTAACACAAAATCTGAATCCAAAAAAATGCCTAACCAATGCCTCAACAATTTCAGAAAATAAAAAGCCAATCAAGGATATGTATTTCAGGATAGAAAATAGAACATGCCACCTAAGGTGGATCAGAATCACACACTGAAAGAATCAAAAGCTCAAAACTCACATTTCTATGGCTAAGCTTAAGGGAAAACAATTTATTCAATTACGTTCAGTGCTATTGTTCATTTCCTTGAAGAAAATCCCATTGTTATGTTGCAATTTTTTTTTTCAAAGGGGTTTCTGAAAACAAAATTTCATAACTATCAAGAATTCAAAAATAACACAGAACAATGCACTGGCATAATCACAAATCACAACATCTCAAAGCTGGGGAGAAAAACCATGAACCCCTCCCTACACTTAAAGTATGCAATGCCCTCAATGCATCCAAAAACATAAATCAACAAGACATGAAAATAAAATGTACTAAAAGGGAAACATAAAATGAAGTACTGAAACAAGAAAACTAAAAAAAAATAGAAAAGGAAAATAGAAAAACCTCCTCAAAAGCGGGCCTCTAAGGCATCTGGTAATGTTTCTAGTGAGGAGGGACCATGAACCTGAAAAAGAAATTTTTTTTTTAGTTTTTTTTACCATGGCCATGGTAAAATTTACAATAGTCGTGGTAGGAAAAATTTGACGCTGATTTTCACAAAAATTGCAAAATTTCCACTTCCAGGGTCCATTGACCACACCCATGGTCATTGACCACGACCATGGTCAATTTAGCACGGCCATGGTCGTAAATGACGTTGTTTGGTGATGCTGGGAGCACAACTGTGGTCAAATATAACCACAACCTTGCTTCTACCACCATGGCTATGCTCAATTTAGCACTGCCGTGGTCCCCACATACAGTGGGTTCATGAACCCACTCTTCACAGGTTGCCTCATGAGTAGCGCTTGTTTAACGTCCTGAGCCTGATAGATGAAAGGAAAATCAACCTCCCTGAAACAGGGTGGTATTCCCTTCTTGCAGTACACCCTCAGCATGCTCATCCACTTTATAGCCAGGAGCTTCCTTCCCCACACTTAGGTGAAACTCAGCATCAATCATCTCCACCTTGTCAATGGCTTGCACAAAATTAAAGGAAGGGGAAGAGAAGGAGCTTTTTGCAGTATCATACACTTTAATCACTTCCTCCTCATCGCCTAGCCTCCAAGTTAATCTCCCTTTTCGGACCTCAATCACGACATCTCCTGTGTTAAGGAAGGGTCATCCCAAAATAATTGGGATTTCTCATCCTCCTCAATGTCCAGAATCACAAAGTCAGTAGGAAAAATAAATTTTCCAACCTTAACCAACAAGTTCTCCACTATTCCTCGCGAATAGGTGAGAGTCCTGTCTGCAAGCAAAATAGAGATGTCAGTGGGTTGAGGTTCTTGTAACCCCAACTTCTTATAAATAGAATAAGGCATTAGATTAATCCTAGCACCCAAATCACATAATGCTCTATCAAATTGCAAATTGCCAATAGTACAAGGAATTGAAAAACTCCTGGGATCCTTAAGCTTAGGAGGCAATTTCTTTAAAACCACAACAGAGCATTCTTCGTTGAGGCCAATTGTAGCAAAGTCCAACTTTTCTTTATTTGAAAGAATTTCTTTTAAATACTTGGCGTACTTTGGCATTTGAGCAATTGCCTCAGCAAAGGGGATATTAATATGCAAACTTTTCAGCATCTCTATAAATCTAGCAAAATACCTATCCTCGCTCTTGTCTTTCAACCTTTGGGGGTCTTGTCTTTCAACCTTTAGGGGAAAGGAACACTTACCTAAGGAGGTGTCAGTACCTCCTTTTCCCTCTCTTTCTCAATAGTTGGATTCTCTTCAGTAAGAACCTCTTCTTCTGGAGTTAGAGCTGACTCTTCCTTCTTCTTCTGCTCCTCTTTAGCCTTCTTGCTCCTAGTCATCACAACATTCGCCTCCTCCTTCTTAGGATTAGTTTCAGTTTGAGAAGGAAGGGTACCAAGAGCTCTCTAGGATAGCAAAGCTTGCATGCTAGAAAGCTGAGACTCCATAGTCTTCATGCGCTCATCACTCTTGGCTATATATTGCATCATGACATCCTCCAGTGATGTCATTCTCTCTTCTTGTCTTAACCTCTGATTTTGCATATGTGGAGGTCTATACACATTTTGATTCTGCTCCTGCCTGGGACCTTGGTCCCTCTGGTCTCTCCAAGAAAGGTGAGGATGATCCCTCCATCCTTGGTTGAATGTGCTAGAGTATGGATCATATTTTGCTCTCTTCCCACCAGCATAATTTACCTCCTCCATAGCTTGAGCAAGTGCATTACTCACAGGGCATTCTCCTCTATGGGCTTCCCCACACTTATCACAAGTCGGTGGTGGAAGAGCTGCAGTCAGAAGCTGTACCTGTGCTTTCATCACGGTCTCCATCTGCTTAGATAACTTCTCCAGCATCTGATCAATGCTTGAACTAGATGTTCCAGCTTTTGCTTGGTTCACATGTTTCATCAGAATACGCCTATCTGTAGTGTGGTTATAGGTGTTGGAGGCCATGGCTTCAATGATTCTATTTGCCTCTGTTAGTGATTTAGCCATCAGGGAACCTCCACAAGCAGCTTCGAGACTAGTCCTGTTATGGCTGGACACACCTCCATAAAAAAATTGGATGATTATCTGCTAGCTAAACCCATGATGCGGGCAACTACGAAGTAGCTCCTAAAATCTGTCCCAGGCTTCTGACGGGCTATCATGCTCCCTCTGAGCAAAATTGCCCATCGCTCTCTGCATCTGGTTTATCTTCACTACAGAATAGTACTTCCGGAGGAATTTGTTGGTGCACATCTCCTAAGTGGTGATGCTGTTGGTCGAAAGTGAGCACAACCAACTAAGAGCTTTCCCGTTGAGTGAGAATGGGAAAGCAGCCAGCCTGATATATTCAGCAGACACTCAAGGGTATTTTACAGTGTTGACCATCCTCAAGAATCTTCTCAGGTGCTCCACCGGGTCCTCAGTAGCCAGCCTATTGAACTGGTTACTCTCTATCATCTGGAGAAAGCCATGTTTCAATTCAAAATTGACATCCCCCAGTGCTGGCAATAAGATGCTGTTAACTACCCCAACTTGAGGAGTGAGATAGCCTAACAGAGACTGCTCCACCAGTGGGTCATTTTCTTCAACCATTACTCTTCTTCTCTCTTCTGCTCTGTTCTTCGAAGCAAGTTTTTCGATTTCAGGTCGTTCACAAGCTCTGGCCTCTGGGACCTGGTCAGCATAAACTGTCAACACAGAAAAAGGGATTAAAACACAACTGGCAAAAGAGAATGAATAATTAAAATAAACAAAGTTTTTTTTTATAAAATAAAATAAAAATTCAGAAATTAAACAAACAAAAACAAAACAAAACAAAAATTAAAATAAAATAGATAAAACAGAAAATTAAAAGGAACCAAAACTATGAACAATATGAACAAGAATTGCTTAATTTTCACAAAATAAATTATCTAGGAACTACACAACTAGTCCCCGGCAACGGCGCCAAAAACTTGATGCGTAAAATGCATTCGTAAAGTGCAAGCGTACCCTACGCAGTAGTAACAGTGGACTCTAGGAGTCCGGATATCGAACCCAAAGGACCAGTCGCGTTCCCAAATACTCAATTTCACAAATAACTAAGCAATCCATAATTTAAAATCAAATTGAGAGGAATGGTGGTCAATTATTCTTTTCAAAAGAAAGAGAATCGGAGCAGAAAGATTAATGTGAGAACAATTATGATAAAGAAGCCTAGGATTGTGATTTCACATGTACCCCTTTTTTCCCCAATTCTAATCTCAATAAGATCCCTAAATGCGTTACTTGCCAGCGACCTCTTAAATTTGTTAATTAACAATTGATCACAGTTAAAAACACTATTTCCCCTAATTTAATTCCCAATTGATCATAGGTGAATTAATTTAGAGCAAATGATAAGTCTCAGAGAGGTTGATTAACAGGTTAATCTACTAGAAATTCATACAATAAGTTTGATCATGCAAATTGTATGAATCCAATCACTTCACAGTTCAGTTAATCGCAAGTAATTGATCATAGGCAAGAGATTAACTTATGTTTAGACTGATCGGTCCTAAAAAGCAATAAATGTAGTGAAGAGATACAAATAACTGAATAACATTGAGGTTTTATTAAAATCATAACCGGGGTACAAAGGTACAGTTACATCACAATCCGGAGCTAAGAGAAACTAGCCGCTTATGTTCATGATTAAGCCAGAAAACTTAAAAGAAGACATAAAGATTACAAAAGGGAAGAAACTTTACAGTGGTGACCCCCAATGGTGCTCTCTACGTCCTCCCGCAGCTCAGAGTCTCTCACAAGACCTCTTTCTCACTTAGAACCCTCCGTTTCAAAATAGAACAAAGATAAAGATAAAAGGGTTTCTCAGCTCCTATTTATAATAATTTAAAATTTAAATGGGCTGACAACGCAACTTACCACGACTCTGGTAAAATGACCACGACCGTGGTCCTTGCATGGTACTCAAGGTCCAATTCTGCTATGCAACTAGCATGGCCATGGTAAATTTACCATGGCCATGGTCCTTGCGTTACTTCAATTCTGGCCTTTTTTCTTGGTCCTCCAGACAATAGCATTTTTGCTCCAAAAAGTGCAATTTTCAACTTTTTTCCTCATAAAGCTTCTCGAGTACCTGTCTTGCATCAACTAACACCAAACAGTGAGTTTTGCCAATAAAATATATTCAAAATGTATGAAAATGACATCTAAACTCACATCAAAATACAATGAAAATCCGATTTATCATCACTCCCCTATCTATTTGTCTTATTGTGTTTGGACCGATCGCCATTTGCAGGTGAGGTTCAGTACTATGTTGGGGATGATGCTGGAGGAGGGGCTTAGACCTCACGTAGTAGCAGTTTACTTTATGTTTTCACTTGGGTTGTACTGCTCTGATAGACTGTGACATTGACGCTAGACTTTATATTAATTTTCTATTTGGAGTTATGTTTTAACTTATAATACTTTGGTTATGGATTTAAATGACCTTTGGAGAGCCAATGCATTTTAACTAGTATTATTGTTTAAGCAAAAGTTTTTTTTGTAAACGTTGAAGTTATGTAATACCTTTTATCTCAAGAGAAAGATTTTCAAAAAAATTCATAAATAATATATTCCGCTTCACCTTATTTCTATAAATAGACCTATGTTGGGTAAATGGTGTCACAGTTATCATCATTTCTGGAAGCCATGGATGGAGATTGGTATCTAGACAAAGTTGTAGAAAGCTGTGAAAAAGGAATAAAGCGAATCAAAAGGGGAGGTAGAGATAGCTATAGAGATCACACCCTATAATTGCTTCATCTTTGATGGCTTCAAATTCTAAGTTGGTGCAAACTGTTGTTGTGTCAGTGCTGGGTGTTTCGTTTTCAGAATCATTGCTGGTGATCATGACCACCTTTGTAACTTTTGTGATTGGGCTTCTCATGTTCACATGGAAGAAATCTTTGGATCAGAGCAAAGAGCAGAAACCACTTATGGTGCCAAAGTTGTCGATGAAGAAAGAAGAAGATGAAGTCGATGTTGGTTTGGGGAAGACCCTGAATTGATATTTTCTTCGAACTCAAACTGGTATTGTTGAGAGGCTTTGCCAAGGTATCACTACAAGAAATTTTTGTATTACCGACAGACAGAATCCGTTGGTAATGCTTAAAATCCGTCGGTAATGGAGAATTTTCAACGGACCAAAATTCGTCGGTAAAATAGTCGTAGCTAATAGTTACCGACGGATTTTTTTTCCATCGGTAATTTTCGAAATATTTATTCGTCAAAAATTCCGTCGGTAATTTCCGACAGATTTATCCTTGAAAAATTACCTACAGATTTTCCAACAAAAATTTCCATCGGTAATCACCTAAAAAGTTACCCACAGATTTATCTGTAGATAATTCCGACGGATAAATCAGTGGGAAACAACCCGCAAAAAGGGTTTTGGTAGTTTCCCACGGTTTTATCCGTCAGTAATTACCTACGGATAAATCCTTAGGTAACATACAAATAGTGTTTGGGTAGTTTCCTACGAATTTATCTGTCTGTAATTACAGACTGATAAATCCATTGGTAATTTTCGACAGATTTATCCGTAAAAAATTCCGTCAGTGATTTCCGACAGATTTATCCTTGAAAAATTACCTACAGATTTTTCAATGGAAATTCCCGTTGGTAATCACCTAAAAAGTTATCCACGAATTTATTCGTAGATAATTCCGACGGATAAATCCGTGGAAAACAACCCACAAAAAGGGTTTTGGTAGTTTCCCACGGATTTATCTGTCAGTAATTACCTGCAGATAAATCCGTAGGTAACATACAAATAATGTTTGGGTAGTTTCCCATGGATTTATCCGTCTGTAATTACAGATCGATAAATCCATCAATAACTATTACATTTTTTTAATATTTTTTATTTTCTTAATTTATTTATTCCCTATTTTAAAATAAAAATAAATTTAAAATTCATAAATTTCCTATAATTAAACATTAAAATAGTAGTGCATTTATGTAAACATTGGAAAAGTTCAATAGCCACACAACTTATAACCACAACTTAAAAGATTCATAAATTCAATAGTCAACAAGACGCATAATGTATATAACAATAAAATATCCTAAAAATTCAACAGCCATAACATTATCTTATCTTTAGACAATAAACATTTGGAAAAGTAAATGACAATTGATAATATTATCCCCTTATACAATTTAATAATCAGAATTTCCCGAAGAATCATGTTGCTAGTCGCCATCCTGCTGCTGATTGCTGAAGAATCATGTTGTTGGTTGCCATTTTGCTGCTGTTGAAAAATGTTCAAAATATACTGTTCCTTAAAAAACATTGGCCATTATACTATGCAGTTGAAAAGTTAACACCTTCAACCAATAAAATAAGAAGATAAGGTCTATCTGCAACTGTTCAAAATATATAGTAGAAATTTAACAAAGGCAAAGGGAACACATACACACAGATTGAAAAATATATAGCAGAACAAAGTGAAGACACATATATATGTAGTTATGCATGTGTGAATATAGAAATTAATTAATAGTAATAGTTGACTAACTAGTTTTTTGTTTATTAAAGGAGCAATAGTTTCTGCTGGACATACAATCTTTACATGCAGTGCTTTTGTCTCCGAAGGTACAACAGTTGCTGCAATAACAATTAGCAATAACATAACCACGTTAGATACTCAACGAAATAAGAACTTAAAGGCATAAGTAATTCAACATGGAGATCTAAATGAATGTGTTTTCAAAGGTTTGCACTGATGTTATTAAACATGAATTGCTATGTTAGATATCCAAAATAACAACTCCAAATTGGGTATAGGGTAACCGCAAAATATGCCTCTTCCCCCTTTAACATATTTTTTTTCTTAAAAAAGATTCAATTTCAGATTTAAAACCTTAAAAAATGATAAATAACAAATAGGTAACACGTGTGCATAAATAAAAACCAATACAAAAAACAAAAAATTGAAATAAAAATGTCTCTACTTTGTAGTTCGTACTACTTGGTGAGAATGAGAAAACCATAAAATTAATTTAATTAACATAAAATTATTTTGATAGGATAAATAAATAAAATATGAAAACCATATATATTTAATTAATATATATAATTTTCATATTTTATTTAAAATAATTTTATTTTAAACTATATATATATATATATTAACCCACCACATATATATTAAACACACTCACACTCTGGACTATAAAAGTCATGCGGCAACTTAGTCATAGCTTCCAATCATTATTATGGCGTGGCACACAATTGGATGCTAACTGAAATTCTAAAATGAAAAGAAACACTAATATTAGGATGTGGCTGACTTCCATTTTCCTTTGCTACCTTTTTCCTCTTAGTTATGTAAACTATGGAAAAGAAATAGAAATATTAGGGTGTATTAAAAAGTACATAAGTGAAGTTTGGGAGAAGATTTTATATCATTATAAGTTGTTCTCAATTAGGAACATTATGTGTTCAATAAGCTTTAGACAAGTTAGTAATATGTCTAATCAATAAAGGAAATTTTCAATTATCCAATGTTTTAATTTATTGTACTTAGCGAAATGACCAAAGTCAAAACCCTGTCAAACATGGTTGCACATTATTTCTGAACTTATTGTCATCTTGCTTTGAGTTTTTTCGGTACAAAGCTTCAATGTTTATATATTCAGTGTTTTATCATAAAGTGTACACAACAATATGGTTTGAAACACATGAAATGTTTTATCATAAAGAGTAGACAACAATATGGTTTGAAACACATGAAAGGCATAAATATAAGCATGATAAAATGGCATTTCTGATAGGCAACTAACAAGACTTGAATGATTCTAGTACTGTATAGTTCTAACTTTTTAGTACAAAGAAAGCAATATGGGATCAAAAACATCAAAGCTGCTTATGTAGTGAGGAGCAATTACCAGGCAACTTCTCAAAGGGAGTCCTGTCGTTGTAAATATACCTGCAGCCTACATAATCCTACATAATTCAATATAGACATTATTAGTTGCATCCTACATAATCCTAATAGGATAAACTAGAGAAACAGAGAGAAGTAGTGTGTAGCAGGCAATAATTCCTACTACATATCTAATAAAATGATTAAATTAATCTATATATTAAGTATATATTGCCAAACCAGACAGAAGCAAGCCAAGATAGGAGAAAGAGAGGAAAAAACACCAAGATTAGAGAATCATGAATATCTATTATGGCAAGTCCTGTGAATTAAGGAAGCTTTGACCCCCAAAAGTAAGGGTGATTAACTATGAATTAATCTTGGGTTATTAAGTGGAGCTTGATTGAGAAGTGATTGTGATAGTTCCTAGAATCAGGAAGAGTAGAAATAAGGGAGACCAAGCTCCCTCACAAGCAGAGGTACCCATTTATTAAAGTGAAAATGAAAACAAGGTATTTTTGCAATTATTAGTAGAAATAGAAAATGAAAAACAAAAAACACTTTTTTGAACCAAACTGGTCCAAACAGGCCTTTTGTTTCCCAAGATTCAATTAACTACATATTACTGGGTATTATTCATAATCAAATTATTTGTATTGGGCACTAGGAGGAGACCAGACAAACAGCAAGGAAAACAGAGCAGAGAAGGAGAACCAGAGGCTACTTGATCACAAGCTCGGGATCAAAACTTGAAAATTGAAGCAACAAGTAATTGCTCTACTCACGACACTCTTCTGACTTCGAATCACTCATGTAAATTTTGAGCTTATTTTTGACTTTGTACCTGTTAAAATGAAATTTGAATAAATCATCATTAAGAATTCTCTGTGTGCATAATAATTAATAATGGAAATAAAAAAGAAAGGAAATGCCACTGTAATAATCAAAGCATCACCAATACAGGAACCGCAACCACCCCAACACCACAAACCCCATGAATGCAAGCCTCTAGTCACCGTCCCAAACCCATCAACACCACAAAGCCAAAATCTACAACAAAACCCAACCAGATAGATCACAAGAGCAAGCAGATAGATCCTCTAGCATGTGAACGACCACGGCGTTGCCATCCGCGACCGTCGCTGAGTCGGAATCGCACCGTTGCAACGCCGGTGCACACCACCTTGCTTACTGCCATTGTTCCCTTCCACTACGTGCTTGACCCCGTCACCACCCGCGGCCATCGCGACCTTGGAGTCACGCTGCCGCTACCCTCGTGCGGAATCACAAACCCTCCCTCTCTTCTCTTACACTAGCATTGATGCTTGTTTTGCTTCCCCTGAGGGTTGCGGTTTTCATTTTGGACAATTAAAAGGCTCGTTGGGCTGCTTTTGGGTCTTGAGAATTTAACTGAACCAATTTGAGGCTGATGACTTGAATATAGCATTTCAGGGTAATGAAATAAGAGAAATGATATTTCCTTCGAACGGTGGAGACCGAATTATCCTCCACCTCAATCAACGGTTGACATCTGTTAAGTGACCTGACTGTAAAAAAAATTAATTTAAAACTTCATCTCTTTACAATTTTATCCCTTTTCACACACAACTACGCCCCTTTCCACACCTACTCCAGGGTGAGATGAAGAGGAATGCGTCGTTCGCTGCTGTTTGAGGGTGTAGAGAGAAAATGTATTTGGAGCAGAGAACATTAACAACGGAGAACGAGAGGGAATTTGAGAGGCAAAATGCACCTAAAACTAACAAACAACCAAAATTAAGGACCTTGCACTCAGTTGCAGATTTACAAAATGAAACTTCCACTTTCTTTTTCTTTTTTTTTACCAAGCCTTACAATAACCGCATACCCAAAATACCAAGCCTTACGGATACACAATTAACCAAACCTTACAAGCAGTACTTCAATTTTCAAAAGCTTGATTGGAACAGCCACAACACACAACCAAACATATTTTGACATAGAATCCCAATCAAGGGAACTTCAATAAATTAAAATGTGCCGAAGCAACTTCAGCAGATTAAAATGTTTCTGCATTTCAGCCAAGCTTTGCATCAACCGCGAACTGCAGAGGCATGTGCTCGTCGACACACGAGCCTTGGTGCCTCAGGTTCAGAAGTTGAGTCGCACAAAGTCACCTCAGAGCTTGTATGCGACCTCGTCATGTGCCAAAGTGGCTTCCTCGGTAGTGTCGAAGGTGTGAAGCCAGAACCTCGTTCAATACTTAGGAAGAAGACGGCAACGACAGTCGTCTACTGCAAGGGAGGTCGGGGTCTCATCAAGATGGTGGAGTCGGGGATTCTCTGCATCCATGTCAAGGACAACGGTCACACACCTCCCAGATCTACACCATCCACCGCCAGAACACTATTATCGTTGTCTTCTACATAGTCGTCAAGTACCTCCGTGTGACCATGTAGGGCGAGCGTGGGATGAATGAAGGGTTGTGGTGGTCGCGTAGAGGGGTAAGTTAGGAAACAAGTTAAATTTTAAAATATTAAATTACACAAAAATTGTACTGTAAAATCATTAACAGGTGTTAGTTTTTTATTGGATCGAAGCACAATTCGGCCTCCACAGTTCGGAGGATATAACATTTCTCATGAAATAATGGTAAAAAGTGAGCAAAAGTGAGTCAAGCATGTGTATGCTAACCTTTGTCTTTGTTAATTTACTAGTTAATTAATTTTTTATTTTTTTTATATTTTGTTTTGTCACATTTTGGTTCGTATAAATATATATTAGCTAGATGCTTAGTTTGCTAAGTGTTGGTTTACAAAGTCTCGGATAATAATAAAATAACGTGAGTAACTTGTTGAAAGTGAAACTTTATTTGGATTTAATAAATTGTACTTATTTTTCACATGTTTATTTCAGTGTCATGACCCGTGTTTTTTTTTTCATTTAATCAAAATCCATTTTTTTTAATTTTTTCTTTTAAGGGATAAAATAAATAAATTTAAAGTTATAATATTATTCACATTCATTTCAGTGCAGTTTTTTTAAAATATAATATGCATATTATATAAATTAATATTCAGTTTGTGGTTAAAAAAATTATATTATTAAATTGGGTATTAATTTTGAATTTTTAAAGCAACTTAATTTTTACTTAATTATAACATTTATAAAAATTAATTAATACCAATAATTAATAATATAACACGTTATTATAATTTAATACCATGAAAATATATTATAGAAATTAATTATTATAAATGTTATATTAATAATTTTTTATATTAATTTTTGAATTTCAGTGTGTGATTATTTCTTATTTTAGGAAAATCACTTTTTATTATTGTACTATTTTCTTCATTAAAGCATGGCAACATCTTTATTTATAATATTTTTATATTTTTAAATTTTCCCAAATTTTAATTACTCCTGAACATTTTTTAAATTAATTTTCCCTTATTAAATCAATTATATGATCTTATTAATTTTTTAAATTTTAATTACTTTTAAACACTCTAATGACAATATTTTCTAAATCATTAATGTTCACAATTATCACAAATAAGATTTGAGATGGCGACTTTCCTAATAATCTTCTCTGCCTTTGCAATATGACCTTAGGATTTGACTAAGGTGGGAGACCTCACAATGTCTCCCACCATCGGAAAGTAATATCTACCCTTGGATATAGAGCTGAGCATTCGGGCTTGGACCCGCGGGTTTACCTGTTTACCAGCATCCTGTGCGGTATACGGGCTGAGTTATTTTGAGCTCATTTAAAATGCGGGCTTTTTAGTTTGGCTCGTTTAACCCGCGGGCTAAAAGGGTTTAACCGCAGGCTAAACGGATAGTCCGCGGGCTTTTCCTATTTTAATTTTAAAAAATATAAAATTTGAATATCTTAATAAAATTTAAAGTAAAATAAAAAAATAAACCTAGAGACTAGAGAGTTAGTAAGTGACGTTGAGTAATAGAGAAGAGCTAGAAGTTAGGATAGAAATTAGAAAGTTAGGCATAAAAAGTTGATATTTGATAGTAAATAAGTGGAGTCCTTACTCCTTAATAAGTAATTAATGCCTTCAATGAATTGAAATTCCTTTCAAGACTCTATTTTCGGTAATAGGTGTTGCATATGTATTAATGTATATAAATTATTTGGCTTTTTTTAAAAAACAAAAAAAAAGGTTTAAAAAATGGTTAAATTTTAGTTTTAAAAATTTAATTTTCAATTTTTTTAATTTTTTTTCCGGTTGCGGGCTGGCACGTTTATTCTACGGGCTAAACGGGACGGTTGCAGGCTCGCTAAAATAGAGCTCGTTTATTTTGCGGGCTTAACGGACATACTAAACGGTATACGGGTTAAACGATTTACGGGCTAAACGGGCGGACTTACCCGTTTGCCCGTCCGTTTAGCCCAGCTCTACTTGGATATATTAATTTTTAAATAGATGGCTCAAATTTTCCCTTTTCTTTTTCTTTCTTTTTCTCTCTCTTTCCCATTTTATCCTTGACGAGTCCTGATGAGTAGTTGTTGTTGGATCTACGTTTGTATTTGTTGGTGTACTAAAACAATATCATGAGTGCGGTTAATAGTGTCAGTGTCAACGAACAAGTTTGAGCATTTGAAACTTGGGTTGTGTCGACTCGCCGGGCAGACTTGGATGTTTTGTTGGAGTGACCTATCTTGTAGCGTTGTTTGCAGGGAGTAATGTCTTCGACAAATGTCCAACACTTGGTTGGCACCATCTCCAACCTACAAAAATGAAAAAATCAAGTTGTTCCAGTAACCTAAAATTGGTCAAGTAGAATCGTAGAAGTAATAAGCTTCGCACAATGTCATTCCTAAGTATAAAACATAGTTTTTTTTTGTTTTTTTTATTTTATGTTTTCACATATGAATAGTAAAATAGAGATATGGATTGTTCGACACTAAATATAGTCATATAAAATGATAAATCTCAATATATTGAACCATTACTTTAATACCTTTGAGGCATCTATTTTTTGTTTTCAATGTTACCTACGGATTTTTATTTTACCCACGGATTTCATTACCGACGGATTTATCCGTCAGTAAAATCCGTCAGTAATGTAAACTATCTACCAATTTAAATCCGTCGATAATATTTGTCGGTAAAATCCATTGGTAATATCTGTTGGTAAAATTCGTCGGTAATGTAAATTATCTACGGATTTAAATCCGTCGGTAATATCCGTTGGTAAATCACAAAATTATCTATGGATTTAAATCCATCGATAATATCCGTTGGCAAATTACAAAATTATCTACGGATTTATATGCATCTATAAAATCAGTCGGTAAATTTAAAATACTAACGGATATGAATCTGTCAGAAAATATCCATCGATAATATTAAAATACTGACGAATTAAAATCCGTAGGTAAATATCTGTCGGTAATTGGCTTTGTCCTTGTTTATGTGTGTGTATATTTTGTTATTGCTTTTCAATTTGGTGAGTATGCACATAGAAAGGGCAACCGTGACAATCTCCAAGAAACGAAATGGAAAATTGAAGTCATTTAATCCATTGTGGTAACCGATAATGAGAAAACGGTGCAATTTCCCATTGAAAAACAATAGGTTGCATTTAATTATTTGGAGTATGCATTAAGCTAATTAATTGCTTACCTATATGTAGTTTAGGCAGGAAAAGAAACTGGAGACCTTACAGGATTTATATATATTATAGAATTATAGATTTATAGTGATATTTTTGGGAGGTTCTAATTTAATTTTATGCTATGCTAGATTGTGCATGTACACCTCACCAATCTCAATCTTTGTCCTCAGCTCCATCGTCATAGAAAGTTTGTGAGTAAATAATGAGGACCGTAACAAGTCCGAAACTATTTCCTTAAATTTGTTACTTTGTATGATCCATCTATTGTATTTTTTTTTTTTATTTCTCTATGAAATGGTTGCAAAGTGAAACTTTTGAAGCTATTTACTTGAAAAATTTTTTTCTAAGGGACGTGATAATATGTTTTGTCATATATATAAGCACATGATATGTCACGATATGATGATTTAGAAAATTGAGGTTCTTAGTTTATGGATTTTGAAAATACTACGGTTTGAATATTATTGCTTTATTGTTGAATCATTAGTTTGATTTGAGATTTGAAAAAATATAGTGAAGTTGTTAAATTTTTATGTTGAATCTCGGTTGGGAACCTTTCTATAAAAAACAAATTGTGATTTTAGATTTTGAATAGTTTTTGGGAAAATACTTTCTCAGCACACTGCAACTAACAGCACTGCCACAAACAATAATAATAATAATAATAAATCCCAATTGCTATCAATTTCTGTCTGGCATTAAATATTCCATTAATTGACGAATATATACATCTATGCATTCTTGTCAACCTACAAAATTCTCATATGACTTCAAACCCATGTTTCTTTGCTGTGAAATATTGAAACTTTGCGTGCGTGTGATTGCTTTTACACTTGGATGGCCTTGGTTGAATTGAATCTTCTGCTCTATAGTCGCTTGATAAATGGTTTGAAAGATTCAATAACACTTGAAATTCAAAAGAAAAGGTGACAATGCACCAACTAAACCAGAACGAAGTTGAACATTCGATAAATCTGCCATATTTTTCTCTAGCATAATTGCAATATCTTGCTTTTGTTTTGCATATTGATTTTATGTTGATAATTTAAATGCAGAATGCATTCTTGAAGACAACAGTCAAAAGTAGAAGGAAAGTTGTCTCCATGTCATACAGAGTGAGAAGCTAATGAATGAAAAGGTAGAAAACATTTCACTATAAATTAGTGCTTCTTTTTCCTCCTGCTTGGAATCTCAAAGTATCAACTTTCAATTGTATCATGCTCTAAGGGTGTGTGTAAAAGCCATGAATTTGCTCTGATTGGTTCCTGCATCCATCCCTGCTCCTCCATACAAGTAAAGAAAAGGCAAAGCATAGTGAATTGATTTGTCTTAATTTTCCTGTTAATAGGAATTTGGATAGACCTCCTGTTACACTTATATGGTCTAATATTATGACATAAAGACAGTTTGCAGTTAGTGCTTTCTTCTGATGCAGTATATATAGTTCGTTGTACATAATTGGAACGATAAAATCCCTGTATCTGATAGATGATTTGATGATCATGTATTAATCTATCTTGCAGGCTGATTCATTGCATGCTGAGAAACAACTTAAAACTCTAGAGGAAGAGGTTGTAGGTCTTTTTTCTTTGCTTCTAGTTTGTCATATAGATGCAAATATTTATGGCATTTTATTTTCTGAATTTAATTGAAGTTCAACTGATTCGAGAAATAGGCTTGTACCTAGTATGTTTGGGCTATCTAGAGGAGAACAACTTTGATCTCCATATTTTAGAATCTAAACCAGAATATGCTGAAAACAGGATGAAAGAGGCTACTTGACATGTTGAACATGTTTATATCTAGGCCATTGTTTATTATTTTTATTGGTATCTTCCTTCTTTCATATACAAATTTTTGTTATCTATGACCGTAATATTTACAGAATCTCCTAAGTATAAATTCAAAGTCATCTATTTATAGTCCTGAGATTTTCCCTGTGCAATAAGAAAGTCAAGGTAGAGTGAGGATACCTTGAAAGAAGTATTGAGAAAGCGACTGGAAATATTTTGCAGAGGAAACCAAATTTGTTGAAATAAACTATTCATTCCTATATTCTTTATTATGTTTTGTATCATTTTCACTGGGGGGAGTTGTAATAAATTTTTTTTTTTCTCTTTTCTTATGTGGCAGTAACCATTATAGGCTTAATAAGCAACCAAAGGAAAAAGTGGCTAGTGTATAAGCTACTTAGGGTGCATTGTACCAGTAACCTCCAATCTTTTAAGTACTTTTAGTTTCTCTTATCTTTTTGTTTGTATTTATGTGTGTGTTTGTTTTCTTCATGATTTCTCTCGTTGCTCGCATCCCAAACCGGGTGCACTGTGTTTAAGATATTCCACTTATGTACATTATATAATATAATTCAAAATAATTGCATTTGTATAATTTTTTAACATAACTTTTCTACGTATGCTTTTTATAAATGTTGCAGTTGGGGGGAATAAAATGAAAGACTTTATATTGCTTAGCATTCATTCCTTTTAAGTATTCATAGATTTAAGCATTACCAAATTTTTAACAATTAAATGTGTAGACGCTGAAGCTGAGAACACGAACAGAATCACTTCCTAAAATGTGTAAAAGCATGAGATTGGCCTGTTGCAATACAAATCCGCCAATTTGCTCCACACCTCTACTAACCACTTTAAAAACCTTAAAATCAAGTTGATATATAAACAAGGAAAACAATGTATGTGTGACTCTTAGGTGGCGTTTACTTCCCTTGTTTTCTGTTTTCATTTTCAATAAAAATAGAAAATGGGACTGAAAATACGTTTGTTTAAAATTTAAGAAATATTTTCCTTGAAAACGTTTTTCAATTTATGCCCATTTTTGAAAACGCCAAGAAGTTGTTTTGAGCCTTTTCTTCGTTAAATTTTGAAAATGAAAACAATATGAAAACGCGGTGGCAAATCATGTAAATAAAGTGAAAAACTTCAACCTTCTTCTATTTCGTCTGTTACGTCTGTTACAACGTTTATGGAGTTCGAGTGAGGAAAATCGAACCAATTACTGCAGAAGGGTTCAAGTGAGGACCAAGGTTGTGAAGAAGGGAAAAGGTGGGTGTTGGGGATGAGATTGGGTTGTTCCAATTACTGAAAATGCATCATGAATCGGTGGGGTTGGGTGTATTGGGATTAATTTTCTGGAATAACAGAAGTCAGAGAATACAAGTTACACAAACTTATTTTCAATGTTTTCCTTTTCTGAAACAGAAAATGAAAAATCAAAACAAACATATTTTTCAAATTCTGAAAACTTAAAAATGAAAATAATTTTTAGAAAACGAAAATAGGAAATGAAAATTGAAAAAAGTAAACACCCCCTTATTTTTTGGAATACTACTAAATTACGACAAAATGTACATGTACCTTCAAAGTTTCATAAAAAAAATTGATGAAAAGAAATGAGTTGGTTGCGCTTTTTGGCAAATGATTAGTATGTTTGGGTAACCGTTTGCGTTTGCAAACGGAGGTTGGCAAAAGCATCCAGACCCTTCCTTTTGTGTTGAGTTTGCGGTAGGCCGTTGGATTCGTTTGGAAATTCGTGTGGAAGCAAGTTGAACGAACAACCAAACATGCACTAATTAGTTTCGTTCCTGGTAAGATTCCATTTCTATTTGTTTGTACAATTCAAAGTCATGAACGATTAATTAATTTCAAGATGCTAACAAATCTTTATAACTTTTTTTTCTCATCCTTTGATCAAACATAAATGTTTTCAGGATTCTACTCTAATCATCTTTCCAGTATTGAGTGCGTGGATGATGTTACACACTCATATCATGATTGCTGAGCACACAATGTGTCTTTTCTTTCTATTACAAAAGGGAATGTCTTCCACACTGATTTGTATAGCAGTGACAATCTTTTTTTTTTTCCTGACCTGCGCTTGGAGAACATATGATTTTGTTTTTGTTTTGGTCGCTTTTTTACCAAAATAGGGTAATTTTTTAAAAATTTATCAAAATCAATACCTTTTGAAAATATTACAAAAATGGGTAAGTCGTGTTTTAAAACACAACTTCATATAAAAGAAGTGTTTTAAAACATAACTTTAGTTACAGTTTTTTTTAAAAAAAAAAAAAAGTTGTGTTCTAAAAATCAATCTACATTTTTTTTTTCCTTCATGAAGTAGTGCCTTGGCTAATGATTTCCATAGTTTTTTTTTTGGAAATTGCTATTTACACATCCTATTTTATTGATACACTTCCTTTTAAATTTTTTTCCCATGTACCCTAAACTACAAATTAATTAAGAGTCAGAAATTATTTGAGTAATATTTTATTTTGGATAAATTTTTAAAGTTGTATTTCTTATGTTTTATGGGGGGAAAATTAAAAAAGGAGGTGTATCGATAAAATAGGAGGTGTAAATAGCAATTTTCAAAAAAAATTCTGCAAACCGTTCAGGAATGAAAATAAAAAAAAAACTAAAAATTTTATAAAGTGGATTTTTAAAACACAACTTCTATTTTTTGTAAAAAAAAAATATGCTGAAACTAAAGTCGTATTTTTAAAATACGGCTTTTTTTTTATATAAACTCATGTTTTAAAATACGACTTACCCATTTTCGTAATATTTTTAAAAAAGTATCAATTTTGACAATTTTTTAAAAAAATTGTCCCATTTTAGTAAAAAGAAAGTCTGTTTTGGTCCTGTACATGATTTCTTCCAAAGATATCGAATTGAATTGAGTAATGTTACACGGTTAAAATTCATTTTGTTAAGATACAAGGGCGATTATTAAACTTAAGAATGACAAACAATGTGAAATCATTCTAACAAAAGTTTTTGGGTGAGTGTTCCAACAAAAGTTATGACAAAAGAATTTTAGCTACATGATATTCTCCTCTTAAATTAAATGCAAACTTTAATATCTTAGACTTTGTTTATAATTTTTAAAAATAAAATATTGTATCCATGCATGCATCTCCATAAGTCTTCTCAAATGAGAGGGAGTGGCGGAGTGTTTCCTCTTTGACTTTACTTTCTCTTCCACCGACCTTCATATAATCATTTTTTTTTGTTCGTTTTATAATTTATTCCTTTTTGGAAAGATAGCAGAAAGTAATCGAAGTTCCGCCAATTTCGCATTCTACTTCTCTTCATCCAAGAAGAATAAAGGGTAAAAGGAAAAACAAAATTAAGGAAACGAGATAAGCTTATGTCTGCACTCTGAAGTGAATTCCTCCACATCAACTACTATATTAATTTTGCACTACAAAAGACAATAATGCTCAAATCAAAATAAAAACACACAGCTGCATGCGGCGCACTTTCAAACCTTGTTACCTGATTTTGTGCTGATTTATTGCAAGCAATATTTTGATGTGTCATTTTATTGATTTCATATATTTTTAAAAGAAACCAAGGGGGTTGGACTGTGGTCACCAAGCTGATCCATAAGGTGCAGAGTGTGATAGTGTGTACATGGGTACTCCAATGAACGGTCTCTGTCTTTGAATCTTTGCCAAAAAAAAAAAAAAAAAAAAAAAAAAACTTAGAAAGGGAGTGAATTGGTACCTATGGACAAGATAAAAAATATATTATTAAAAGAAATTTTTTACTTGATGCATTAATAAAAAAAAAAACTTTATCTTCAAACCACTCTTATATAATATGAAAAAATTTTAGTTGATTTTTTTATTTGTCATTTAGAAAGAATAATTTTGTCATACATGTAACATGTTCATTACAAGAGAATGGAATTTCTTACATGATTATGCGAAAATAAAGTTAGTTTAATTAATAGAATATTGTTTTATTGATAATAAAGAAATATTTATTAAAGTGCAAAAATACATGCTAAAAATTTCAGTTTTGAAAATTTTTAAATTAATTTAGTTTATAGGAAAAAAACTATATTAATTTACAAATGTCTAGTTACACTTAATTTTTATTGAAGAAATTAAAGTAAAATTCTTCATTTATCGAGTAATAAAGAGAAAAATATTGATTTCATTTAATATAAGACTAGGAAAAATTGTTTGTCGTTTAGGCCTATGTAATAATTCTTTAAGTATATACTAGTTGCTCCAATATGTTATTGACACACAAAGTTCACATGAATGCTAAATTAATGGATTAAAAAATTCACGATTAAGGTCCTGTTTTGTAATAAAAAAATGAGTGAGCCGAGGGAGAAATAGAGCGAGGCTGAGTGAGAACTAGAGGAAGGGTGGACCACCGTGAGAAACAAAAGGTTTTATTGAAAAAACTTTACCTCCTTCTTCTTCACGAACATACCAGACAATTTTGGGAAAGAGGAATTTTGGCAAATATTCAACATATATGGTAAAGTTAAGGAGGTGTTCATTGCTTTTAAGAGGAACCATTGGGGAAGGCGATATGGTTTTGTGAGATTTGTAGAGGTCAAATATCCCAAGGATCTCGAGTACGAGCTAGACAACATACACATAGGTGACCAAAAGATTCATGTTAATCTGCCCAGGTTTAGTAGGAGAGGGGAGATGGAAAAGCAGGGATTTTACGAGACTCACAAGAACCATCGGAGACCTTATACAACGCTCCCAACCAGTGACAGGAACAAAGACATTCACCAAAACAGTGCAGTTAACAAAAAAAAGCCATACATAAACGGATTTGGAAAGAGAAAAAGATATCTGCACAAGGTCCAGAGGAAGTTGACTGGAAAGGGATGTGCATTAAAGT
The DNA here is from genome assembly GCA_026413185.1 of Pueraria montana var. lobata. Classification (NCBI taxonomy): domain Eukaryota; kingdom Viridiplantae; phylum Streptophyta; class Magnoliopsida; order Fabales; family Fabaceae; genus Pueraria; species Pueraria montana. The sequence continues at coordinate 36,370,220 of CM048648.1, read as the reverse complement.
AAATACAGTGGAACAAGACTAGCTTTCTCATAGCTGGGTGGGTACCCTTTCAGACTTGAAGATGTTCGATAGATTACAGGATGCTTATGTTATGGATGGTTGGGAAGAACTGAAGTTAAGATACATGGGAGGAGAGCTAGTTCTTATCTCGGGCATCAATGATGAAAGAGTTGACGAATTGTCAAAGCAAGATGCCGAAAACTTTCAATCGGTCTTTAGTTCTGTGCAGAAATGGAGGTCAGGCTTAGTATCTGCACAAAGATTGGCTTGGATCAGGTGTTCCGGAATCCCTTTAAATGCTTGGGGTGAAGAGTGTTTCAGGGTTTTAGTATCCGTTCTCGGGAGCTACGTCAACATGGACGAAGGAACAAAAAGTATGTCAAGGGTGGATATGGCTCGAGTGCTAGTGTACACATCGTCAACATCAAGTACTGCTAAAATAGTTTCGGTGAAGATTAACGACACCATATGTATGGTCAGAATGGAGGAAGAGAATGTTCTCATCATTAACCATTGTGGGTGCAAGGCCTGGTCTTCTCACCAGTTGGAAGAGGGGGAGTCCTCTTTAGGGAGTGATGCAGACCTAGACGCGAAGTTGTACATGTCGGAATGTTCTCTAGATGAAATTGATGCTCCCAGGGAGGAATTCCGAGACACAGTAGAGGAGCGGGACAACCGGAAACCATGGAGGAAAATACTACTGAAGGAACCTACAGTACAAAACACGGTGGATATTAACCAGGGGGTAGGTACTAGCGGGTCCAAATCCCCTAAAGAGTCTATCAATGTCAGAAACTTTACCTCATTTGACAAGGGAGCAAAGTGGGGGAAGATTTGGAGGATCAGGAAAGGCTAGTGACTACAGATCTGAATGGAAGATTGGGGGAGCAGGTTTTGTATGGAGTGGTGATCAAGGACAAAAATATCTCCTTTGGTGGCGAGACTCAGACAGGCACAATGCATGAGCCCCAAGCTAACAATAGAGTCATTGGGAGTGCTGATGAAAATAACTCACCTTTAGATATCGTGCAAAGTAAGGAAGAGGCCCTTATTCATTCTGGGTCACAAGCCCAACAGCTGGACAAACAGAACCCTTTAGTGGTGGTTGGGTTTGGGCTCGATAATGCAAAGGAGATGGTGGGCCACAATGTTGTTAGGGAATCGAGTAACACATCTACTAAACAACAAGTAGTTTCTGGACATGTTATAAGGGACACTTCTATTCGTAACTCTGTCGACATCGAGCTTCCAGGGGTCACTAGAGGTCCGCTCAAAGATGAACAGTGTCTTGTCTCTTCTTCGTCTTGTTCTGGCTTGATTTCCAAAGTTGATCTTCAACAACCTAATAGCATTAAAAAAAAGGAGAATAGTTACAAGACAAGCTTGCCTTTCCTTCAGCAACTCTGTGCCTGATTGCAACATCAGAAATTGCAATAATCTTTTTTGGCTTAAAAATGGTATTGATGAAGCTACAAAGATTTGGAATATTGGTAAGTCCCTAGGTGTGTCTCTTGAAGGAAATGAAGATGAAGTGGTGCTGAGATTACTACAGTTGGAGAAGAGAGACCAAAAGGATAAAGGTGTAAGAAAAGGAAAAAAAAAAAAAAAAGGAAGTTGTAAAAAAAATCAATGATTTTGTTGTCCTATAATGTTAAGGGGTTAGGGGGGAAGCTCAAGTGGAAGATTATTAGAAATTTGGTTATCAAGGAAGGTGTCCAGTTCATGTGTATACAGGAGACTAAGAAAGAAACTGTTGATAAAGACTTGTGTGCTGCTTTATGGGGTGACCAGGAGGTGCTTTAGGAGATGTCTCCGTCAATCAATTCTGCTGGAGGTATGTTGTGCTTGTGGGATAAAGAATGCTTTCAGTTAGAAAGTGCTTTTAGGGGTGATGGTTTTCTCGGCCTTGAAGGTCTTTGGAGAAAGGATGATTGCTCAATTACTATTGTAAATGTTTATTCCCCCTGTGACTTGGTTGGGAAAAGAAGACTTTGGGATGAGCTGAGAAACATTAAGGCACCGAGTAATTTCCCTAATTGGTGTGTACTTGGGGAGAAAGGCAAGGTAAAAATGTGGGATCATAAGGGGAGCGAGAAATGGAAGAATTCAATTGTTTTATCCAAGATATGGAGCTCTTAGACATTCCTCTGGTGGGCAAGAATTTTACATGGTACAGACCCAACGGTAAGTCAAAGAGTAGAATTGATAGGGTCTTGGTTACTAGCGATTGGTTGGATAGTTGGCAAGGATGCACCCAATATGTTTTGAATAGAAATATTTTGGATCATTGTCCGATTGTCATGAAAAATAACACCATCGATTGGGGCCCTAAACCATTTATGGTCTTAAATTGTTGGTTCCAAGACAAGTCTTTCCATAAAGTAGTCAATGAGGCTTGGGAAAATCAAAAGGTGGAAGGTTGGGGTGCTTATGTGTTAAAAGAAAAATTAAAAGGTCTTAAAGGAGCCTTAAAGGTTTGGAATAAGGAGGAGTTTTGGTTCATGCATAAGAGATAACAACGTATTGAGGAGGAGCTAAATGAGCTAGATATTCTTGATGAACAAGGAGGAGGCTTGAGCGAGGAGGATTTTGGGAAAAGACAACAACTTCAAGAGGAGTTTTGGAGAGCCTTAAAATATAATGAATCTCTCTTGAGACAAAAGTCTAGGGTGAGATGGATTAAAGAAGGTGATTGTAATACAAAATTCTTTCATTCTATCATTAATTGGAAGAGGAGGAGGAATGCATTGATATGACTTCATATTGATGGGGTGTGGGTGGAAGACCCAAGTGTGGTGAAACAAGAGGTAAAGCAATACTTTGAAGATAGGTTCACGGATGAGGGGGTAAAAAGACCAAAGCTGGATGGTATTCACTTCCAACAAATCTCGGGTGAGGACAATGGGATGCTAACCTCCGAAATCCTCGAAGAAGAAGTGAAGAATGTTGAGTGGGATTGTGGAAGTTCAAAAAGCCCAAGGCCCGATAGGTTCAATTTTCTATTTATCAAAGAGTTTTGGGGCTTATTGAAGGGAGATGTTTTGAGATTCTTGAAGGAGTTCCACAAGTTTGGTATTCTACCAAGAGGGACTAACTCATCATTTATAGCCTTGATCCCTAAATGCGATAACCCTAAAAAATTGGGTGATTTTAGACCTATCTCATTGGTGGGGTGTTTATACAAAATCTTGGCGAAGTTGCTTGCAAATAGGATGAGAAAGGTATTGGGGGGAGTGATTGATCTTCGACAAAGTGCTTTTCTTGGAGGGAGACAATTATTGCATGGTGCCTTAGTAGCTAATGAAGTTGTGGAGGAAGCAAAAAGAAGGAAAAGACAATGTTTGGTGTTTAAAGTGGACTTTGAAAAGGCATATGATTCGGTATCTTGGGAATTCCTCTACTATATGTTACTTCGGCTGGGTTTTGAAGGAAAATGGATCAAGTGGATAAAGGGGTGCCTTGAATCTAGTTGGTCATTTGTGCTTGTCAATGGAAGCCCATCTCTTGAGTTCAAATGCAAAAAAGGATTAAGACAAGGTGACCCATTGGCTCCCTTTCTTTTCCTAGTTGTGGCGGAGGGTTTAAGTGGTCTCATGAGGAAGCATTGGTTAAAAATTTGTTCAATGGCTTCAAAGTGGGTAGAAAAGAGTGTGAGGTTAGCTTGTTACAATATGTTGATGACACTATATTTTTTGGGGAGGTATCTTTGAGAAATGTTTTGACCTTAAAATTCATCATGAGGATGTTTGAACTTGCTTCCGGGCTTAGAGTTAATTTCTCCAAGAGTTGTTTCGAGGTGATTGGTGTGGGAAGAAGTGTGGGGGAAAGATACGCCGACATGTTGAATTGCAATATGCTAGTGGTTCCTTTCGTTTATCTAGGAATTCCCATTAGGGCAAATCTTAGGAAAGAAGCAATGTGGCAACCCATCATCCAAAAATTCAATAAGAAGTTGGCTCTTTGGAAGCATAGGCATTTATCCTTTGCGGGGAGGATTTGTTTGATCAATTCGGTATTAGCTTCTCTACCCACTTTCTTTTTGTCCTTTTTTAAAATTCCAAAGGTAGTTAGTAGAAAGCTTGTGAGAACTCAAAGAAATTTTCTTTGGGGTGGGAGTGAGGAGAACAAAAAAATAGCATGGGTCAAGTGGGAGGATATTTGCAATCATAAGAAGTTAGGAGGTTTGGAGGTGAAGAATATTCCTTTTTTTTAATGAGGCATTATTAGGTAAATGGAGGTGGAATCTTTTTCAACAAGAGAGGGGTTGTGGCGTGAGGTTTTGGAATCAAAATATAATGGGTGGAGAGGTCTTTTGATAGGGGAGGGGTCAAATTGGGAGTCTTTGTGGTGGAAAGATTTGAAAAAAGTGTGTGGTGGAAATAATTCGGAGGCATGGTTTGAGAGAGGTATGAGATGGAAGGTGGGATTTGGTGACAATTTTAGATTTTAGGAAGACAATTAGGTGGAGGGTCAAAATCTAGCATCCTTGTTTCCTATGTTGTTTCTCATTTCAGAGCAAATGGAGGAAGTAATTGGGAATATGGGCTTTTGGAGGGATGGTAGATGGTGTTGGAACTTTCTTTGGAGGAGAGACATGTTTCATTGGGAGAGGGAGTCCTCTGATGAGTTGTATATGCTACTAGATGGAATACAAATATTACAAACAGTTGGCTTTGGTTGGGCAATTCTACTAGTGCTTACTCAACTAAATCTGCATATGAGTTGTTACTGCATCTTGAAGGGGAGGAAGATTCGAATGAAACTTTCAAGCTGCTGTGGAAAATTAAAATACCTCATAAAGTGGCGCTCTTTGTTTGGAAATTGCTAAGGAATAGACTCCCAACTAGGGAGAACCTGCGCAAAAGAAATGTTACATTAATGCAAGGGAACTTGTGCCCATTATGCAACATGTGAAGAGACAACTTAACACTTGTTCCTAAATTATGCGGTGATATCTTCAATTTGGTGGAAATGTCTTTTGTGGAAGGCACCTAGCTTTCGTACAGTACTGCCAGTTTCTATTGAGGCACATTTGTGGCAGGTTGTAGGCTTAGGTGAGAACAAGACGCAGGAAGATGTTTGGTTAGTCATTTGGTGTGCTGTGACGTTTTGTGTATGGAAACATAGGAATGATTGCATATTTAATAATACTGTTTGTGATTGGGAAGCAATGGTTGAAAACATTAATTTCGTGGTGTGGTCGTGGCTCGTCAACAAACACCCTGATTTCCATCATTCATTTGTTCAATGGACCAGTAATCACACTGCATGCTTGCGGGATTAACTGATCTATTTTGGGAAAGGAATTTGTGAGGTCTGTGCTATCGAGAGATTGAAATATTTGTAAGATTCAATGCAGCTGGTGGTTTAATTACGTGGGGTAGGGAATCAGCTTGTAATTTTTTCAACCCATGGGTTGTAAGTGCATAGCTACGTTTATTTGGTTGGTTCTTGGTTCGATGCATCTCTGGTTACACAATATTTACAATCATACATTGTTAAATATATTGTAACTAGCAAAGATCCATCGTGACAGCTAGGCTATGCTCTGGGTGCTCTATATGTAAATTATTACCTTCAGGGTATCCCTTATACCCTTTATGTTACATTTTCTTATATATATATATACATTCATTTTGCTGGAAAAAAAATATGTTATTGACACCCTATACGGTAGCATTAGGGTGTCATGTGTACACATTTAAATGACAAAGAACTTCCTTTCACTTAAGTAAGACTTTAGTTCAAATATTTTGAATTACAAAATAATTAATTATTGAGAAAGTTGTATCTCTTTAAGTAAGTCCATCTAAATAGATTTGATTAGTTGGAGTACAAATTAACTTCACACTATGAGATTATCCACTCAAAATTTACTACATAAAAGTTAATTACTTTTTTTCCCTGAAAATATTTGTTTCCAAATCATTTTATCTAATAAAGGTTTCACTACAACAAAATTGTAAAAAAGTGGTCACTTATGTTAAAAACTCATTGCTAACATCTACTTAGTATGTGTTTGGTTAACCGTTTGAATCTACGTTCAACGGAAAAATACGTGTTCCAATACACAAAAGTAAAAGTAATGTGAGAGTAATTTTTTTTTTAATGGTCGTTACGTTGAATGTAACTGGTTCCCAAACACACCCTTAAGCATAGATGATATGACAACTACGAGGTCGTCACTAATGAAGTCTACGCTAGTGTAATTTCAACAACCAAAGTAAGTTGACACAATAATAAAGTGTGCAACAACAAAAAAATTAATGTTGTCATTGATGGTGTGTTTCAACTACATTGCCTAGAACTTTGTACACTAAAGCATCTCATTCCAACTCCATTGCCTAGAACCACACCAGATGTTTGCTAGAAGCCACCATTGCACTGGCTTCATGTCCACTTCAACAACCATTGTCAAATGGAAAAAAAAAATCAAAACATAACCATTACACAAAACAAACAAAACAATTAGAATAAAACTCACAACCATGACTTTGCCTAAGGTCATAACTCTGATAGCCACGACTTTGCTATCGCTACCACTTCGGTGTTGTCACCACCAAACTTGCAACAGTGAAGAAGAGAAGGAGAGTGAAAGCGAGGGGTAGAGTGAAATGAAGGGAAAAAGGGAGAAGGAAATGGAGAGAGAAAGTTAGGTAAAAAAGGGTAATAAGCGACGTCTTAGTTGTCGCATACTAGATTAGTGTCCAAATTTTAAATTTTTAACTAACACAAGAGAAAGTGGGAGATGTTTTAATTTGGTGCTTAGTGGGATCTCCCCTCCCAATCACGATTTTTCCATTCACAAGGCTCGAATTTAAGACCTTGTTTAAGGGGACCGAGCCCAACACTACTCGAACCAACTACTTGTTGGTTACATTACCCTATTTTGAAATAGATATTTCAGACTTTGCTAAGCCAACGTTGCTTTCTTTCCTCATCTGGTACAGGATTTAACATTGTAACCAATTTACCCTTTTCTTTTTTGGTGGTGGGCTTTAGACTAGTCAAGTAGTCGAACTTTAATCTCATTTCCTTTTTTTTTTTTACCTTTTTTTTTGGATGAATTGAACTTTACACTTTTACTTTATAAAATCATCGACAACCATGATTATAGGTACCCCCTCTCCCTCTCTTGCGGGGTCATAACCAAGAGAAAAATAAATCTTTGGTGTAGGCAGGCACGGTTCTACACACGAAAGAGACATGGAAGTTTCTTACCGTCAGTTTCTCCTTTTAGATTGTTCATATGCATCCTTCCCTTTTCTCTTAGTGCGCCTCTCTAGTAGCTATCTTAATTTCTTTTAGGAAAATGCTAAACAGTACCAGTTAAGAATTCAATTTTTTTTTTATGAAAAATATAAAAGTACATTTTTCTGTAATTTCCAATATAACTCAAATTATAAAAGTTGATTTAATTGTACTTTTGATCCCCTCAAATATCATAATTGTACCATTTTAGTTTTTCATGTTCCAATTGTGTGAATTGAGTCGTTTGAATATCGCAAATGTGCTATTTTTTTTTAAAAGCCAAATAAAATTATTAGCATAAACAGTACCAGTTAAGAATTCAATTTTTTTTTTATGAAAAATATAAAAGTACATTTTTCTGTAATTTCCAATATAACTCAAATAATAAAAGTTGATTTAATTGTACTTTTGGTCCCCTCAAATATCACAATTGTACCATTTTAGATTTTCAGGTTCCAATTGTGTGAATTGGGTCGCTTGGATATCGCAAATGTGCTATTTTAGTCCTCCAAATTTCAATTATGCCAGCTGAGTCCCTCAGGTGTTTCAATTATGCAATTTTGGTCTCTCAAATTTTGTAAATGTGCGAATGAAACAAGAGTTATAAGGTTGATTTTGTGATGAAGGGAGAAGGGGGGAGGGATAGGTCATGGGTTCGAATCCTTCCACTAACAAAAACTAACATATTAACAACTAACATTTGGCCGATAAAAAAAATTGAAATATGGAGGAATAAAATCGTATATTTGTGATACCGGAAGACCCAATTGGCACAATTGAAAATGAGACTAAAATCACATAATTAAAATAATTGGAAGACAAAAATATAATTAAGCTTGATTTTTTTTATTTATTAATTTCTGAACCAATGTCCAAAAGACATTGAATAGCAAAATCCTTTCTTTTATTACCTTTTATCTAACTAGGAAGTGAGTAACTATGTTATACATAAAAGAACCGCAATATTTGAACATAAGGAAAAAGTCACGAGAAAGATAAGATTTCTCCCATTAAAAAATAAACAAATTCAGATTTGGATTTTATTTTCTTCTGTTCAAAGTTGAAAATTCCAATCAGAACATGCAAGATCCTCGAGGCAACCTACTAAGATTTTTATTTTCCCATTTTGGCTACCACAACCAAATCAGTTAGAAGCTTATCCCCAACTTACATACCCTTTTTATGACATGAATCAAGAAAATTTAGTAGCATCATGTTCACCTTCCCTAATTTTTTCACGTGGCTGACCTGTTGACATCTACTCATCAAGGAAGCATGGACTCTTCCAAACGGTGACTGCGTCTCTGTTGAGTACATAACTTTCATGAATATTTCAAATACTCCTAGTTGTAATTAAAATATTTTAAAACATTTATACCATTATAAGTGAGGATATCTCAATAATTAAATAAATCATAACATTTTGTTATGTTTATAATAATTCACACTCTCTTTCAAAAAAAAAAAATAATAATAATTCATACTCATTTTTAGAATATTATTTTTTTTCTTGTAATTTAAATTGTGTTATTATTAATTGTATGTGCTACATTATAGCCATGTTTTATTTTTTATTTTTTAAATTTTATCATGCTTCCATATTTGTGTCATATTATATCCGTGATTTTTAGGTAGGCATGCCGCATGCAATCATGCATGACACTTACAATTTCTTCCTAAAGAATTAAGCGGAAAAATTGTAGTTTAATGAAAATCTTTCATTGCCTGAAATTATGTCAATATTCGATTCGATTGAATAACATATATTTCAGTGCTGAAGTCCTTCTCTTTGAGGACTTATACTTGAAATTCTTTAGCCTTAACCACTACTTTGGAAGATAATGAAGAGGGTCAATCTTCAGTTTCTTGTCCTTTTTTTTATGCTAATCTTCTTTATGTTTATCAATGTGAGAAAATAAGTGATACACTAAAATAGTTTTAGACCATCATCTAATCACAAATCATCATATATGATAAATTTATTAACTTTTATAATAACTATTTTAAAAGTCATATCAACAGTAGTGATTTCTAATTGGTTAAAAGTGTAAAATTGTTTTATACTATTAGTACATGATTATTAAACTCTTAATTTTTCACTAATTGAAAAATTAAAGTTTAAGGACAGTAAGATTGTTTTATTAAAAACATAGGGAAAAAAAAGTCAAGTAATGTGGCCAAAACAAAACAAATACAAGTCAAACTAGTGCCTACCCTGCACTAACTTCATGTACCAAGGAAAAATTGAGAGAGACTAAGGGACGCATGCACTTTCACAAAAGGGGCACTTAGTAAACGCGTTCGCAAGGATCATGAGGCACATCACTCATATGTGTAGTAAAAGGGTTAGGTGCAGTCCATAATCTAGACAAAGCATAGAGGGCACATGGTGTGTGCACCAAATGCCATTATTTTTCAGTTTTTCATGTCCCACCCACTCTCCACAATTCACGCATAATTACTCGGCCAGGCCTTCATCCTCTTGGTCTGGTTTCCATGCTACTACCCTTGTGCCCTAAATCATCCTCCAAGCATCAACTTTTTCATAACACCATCATCTGCCCCACCATTTAATTAGTCACACTTAAGTTACAACTATCAGTGGTAATCTACCTGGGATTTTCTTTGGCAGGGTTATAGGGTGTGAATATGATTACTTTGTTCACAAAAGGCTAAAATATGAAAGTTGATTTTGGGACTTATTTCTATCAATAGACCATGTTTATGGTACTATTTGCACTAAGGTAACAATTAGTGTGACAGATTTTGGATTACTCCAATGAGCAATTTTTTATACATCAATACTATTTATCTGGTACAAAACAGAGTAGCACAAAAGCGTAAGAATTAAAATCAAATGGCCATTCAAGAGAGATAATTGAATAAAATTATCATTTAATATAAATAAAACAGGTCTCGTAGTAGCAATTTCTTACAACTAATTTTTTTTTATCATATATTATTATTCTTTTTTATATAATCTATAGTACCCAAAATAATGTCATATAATACTTACTATGAGTTCAAATATGCATAGTCAATAAAAAAATGTTTTTATGCTGTTATTTAATAAGAAATTATCTTTAGTATGCATTTTAAAATAGTTATTATAAAAGTTAATAATTTTACCATGCATAGTAGTGTATTTAGTAGATATCACATATATGTTCTATTAGAGGTAATCATGGTGGAACTAGTAAGGATCATTATGAGTATCAAAATTCTCCTTTTGTGTGTTTAAGTTAACTACATATCCAGTATTTAAATTCAAGATCATTAGTTAAGCTGGAACAATTTTACGTTAATTAATCTATGATATGAGCTTGGTGGTATTGTCCACAGCACCCTGTGATTGAATAACTGCAAAAAAAAATTTTGTTGTTGAATACTGCATATATTATTTATTCCACTTGCTAGCTGCATTCGTACATTCTATGATGCAACTATAATCAATCATGGGTTTGCTTAGAAGTAACGAAATACGATACAGTTGAGTTAATTAAATGTTGAGCTCAACTTGGATAAGGTTAACAAGAAAGCTAGGATTTTTTGCAGAACAAGATTTGCAATTCATAATGATGTTGCTTTGCATAAAGAAAATAATAAGCAGAGTCCTCACTCCTCTGTCCGGCCAAGAGTAATATAATATGACTAACCATGGAAAAATAAAAAAATAAAAAATGGCCCATTTCAATCACCTAAAGTTTCCCTGTGTGGGGACCACAATCATCACAAAACCCTCCTCCCACTAGATGAGTGGAAAAATTGAGAGAGGGAAAAAAAAGTTCAAGCCCCTCTATATAAAGAAACTTAGACAATCAAAGCTACTCATCACTCATCAGTATACACTGTCCATTCCATTTTTCTCACTTTCACACTCACCTATGGCTCCCATCTCAAAACTCATTCCTTTCCTATTCTTAACAACCCTTTTGTTGTCCCTCCAAGTTAATGCCAGAGACAGCCAATTCTTCAGCAAAGTCACACCTCTTAACAACAACAACCTCAAAGAGACTGAGGTTCCAAACAAAGAAGGCCCAGTAAACAAGCCAGAACAACAGCCAACCTTCACCCCAGAAACTGAAAACAGCTATGGCCTATATGGTCATGAGACTGGTCTGCACCCTCCCACCACTACAACAACTAATGCTGCACCCTACACCACCACCACCACCACCACCTCCTACCAGCCATACAAAACAACCACAGCTGAGGAGGACATTGCCAATGCCAAGTACTCCAGCAACAACAACTTCTACAACTTCAAGAAGGATGCTTATAGCACCAACCAAGATGAATTGAGTGAAACAACAAGACTCACAGGCACTTCTTACAATAACAACAACAACAACTACTTCTACAACAACAGGAAGGATGCTTTTGGTAAGCAGAATGAATTGAGTGACACAAAGTACACAGAAGGAGGATACAACAACATGGAAAATCAGAACAACAACAACTACTTCGACAACAGCAAGGATGCTTTTGGTAAGCAATATGAATTGAGTGACACAAAGTACACAGAAGGAGGATACAACAACAACAACAACTACTACAGCAACAAGGATGCTTTTGGTAAGCAATATGAATTGAGTGACACAAAGTACACTGAAGGAGGATACAACTCCATGGAGAATCAGAGCAACAACAACAACAAATATTACTACAACAACGACAATGCTGCCAATGAGAAATACTTCTACAACAACAACAATGATGCTGCCAACAACAGGTACTACAAAACTAAAGCTGTCAGCAACAATTACAATTATGAGAGGCAGGGTTTGAGTGACACGAGGTTCATGGAGGGTGGAAAATACTTCTATGACGTTAGCGCCGAGAAGTACAACCATCCAACGCAATATGGAGGCTCAACCAAAGGAGTGAGCTCAGAGAATTGGTACAACAACAGGGGTTACTTTGGCAACAACAATGTGAAATCCATGGAAGGTTACCAGAACCAGGAGGTGTTTGAAGATGACCAAGAGGAGTTTGACCCTTGAGCTTGAATCATCATTGTCACAGTGAAGAGTTCATTTTGCCTTTTGATTTGGAGTATTCACAGTGGGTGATCGATGTTTTATTGTGTTTTACATTATAAGTTACAAAAAATGTTAAAGGGTAGTAGGATAATTTATTGAGGGGTTTTACTTAGTGGTAATCTTATTAAATCTTGCTTTTGGAATTGCACAGTCTATGTAATGATTTGGAAATATGGCATGTAGTATCAAAGCATATGTGGCTTTTGCTATCAACATGTTTTAGTTTCACTTTCACCTTTTTTCCACTAAAAAAGAACAATCTTGTGGGTTTGTTTTTCTCTTTAATTAAACCTGCACAATATGAGGACTAAGGAGAAGGAAAGAAAAGGAAGCATAGACAAAAGGAAAAAACAAAAAACACAATTTACTAATTTTCAATCCCCATTGGTGGTCCATCTTGCCTTACCTACCAACATAGATGATCATAGATACCATTTTCAAAACAGTGTGAGGGAGCACCACACTATTGAAGTTGAGTGATAAACATGTTTTTATTATACCTTCCCTTTTGCACCATAATGGACAAATTGAAGTCAATGATTATCAATGAGTAACATATTGTGATTCAGACAGATAAATCACTCTCCATTAGATGCTGATATGATCATCTAATAAGACCATCTGCTAAATTACATATAATAATTCATCAAAATGTTTTCGTATATGACAAAGTTTAGAGTATCAATCTTCTTATCAAGGTTCTTTTCAATTTTAATTAAAAATCTTCAGGTTCATTGGAGTAATATCTATTTTGGTATTTAGCTATAACCTATACACGCTTCCTAGAATCAACACTTGTAGGTTCCATGCCAATGATGCAGAGCAAGATTAGAGCTTCCTCATTAGAAATTATATACCGTTCACTGTTTCTTGTTGGATTAGTTATGCACTGTAGTTGTAGTCAATGGCATCTCTATGTGTTTTGGTGGATTAGTTATGCATTGTAGTTGTTGTCAATGGCATCTATATGTGCTTCCTCCAAGACATTTGATACTCCCTTTTCTTTTTTTTTTTGCCAAAATTCATTTAATGGGACAAAACACTTCAAACATGTATTTTTTTTTTTTTTCATGAGACTCAAACCAAAATCTTACTGAACCAACCTGTTGTCACTTGGAGTAATGGGCAATGGTGATGTGGACTATGATTTGTTAATATAAATAAAATGAAAAGTAGAAAATTAATATGGCTCTGTTTGAACAAATTTCTTTTTAAGTACGTATAAGAAGAGAAAATAAGAAAATAAAATAAATTGAACTTCTGAACTTATATATTTAAATTTTATAAAAAAAAAACTATTTAACATCTCTAAAAATTGAGGTGCATAAATTAATTTTAGTTTATAAAGAAGTTTAAATTCTTTATAAACTAAAATTAATTTATGCACCTCAATTGATTTATAAATGGAAGTTTATTTGACCATGACCTAAATTGATTTATTTACTCCTATGTTCAATGGTAGCTTCTCAGAGATAGAAAACAGTAGAGGAATAGAGAACCCTTTGCCACACTCTTTAGACATAAATTTGGTCCAATTTCTGTTTTAAGGTGTACGTCTGTCGAGTTGTTGTGAAATTGGCTTTCCCCGGATGTGCCCAAATCAAGAGAAGGAGCTACCACATTAATTATTATTTGCTTTGGTCTGCAGAGGCATAATAAATGGAGTAATTGTTCAACCTTACCAATTACGCTTTCTTTCCTCCGTGATTGACGGTCTAGCAAAAAATAAAAAATAAAGTGCTTGTGTTAGTTTGCACTTTATATTTATAATAATAAAGGTCGTTGTGATTTTAATATTTAAAATTTGGTTGGCCAGAGAAAAACTACTGCATTTGGCTCTTGCATAGACTTGTTAAATAATTGAGGAGGGAACAACTTTTGCACAACACTTAGAGCACACTAGGAAGCAAGTAAAAAAAAAAGTCTGGGCTATTTGCCTATACAGTGTAGAACTGTACAAGTCAATACGATTTCGTGTTAACAAGTGTGCAAATTGTATGCCTTTAGTTGGAATAATAATAATAATGGCATCTCAATGGACGACGGTGTCAATTTGTGTTTTCTTAATATTCATACATTTACAAATTGTATTTACATAGTACTTTTTATCATATTTTTGTTTTATTTTTTCTTTTTATTCTATCATATAATTTATCACATTTTTTTAAAAATTTTTCTTCTTATTCCTTTTTATTTCTGTCTTCCTTTTTTCTCCTGCACTGAAAAGTGAATTGTATATCTGTCATTTTTTTTTCTAGCATATATATCTATCATTTTCTTACTTTGGATACTGCATGTTTTAGTATAGTGCTAATGAGTTAACTAGTTCAATTAAGGAGGGGTGAGAATGAGACAGAAAGGGAAAGAGGGCAGTTGAAATTTGTAAATGTTAGGTTTCAGATTAATTGACGGCTAACCTAAAACACCTAACTCATTTGAGCCACATGAGGGGGCACCGAATGCCTGGGAATAACCGTATATGACATTAGGGAGCGATTAAATAATCTTTGAAAATAGGTGTTTTAATAACAACTTTTTTAAAACTTTTTAGTTATTATTTCTAATTTCTCATAAAAATATTAAAACTATCTAATTTAAGGGCTTTGTTATTTTAAAATATATGATTATTTTTATATTTTTAGGGTGAATTCTAGGGTGAACTATGTAATTGGTGGTGCATCGGTACAATACTATAGAATATATAGGTGGACCCCATTAGAGGTTAAGGTTGTTGCAAGTCTTGTCGTGGTAAGCAACTACTCACAACCATCTATTTCCGATCGATAAAATCACAATTCTTCCATAGGATCAGTCTTAAGACTCCTCGAATGAATGAATATCTATTCTATGTCAAGGGATGAGTATAAAATGATCGCTCAAAGTAAAAAAAAAAAAAAAAAAAATTGTCTATGTAGACTGTAGTAATAGAGTCCGCATTTCATTGCATGACCATTATTATCATTGCATGATGATACTCGATTGTTTAATTAAGATGGTGATACCCGATTGTTGGTTTACAATGGTTATACATGTGATATTTTCTTATGTGAGCTGAATTTTACTATTACATTATTTTTGGTCTCAATGTTTTAAAGGTGGAACATGTGGTTGTGACTATGGCTGGAAATAAGTTGACCTGAGTTGACCTAGGTTTAGCTCGACTTAACTCGATAAGCATTAGCTCGAAGCTCGACTCGAATTTGATATGAACCCATTTTTCAACTAAAACTCTACTCGATTCAAGCTCGTCAGCGGCTCGATTCATATCATTATCTCGACTTGATTTAAAATTATAATTATTTTTCATGTTTTTATTTATTTACTTCATACAAAAATAAAATAAATATGAAATTAATTTAAAATATCAATTATATGAATTTAATAATATAAAATATATTGTTCAATATATATATATTGAGCTAGTTTATGAACCAACCAAGTCGAACAATACATAGCTCAAGTTCAGCTCGTTTAATTAATGAGCTCAATTTTTAACTCAAGTTCAACGAATCATTTGTCAAATCGAGTCTCTAACTATGTTTGAGTTGACTTGGTTCATTGTCATCCCTAGTTGTGACTATAATGATCTCAAACGTCACGTTCAGGGCAGTAGATGACTAGGTGGGGTAGATCTTTCTTTTGGGAGCATAATGGATGACATAAATGAATGTGAATACATAACTCTCCTTTTTTCTTTTCTTTTCTTTGATCTTTATTTTGTTTAGTATCAATCAACTTAAATGTTTATGATATCTTCTTTGAAAGAGTTTCCATATATTTATGTGTATGTGTTAAGTCACTCTAGTGTTGTATTTGTTGATAAAGTTGTAGTTCTATAAGGCACATGGTGTTATTTAATTGATTATACTACCTCCGTCCCTATTTATAAAACATTGTTTTAAAATTGTCTTGTACCTTTTTATAAGACTTCATTTCAACTATATTGTGCATTAATTATTTTTTTTACTTAAATACCCTTATTTATTTTAATCCATAATTGAATGCTACTCTAAATTGTCTATTTTTCTCTCCTATGAAGATCAAAGAAGATGAATAGGTTCTCAATAATGTTAAGGGAAAATTTGGAAAAAATATTAAAAGTACAAACAAATTTAATGCTAATACTTAAATTAATCAATTTTCTTAATATGCATAAATTAGTCAACAACGTCTTATTAATAGGAACGGATGTAGTATAATACATAGATGTGTTTCATTTTGGATTTATGAAATATCAAATGTTGGTTTTAGAAATGTTAAAAAGTTTTACTCAAATTTTCATAAGAAAACTAATTTAAAAAGTATTTTTAAATTAAAATTAAATTCTTTTATAATGTCAGTTGTCTAGAAAACATGCAGCAACAAGTCGTTACAATGTGATTCGTGAAAGTGCACGAGTCAATGTACTATAGTTACATTAAAAAAAAAAGTAATGAACAATAAAGTGTATAATAAATTATTTCAATTAACCACATCAAAAAAAATTATTTCAATTAACTACAATATTTTATATAAATTTTTAGACCATGTTAATTGTGAGTATATATTATATTTAATAAATATATTATTTTATTAAAAATTTTAAGTTTTTATTAATGTAGCATTTAATGCTATTAATGTAATATCTCTAAAAATATATAAATAAATAACATCTTTCTTATATAGTATGACACATTATTGTTATTTAATTAATTTTTTTTTTAAAAAATAGCGTATAAAACTTATTTTAAAGAAAAGAACAATTCAAATCTATATAAATAAAATATAGAAATTGATACTTATATATACATATAATAATAATTTATCTCTTAAAAAAGTATATCCATTGTTATTATTTTCAATTAATTATAATGAATTTTTAAAAAAATCTACATATTTTAAAAAATCTTCAATGTAGAAATTTATTTTAAAATTTTCTAGACTTGAGAAAAAGTATTAATGTAACATTGAAAGATACTACTGTAATATTTACATAAATATAAAAATAAATATATTTTTTTATATATAATATGGCACAATTTTATTATTTTTTGGAACATGAAATCTGTTTTTGTAGACATACAATTTTTTTTTGTTACCCAAAAAAAAATCTAAAAAACTAGTTTCTAAAACATATTTTAAAATAACAATTCAAATGTATACTAATATATTACATTGAAATTGATAAACATATACATAATAATTTATATCTTAATTTCTATATTTGATTATTATTTTAAATATATTATAATTAATGATTTTAATTTTTTTAAAAATCAATTGTAGAAATTTATTTTGAAATTTTCTAAACTTGAAAAGAAGTATTAATATTAGTATTAAATTAAATAAATATATTTTTATATATATTATGGGCTTACTCTCCAATTTTTGCATGTTTTTTAGTCTCTGAGCTTACTTCTCAATTTCTGCACGCTTTTTAACTTCAAATTGTGAGAAAGGACTAAAAATATATTTTTTATAAAATTCAAAGACTAAATTATACACTATGAAAATTCAAGAATTAAAAACAAAATTCAACAAAAGTATAAAAACTAAAAACATATTTTACCCTAATTTTTTCCATGATTTAAGTTAGTCACGGAATAGATACTAACTTTTCATGCGAGCAACCTAGGTCCCTGTTAGGCTCAGATTCGACATGTGTTTATTAAGGCACAAGCTGGGTACTTAATGGTTGGGCTGGCTATTTAATATTAGTAGCACATATTAGGGCCCTCCTATTGACACCCTCCATTTGACTATTTAAACTCCTCCACTTTTTCTTTCCTTTTTTTTTTTTTTACCAAAATACTTCCATTGTTTCTGTTGTACTCGTGGGGGGTGTGAATTCAAAATACATAGCAAAAACAAGTTTTCGTTGTGTTAATTTTTTCAATTTTTTTTCAAAAAAATTAGCACAATAGAAAATTTTATTTTCATTTTTTTTTGAAAAATTTAACAAAATGTAATTTGTTGTGTTTTTTTTTTAAAAAAAATTAACACAACATAAACAAGTTTTCGTTGTGTTAAATTCTTTTGAAAAAATTTAAAAAATAACACAATAGAAACTTGTTTCTATTATGTTAATTTTAATCAACAGAAACATGTTTCTATAGAGGTATTTTAAACTAAATACCAAAAGGATATCTTTGTCTTTCTACTTTGGTTAGGGGTTTAAATAGTAACTTGAGTGCCAATAGCAAGGCTCCATATATTAAAATGGGAAAGCTACTTGTGTTGATATGTGTTTGTTGAAGGCCCAGTTTTGTTGCAATTATTAGGGGGTTGCTATTCACATCCCAGAATTTCTATTCTCACCACACATGTGGGTGGTTTTTTTTATTCCAAAATTGCCCTTCCCATGGAATCATGATTTCGTTGTGCAACATATACAGCGGAATCATGATTCCGCTTTTGATTTTTTTTCACCCCCATATAACGCAATGGAATTGTGATTCTGTTTTGATTTTGTACGTGCGTACAAAATCCAAAAGGGAATCACGATTCCGCGTACAAAATCAAAGCGGAATCACGATTCCATTTTGTATTTTGTATGCGCATACAAAATACAAAATGGAATCGTGATTCCGTTTTGATTTTGTATGCAGAATCACGATTCCATTTTATTTTTCCGCCACCCCTTATACTGCAACGAAATTATGATTCCGTTTAAAAACGTACAACGGTTCCATTGTACATTATTAAACGGAAAGAGGAGGAAGGAAGGGAGGGGGTATGGAGAAATGCTGATAGAGGTAAAAATGTCTTTTCAAAGGATTTTGAAAAAGTAAGGGATGAGAATAGCAATTAACGAGTGAGAATAGCAACTCCCCAATAATTATCATCGTTCATTAAGCCCATTATTATGGACCAAAATGAAAATCCTAATTACTACACTAACAGACCCACATGCAATTATCATATAGAAGAAATAAAAAGGAATAAAATACGAAACTTTATAACTATTTTATTTGAATTAAGAAAATTTATTAATCCCTCCGTTCCAAAGTGTCATCCTAGGTTTTTCACATAGAAAAAGAAAAACTAATAAATAGATGAAAGAGAGTAATAATTTTACAAAACTAACCTTATTATTAATGTTACATTGAAAAACTTGAATGACACGTATTACGGATATTAGTGGAAAAAGGTAATTAATATTACATTGAAAAACTAAAATCACATTTATTTTGAGACTTAATTTTTTTAGTTTAATGGTGATGCACTGACAGTGTAAAATCATTTTACACTGTCAACCAATCATAAATAACCGTTGATGTAACTTTTAAGGTGATTATTATAAAAGTCAACAAACTTACCATACATAGTGGGTTGCGATTGAATGACAGTGTAAAACTTTTTTATACTGTCAATACATCACCTATTTTCTCTATTTTTTCCCTTATACGACACTTATTATGGGGACGATACGGTGAGAGTACATTTTTTAGTTTCTACATAAAAACCTTGAAAGACAAATAAAAAGTAAAGTAAACAAAGGTAGTGTGAAATACTACTTATGTTCCTTTTTAATTGTCGACTTATTAAGAAAATTTTGTTTTTATTTATTTGTCGTTTGCAAAGTTCAAAATCACATTAATTACTCTTTTGTCAATTATATCCTTACTTTTCATTCAATCTTTAATTAATTTATGCACATGCATTTATTATGAAGTATAAATAAAAAGGGTAAAAAAGTAAAGCTCACAATTATTTTATTAGAATCAAGAAAATTTATTGCATTTCTTAGTTTCTACGTAGAAATCTTAAAAGACAGATAAAAAAGAATGGATGCAGTATAATGTGGCAATGAGCCATGCCCCTAACCTATCATAACTCAGATTATATGTGGTTGTGTGGGTTTGCATATGTAACCCAACCCATAATAAGTTGGGCATGTCTTCGAAATTGCACTCATATTATAATTTAACAAAAAAATAATGACATGATTTAAAAATTTAGAAAATAAAGTAAAAGTTATAGTAATTTATTTTAAAATTAATAATTATATAATTTATTTTATATACATTTAATCATAATCTCAGTCACTATTTTTAATTAATACTGTAATTGTAATTATTATATTCTTTAAAATGAAAATTTTCACTTTAACTTCCACAAATCAATAATAAAAATTTGGCTTAAATATCTTTTTAGTCCTTGCAATTTAGCACTTTTTTGTTTTTCGTCCTTGCAAATTTTTTTTTTGGTTTTAGTCCTTACAAATTATGTTTGTTTTGTTTTTCGTCCTTAAAGTGGTTTAGATAGCACTTTGAACAGTGAAAAAAGCGCTATCTAAGCCGCTTTAAGGACGAAAAACAAAACAAACATAATTTACAAAGACTAAAACCAAAAAAAAAATTTGCAAGGACGAAAAGCAAAAAAACACTAAATTGTAAGGACAAAAAAGATATTTAAACCTAAAAATTTTCATTTAATTACTATTTTCACTTTAACTTAATCATAAGCTCTTTGCTAGTGCATGCTGATGGATATGGCAAGCAAGGAATTCAGTGATTTTTAATGATCAAGTTTGATCTACATGGTATGTTGTGAATCAAGTCAAAATCATTTTTTTTTTAAATTTATTATAATTTTTTTTAAGAAACAACATGTATCTTCTACTAGAATTTATCTTATTTAAGCATATAAGATTATTATGAGTGATAAAAAAAATTTGAATATTTAACGCAATTGCATATATAATACTCAAATATGAAATATTAGTTAAGCTAAAATAATTTTGTGTTAGTTGATCAATGCACTAAGTGAAAAGATTTATCATACTTGTTGAAGGATGTCATTTTTTCTAAATTTGATGCAATAAATATTTTTCATATTTTATCTTTTTAACAAGTATTCTAAAGAATATAACTTTTCTAGAAGATGTGAGACTTTTTACAAATTAACTTATGAAGAAACTCATTTTTTTTCTTTTTATTTTCTTCTTCTAAAAATGTTTTTAAATAAGCTAATCCCTAATCCAACCAGACCATATAATAGTACTTTTAAATTGTTGTCTACAGAGAGAGATCGTTGATGACAGAGAGAGAGAGGGCTAGAGAGAGAGGGAGGGAAACAGGGTGAGGATGAGGGAGAATGGACTTTGGTGAGATCAAGGAGGAGGAAAGCGAGTGAATTGGATCAAGGACGACAGACTGATTTGATGATAAGACACACGTTTTACTTTACGAATTTTCTTGATAACTTTGGGAAAAAGAATTGAGGAAGGTGTTTGAGAGATGGGGTATGGTAGAGGACGTATATATTCCAATGAAGTGCAACAAAGCTGGAAACCGTTTTGGTTTCGTTAGATTCTCTCCGGTGGCAAATGTAATGCAGTTGGTGGAAAAGGAGCTGAATTATATCTGGATTGGAACGTACAAGTTGAGAGTGAATTTGCAGAGGTTTGGGCGGAATCAAAATGGTAAAAATCATAATGAAAAGAGGAGGGAAGGAGGACTAAGTAGGATTGAAAGTAAAAAAAAAAGTGGAAGGAGGATCTTATCGACCAGAAAAGGTAGAAAAAAGTGTGACTGTACCATGGAAGGGAAGAAGGTCGTTTGCGGATGTGGTAAAGGGGGGGAACTAAGAGCATCTCCATCCCAATACTTTTATTTAGGTTCCTAAATGGGTCCCACATATACACATCATTCATTTTCACTCTTCCCAAGACAAGCACCTCAAAAGTTCTCATTCTTTCCAACCCAATACTTCTATTTAGGTTCTTATTTGGGTTCCACAAAACAACTCATATCTTTACATTTTATCAATAATTTGTTATGTTATGTTATAATTATCTTATTTATAAAATATTTAAAAAATATAATTAAAAATATGAAAATCATTTTTTTATCACAACATAAAATATCTCGCATGCATATAATACAAAATAAAAATTAACGGTTATAAAAATATTTTTTGATAATACAAAAAACATAATTAAATTAAATTTTATTTAAAATTATGAAAATAGCTAAAATCACATAATTATCACGACATTAAAAACTGACATTAAGATAATAAAAATTACATAATTAAGATAATAATTAATTTTGTGGTCTATCGCGTCCAAAACGTTCCCAAATATACTCCACAAGGTCAGCTTGGAGTTGATGATGACGTCGCTTATCATGAACTTCTGCTCTTCTTCATAGGTATGGTTGAATATCCGGATGAGGACCACTATGTATGTCAGTTGTGGACACATCATCATTGTTGGGATGATCATAAGAATAATCAAAATGACCAACATATGTGTGTCGTTCATCTTCCACAATCATGTTATGCAATATGATGCATGCATATAATATATGCTTGATTGTGTCCATATGCCAAGCACGCACAGGGCCACGTACAATTGTGAACCGAGCTTGAAGCACTCCAAACGCACGCTCCACATCCTTTCTTGCTGCTTCTTGACGTTGGGCAAACAATTTTCTTTTCTCGCCTTGTGGCATTGAGATGCTCTTGACAATCGTTGCCCAATCCGGATAAATACCATCTGCTAGATAGTACCCCATGTTATATTAGGTTCTATTCACCGTATATTGTACAGCAGGGGCTTGTCCCTCTAAAATGTCATTAAACATAGGAGATTGATTTAGCACATTGATGTCGTTGTTTGAACCCGCAACCCCAAAAAATGCATGCCAAATCCATAAGTCTTGTGATGCCACTGCTTCAAGCATGATTGTGGGCTTTCCATGATCACCATGAGTAAATTGACCTTTCTATGCTACTGGACAATTTTTTCAAATCCAATGCATACAATCAATGCTACCTAACATACCTGGAAAACCACGTCTCTCCCCGATTTGTAGTAGGCGTTGAATGTCATTATTGTTGGGCCTTCTTAAGTATTCAGATCCAAATATATCATAGATACCCCTTACAAACTTATCCAAGCATTGCAATGCAGTGCTTTCGCCAATTCGCACATAATCATCAACACTATCAGCAGGTGATCCATATGCCAATATACGAATAGCAGCAGTGCATTTTTGCAATGGGGAAAGACTCATTCTTCCAGTTGCATCAACCCTCATTTGAAAATACTCATCATGATTGTCGATGGCTTGTACAATGCGAAGGAAGACGTCCCTTTGCATTCGAAATCTTCGTCGGAATTGCTCCTCTGTATATACTGGATTGTTGGAGAAATAGTCATTGAACAATCGAGCATGCCCTTCTTCACGACTCCTTTCTATGTGGATTCGTCTACGTCTATGTGTAGGCGTAGAGACTTGTTGTTGCATTACCCTCTCCATTATGAATTTGTCGAGAAGTTCTTCGTAGTCATCATTTATGAAATCTTCAATGATTTCATCTTCAAGATCCTCGTCAAAGGATGAATCACTGGAGTTCATTGCAAGGAACACAATAGATGTTGATAGTTTTGAGAGAATTTGAGGAGAAGATGAAACTTGTTTGCACAAATGATAGATGTGAAAAATCATGTTACATGTGAAGAATATATAAAGATAGCCAACACAACGACCAATTTGAATAACGACTAGTTTGACCAACGGCTAGTTTAACCAACGGCTAGTCTAACCAACAGCTAGTTTTAGTAACGGCTAGTTTGACCAACGGCTAGTTTTAGTAACGGCTAGTTTGACCAACAAATTAATTTCTAAAATTACATGTAAAAATGTAACAAAATCATAAAAACTTAACATAATTCATCTCATAATTAATAAAAACTACATAATTAATTAAAATGACATAATCAACAAAAATTACATAATTAATTAAAATGACCTAATTTATAAAATTGACATAATTAAAACAAACACAACTATTGTCACTAACATCATTACAGAAGTCCATATTTTTCTCTAATTTTGTAACACAACTTCTCATGGTCTCGTAGTTGTGTAACATTCATAATAGACGTATCTCTAAAGAGGATTTGAATTTCCAAATCTTTCTCCTTAACCTTTGCCTCCAATTCGAGCTCTTTCTCCTTTATCTTGAATTGGTACTCAAGTTCTTTCTCCTTAATGCTCAACGCTTTCTCCTTTAACTTGTTACGATCAAGCTTGGCACGTGCCAAATCTTCCATTGCTTTTGCTTTTGACTTTTGTGTATCACCCAGTGCAATTAGATCAATGTAGGCAGAAGATGCTTCATTTGCTTTTGCTTTTGCCTTTCTCTTTGTTGCTTTTGTTCCCATTGGACGAACCATGGTTGGTAAAGTTGGGTCGTAACTTGATGGTGTATCCGGATTAGAGGAGGACGAGTAAGCTCCAGAAGCAGAAACTTTTGTTCTTTTATTAGCTCCTTCAAACAACTGATCTCTATATTTAGGTTGGTCTTTCACCACGTGCCATGCATACTCCAACTTGAATTGTTTGCCTACATCTTGAAAATAAATTTGATATGCATCACTCATGACATCAACCTCGGAGCTATCACTTTTCTTTCTTTGGTTTGCTTGTTTGTAGCACGCTGAAAATTTTTGAAGTGCTAGATTCAACTTTTGCCATCGAGATTTCAATTGTGATGTTTCCCTTGCTTCCAAATCACCACGATCCTCATTGTAATTATGTTGAATCCTTGACCAAAAAGCACGTCTACTTTGGTTATTCCCCACAATTGCATCTATAGAAAAATTTAGCCATGATTTGACAAGAAGTTAATCTTCAGCCATGGTGAACCACATTTTTTTGGGTGCTTCAGTTGGTGTTTCTCTTTCTGCTTCATTGAGCACAATATTATCCAACCCAATTTGAGTGGAAAATAGCGAAGCTTGAGATTCAAATAGTGTTTCTTGATCTTTTTCAGAAGATTGCCCTCCCCTAGTACCCATAGAAGTGCCATGATCCATGGTGGGGTTAATTGGTGGTGACTGAAACATGGGAAATTGATAGGGGAATGGGAGGACAGGAAATTGAAATTTGGCCATATTTGGATTATTTTGTGGGTTTTGTGGGAGTGAAGGATTTTGTAAATTTGGATTGGTTGGATATTGATAATTTTGCATGAAATTTAACCAATGAATGAGATTGAATTGGTTTGGATCCATTGGATGAAAATAAATAAAAGGAGAAAGTTGAGAATTTGAGAGATGATAGTAAAAAAAATGGATGAGATTGAACTTTGAGTAAAAGAGCAACTTTTGAGAATAATGATTGTGTAAAAAAAATTCATGTTACTCATATTTATATACATGCTAATATTAATATTTAATAGCTAATGGTTAAAAAAATTTCAAAAACAAAATTAATGTTAGGCTTATAACGGTAATATTATAACGGTATGAAAAAAAAATTCGGAAGAAACAATAACGTTGAAAAACAGTTTGTGCAGTTTGTAATATTTATATATTTTTTTAACTCTAACGATGCAGTTTGTGAGGTTGTGCAGTACAACAATTTATATATTTTTTTAACATAAAAAGGCACTTTTTCGGATGAGTACCGATTCTCTTTTGAGAATCTGAAAAAAGAACCAATTCTTTTGCATCCATGATACTGAATGAGTACCTATACTTTTCTTATAAAATACCGTGCAAATGTTACCGATGTAGATGGTCTAAGATGATATGGAGGCCAAAAAAACAACAACAACAAAAAATGGTGAGGACGACATCAAGGAGTGGAGGGGGTTGTCTTTTATGGTGGAAAAAGAGGAAATGGAGTGGTTAAGCAAGTGCTACGTGGGATGGGTGCATGCTCCAGAAATTGTTTATGCAATTCAAGAACGCTTGGTGAGAGAGGGCTTGAATTCCATGAAAGCGATACCTATGGGAGGGGATATGCTGTTCATCCAACCGGTGGAGGGGGAGAACTTGGAAGATTTGTTTAATGATATTGAGGACATTATGACAAATTTTTTCTATCAATTAAATAAATGGTCACCAAAGGAAGTCACAAGGGAACGATATACATGGATTCGTTGTCAGGGGTGCCAATGCATGCATGGTCTGTTTCATTTTTTGAATTCATTGTGGCTACAGTTGGAGAGTTCTTGTCTGTGGATTCAAATATAGTCCATATGAAGAGGTTGGATATGGCAAGAATATTCATTAGGATGACTGTATGGAATCCTATAAATGAGGTGAAGAAAGTAAAGATTAATTGAAGGATTTATGTTATTTGTGTAGTGGAGGAAGTGTTCTCGCCAGTTGCTTTTGCAGATGATTATGTGAATCGGAGGTCGGAGGATTCTTCGTCGGAATTGTCATCATGGTGGTTAGATGGGATGGAAGAGGGGTTTTCGGTTGATAGGGATGAAGATTTTGAATTTCAAAAAGATTTGGCAATTATGGGTATTGACTGTAGCGAGAAAGTGGGAGAAACACAATTTTGTTCTGAGGTTGAAGCAACAGATAAAAGAATTGATACAATTGAGGAACATAATGTCGATAAGTCTTTACTGGTAGCAATTTTGGAGGACGCACAAAATGAGGGGGAGGTTTTGGAGGATGCGCAAAATGGGGGGAAGGTTTTGGAGGATGCGAAAAATGGGGGGGAGAATTTGGATGTGCAGCATGAGACGTCAACAAAAAGGTTAGTTGGAAAAAAGAATTGTGCGAATAGTGGAGACGAGAAATTGGAGAATATGGGCCCAAAAGATTTGGGTCACTATTTGGTGGTGAACAGCGCAGAGGATATGGGTCTTTTGAGTGGGCCTAATGTGGAACGGGATAAGGAAAAGGAAATATACTTGGATTTAAATGATTCAGGGGATGAAGTGGGCCAAGATCAAGGTGAGAACCAGGAAGTTCTAAATGAAAATAATTTACAATTATTAAAGGAAGCTGGAACAGTGTTTTTAGGAGGGGTGGACGTATGTGATGGTATAGGGGGTGCAGAGATAAAAAATCTAAAGAATCTTGAAGAAGATGTGCTGCGAAAGTTGTTAGAGGGGTGTGACATAGTGGATGTACAGGTGGAATATTTCTCAGAAGTGGATGGGGTTGAAGGAAATGAGAAAAAAATGAGAGAGAGAGAGAGAGAGGAAAAAAGGGGTACGAGGAAGGATGTTAAAAAAGAAACATGAAAAGATGGCAATAGATAAAACAAGAAATGAGAATATGGTGACAGGTCCTGACTTATTATTGCGATGTGGGAGTTTTGAAAAGACAAGGTCAGAGGAGAGGGCAAAGGAAGTATGGGAGGTGGGGAAAGTTCTAGGTGTTACTGCTGGAAATGAAGAAGCTGTAAGAAAATTAGAGGAGATAGAGAGAAGAGAAAAAGATGGAAGAGAAAATAGAGGAGGGGATGGAGGAAAGGGAGTACATACTGATTTTATATGAGATTATTTCATATAATATAAGGGGGTTAGGTGGAAGAGTGAAGAAGAGTGAAGTCAGAAGATTGATAAAAGAAAACAAGCCAGATGTGGTATGTTTACAAGAAACGAAATTGGAATTGTTTGATAAAAGGGTGTGTGATATGTTGTGGGATGAGGATGGAGTATAGTGGTTGTTTAAGCCTGCTATTGGGGCTTCAGGGGGAATTGTTTTAATGTGGTTAAAGAGTGTATTCTCGGTTGATAATAATTTTGTGGGAAATAATTTTATAGGAGTGGAAGGGTGGTAGGGTGGTGGGGTGGGGAGAAGATTAAGGTGGCAATTATGAGTGTGCATGCACCTTGTGATGCTAGAGGAAAAAAAGAGTGTTGGAGGGAGATAGCAAACTATTGAGGGGAGAGGTGGAGATAGATGGTGTGTGGCGGGGGACTTCAATTCGATTAAATCGTCTCAAGAAAGCAAAAGGGGTGGACTCACACAATAGACAAGAAGAAATGGAGGTGTTTAATGATTTTATTGATTCAGCGGGGTTGTTGGATTTACCTCTCATTGGGAGAAAATTTACGTTGTAACACCCCTTGTTACTATTAAAGATTTTCTTATTAATTAAGAAGTTTTTGAAGTAATTTGATATCCAATTATTGAAAATAACCTTTAAAATACGGAGAAATTTGTTTTTCCTTTAAAACGTTGTTACTTAAAATTCCAAACGACAATCATCCACAATAACTTATTAATATATCAAAATCCCTTTTAATGAAATATCGGTCTTAATAAATCAAACTCATTTTATAAGACATAAATTCGTTGTAAACCATGAAACATAACAAAATCTTCCTTAATTAAGAACATCCTCAGATCCATCATTATACTATTCCATTACACATAATATACTTATGCATTTACATTCTTGGAATTTAACACATTATATATTTGAGTCACATATAAAGAATTGGTACATCATAATATTAAAACCTAGTCTACCCTCTTTTATACAAGAAAGGACTGAGACTCGGAGCAGTGACTCAAAGAAAATTTCAAAATACCCAATTAACTAATGTAGCATCCTGGAAGGATCCTCTTCTTTCTCTTAAACGTCCACTCGTGTTCACAGTACTTGTCGTAGCTTTTCCATTCCATCTTCGTTGTTTGCACAAGATCATTTGTCTAAATCTGAAAAAATAAAAGCGTATAGAGTGAGTCTCCCTCCTCCTCTAAACCAACAACCAAACGACCTTACGGTCACAAACAAACAAACAACATCAACCACCATATCGTGGTACTCTCACGAGTCTCACTCGAAATCCTAAACACATTTCGGACTAGTCTATAGCTCATCACATCTCGTCACAACTCGGGCCCGCTACCACTGGTACTCCCAGAACTCAGTGGACTTACATAATTTAAGTTGGATGACTTGCTGGGAGTACACCCTTCACCATGGTACAATGGTAGGGCTCTCACCAACACGGTTATGCCTCGCATTTGTCGGGATTGCCAAGTCGGCACTGTGGAAACACGACCACAAACTCGGCTCCAGATCCCCAAGAAACAGCAAGTCAGCGAGCACACCTCATGTACCACTTTGTGTGGTCATCCAATCTCTGAGGACTGACTACTCAACCACTCACCTTAACGGGATTTAACTTTTACAGGTCCGTGTGGGCTTCTCTACCAAAGGTACTCGACGGTGGTCATCAATCAACATATGTCCTAGACATACAACACAGAGATCCAACTCCCCCACTATCACAGTGGTTAAACATTACGACCCCGTCATCTCACAAGCACAATGCTCACTGTAGATAAAGCCTCCACACGACCTCTCAACACTTGTCCATTTGATCTTTAATCATGCCAGGACATCCTCTACAATCCACGTATCGCCTTTGTCCATGAACAAGTCCATTTCAATGGTCACACGCGACTTAACGATGGAGGTTCTTCCTCCTCCTTTTCGTTTCTCACCACGATTAGAAACAACCAACAAGTTCAAACCACAACACATGTGTGTAGTGCACTTCACCCAATCATGACCTAATTCATGACTTCACAAAGTTATTATATTTTATAGGGATTCTTGCTTACTCTCAAGTTTTATGCTTGCTTTAATCATCAAGTCTCAAGGTCCATGCAAGGTCCTAAATTTCCTTCTAAGTCCAAATATCTGGCATCCTCCACGTGCAAAGGTACTTATTAATTACCAATCCATAATATTATTAGATTCACACTCTTTAATTACAATTTATTCACTATTGTTCATAGTGAATATTATTAGTTACTAGAATTTCATCCTAGTATTCACAAATGCGCTCCATTTGGAGTTCATTTGCTCCCATCCAAGAATGCAATATTCTTGTTCCCACAATCAACAAACCATCACAAGAATTAACATGCACAAACAATATTATTCCAGCACTCATTGCCCGAGAATCACATTTCTCCCAGTCTCCAATTTACAGTTATAAACAAGATAAATAGCAATAGTCAATAAATCACAATTCAAGCATAAAAATCATTAATAATTAATACATTAACATTTATGGGAAGATCCCCCTTTTTAGGTGGAATACTTCATCATTAACACAAATAAGCCAAACAACATCACTTATACAATTATTCCAAGTACATTACAATTAAGCACATAGAGCTGAAATCATCAATCATAAATTATTTGACAAAGTAAATCAACTTATAATTTCACCAAATATTGCAGAGACACTTCTCAGGATGAATATATTAACACATAAAATTAGCTCCCACAAGTAATATTTATGGAATTAAAAATAGTGGCTGGATGCTATTTGCAAAACACACTTTAGGAATTTTAGAAAATACTAATTCAAATCTTTTTTTCATGAAATTTTACAGAAAACATCCCTAGAATGTCTATTATCACATATAATTTTTTCAGAAAGTTCCAACCACGAAAAATTCCTTTTTTGTATTCCAACATCAATATTGTTCCAGAACAGAGTTTACAATGAGAAAATGCACTTAAATACAAAAAGTGCTTACAAAATTCTAGAAACATTCATAGACACTCCACATGGTACAAAATGTGTCATGCAGTTTTCTCAGAGCAAATTTACCAGGAAAAGTTATTTTTTTTCATTTTATCTCTCAGTTATCCAGCTTTTGGGTTTTTCAAATGGAAATGAGTAAAAATACTTTCCAAGCTTTTCTGACTTTAAAAAAATTCAGGGATTACCTTCATGTTATTTCAAACAAACCCATGGTTCCAATTTTCCAAAATCACATCCCAAAATTTTTATAAAAATCAAAATAGCCCCATTCTCAGAATCAACAGTTTTCAAAAATAAATCCGGTAAAAATAGTTACAGTGCTAAAAAAAATACCATGACATCCAAAGGCATCAAAACATAGAAAAATGTATTTACATGCTCAAAATAATGCACTAAAACCAAGACAAAAAATCAAACACAGTTGCAGAGCAAAAATAACAACTAGCTCATTTCAAGTTTTTCAAAAGTTCTTGTGACAACCATGGTGTCTATAGACTACCAACAACAGCCATAATCAATATTCAACAAGAAAACAAGAAAATAGCTTAGGGAAGAAAGAAATCCCTCCATACCTTAACGAAATTGAAATCCAATCGGTGGGTTTTGAAGCTCTTGAGCTCCTCTCTAACATACTAGAATTTGAAAGGAAAAAGATTTGGTCATGAAAATCTAGAGAGAAGTTTGTGTTTCTAGAGAGAAGATGGAGAGAATTTGAAAACTTGGAGAATAAGAGATGAACATGAACACAAAATGAAAGAGAGAGGAAAGTTAAAGCAAAAAGCAAAAGCAAAGCAATTTTGTCTCCCTCTCTCATGGCCTAGGGCCAGCACACACATCAAGGAGGCTTGGGTCCATGTTGATTTTTAAATTGGGCCCATTAGGGTTAGGGTTTCTCAGGGTTAAGGTTAGGGTCTCTATGCATTTTTGGTCATTTGGGTCACTAACAATCTCTCAGATGGAATTTTAATTTAATCTCACCTTACTTAATATTTTCTCTATGACATAAAATAGTTAATTAAATTCTTAACAATTTATTTGCATTAATTTTATTATTTCTATAATTAATCTACCACTTATAATTAATTTAACAGTGAAACAAATTAATTAAGTCATATAAATCACCAATTCTTTTTTATTTCTATCTAGTTCCTTCTAGACTTAAATTAATAAAATTGGGCTTAATTAAGTTTAATTACCTTAATTAGAATTTCTAGATCACTAATTTCCTTAGAACATTTAATTTCACTAATTAAAGTTATTACCAACTTATTAGTAAATCATTTGTGTCATTAAAACTCTAATTTTTCATTCTAGACAAAAGTTTCACATATTTACCATAATGCCATTAATGAATTGACCAAAATCCTTCCCTTTGACTTTTGACTAAGATGAGTCTGTTTTTGACTTTTCAAATTTTGAACTTCCCTCCACAAATTTTTAATGTCTCTACTTAACCATTATTAAGTACACTTATTTTATTTATTTTCCATTATTTTTTTAATTAATTAATTAATCACTAATTATATTTAATTACTCAAAACACATATTTTTCTTATTTAGAACAAATAAATCCCAATTAAATCATAATTAAATCACACAAGTACATATTTATTGAGTTATAATTTTTAGGGTGTTACATACGTGGTATAAGGCTGATGGGTCAACTATGAGTAGATTGGATAGATTCCTAGTGATGGAGGGGTGGATTAATTCTTGGAAGAATCTTGCTCAGTGGGGAGTCCAAAGAAGTGTATCAGATCATTGTCCAATGATTCTGAAAGAGAAGGAAGTCAATTGGGGGCCAAAACCGTTTCGCATTCTAAATTGTTGGAGATAAGATAAAAGGTATGTGGATTTTGTTCAAAAGTGTTGGAGTGAGATGGAGTTTGAAGGGAGGAAGACTTTTATTTTAAAAGAAAAATTGAAGGGTTTGAAACAAAAGCTTAAGGAGTGGAATAAAGATCATTTTGGGGATATAGAGAAGAATCTAAAAGCAGTTAAAGAGGAGCTGTAAAGATGGGATTCAAAAGGGGAAGTATGGAGTTTAGAAGAAGTGGGAAGAAGGAGAGAGGTTTTAGTAAATATCAAGAATCTGATGGGGAGGCAGTGCTCTTTGTCATGGTAGAAGTCAAGAATGAGGTGGTTGAAGGAGGGAGATGCAAATTCTAGATATTTTCATAATCAATTGTTAAGAAGGAGAAGGAGGAATGAGATTCTGACTTTAAATTTTGATGGTGTTCAGGTGGAACGGGTAAATCTTTTGAAAGGAAAAATAAAAGAGTGTTTTTTCAAGCACTTTAGTCGTAGAGAAGAGGAGAGGCCAAGGCTTGAGCAAATTCAATTCCCCCAATTGAATGAAGATGAAAAAAATATGCTTGAAGAGAAGTTCTCAAAGGAGGAAATTAAAGATGTAGTCTGGGATTATGAAAGTACAAAAAGCCCAGGCCCAGATGGAATTAACTTTGGCTTTATAAAGGATTTTTGGGAGGTTATGAAGACTGATTTTGTGGAAGTTTTGGAAGAATTTTACAGGAATGGGAGGCTAGTAAGGGGATCAAATAGTTCGTTTATCACCCTGGTGCCAAAGGTTGACAATCCTGTGAAGGTGGGAGATTATAGACCTATCTCTCTTATAGGGTGTATGTATAAAGGTACTGGCAAAGGTGTTGGCAAATAGATTGAGGAAAGTAATTGGGCATCTAACCTCTGATACACAGTCTGCTTTTGTTAGGGGCAGGCAGATTCTTGATAGGGTGCTTATAGCAAATGAGGTGGTGGAGGATGCTAGGAGAAAAAGGAAGGAATTGGTCTATTTCAAGGTAGATTTTGAGAAGGCATATGACTCAGTGAATTTAGAGTTTTTATTAAATATGATGCAGAGAATGGGGTTTGGCAATAGATGGAGAGGATGGATAAAAGAATGTGTTTCTCCAGCTCGTATATCAATGCTTGTAAATGGGAGTGAAGAGTTTTGTATGGGAAGAGGGTTGAGACAAGGGGATCCTTTATCTCCTTTCCTGTATTTGATTGCTGCAAAGGGGCTAAGTTTAATGATTAAAGAGGCAGTGAAGGCTGGTATTTACAAAGGATATTCATTTGGGGAGAAAGGCCCAAATATTACTCATCTTCAATTTGCAGATGATACTCTTATTTTGGGTATAAGGAGTTGGGAGAATATTAAAGCAATCAAATCTATCTTAACGTTGTTTGAGCTTATATCAGGTTTGAAAGTTAATTTCCATAAGAGTCAAATTGTGGGAATTAATATAGCTCATGAGTGGTTGGTGGATGCAACATTTGTTTTTAAACTGTAAGTTAGGTTCTTTTCCTTTTAAATATCTTGGTTTTCCTATTGGGGCAAATTAGGGGTGGCAAAACGGGCTGGCCCGCCCCGCCCCGCCCTGTAACACCCTAATTTCTATAATGTTAAATATGCGAGGTTTAATTCAATTAATTATTTCATAAGACATTTTTATTAATTTACTTACGAAAATCTACTGAAATTAAGAAAACAAGATTGGGATTTTATGGATTTTTTTTTTAAAACAATAAACTTTTTTCTCAATTTTAATTTCGAAAGTTGCGCTTCGTTTTAATATTTATAATGCATTAATATAATTTGGCAAAAAAGGTCGTAGCATTATTTTGAGTGCAAATGAACGGTTTTAAGTTTTCGAAGGAGTAGAAATAAGTAAATACAAATGATAATTTTAACTGAAATATAACATATGCATATCTGAAAGTATTTAACATAATGTACTCTCGGAGCATAACAGTAAATGTGTAGAAAGGCAAAGTACGGGAAAACTAGAACATAGTCATGACATGATGATTGACATATACACATAACAAAAGAAATCTGAGTGCCTAGGTCTACCCCAACGAGATACATGACAAAGAAAAGAAAATCCTAGGACTCAGAGTAGTCATCTTCTAACTCCCACCCTATGCAGAGATCCTAAGCCCCAACGGTCATACGTGAGCGTTCGTGAGAATCGGATGTAGCCCAAGATGTGATCCATGCCCACAACTGCTACCCATCTCTCGAATATGCTCTCAATCCTCCAATGGAGGGTTGAGTCCTCCGCTGCCATATGCCCCTAAAAGAAAATAAACAGAAGGGTGAACTCTCTGCTTCATCAAGCAGCACACAAACAACGACTTTACAAGTCACAAACAAAATCTTGTCCACCATCGCCATGTGGTTGTCTAACGTTCACACTCACAGTCCTAATCGTTTCTTTTCACTAATTCTGTAAATCCTTTCTTACTGGCCAGCTGCCACTGGAACTCCCAGAACTCAATGGTCTTACACAATTGAGTTGGATGATTGTTGGGTGTACACCTCTCATGATGGTACTATGGTGGGCTCTCACCAACTGATGATGTCTCGTATTTTTGTCAGGGTGGCCGAGTCAGCTATGTGATCTATCGTCACAACTCAGTGCCTTACCCTACAAGGTCGCAATGCCTTACGATCATCTCTCAGGTACCAACTGTGATCATCCAATACTCGGAGGACTGACTCCTCCACAACTCTCCTCACAAGGATTATTCTTTCTCGTCACAGTGGGATTCCGCTGCACATGGTACTGGACGGTCAAATAGACGCCGAGCCTGAGACCCCGTCTCTGCTCAAAATCATATGAACGAGGACATTTGCCTCCATCACCTTTCTATGGGTGACCGTCACATTACGTCGTGACACGCCTTTCGAACTCCGCCCCCTCTCTTTGTTATTCTCATAGCTGGAACACTCCACGTGACTCTCTTTTCATCTTGTAGTTCCCACGGATCGCCGCGCACACGCAGTTCCATTGCACGACTCTCAGAAATCAACATGATTCACAACACGTAACAGAATCTTGTGAAGTTTTATTTGTGCCTCACCCTCTCATCAATTTATATAATTTTTAATAATTAATAACTTACCATTGATTCCTAAATTCTTTCTATGTCCAATGCATAAAATAAAGAGTTTGTTAATTAATTTCTATTTAATAAAAATAAAAATAAATCTTCTAGCCTAATTAATTGTGCTCACTCTTCAAGTTTCATTTATCTGTTACATGACAGTCTAGCCACAAACACTAGAATATAGTTCTAGTCCTCACAAGTACTCGCGCCCGAGTCTTGTGAACACATCACACAGACAAACAACATTGTCACAATGTTCAATCTACAGTCAAAAGACTGTATCACCAAAACATACAAAAATCACACTTTCAAAGGTTAAGTACCCAAGATTCACATCTCTGGGACTTAAACTAAAACAGAATAGGTCAATGGATATTACATATCCACTGCCTTACAAAATCACAATTTATAATTATAATTGCCACAATTCAAAATAACACACAAAATTGACCAAAAGATAGATTTCTCTCTGGCAGTATTGAATGTGAGCTCTCACTGATTGTAGCAATTGACCTCGAAATTGAAAACATTTTATATGAAATCAAAGATCTTGAAATCTAGTTTACAGAAAGGTATCCCACTTATAAAATCAACATCTAGAAAATTTTATAAAAATTTTCTAAGTCAGCAACTCTAGATTTTTAGTGCCCACTGAACATAGCTCAACGAAATGTAAATTTCTCCCACTTCCCAAAAATAAATTAACTGAAACCTTTTACAGTTTAAAGCTAATTCCTTGATCTTTCCAAAAAGGTATTTCTTGCTTCCAAATTCATTTTCTATTGTTCCCAGTAAAAATATTACTAACAGCTGACAATGTTGACATCAAAACAGGTTCTAAACCATTGTTCTGTTTCTTATTGAAAAATTAATTTAGAAATTATGCTTGGTAATTTTTATAATATACATGGTTAAAAATCTTATTGTGTCTAGTTCTTAAAGGTTTAAGTACATTTCAAAAACAAAAAGTACACAGGGAGAATTTTAACAAAAACCGAGTCCTGTTCCAGTGAAACCCCAAAACAGGACAGTCCAATGTCGAGCCATGGATGAGCCCTAAGATAAAATTATTTTTCAAAGGTGTCAACACAAAAGTTGTTGCATTTTATGTCTATTTCCATTCAAAACAAATTTGACGAAAAACCAACGGTTAGATCTTTTAAAAATGGCAAAATAGTGAGGGTTGTTCCATGCTAAACGAAAGAACAGCCACTGCCAACGAGTTTTTAGTTAAAAGTTTTCAAAGAAGACTTGATTAAAACCATTTTTGAGAAAGAGGTACATGAATTCATTTGTTTCCAGAGCCATTTCCAGTCCAATTACAAAGTGAAAATAAAATTACTCTTTACATGCAAAAGCTCATCACCATTGCCAAAGAGAATTTAACACCACTCATCCAATTTCAACTCAACAAACAAATCAAACATATCTCAATTCTCAGCAATGGAGGCATGCATGTATACTATGGTTAAAGCCCCCATCCCTTAACCATATTCTCAACAAGAAAAGAAAACAAAGAATCCACAAGAGAGTTCCCCTCACCTAGGTTCTTGGTTCCAGCCGAGAGGAAGGAAGAAGAGATGAAGAGGAGACTAGGTAGAGAGGATGAGGACTGTCAATGGTGTGCATGCAAGACTTCAAGCTCCAAACATGGCTTCCCCTTCTCTTGTTGGTGTCTAGGCCAAGGAAGGGAGACAAGGTAAGAGAAGAAAGAATTTTGATGTGTGAAATTTGCTGGTTGAAAAGATTAGTGAGTGAGTGTGAGAACTTGGAATGGCCGTGGGTTTTGGGGGGTGATTAGGTGTTGATTTAGGCTAAGTGTCAAGCCATTATGACTTGCATGTGGGTTAGGTGTTAATCTTAGGTTACATGCATACATGCATTTAGCTTAGGTGTCATTAGTTTAGGCTTAGGGAATTTGGTTACTCAGTTTAATTTACACAGTGTAATTTTATACTATGTAATCATAAAGAGGTGTGTTTTAAAATTTTAAAACTTAATTTCAAACATCTAATTAATTTTATAAAACTTCTAGTAATAAAAACTTTTCTAGTAGCTCAAATAAAATTTTCTCTGTAAAGAAATTATTTACCGATAAACTTTATAAGAGGTAACTTGGTGTGCAAGTTACTAGAATTTAATATAATTAAAATACTTAAAACCAATTTTCACACAATAAATTAATTAGTACATAGCTATAGATATTTTAAATATTTTACTACTAGTAATTAATCTCAGCTCAATTAATTACTAGCAGGCATAACAGATAAGCATACACAGACAATATACGTACTTAATCATTAAGTACATATTACACTGCACAAATAAATAAATAAATAAACAAACAACATAGACAATTCAATCACACAGAATTCTATAGCAACTTGCAAACAAAACATAGGAAAGTAACTACAAAGAATTAATTGTAGAAAATTAATTCCAGAGAGTTACTTACAGAGAAATATATAAATATATACATATT
Organism: Pueraria montana var. lobata; assembly: GCA_026413185.1. Lineage (NCBI taxonomy): Eukaryota > Viridiplantae > Streptophyta > Magnoliopsida > Fabales > Fabaceae > Pueraria > Pueraria montana. The sequence continues at coordinate 36,332,261 of CM048648.1, read as the reverse complement.
TATAAATATATATATATACGTATATACTTATATAACTGAGTTAAAATTTTCAGGATGTTACACGCCCCGCCCTTGACCTGCCAAAAACGGGTCGGCTTGACCCACCCCGCATAAGGAAAGTGGGTCCAAAATTCAAGCTTGCCCCGTTTATGGAGGGTTGGTGCCAAAAAATGAAAAAATGAAAAAAATATATAATAAATATATTTTAATTAATTTTATCTTTTATAAATATTAAATAATAAATACTTACTAAAAAATTAAATGTATTATCTTAAATTTTGAATAATAATTTATTTAGATAAAAAAATATATTAAATAAATATCAATAATATATATATAAAATATAAAATAAATATTAAATTTATTAATTTTTTATAAAAAAAAACGGGTTGGCGGGTTGACCCGCTATCAACCCGTTTTTTGGCTAGCCAAAACGGGGTGGGCCAAAACGGGTTGGCAGGTTGAAAACCTCAACCCGCCTTGCCAAAAAAAGGGCCAAAACGGGTTGGCCCGACAGGTCTAACCCGTTTTGCCACCCCTAGGGCAAATTCAAAAAGAAAGGAAACGTGGCGACCAGTCATAGAGAAAGTAAGGAAGAGGTTGACCTCATGGGATAGTAAATATATTTCACAAGGAGGTAGAGTGGTGTTGCTAAAATCAGTCTTATCGTCATCTACTTTCTTTCTTTCTTCAAGGCTCCACAAGGTATTATCTCTTTACTTGAATATCTTTTTAAAAGGTTTTTTTGGGGTGGGGGAGAGGAGAGAAGAAAAATTTATTGGGTGACTTGGGACAAGGTTTGTAGGAAGAAGGAAGTGTTGTATTTTTTGAGTTTTGGAGAGTATTACAAAAGGCAAAGTCCCACATTGCCTAGGATAGCTTTGCCTCACTAGTTTATATATCCTTTTGTGTTTATAGCTTCCAAAGAGGCTAGTAAGAGGTGGAAGCCTCGCGCGCATGAGTTTGGGCCTCATGGGCCTTTCGTAGTGCAAATCCGTCGATTTGCCCCCCCTGCGCGTGCGAAAATGGGCTCTGTACTGTTTTTACACTGTGATTTAATAAAATTATTTATTTTCGGTTTAAGTTTATTTAAAGCTTATCCGAAAATCATGTTTTTCATGTTACCGTTTTATTGAGTTATGTGGTTACGGAAAATAAAGGATTTTATTTTGTGACCGTTTTATGTGTACGATCAGATCCGTTTATGACCGTTTTAATATGTACGATCGTATCTGTTTTTTACCGTTTTATCTGTACGATCGTATCAGTTTATGACCGTTTTAAATTTACGATCGTATCTATTTTTTACCGTTTGAAGATATTATCGTATATTTGGTTTAACGTTCATTTTTATTAACGTTTTAATTTTTACGCTTTTAAATACCCATTCGTGCTACACGTTTGGGGAGTACCGAAATTACACCCTCTTCGTCTTTTCTTCCTCTTCTGTTCCTGGGTTAAACTTATTTTCTTGCCAGTTCTGTGCCTCAGTGCATTCTGAGAAGTTCCTGTTGTATCCTGGGGGGCTTGCGCGGTGATCCGCGGATAAGTCCTTTAGGGTAGTGTTCTTGCACGCCTCGGGAAGTGTGTTTTGTCTAAAGTGGCTACAATCTAAAGGACTTATGGCTGATAAAAACAAATCCGTAGCCGCTGACACATCCCAACCTTCCTCTCCAGCCGACAACAATGTTGGTTCGATCCCCGCCAACTATGCAAAACCATTGCCGGACGTCTCAAAGATTGAAGTGTTCGTTGGACAAAACTTCCGCCGGTGGCAGGAGCGTGTCTCCACTTTGTTAGACATGCATGGAGTAGTTTTTGCTCTCACCACTCCGAAACCAGAATCCACTGCAATTGCTAAACAGATTGATGACTGGACTCAGGCCAATAAGGTATGTCGTCACACTTTGCTCAGTGCCCTATCTAACGATTTGTTCGATGTCTATTGTTCCTACAAGGAGGCCAAAGAGATATGGGATTCTATTCTCCTGAAGTACACTGCCGAAGATGTTGTCAGACAGAGGTTCATCATTGGCAACTACTACCGCTGGGAAATGATCGAAGGCAAGGACATCAAGGTTCAGATAAATGAATACCACAAGCTGATTGAAGATCTCAAAGCAGAAAACATCAACCTTCCAAATGAGTTTGTATCTGATTTGCTGATTGAAAAATTGCCTGCATCTTGGACTGACTACAAGCAACAGTTGAAGCACAAGCACAAGAAAATGTCACTATCAGAGCTGATCACGCATATCATTATTGAAGACACCAACAGAAAGGAGTGTGCTGTAGCAAGGGCAAAAGCATTATCTGCCAAGGCAAACGTGGTTCAGGACAAACCAAATAAGAAAAGGTACGAGCAGAAACCTGATCACAAAAATAAATTTAAAAATAATATCTCACATTCTTCTAACCCAACCTTCAAGAAGAAGGGAAATTATTTTGTTTGTGGAAAGCCAGGACACTATGCACCTCAGTGCAGGTTTCGCATCATGAGAAACGACAACCGTCCTAAGCCTAGGGTCAACCTGGCTAAAGGGGATGATGTTATAGCTGCGGCTGTTTCTCAAGTGAATGTGGTGACCGATGTGAGTAAATGGGTGGTAGATTCTGGGGCTACCCGACATATCTGTGCAAACAGAAATGCGTTTACCTCCTACAATATTGTGGGGGATGAAGAAGAACATGTGTATCTTGGTGATTCTAGGACCACTCCGGTTCTAGGAAAAGGAAAAGTTCTTCTGAAGCTCACATCTGGGAAGACTCTAGCTTTGACTGATGTGCTACATGTGCCCTCTATTAGAGTCAATTTAGTTTCTGTAGCACTTTTGGGAAAGGTTTGGGTGAAAGTGTCCTTTGAATCGGACAAAATTGTTATGACAAAGAACAATGTGTTTGTGGGTAAAGGGTATTGTGATCAAGGACTCTTTGTACTCAATGTTTCTGAAGTTATGAATAAAACTGCATCTACTTCTGCTTATATGGTTGATTCTTATGATATATGGCATGCTAGATTAGGACATGTGAATTCCTCGTATGTTATAAAATTGCAACGACTAGGCCTAATCAACATGCATGATAAACAAAGTAGAAAATGCGATATATGTGTTGAATCTAAATTAACAAAGAAAACATGCTCTGTTGTGCAACGTGAAACTGAACCTCTTAGCTTAAATCATTCTGATCTTGCTGATTTGAAACAAACTATGACTAGAGGAGGTAAAAGTTATTTTATAACCTTTATAGATGATTTCTCTAGATATACTAAAGTTTATTTGATTAGACATAAAGATGAAGCGTTTAACATGTTTTTGTCTTATAAAGCTGAAGTGGAAAATCAGTTAAATAGAAAAATTAAAAGAATAAGATCCGATAGGGGTGGTGAGTACACTTTGTTTAATGACTTTTGCGAAAAGGAAGGTATAATCCACGAGGTAACCCCACCATATTCACCTGAGTCAAATGGAGTAGCTGAGAGGAAAAATAGAACCCTTAAGGAGATGATGAATGCTCTGCTTATTAGTTCCTCTGCACTTGACAACCTTTGGGGAGAAGCCCTTTTGACGGCTTGTTTCTTGCAAAATAGGGTTCCACATAAGAAAACAGGGAAAACACCTTATGAGTTATGGAAAGGATATACACCAAACCTGAAATACTTGAGAGTGTGGGGGTGCTTAGCTAAAGTGATGTTACCAGATCCTAAGAAAAGGAAAATAGGACCTAAGACTTCTGATTGCATGTTTATTGGTTATGCGGAACATAGTGCTGCCTATAGGTTTCTTGTCCTCAAGAGTAATGTGCTTGATTGCAATACCATAGTAGAGACTAAGAATGCTGAATTCTTTGAGGACTCTTTTCCCTTGAGGTCTACCTATGATTCTGAACAACCTGTAGAAATTTCTAGTGAAACTATGATTGAGGATTTGAGGAGGAGTAAGAGACAAAGGAAAGAGACATCGTTTGGAGATGATTTCTACACATATCTTGTTGAGGATGACCCGTTGAGTTTTTCAGAAGCTGTTACTTCTTCTGATGCTAACCTTTGGAAACAAGCTATTAAGACTGAGATTGATTCTATTGTGAAAAATCATACTTGGACTCTAGTAGATTTACCACAAGGAGCAAAGCCAATTGGATGCAAGTGGATCTTTAAGAAAAAGTATAATCCTGATGGATCAATAGATAAGTATAAGGCTAGATTGGTAGCTAAAGGGTTCACTCAAAAGGAAAACATAGATTTCTTTGATACCTTTGCGCCTGTTACCAGGATTTCCTCTATTAGAGTTTTGATAGCCTTAGCGACAATTCATAAGTTAGTCATTCACCAAATGGATGTGAAGACAGCTTTCTTGAATGGTGATCTAGAGGAAGAGATTTATATGACTCAACCTGAAGGGTGTGTGGTTCATGGTCATGAAAACAAAGTGTGCAAACTTTTGAAATCCCTATACGGTTTAAAACAGGCACCAAAACAATGGCATGAAAAGTTTAATGAGACTTTACTTAATTATGGCTTTTTTGCTAGTGATGCTGATAGATGCGTGTATACAAAATCTGAGAATGGTGATTGTGTCATTACATGCCTGTATGTGGATGACATGCTGATTTTTGGTACATGCAATGATATAGTTTTGAGAACTAAATCCTTTTTGGCATCTAAATTTGATATGAAAGACATGGGTGAAGCAAGTGTAATTTTGGGAGTTAAAATCATAAGGAAGGGAGATAGTATATTACTATCCCAAGGACATTATGTTGAGAAACTTCTAAGGAAGTTTGGATATTATGACTCTAAGTCAGTGAGTACCCCTTATGATGCTAACTCTCAATTGAAGAAAAATAGAGGAGAACCAATTGATCAAACTCAATATGCCCAAATCATTGGGAGCTTACTGCATTTGATGAATTTCTCTAGACCTGACATTGCATATGCAGTAGGTAGATTGAGTAGATACACTCATAGTCCTAATCAGGACCATTGGGATGCACTTGTGAGACTCATGAGATACTTGAGAGGTACCATGGACTATGGTATTGAATATAGTGGATTTCCCGCTGTACTGGAAGGGTACAGTGATGCTAACTGGATCTCTGATTCAGATGAGACAAAATCCACTAGTGGTTATGTATTTACACTTGGTGGTGGTGCGATTGCATGGAGATCAGCCAGACAAACTATTATAGCTAGATCAACAATGGAGTCAGAGTTTGTTGCTCTAGAAATGGCTGGTAGTGAGGCTGAGTGGTTGAAAAACTTCTTAGCTAATATTCCTTTGGGAATGAAACCAACCCCATCAGTGTCTATGCATTGTGACTCTCAATCAGCAATAGCTGTAGCTAAAAACAAAATCTTCAATGGGAAAAATAGACATATACAATTGAGACATAATGTAATAAAGCAGCTGCTAAAGGATGGAATAATTTCCATAGACTATGTGAAGTCAGAAGGAAATTTAGCAGATCCTCTGACAAAACCCCTGGGGAGGAACATGATATTAGAAACATCGAGGGGAATGGGACTTAAGCCAATTGAAAACAAACAAGTGATGGTAACCCAACCTTTGTGATTGGAGATCCCATGAATAAGGTTCATATGGGTAAGAACAAGTCACTTGTCAGTTCTGCTAGCACTAAAATTGATTTTAATCAATTTTTTATTTTCTGTCCCTTCCTATGGTGTGAGAAAGTGCTAGATACTGCATTATTGAGAGGCTAAACTTTATAGTTAAGCTTTACGTGGTTGTGAGAAAGCTTAACAAATTATAAAGTTTTTAATGACTTTCATATCCCTTATGGGTGGTGTATGATTTGCAGCATACACTTGATGGAATCACCTATATGAGTGTCAAGTGGGGCCGCTTGTATGAGATCCTGGCAAAATCTCTAGAGCACTCATGAATACCGGGCACGCGCATGGCCTAGTAGCGCAACACAGCGATAACGACAACTATTGTGGGGTTGTACTGTGATTGGTAGACCGCTAATACACGTCAAGTGTTTTTGGTTCATATAGCTTGCTACACCAACTACACTGTGTGTTAAGTCTTATCAGTCTACGTCTGGTTCATATAGCTTGCTACACCAGGTCTGACGCATTACATCCCATGTAATAACCCAGGAATTCTTTTCTTCTTTCTTTTAAAAATTGTTTTATTTTGCCTTTTGTAATATGTGGGGGATTGTTGTATTTTTTGAGTTTTGGAGAGTATTACAAAAGGCAAAGTCCCACATTGCCTAGGATAGCTTTGTCTCACTAGTTTATATATCCTTTTGTGTTTATAGCTTCCAAAGAGGCTAGTAAGAGGTGGAAGCCTCGCGCGCATGAGTTTGGGCCTCATGGGCCTTTCGTAGTGCAAATCCGTCGATTTGCCCCCCCTGCGCGTTCGAAAATGGGCTCTGTACTGTTTTTACACTGTGATTTAATAAAATTATTTATTTTCGGTTTAAGTTTATTTAAAGCTTATCCGAAAATCATGTTTTTCATGTTACCGTTTTATTGAGTTATGTGGTTACGGAAAATAAAGGATTTTATTTTGTGACCGTTTTATGTGTACGATCAGATCCGTTTATGACCGTTTTAATATGTACGATCGTATCTGTTTTTTACCGTTTTATCTGTACGATCGTATCAGTTTATGACCGTTTTAAATTTACGATCGTATCTGTTTTTTACCGTTTGAAGATATTATCGTATATTTGGTTTAACGTTCATTTTTATTAACGTTTTAATTTTTACGCTTTTAAATACCCATTCGTGCTACACGTTTGGGGAGTACCGAAATTACACCCTCTTCGTCTTTTCTTCCTCTTCTGTTCCTGGGTTAAACTTATTTTCTTGCCAGTTCTGTGCCTCAGTGCATTCTGAGAAGTTCCTGTTGTATCCTGGGTGGCTTGCGCGGTGATCCGCGGATAAGTCCTTTAAGGCAGTGTTCTTGCACGCCTCGGGAAGTGTGTTTTGTCTAAAGTGGCTACAGGAAGAAGGGGGGTTAGGGGTAAAAAATTTAAAAGCTTTTAATATAGCTTTATTGGGGAAGTGAAGGTGGTGTATGCTGAGGGAAAAAGAGGCTTTGTGGTATAAGGTTTTGCAGGAAAAATATTGTACAGGAGGGAATAGGTGGGTGACAGAAGGGAATAGGTGTTCTAGGTGGCGGGGTGATATAAATGAGGTGGAGGAAGATGGATATTTTAGACCGAAGTGGTTAACTGAGAACTTTTGCAAAGAAGTGAGGGATGGGAAGGATACTTTGTTTTGGCAAGAGAGATGGGTATCTAATGAAGTGTTAGGGGTGAGATATCATAGATTATTTAATATAGCTATGAATAGAGAGGCTCGGGTGTTTGATTTAGGGAGGTGGGTGGATGGTGAATGGGTATGGTGTTGGAAGTGGAGGAGAAAATTGTTTCACTGGGAGGAAGAATTACTTAGAGAAATGGAGGATTGTGTGAGTGGGGTAAAGTTGAAGGAGGGAAGGGAGGATAAATGGTTGTGGAAACCTGTAGCAGATGGGGTTTTTTCTGTTAAGTCTGCATATGAACAAAATTGTCCAACAATTCACATTCAACAATGGCTTTTTTCAAGAATTTATGGGAACAAAATTGTCCTACGAAGGTCAAAACTTTTATATGGCAGCTTGCGTGGGATAGGGTACCAACTCTACAAAACTTGATAACTAGAAACGTGGTGGAGGCTACTGAAGGGAGGTGTAAAGGGTGTAATGCAGATTTAGAAAGCAGTTACCATTTATTTTTGGAATGTCATATTTCAAAAGATATTTGGAGTGCTATCTTGCAATGGTGGGGAATTGCTACAGTCTTACATAATGATGTTCAATCTTCTTTTTTTCAGTTCTCGGGTTTGATTGATTGTAACAAGAGAATTAGAAAATCTTGGTTGATGGTATGGTTTGCAACAGTTTGGCACATATGGTTGGCTAGAAATCGGAAAATTTTTGTATCATAAGAACAGGAGGTGCAACATATTATTGATTTGATTAAGATAAGTTCTTGGCGTTGGATTGCAGCTACTGGGGATATTTCTTATCCCTTATCGGGTTGGTTTCTTAATCTAAGGGCTTATCTTGGTTTGTAATCAATGGCTGAGGAGATGTTGTGTTATGTGGGTATCTACAGCTGGTGTTTTGGGGGAATATGTTGTTTGGGGAATTTCATCGAATAGAAAAAGGGCATTAGTTGAAATAGAGGGAAATGAAGACAGTATTTGAAAGAATAAATCAGTTCATGAGTTGACAGTTGGTAATGTTGGTGTCGGATGGGGTGAGTTCAGAGTAATGTCTCTTTTGATGTTCGCCTGTGCTGGTATAAAAGATTCGTTATTGTGCAGAGTTCGAAAGTTGGTTATAACTCTCAAGAGTATTTAATTGCCAGTGTTGGTTCTTTGAGAGAATTGGAAAAGTTATGAGCAGGGAGTGTTTCAGTCTTATGTTACACGGCTGTAATGGGATGTTTTAAATCATGTAGGTTTGGTTTTATATTAGTTTGTTAGGTGTAGGAGTTTGGGTCGTGGTGGTGTGCTTTATTTTGCAGCTGGTGTAAACTGTTTGGTCCTCTAAGGCACATCTTGTGCTTGCAGTTGACAATATTAATAAATACATTTTGCCTATAAAAAAAAAAAAAAACAAGTATTCTAAAGACATTAGTAAATTTTTGTTTTTTTTTTATTGTTGTTTATCAATTGGATAATCGTTGTGACAATTTTGAAAAATCGAAATACGAAACATCGAAATCATACAATCATTGGGTGATGCTGAATTGAACAAAGATGTAAAAACTAAAAAGTCCATAAATGTTGTGTTTTCAATTGAAACATAAGCAACCACATCCAATTTTTATCATCCCTTGTCATTGCTTCTACTCAACCATCTCATCTCGTCAATAAACAAGTTAGTATCAATGTGACATTATTAAGAGCCCAAAAATAGTGGGCAAAACACGTAAGACCTCGTTATCATCATAATTAAGATTAGTACTACACCATATAACCAACCATCCTTAACCCATAAATGCGATTGGATCCCATGGAATGAAGAGAATCACAAGTCCACGTGGAACCATTTCAGACTTTCAGTGGTACAATACAAAAGTGTAGGAACGTCTAACTCCAAAAAACTACTCCGGAGTCATGTACTTATAAGAAAAATAACTAATTTCACAATAATTAAGAAAGTTAGTTGACATCATTTAATTTTATTAATCTCAAGTAAAAAATAAGGTTATTTCTAAAATACCCTTCCTTGAATTTGCTTATATTTAAGTCCACCATACAAGACAACTTTTTTGCTTATATATGAGTTTAGATGGAGTATTAAATAACCAACATGATATAATATGGTTGGCAAATAATCTTGTTCCTTAAGCATGTGATCAGGGGTTCCATCCCTGATCCGTGCGTATGGAAAAACATTTGTTAAGAGAGGTCAACCCCCTAAATAGATCTACGTACCTCGAGGCATTAGTCATTAGTTTTCGACCAAGGAATACCTCAAGTTGACAAAAAAAATATTAAATAGTCTTGGATTACTAAGACACATAATTAAGAATTATTAATTGTTTTTCTTAAATTAAAAAATTTACGATCTTACTAACCAATACCCTTAGTTAAGGAATTAAAAGGAAAAAAAATTTATTGAAAAATATATGGGAGTACATTTAAAAATCATAGGAGAGTGCACTTTTTTCGCAATAAAAACTTTTTCTTTTTTACTTCTCCTTAGGGCACTGGTTATCATTTGTTAAAAATTTAAATACTCTCCATTCCTAAACTCTTATGTTTTGGCTTCTTGTTTTTGTTTCAAAACTCTTGATGTTTTTACAAATTTCAAGTTTCATTAATGATTTTTTTCCCCACATATATCCCTATTTAACATAACCTAGGTTTTCATAACTACTTTCATCATATGTATTAAATAAGGATATTTTAGACTAAATGTATTGTTTGTAAATAGTATTAAATGTTTCTTAAATTGTGTATATTAACATTAAACATTAAGAATTTAAGAACGGATGGAGTATATAGTATGTTACATAAAAGTTGATCAAAACGATAAACTAATAATTTAAGACTATTTTATAATTTTTTGTCGACTCAAATTAAGATTTGAGACAGAGTTATAAGGTTGATCTGGTGGTTAAGGGAGAAGGGAAGGGGGAGAGATCGTAGGTTCGAATCTCCCAGCTAACAAAAACTAACCATTAATAACTAACATTTGTCGATAAAAAAAAATTAAGACGAAGTACTTAAGTGGGACCCACGTATGAAGGGAAGCTTCAAGAACTGTCGGTTGTGGCACTGAACCTTATGGTACGGAGTACGGGTACCCACGCTCCTTGCCCCCTGTGGCTGGCTGGTATATCCTTGCCAAGCAAAAATCTAATGCATAAATCAAAGTTTAATATAAAATTAAAATTAGTAATTGAATAAACTGTTAGAATTTGATTGATAACAAATAGTTTTTCAACTAATAAAAACTAACTGTTAGAAAGTAAATAAAAACTAAATGACAGAAATTTACTAATGATTAGGTAAATAAAAAAAATATCGAGGGGAAAATATTTATTTTTCTTTATATTTTTATCAGTCAATTTTAATTAATTCATAAAAATAAAATAAAAAGTTTGCCAAAATAATTTGATAATATTAAATTTAATGAAAAATTTAAAATAAACTTATAAAAACTTCAATAATTTATTTAATTTCTCTCTTCTCCTTAATTATCTTTTTCAATATTCTATTAATTCATCTCTTCATTTACGTATCTCCTTTTATTCATTCTCTCAAAATAATAATATTGTTACAATCACTTACATTGGAAAAGTGCAAAAACTTATTGGAAGGTGTATAATACTAGTTAAACTTGATTTATTAGATATTAAAGGTAAATTTAGAAAGAAAAAAATATTTAATACTTCATAAATTTTCTAAACTGACTTATTAACTATAATCTATAACAATATATAAAGGGAATACCCTCCTTTGGTGTACACATTTTCTTAGACATCTTTGCCCCTACTCTCTTTGAATTACAAGTGCAACACGTGTATAAGTTCAAGGATAAAATAGGAAAAAAAATTGTGTACACAAAAAATAACTGCAGACTCTCTTAACTGCCCCACTCTTGCATCACGTTTTTCCCTTCCCGTAGACAGAGCAACATCCTCTTATTAACTTCTCATTAGTCTTTTTTTTCTGTAACTGTAACTTCTCATTAGCAACGGCTCCTACACTTCTTCATCCCACACCACTCCTATTTTTTATTCACTTCCTCTCTCTCTCTCTCTATATGTTCTTCTTCTACATTTTTTATTAATTGCCTTCTTTTTTCTCTGTCATGAGTGGTTTCTTCCAGATGATACCTTCCTTCTCTTCCATTCTCATTTCTTCTCCTTTTTTTCAACTCTCATGCCATCAAGAAACTTAGTATTGTTTGTAACCATGGAATTTGAATTGCAGAGATCAGGAATTATTGAAACAAGAGGTTATATGGTATGTTTAAACTCAGTATTGTTATATTTGTTATTTTTCTTCTTCATCTATTTTTTCATCTAATGAGTTTTGTGATTCCTAACGTTACTTTATCTAAGGTTTAACCTCCCTAATCTTTTTTCTTTTTGAAAAACAAAATAGAGAAACTGTGAGGCACTAAGTGCCTCTTTTTCCCTTAGTATAAAAGAATATCAATAACTTGCAGAATGTGACTTATAAAGATGAATAGGAGAAGTATATAAGTCAATTTGTTTCTCGGCTTTATGGTTTGTTATGTCTTCTCAAACCATTGAAACTGGGTTGAGTCTGACACCTTCCCAAGTTGAAACCAACAAAAAAGGAGAAGTATATAAGAAATTTAAAAGGAAAAGTTTTGACAGACACCCAAATAGTGTCTGACCTCCATTAGATTCCCGTGAGGTGGAAAAAGAAAATAATATTTTATTATTTAATATTTTTAATAAAAGAAAAACTAAATAATATAAAAAATAAAATGAAATTAAACAAATGAAAAGAGGGAAAAGGAAAAAAAAAAACATAAACTTGTTCTTCTCCCTACGCTGCTTCTCCTTCTCCCCGACCTTGCCGTGGTTCTCCTTTTCCTCGTGTCAATTCTCCTTCTCCTCGCCTTTGCCTTGGTTCTCCTTCTCCTCGCGCCGCTTCTCCCGTTTGTCTGACATATCCTTGGCACCGGCGTCAAGGTGGTTGTTCTCTCTAATCCCTGCGAGCATAGCTTCTCCTCCGCACCAAGTGAACCACTGCTTATACTCCCTTACTTTGGTATTCATACAATTTAGCCATATGACAGTACAATGAAAACAAACCTAGTTTTTATATTTGAAGTATATAACAGGTTGGAAGTGTACGTTTGATGTGGTTATGTTTTGGCTTTCTTCTTTATGACATTGATGCAGTTTTGTTAGCTATGATTGTGTATACGTTTGGGTATGTGGGCATTGTGACGTTTTGTAATTGGGTCTTTCTGTTTTTGGAGTGTAGCCAAGTGTGAGAAGGTGGAAATATTTATGGGTCTGTTTTGGCTTTCTTCTTTATGATGTTGATGTAGTTTTGTTAGCTATGTTTGTGTATACGTTTGGGTATGTGGGCATTGTGAGTCATTTGTTTGCCAAATTAGACAAATGTTTGCCAAATTGCTAGTGTGACTGAGGTGTTTTGTGATCCTTGGAGATTTCTTTTGGCTTTACTAGTAGTGGCTTGCTTGTGAATTGTGAAAGCTTATAGTCCATTTGAACATATCAAAAGCTAAGTAAATGATTAAATATAAAAAAGCCTAATAACATGAATAATAATGAATCAAAATTTCATATTACAGTACAGTAGTGGAGATCGAAACCTAAAGTCCTCAACTTCAATTTTAGATCATATTTCCTTCACATGTTATCAAACAGATGATTGTCTTATATCTAACATGGATTAAAAAATATGCAGTATGGTCAAGACACTGCAACTGTTCAATGGATGGAGTGTTTAGAAAATATATCAAGTTTAAATACAAATTGGTATTAATTAACAGAGAACTTAATATGTTTCGGTGTCTATATTGGTCAAGTGATGCTTGAATTTAATCTGTATACCAGAAAAGAAAGACTGCTAAAATAAAAGGAAAGTCGTTAGAATTTGGTCCAATCTATAATAAAACTTATATTGATTCGCCTGGAAATAAAACCTGTAATATGTGTTCTTGCTTTCCATCAAACCAAACAAGGTTGAAGTCCAACATGCATGGTTGGACTTCGCCTTAAACAACCTAGGCCCAGAGAAAAGCATTAACCTCAAATGGAAAAGAACTTAGATCTGCAAAGCATATGTTACCTCAACATAAATAGTCCTGTAGATAGCAGCAATTAGAAATTAAATTAACATATCAATTAAAATTCACAAATCTAATAACTGAAAGTAGGTCTACATAGATTGAAAGAAAATTTTAAAAGACCAATTTGAAGGACAATTAGAAGGTGATGCCTTTTTACTAAAAAAAAGGTTAAATTAGTTTTTTAGTCCTCTAATTTATTATTTTGGTTCGATTTGGTCCTCTAATTATTTTCGGGTTCAATTTGGTCCTCACCGTCCATTTCGTTTAACACCGTTAAGTTTGGAGTCTACGTGGCAAACGAGTTTGATCAGGTGGCTTTCCTATACTAAGCCACGTGGACTCCAAACTTAACAGTGTTAGATGGAATGGACGGTAAGGACCAAATTGAACCCTTTTTAAAAATTAAAGGACCGAATTGAACCCCAAAAAAATTAGAGGACCAAATCGAACCAAAATAATAAATTAGAGGAGCAAAAAACTAATTTAACCAAAAAAAAGAAGGTGATGCCTTTAGAACTAACTATTTAAAAATAAAAGAAAGTTCAATCAGTCTCACTAAATATTAAAAAAAAAGAAGTTATTTTTCATCATAGATAACCAAAGAACGACTCATATTTTGAAGTTCATAATATATTATCAGGCTGCATTTACATTGTTCACCATATCATTAAGTAATCATGGGAAATATAGGAAAACTTTAAGTAATCAAATTAGCCATATCATTTCATCTTTTATTATTTCTATTTGGAGATAAAATTGAAAATAGAGAAAAAGAGCTTACCACAGACCTAATCCAACTTCTTGCAACAGAAGAGAATACATAGATCCTTTAGTTGAACACAATAGCTTCTGGGGTGCAACAGAGAATAAAGAAGAATGAGACAAGAGATGTAAATATACTGTTTATGTCTTGTAAGTTTCAGAGAAGTTTCATTTGCTATGAATATGTAGAGTCTTCACGGGCTTTCTTAGCAGGTTCCTAGTGAATCCCACGTGTTCTGAGCAACACTTTAATGTCTGTTCAATTTTTTGACAATGCAAAATCAATGTGTAGCATTGGATGAATCCGAGGGTTGAAGATTGTCTGAATCGTGTTCTTAGAAGGTTTATGTTTATGAGAAGTTTTATTTGCTATAATGATGGAGTCTTCACGCGCTTTCTTAATTAGCAAGCTCCTAGTAAGTCCCACATCCTCTGAGCAACACAATGTCTCTTTCAATTTTAGACTATCCAAAGTCGTGTGTACTTTCATAATCTGAAAAAGAATCTTGGTTATACATTCATAGCTCTTGATAATATTAATAGATACGAATTTAATTTTATGATTAGAAATAAGAATAGTTACATGCATAATGCATTATAATAAGTAGGAGCAACAGAGTACGAACATGTATTTATGAAGCATAAATTTTTATCAATATCAATTATAAGAAACAATATTTTTGACAAAGGCATAATTGGACATATTTTCTTAATTTATTTTGGCATCTTGTATCAGTGATTAAAAATAAAAACAACGATGATATTGGTTTATGAATTCCTAGTGCTGCACCTAAAATTATTATAACACTACACTTGAAGAAATAAAAAGAGCTTTTATGTTTCAATGTGTTCTTGGCACTTGTCCTTAATATTATTAGTTGGAATTTATAAATCTTTCTAACATGGAATTAAAGATTTCAAACTTGAAAGTTCATACTCTTGCTCACTTACGAAAGAACAAATAGACATGTTTGCCAAATTGCTAGAGTGGTGTTGAGGTGTTTTGTGATCCTTGGATATTTCTTTTGCCTTGATCAATTAGTGCATTTTACTTGGGAAAGCTGATAGTCCATTTGAACATATCAGAAGCTCATAAAGGATTAGATATAATAAAGCCCAATAACATGAATAATGAATCTAAACTTTAGATTACTAGCAGTGTAGATGAAAATCGAAAGTCTTAAACTTCAAATTCAGGTGAACATTTCGTTTGCATTTTATCAAACAACCACTATCCTACATCTACCATTCATTGAAAATTATGCAGTATCTTCAAGACACTGCAGCTGTTCAATAGACAGATTGTTTAGAAAATACTCTTGATTTGAAATACAAATTGATATGATTTACAAAGAATATAAATGATATTGACAGTTGAATCTTTTATGCTTCAACTTTTTTATTGGTTAAGTGATTCTTGAATTTCATCTATATACCAGAAAAATAAAGACCACTGAAACAGAGGAAAAACTTTGAATTGGCTCCAATTTGTAATAACCAATGTGTGCAACATGCATGGTTCAACTTCTATTAATACTATGCACTGCTAGAACATTAACTTTGCCTTAAACAACCTAGGCCTAGGCCATGAGAAAAGCATTGACATGAAATGGAAAAGAACTTAAATATGCAAAGCAGGGAAGGAAGTTTCTTTTCTTTGGCTGATAAAAAAAGAAGAAGAAAGAACACATCTTCAATTGAAATCACTTAGTGTGTCTGCATATATTTTATAGTGCATTAGGTATAATTATTTGAAGATAGCCAAATGATAATTGTATAGAATGGGTTATCACAAGTTATGAGCTCTTTGATGATATTAGTATCTATATAATATGTGTAAATGGCATGTCTTAACATTGTTTTCTTTTAACACAGGAGGAAAAGATAAAACATAATTCCAAAGCCACACCCTTGCCAACTTTTCACAAGGGTCAGAAAGCATCAAAAAGCCATCCAAAAAAGGTATGCTATTGTGCATTGATGATTTTATCATTACCAGGTTAACAAGTAGGGTGAAGATTAACTATATTGAATCTTTTCATATATGAATAATAGTTTGTTAAACTTTAACTGCCAAATTTTTCTTTATGCTTAATACTTAACTTGAAGTCAGTCAAAACTTTTGTTCTACAACTTAACCACTCTGGTGATCGTAGGAAAGGAAGCAACAATGTAATATGGTTGTTTTATTTTGCTCTAAAAAGAAAACCCATTTTCTGCCAAATGAGCATAGTGATTTAGTAGTTGCTTGTGAAATTTTCTATTAAATGGATAAACAAACTTATCCAATTAGGCTTAAGTGATAACTGCGACAGTGGAGAATTGCTTTTGAATTTTTCCAGTAAATGGATCAGCACTTGAAAAACACATATAACTAGTTGTTTTTGTTTGGCAAACACATTTATCATATTCATTTTATCACAACTATCATAAAGAACCTGCAAGTACAACTTTTTCTCCATTTTAACTGATCTAAATGTATTTGTTCACTGGTTGATTATAATAATAAATAAATATAAATAATAGATGAATGTCACTGTTCAAATGACTTCTTTTCAAGTGATTCAGGATAGCCTACCTCAATACTCTGTGCTCTTTGGTAATCAAATTCTGATCTTTCATGAAAATTGCTATATAAGAATGTTTTTGAAACTGAGACAGTATTGCTTGCCCTTGCTATTAGTAGTCTTCATTAGCCTTATGTAATAGTGACTTAAATTTGTAATCAATATTAGATTAAATCAGGTGCTTTTTAATGTATTTGCTTCATACTACTACACATGTGACAATGTTTTATTTATGTTATTTGAAAGGTAATTACTTCCTATTCATTCAATCAATTTAGCAACAATTGGCCATGTAACCAAGAAAACATAAGCAAGTTTTTAAAGAGGCTGATTCTAAAAAGGTATGTAATTAATGTGGTTAATTTTTTTGAATTAAATAAGTGGTCATAATTTATTGTCATTTGATGAATGTAACATTTTTTTTCAGATACATGTCAGGCACGTATGTAGACCTAAGGAATTGGTTGATGTGAATAAAAAATTGACCACTGCACAAAGGAAACGGATAAACGCCACTCCTTTTAGTTGGGCTCTAAAAATACCTGAAAATTTGCAAATCTCCTGCCAATTGTTGTCTGAGTGAGGTTGTAGGTGGATTAAAAATATTGGGGCATTTAGGGTGAGAACTACACATGTCGATCTTAGTTCTTTAGATGTATGCTTTGCATTAGGACTACGCATAACAGGCCAAGACGTGTTGTATAAGGAAGAAGAAGAAGTTGAAAGTCACACAAAATCACTATTTGGATAAAGACCTTGTACGATTGTTCATCTACTAGGAGTGCATTTTGGTGATGAAGATGTGGAACATTGGTTTTGTTATGTGGTTGATAGACTGAATAAGAAAATATATGTGCTAGACTCAGTGGGTTTTCACTCAAATGACCAGCTTATGCTGAATCATGCAGTGGTATGACATGTGACTTTAATTGAGTTGTGATTTTAATGATATCTAGTTAGTAAAGTTTGCAAAGTACTTAACATAAGATTTTGTAATGTTGTGTAGAAATGTCAATTTATGGGCTCATTGGATTTCCTTAACCCAAAAATGGATAAGCAGTGCAACAGGTATAGTTAACTTTCTATGAATTTTTAATGTCTCATGGATTGGTCACATTGTGTCTAACATTAATTTGTTTCACAATTAGTAATTCTATTATGTTTTTCTTTTAAAGTCAAGATTGTGGCATTTATGTTTTGGCCTACATGATGTTATGGGATGGCATCAAGAAATGGGATGATTCAATCATGCTTGATTATTCACAAGTGAAAGACCCTTCAACTCCTTATTTATATCAAAAAAGGATAATGTTATGCTTTAAAGGTTGATGCCATTTGTAATTTTGCAGGTTGAAATTCAGGACATTCATAGACATTTGATGTTTCACTGGATTTTGCATCCAAAGAACAGGGTGCGACAAACAGTCCTGGCTAATGCAGTACTTCCACATGACTTGTCATTCTTATGAGTTTGTAAACATGGAGACATTGTTATTATATATTTATTTCATTTGTATTATCATAACATTGTGTGGGTGACAAGACATTTTTTTAATGATATTATGTTTCACTAATGTTGTAATGCATTATTTGTTGCAAGTCATTAAATCAGACGAAATTTTTTTATATTTCACATTTTGACACCACTTAGAGATTGAAGACCAATACTACACTAACAAAGTATAATGAAACACACTTCCATGATGCTACACATAACATTGACAATTTTTTGGACATGTACATATTAAGCAGTGTTGATCAAAATCACTATTATGTTATCAATTTCTAGTACAAACTTGTTATATTTTGGAGGCACATGATTTAATGGTTTGACAAACTTTATTTAGATAATGATATGAGTAGTTGATAAACATGATTTAATGATTTTGACTCCTTATCATGAAATGATTTTCATATGAGAAATGCTATAAGCTCCGAAAGTATTAAGTCGAAAAAATGACCGACCCATTTAAACTGTGACACCTGACAATAAAATATGAATTAATTTTAACATTTAAAAGTGTTTTTCTTTTTCCAAATTTATCCTTTGTACACAAAATACGAGGCTTATGATGGCAAGCGGCAAAATCATACTTCTTTCATTTTCGGATTCTATTTTTCATGGATTTTTCATAGGAGTAGCATTAATTAATTAATTACAATTTCATATCTTGCCAAGTAAAATTGAAATCACTCATGACAATTATATAATTAGACTTAAAATAATATTTCTGCAAGTATGTCATGGTTCGTAACTATGGCATCTTTGAACACATAACACCTAAAAGAGTGGCTTGCTTTCAACATATCTTGAATAAGGATTGTTTACAAGCTTCGAAAAGACAAGTATCGAGTAACCTTATGAAATATATACCCTTACTTTTCATCTTCATACTTGAAGGATCTTGTTTGGTGTCTTTCATGTTTGACAAAAACGTGTAAATTAACATGCTACAAATGTTCCCGCTGTGTTCACAATGCAAGCGAATCGCGTACTGCTTTTCTGAAGTGGAGGTTGTTCTCTCTGAACATGGTACAGCCACCATGGCAAGATCGATAAGGTCGTCGAAAAGTTTGTTAGTGTCCATCATGAAGAAGAAAAGTAAGTCTGATCCCTGACACTAGTGTAGGAAGTGTCTTCTACACATAATGAGTACAAGGGATAAATTTGGAAAAATAAAAAGCACTTTAAAAAGTTAAATGAATTTGTTAATATATTTTTTAAGCAGAATATAGTTTGTAAATGAATTTGATTTATGGTATTCGAATTACAAATCAAGTGATCAAAAAGACAAAACAAACAACATTGTACATAAAAAAAATAACTTTACATCAGACATGCATCTGAATATGTTGTTAATTGTATGTATATAAATTGTTAAGTTAGTCTCACAAATGGTTTAAATGCTATGAACTTTATTGTATATTGTTATGAGATTATACTTAATATAGTAAATGCATTAAAATGACTGTTGGTAGTTAACTTTGTTTGACAACGATTGTTAACTATACTTATATGGATGGTCAACTTTGACTAACATATGATTAATATTGCTATAATGTTATTAATTGTAATACGTTATTAACTACATATAAAATTAATGTTAATATTGCATAGAAAGTGGTTATCAATAAATTAAGGTCATTGAATCAATTATCAATATTTTTATATTGTGTTCACGTTATTGAAATTTGTAACGATGATTAACTTTGTCTCACAAGTGAATTAGGATTATATATGTGAACAATTACCTCAACCAAAAAAATACTATTGAGCACAACAATAATTGATTTTGTCAATCATTTATTTATAACCACTTGTGAAGCAAAGTTGACTATCTGTACATATATAGTTACCACATATGATGCACAATAAGATTATGAATGACTTGTAAGTCTAAGTTAACCATATTGAAGCCAACAATTATATTTTCATTTACAAAGTTTTCACAATTAAAAGTGACTTGAAAATCGTTATCATTTATTTGTAGTTATTCCCATTTGTAATCTGTGGTTAATTTTGTCTACAAAATGGTTACATGTAATAGTATAGGCAACATTGGTACCCATGCCAACTTTACCCAAATGGATATAATTAGTGTTTAACATAGTTAATACCATTTCCATCACATATATGTAATGAGTTTTCACAAAACGGAAGTTCTATTGTCAATATTAATACCTTCTACACCATTTACTTTTAATGCAACTACATTCCAAAAAAGTAAAAAAAGTTTTCCAACATTCAAATTATAACTTGATTTTCATCACTTAGTCATTTTTTTCTCTGATGATATGTCACCTAAGGTGTTCGAGTTATTGCACTTTTCACACACTTCCTAGGATGGTCTTTAAGTCGTGTGCATATATTTGATGTTTGATTATTAATTGTCTCCTCTAATTCGCCTTCAACATGTAATTTACCTACACAATTTATAAACACGTCATGCAACGTGTAAACCTAGAACATTGTTCAATAAATTATTTATAATGTTCAACCATTTCTAACTTACCAACATGAATGATGCTCATACACTGATTCCAATTGTCATTATCATCAAAAAATGTGTTTTCCTCTTCTTCACTTCTACATAATGAAGACGGCGTTATTGATGAGCTTGGTTGTGTTGTCGATTGCTTTATCATGTTAACTTCAACCTCTACTACACATATCCTATTATCTAATTGTTTCTTTAGTGCAACTACCTTTTTATGTTCTTGCACAAGAGTTTCCAAATCCAACCTACTTTTCCGCCAATGGATAAAGCTTTTTGGTCCATTTTACAATGCTTCTCGAATGACTTCATGTTTAACCTCTTCATTCGTTGCACAAAAATCTTAAATGATCTGTTATTGGTAAAAAAATCATACAGTTACTAAAAATTGAACAAATATTTCAACTAATAAAAAAATTACAACAAGTGATTTGTAAAAAAAACAATATAATTTATTTCACACTTACTAAATTATTACAAAATACTGCTAGAATTTTAATCCCTCACTTCTTAATATTCAGTCAATTTAATAATTGAGGAAAGGATTTTACACCAAGTATATTTTTTCCATCACGTAAAGAAAGATGATCCAAAGCCCAAATCTACAATACAATCGCATTATCAAACTCATATATAACTTATACCAAAGTAAAATTGTTACATAATACTCAACACTATGCATCATAAGATTTAAAAAATGTTGTATATAACAATGTATGTACCTGTATAACAGCCGTACAACCTATTATATGCACATCAAAATAATTCTTTGAGTTTTTCACACAATTCGATACTCGTGTCAAGCTATCAACCAAAATATCATATATAGCAACTCCCCAACTATAATTGTTAAGTGAGTCTAAGTCATTTAACAATCTTAACAAACCAACATGTACTTCACCATTTGTTTTAGGAAAAAAGAACTCTGTAAATGCAAGAAGTATGTAAAGCCTACAAAAGTCATCAACATCATCATCGTCACCAACCAATTTAAGTTTTTCAACTATTCTTTCAATGATTATTTTTTTACCTCCAAACAAGCTCTTTGTATAACATTCACCATTTTCATCAAATTTCACTTCTTCACCCACTATGCATAGACCTAGGGTGAAACAAACATCCAAATGAGTAAAATACACTATTGAATTTTGTATTTCAAAACCTCTCCTAGTATCAACCTATCTACTGCATAGTTCATACATAAGTTTACCAAAGATTTGTATATCATCTAACATTTGTATTAACCACTTAAATGAAGTGTCCTCAAGTCAAAACTTTTGTACACTTGTCAAACTTTTATTCATTTCCACAACCCACTTCGTTTGACATGTTGGTCTAACACGTACCTGAATAACAAAATTCAAAGATCATAAATGATAAATAATTTAGATGCATATTTTGGATAACTAACCTGACACAAATTTAATGTGGTTAGCTATAGGTAAAAGTGAGGTCAAGCACTTATTTTTTTGGTTAATTTTAGTCACACTCTAACTGTCAACAAAAATGTTTCAAAATTCCATGATAAAAACATATTCATGACCACAAATTTAGTGGGTATAACATTTGCAAAACTCAAACATAAGCATTGTAAGTTGTACCTTGTTCTCCATTTACAACAACACTCTGCTGAAGAACTTCCACTGTTCAAGTCCTGCAATAAAGGTGTACCTCGCCCCACGACATGTTCGTTCTGATTTTGGTGTTCCTCCTCTTCGTTTCCACCAATGCTCTCTTCAATGTGCGAAAACGTTGAGTCAAACTTAATGGAGTGAAGGGGTATTGGTGATCATGTATAGTAGTAGCAACTAATAATTTAACCATTGATTTTCAGTGACAAGTTTAGTGTGCTAAAATGTTGTCTAGTAAAACATCTTTATGATGGTCCCAAAAGTAATAATTAATAAACCAATTAAGCACAAAATTTGTTTATAAACCAATTTATCTTGTGTACCTTAGGGCTTAATATAAATATGACACTAAATATATGGGATTTTTTAATTGTTTAGAACTTAATTATCCTGTAGGAGCAAAGACTAACAATACTTAGCATTTGAATTTGAAGCTGAAAGATGTTTAATAAATGGCAAGCTCAAAGATGGTGGAATTACAACAGAATCATGGAACTTTATAACGTCTAGAGATTTAATAAACAAAACCTTAAAACTCCTCCAAGGTCTAAGGATGAGGTAATGATTTACATTTCTTTTCATCAATATTATGCTTTGCATTATGTCCCCCATTCATTATAAAGTATCATGTGACATCATGCTTTTATAATACCAAATTTGAATATACAATGCTTTAGATTATCTTTTAAGTTAACTCTCACACTGTTGGATCTTCTCACTTGATTGATATGTTTCCTATGTAGAAAGAAGACAACTCTTCATTCATTTTTCACAAAACTATATTATTGTATTCAAAATTAATTTGTATAATTTGTTTGAACACTAAAGAGATTCTTCATACTCAACATTGACACGTGCAACAGAAAGCCCCATGGCCTCAAACAAGGATTGAACACCAAGGAGTCGCGATAAGCCCTTTGGGAGCAGAGTAAACAAACTTTAAACCTATTCACATTTCTAGTGAAAATGGTTAACTATGTTTACTAATGCGACCTAATCATATCTGGTTAGAGAAGGAACAAACCTCATTAGAATCAGAAGGAATAACCTCATATAAAATAAGAATATAAATTTATACAATAAATCCTATATCAAATTAAAGAATGAATGCACGTATGAGACAGAGACAGAGACAACCCTAACTTGAGAGAAATGGAACTCAACCAGCAATTCACACAAACGTATGAGAACCTCAACCCCTATGATACAGAGAAACATATCAATATGTGTGTGTGAGTGTGATGAACTTGAATATGAAGGTGCGTGCGAAAGAGGGAGAAACTACATGTTACGGCGTTGACGACGTGCAATGGTGAAGAAAATGTCTGAGAACGATAACAATGGTGGGTTAGGAGAATGATGATGATGGCTTGTTCGGAGAATGAAGATGGTACCGGGAGAGAAAGAGTGCGAGAGAAAGAGACTATGCCTTTCCTTTTTCCTTTTCAAATTCAGATCGTAGGTTTTCCAATTTGCCCCTTTATTTTATATTTTTTAATATTTTTTGAAAAAAACAAATAAAGTTTTTTTAATTTTAAAATAAAGAATTGATTGATTAAAAAATGCCACTTAGGCAGGTGTCAATTGGGTGGCTGCTACTGTGCGGGTGTACGTGTATCACCGCTCAATTTAAAATTATTAAGTTTATTAATGGTTTTTTTAAAAAAATATTCATTAAGGAATGTTAAACATGTTCTATTAAGTATTTAAAATTACTTGAATAAATCAAATATTAAATGTTATTTACGTCTTTGATATTCAAACTTTGTTTTCGTCAAAACGTTTGAAATAATAAATGTTTTTTTTGTTTTAATTAAAAATTTTAATTTTGTTTTCCTTAACCAATGTACCTTCAAGGCATTGACTAATAGTATTTGCCAAAGTTATTTAATACCTATCTTTTGAAGTACTCCCTTTGTCCCAAAATGAGTGTTGCATTTGAAAAAAAAAATTGTTCCAAAATGAGTGTCATGTTAGCTTTTCAATACAATGTTAATTGCTTTTTTTTTCCACTAATACCCCTAATAAGTTTCCCTTTAGCTTTTCAATGAAATATTAATACTAAGGTTAGTTTTGTAAAATTACTATTCACTTTCATCTATTTATTAGCTTTTCTTGGTCTATATAAAATAACCTAGCTAGGACGACACTCATTTTGGGATGGAGGGAGTAATTAGAAGCGTTTAATGAGATATATTTAATGTTTCTTAATCAATGTTCTTAACACATTCATTAACAAAATTAGTATATAAATTATAAAATTACTAATATAGTAGTATGTGTGACTATAAACTACAATTTATTCCAGAAAAAAAAACTATAATTTATTAAACATTAAAACTAAATAACATCATAAATGAAGATAATGGACTATCAAAACCATAACCTATTGAAAAAAGCATGCCCAACTTCTCTAAAGAGATTGTGTGTATTAGGGGTGGGCACAAATTAGATTGAGTTTAAGAAATATTTAGATCTAAACTTATCAATAATAATTGATTTGAGTTGGTTTGAATTTTCAAATTTTTTTGATAACTCAAACAGAATCAACCTAATCATATTCGAGTTGATTCGGGTTAGGCTATCAAATCTACTAAGAAAATAAAATAAAAAATAAAAATCTTGGAGAAATAGGAAAAAAGAAATAATAATAAATGAAATAAAGCTAATGAATAGTTTCTAAAGTCAAAATTATAGAATTACACAACATAAAATTTATAAAATTACACAATTACACAACATAAAAAATTAAAAAAATTACATAATTACACAACATAAAAAAAAATCTAAAATGGTATAAGTTCAAGGTCAAGTTCTATGTGCATAGATCTAATATCCAAATTGAAGTTATTAAATTTGCAATTTTATAATTCAAACCAATATGATGGTTCAAACCAACCCAAATTTTTCCTTTGGTTCAATTCGAGTTTATTGGATCATTGGTTTAGTTCGAGTATCATCCAATAAATTGTTTAGATAACTTTGTAGTTCCTTCTACTTCATCTATGTTAAAGTCTTACTTTTGTAGCCTTGGGGGTGAAGTATACGTCGAGAAAGAGCTTCTTCTTGTTTTAAATCTTCATTAAATGCATGAGAACATCCTTAACGTTATTTCAAAAAAGTGTTTTTCTGGAGAAGATAGAAAAGGTGACAAACTGTTAAGCTAACAATTTACCTAAAAGGTATATTGTACTTTTCTAACTTGATGAAAGTTCCTTCTACTTTTCTCTCTTTATCATGCAACAAAGGTACTTTAGTTGATAAGTTAACACACTTTCATAATCTCATGAGGGCTTATGTTTAGAACTTTATGCCTTTTTAATAAACGAAAGCATTTTGAAAAAAAACTTGACAGTTTTGGTTATGATTGTTCATTGATATATAAAGCACTTTGTCCAAGAGAGTTAAATGTCTTAGAGCATAAAGAAAGGTTTAGTTAAAAAGGGTATCATCTAAAAGACGTGTTGGACGTGTTTGGAAGAAAGTGAGTATTGGACGCCTATTTCAAACATAATTATTGGACGGGTTAACTAGGTTTTTAGTCCCTAAACTTTTTCAAAATTCGGTTTTTAGTCCCTAAACTTTAGTTTGACTGGTTTAGGGTTTAGGGTTAGGGACCTTGGTCCCTAAACTTTTTAAAAATTCGGTTTTTAGTCCCTAAACTTTAGTTTGACTGGCCAAGGTCCCTAAACTTTTTAAATATTCGGTTTTTAGTCCCTAAACTTTTTAAAAATATGGTTTTTAGTCCCTGAAATCTCATTAATTCAGGGACTAAAAACTGAATTTTTAAAAAGTTTAGGGACTAAAAACCAAATTTTTAAAAATTTTAGGGACTTTGACCAGTCAAAATTTTGTTCAGGGATTAAAAATTGAATTTTTAAAAAGTTTAGGGACCTTGACCAGTAAAATTAAAGTTTATGGACTAAAAACCGAATTTTGAAAAAGTTTAGGGACTAAAAACTTAGTTAACCCTTATTGGACTCTTTTTTTTTTTCCTATATAGCCATATTTTGGACGTTCAACTTAAAAACACTTATAACTTTGGACAATCTAGATTTCTTTCAAAAAAGATAGTTGTATTTTAAAGCAAGTTATAATTAAATCTTTTAAACCAATATAACTGCACATATAACATACTATTAATTGATTAACAAATTTTAATATTCTTTGTTATCATCAAAATGTTTAGGAGTTAGATGCTTCATACGTGTTTGGTTCCAACATTACATACCATAGAACTCTATAATGGCATTAAGGACCCTTACAAGTATTTTGGTATCTTTAAGTCCTACTTTCTTGTAAAGAAGTGAAGGTCTGATTCCCTATAGAACATTCCTCGTCACACACAAAAAAAATCCTTGTGGTTCCATTTGCTTTTACCATGGTTCACCAATATCTGAACAAAACTCAATGCTTGTTTTACAATCAAGTTCTCTACAAACAAGACCTAGTCCAAACTTAAGTTGAGTTTGATGCAAATTTACCAAATGAACCTATGGAAGTTTCAACACTAAAGTCATATGAATACACACCAAAGTAGTCTATAATCGCCCATAAAAAGGGGCTTTGGGCTTTAAGCGAAAGATTTTAGCCTAGATTTCACACTTATATATACCTCTAATGTCACTATGAAAGGTAGAAATTTATTACCTCTAGCGTTTATATGAAGTTTTTACTAACTTGACCAATTACTTTAGCAGGAATCTTAGATCCATTTGCTAAGGAAATGAAATGAGGAATTTTAGGAGGAGACATGATGGAAAATAAAGAACCATTACCAAAAATGTGATCAAAAGCACTTGAATCAATTATTTATGGATTTTGACTATTAGTAGATTGAGAGAGACAAGTTATTCAAGCATTAGTGGCAAAAAATTATTGAACTTGGTTAGTGGCCTTTAATCGAAGATAGTCTTGATAATATGCTTATGAAAATTTTCCTTATCTAAACAACTAAAAGTGAAAATTTTGACCCCTTTGATGAACGGTACTGTGAACAGTAATCAAGAGCATAGTTATGAAAATCGGACCGGATTTGCTAGTCAAACTGGTCCAATCGGGAACCGGTGCCCTAACCAGTCTGGTGTGGTTATTGAATCGGTTATGCAATTGACCCAAATCAACCCGGTTTGACTCAGCTGAGTTTGATAAAAATTGGGTTGACCTGGTTCGGGTTGAGTAGGTTTTTTTTTTTAACAATTCCTGAAATGACATAGCTATTTGAATTTCTTTCCATGGTATCATTTGAAAATTGAAACATGTGGCAGAAGCTTGGTAATTCAAATATTGAATGCTTGGTATCCATAATATTCTAGCAATGTTTTTTACAAAACAGAAAGGTGAGAGCTATTTCTGAATTGTTAATAGCTAATTGCTAAGTAGTATATAATAATACGCTCATATATAATATTACTTTGATCTTGATTATTATTATCTTGATCTTGATATGATTTAATATTTATGTACTTTATACATCTTCACCAGAGTTGCTCATGGCCCTCCAATAACTTTTGTACTTAGCCGTGGAAATAACAAGAGTTTCCTTAATAATTTAATGATAATACCCAACAAAATAATTTATAGTAATAAATGATTATGTAATATTTATATTTTGATCATGACAATGATTGATCATATTTTGTTAGCTATATTATATATATTTTTTAATTTTTTAGTATATACCAGGTTAATAAGTGACCCACCAGTTCAACACTAATTCATTAACCCAGTGCCTCAACTGGGTCAATGACCGGGTCGGTTTTCATAACATTGATCAATAGTGAATAGTAATCACAAAGTGAACAATGCATGATGACCAATGCAATAGTGAACGGTGATGAACGATAGTGGACAATGTTGAAAATTTGACAAAAATAAGAGATAGGTAGAGTGAGATCAAACCCGCTCTTATACGAAGTTGAAGACTACATTTCGATGAAATGCTAGAGTGAAAAAACACTTCACAATTTGAGTATTTATAATAATTTCAAAATGAATTACATTTTAAAAAAAGCAATAAAAAACAAAGCAATGAAGTGCTCTGACACACTCTTTTGAACATATCCTCTCTTATTAATTAAATTTATTGGAAATCATACAAATTTGCAAGTCTCAGTTATATCTAATTTATTGACTTTCTCTCTCTCTCTCTCTCTCTCTCTCTCTTGATTTTGTAGTTTATAATAAATTTCAATATATTATAAAGTGTGTGTTAGGAGGAGTGAATTAAAGAGTATGTTGCTAGTACTCCTAAAAAAAAAGAAATGTAACTCCCTCAGAAAATAATAAGTCGCTATACATGAATATGTTTATTCAGCTGTATTATCATTGATTCTCTAAGATTAGAAACAATTCCCAACAATTATAATATAAACTGTATTTGATCAGTCATTTTAACTAACTTTTTTTTTTTTTGAGAGGGCCTTTTTAACTAACTTATATTTTATTTGCTTGGGCTAGAAATTTGTTTGACTAAAATAGGAGAAATTAGCAAATAAGCTTATTTTACTAACATATATAATTTTTTTAGATACTATTAAAAAAATTGAGTTTATAACTTATAATTTATATTTTTTTTATTTTTACTCTAAATACTTTAAATAAATTCCTAATATTAATTTAATAATTGAATATTAAATAATTTTTAAACAAAATTCCTCCATTATATTATACTATTTATTTCAATTATTATACTATTTATTTTTATTTTAAAAAATATTTTATCTTTAAACAAAAATAATAATAATTAAAAATTAATTAAAAACTTAAAATTGTAATTATTTAAAATATAAATTTATCTACAAAATTAAAAAATTACATATAAAAATCATGCAAAAAAATGTTTTTTATACAATTTTACATTGATCAATTAATTTAAGAGTTAAATATAATTCAAATACATTTAATTCAATAAGATAACTTAATAGTTTATTCTATCAATTTTCAAAGAAAAAATATTATTTTTTAAACTTTCAACTAATATGAGTATTGTTTTTACAAGTCTTTTAACTTGATTATAACTTATTTGAATAATTTATAAATTTATTTAACCAAAATATAAATATTTAGTAAACCAGCTTATTTTATTAACTTGTAGCATTTTTTTATATGCTATTTAAAGTAACATTTGAATTTATAATTTATATCATATTATAATTTTTCGGTAGTTATTCTAGTCATTTTAAGAAAATTTTTCATTTACTATTTCCTTTTATTGGTAGCTATTTACTATTTCTGTTAATATTAAATTATTTATTTTAATTATTATACTTTTTATACTATCTACTTTTATTTAAAATATTTGATCTTTAAATAAATAACAATACTAATTCAAAATTAACTAAAAAACTTAAAACGTTTGGCACCTGAACATGTTCATATCGAAAAAATAAAAAAAATTATATAAACATATCCTTTTAAATTATTTTATATTTATTAACTATAGTTAAATAATTAAATTTACTAAATACTTTTAATTTAATAAACTAGTTTAATCATTTTCAATTAAAAAAATAAATGTTTTAGTTTTTAATTAACTTTTCAGTTTTTAATTTATTTATTAATTATTTTGTTAAATATAATCTTTTTCATTTTTTTTTGTCAAACATGCCCATATAAAAGTCGACAATGAGTTTATGTCCATATCTTTTACTTATTCATAAGGTTCATTATAACGGGAGTATTAAAGTCACTTACATTATTTTGTGTGACATGTTTCTCCACTTGTCATACTAGTTGTTGTTTGTAAAAATAATTGAAAAAGTGAGTTGCATCTATTTTTTTACTATAGGGTAAAATATTTTTCCGTCTCTCTATAATTTTTAAAGTTCAGTTTTACTTCTTCTAAAAAAAATTTATCCATTATTTGTCTTATGAAAATGCATCATTTTTTATTTTCAAGCATTATCTAAATTACTTTTTTGTCTCTATGTAAAGTGCTATCTAAACTAGTTTGAGAATTAAAAGTAGTGCATTTTAAAATTAAAGAGAAAAAAAAAATGGACAATGTTTTTTTTTAAAGAAACTAAGACGAAACTTTAAAAATTTTAAAGAGAAAAAAACATATTTTACCTATTATTTTATTGGATTTGACGGTAAGAAACTAAAGAATGATTTTATCTATATAAATGCTTTAATAATATTAATAGAGTACCTTACTCATAGCCATAAAAGTAATAAATACCTTATTAGAGAAGGAAAAGGAAGATCTTAATATAGTCATACAGAAACTGACAATGGGTTTGTGTCCATATCTGTTATTACCTTTAATCTTAATATAGTTTTTATCTGTCGGCTATAAGAATAATAATCAATTGGGCAATTCATTTTCATATATTCATGATTCGTCCCACAAATAAGAGACACCGAATGCAGATAAACTTTTCTGTAGCCATGTGAATGATTCGGCAATCTCTAGATAACTATTAGAACTCATCGTCATCTTCTCCGTTCTACTAATTTAATTCTACCCAAAGTTAATTTTATGAGTTTAAATTTTAGAAATTAAATTTAATGTATTTTGAAGATAGATTTGGATTATATTTTTAGTCATCTTAATTTAATCATTTAATTATATATGGGTGAGAATCAAGTTATTACAAGAATAATTCTTAGTAGAATTATTTCTCAAAACTCTTAGTATATATTAAATTTCAACGATCAACCGTTAAATTAAAATATTTTATTGAGTAGATTGAGTCTACAAATTTTTATAAAGTTTGAAAATTATTTGCTACTTCGTTAAAAAAAAAATAACGTATAATATATTTTTCTAAACTATAAGTAAATGTCGTCTATAAGATTAACTATTTACAAATGCTCCATTTATCTAAAATTTGGTGTACGTGATCATTTGAGAGAATATCAAAATATTCAACCGTTGAATCGTTGAAATTTAATATATATCAAGAATTATTGAGTTGAGTAATTTTACTAAGAGTTGCTCAAATTACTTTTAGAGTAATTTGATCCCCACCCATTATATATTAATGAAAGTATTTTTTGAATTAATGAGTAATATTTTAAGTAACATGATATTATATTTATGTTAATATTATTTATTTTAAAATATATATAGTAAAATATACCTTAATTTTACTATCTAGTTATATATAAAGTTAAAATTGATATATTATGCCAACTAGTATTTTAGCATGTGCATTACACATGATAAATATTTATATATAAGTAAAATTTATAATAAATAAATATTTTTGAATAAATAAATTATATTTTAAATTGTGATTTAAGTTTTTTTTTCAAATATTGATAATTTCTTTTTAAAATAATTAAAAATTAATTTAGAAATAGAGATAAAATAAGGTAAATTAAAAGATGTATGTGATTAATAAGATCAAGTATATAAATAAAGATAAAAGAATGATAGTTTGATATTATTATGAGCAAAAAATTGGCAAGTTAAGAAAATAGTGTCTGAAATGTATATACAAAAGAGAAAAGAAATAGAATATTTATAATGTCTTATTTAAAATGTGAGGAAAGTTAAAATCTTTCTCTTTAAATTATATATTTTAATTTATAATATAAGAATAAATATTGTGCGTTATATAGGAGTAGATTTATTTGCTAAAACACTATGATCATTAAGTTCTCTCTCTCTCTCTCTCTCTCTCTCTATATATATATATATATATATATGGGGGCTGCTAATATCCACCCTAGTTGGTGTGCATTAGCATTCAATACAAATATGGGGACTGCTAATATCCACCCTAGTTGGTGTGCATTAGCATTCAACGCAAAAAAATTTGGACTTAAAAATCCATTAGTTCTTTTGTTTCTCAAAATTTAATTAAAGGATATTATTGTACTTTATTATTTAATTTAAAAAATAAAAAATCTTTTTTTCTCTCTCCTCTTTTTTTTTCACGATTTTCTCTCTCATCTCTCATCTATAAGTTACAACTTCTCTCATCGAAAAATTCTTTCGTAATCGTCTTCTACATCTCATTTCTGTATTAATGCCTTTGTCACATTTATATTCCTAATATTCACCATAGTTGTGGAGTATTGGGCATTTGAGAATCAGATATTAGAGAAAGTTTGAAGAGATTACAAAACGGAAACATACATGAAAAAAGGTATTAATACGAAAAGTAAAAGGAAAAAGGTAGTTAAGCTAAAATAGTGGAGAAAATCGTGGAAAAAAAAGAGGAGAGAGAAAAAAAGATTTTTTATTTTTTAAATTAAATGATAAAGTACAATAATGTCCTTTAATTAAATTTTGATAAACAAAAGAGCTAATGGGTTTTTAAGTCCAAAATTTTTGGTGTTGAATGCTAATGCACACCAACTATGGTGGATATTAGCAGTCTCATATATATATATATATATATATATATATATATATATATATATGTGTGTGTGTGTGTGTGTGTGTGTGTGTGTGAGAGAGAGAGAGAGAGAGAGAGAGAGAGAGGAGTTTTTTTTGTCTATACCATAGGTACCCTCCATTGGAGGTAATCCTGTTCGAGTCGGGTAGGATCACTATGGGTGGCAAAGTTCTCCCTCCGAGTATTTAACACAGTTGCATACCCCAAGACTCGAACTTAAGACATCTGGTTAAGCTAGAACAACCCCACACCACTTGATCCATGAGCTCGGTGGTATATACGTGTAAAATCAAAAATCACAAGAAAGGGGGTTGAATTGTGATTTAAAATTTTTCGCTTGCAAAACCAACTATCATTTGTTGAGCAGTTAAAAAACAAACTTTTTGAGCTAAAAGAAACTAGACGAAATGTTTAGACAATAAAAAGAACCAAGTTTTTTCAAAAAATAAATCTCAACTCAAGGTCAGTAAAGCAGATAAAGAAAGCAAAGAGAAGACACATAGAGTTTATACTAGTTCGTCTCTACCACTGAGACTACGTCCAGTTCTTGGCAACCCACCAAGTTTCCACTATCTTTTAGACAAAGATACAAGTATTTTCTTACACGATCACTTCTGGCTTTTCCAAGTAGTTTATCTACCAAGCTAACAATCCAATATTGTTTGTTTATTTATCAAGGCACTATTGGCTTTAAAACAAATCTTCAGATTTGTTCAAGGTTGGGTGCACACAGACTTAAGCTAACATCTAATAGACGAATATACAAAGTAAGCTCAAGGTCCTTTTCTCTCAAGATATACAAAGTGTTTTGGGAGCATTATACAACTTAGAAAGAAAACAAAAGAGAGTTTAAAGGCTTGTAGAGTATGCTTGTTTTAAGTTTCGTTAACTTGAACTCTTCAACACTTCTGGTATTTATAGGCTTGCTGATGAAGTAACTGTTGTCTCTAACTGGTCTTCTTCTTCCGTTTGCCAATCGTCTGAAGATGGTGTAACCGTTGGAGCATTTATGCAACAGTTAATACTTGTCACCAACTAGTCACTTAGGACTGATGAAGCATTTTGATTATCTTTCTTGACTAGCACTCCATATCTTGCTTCATAGATCAAATCACCTTTTGTTCAGAAAATACACTGCTTTTTGTTGTGATGCGTCTTTTTAGGTAGAATGAGAAGCTTTAATTATTTTGACTTTTATTCACTTTTTTTCTCTTCGACAAATCCTATGAAGAATAAATGAACATTCTCTGCACAAAGGATCAAACAAATAGAGCATTAACTTGGTCTTAAATGCTCACAGATTTCAGTGTTTGTCTGCTACTGATACATCAGATGCAGATACGATACAACACTTTCGTCTGTTGACATTTCAAATGCATACTTTTTTTAACTTAGTATTTATTTGCATCAGATCAAAATCATTGAGGGACTTGATTCGTCTTATGACTCAACAATATGGGATGAATTTATTTTTGTTCTTATGATAAAATTTTGTTAACATTAATTAATTATTTGAATTTGAATTTAATTTAATCAAGAGCTAATAATATATGAGATAAAACCATAGTTATCAGACCCGGCTCGGACCGGCCGGGTCGACCCATTGACCCGGGAACCGGTCACCCAACCGGTCCGAGTCACCAATCGGATGGTTATGCAATCGACCCGGTGTGACCCGGGTTGACTCGGCCGGTTTTGAGGTTGACCCGGTGACTCGGTTGACTCGGCGGGTCATGAATTTTGGTTTTTTTTTTTTTTTACAGGAGAACAATAACACTCATATAAGAAAATTTAATTTATATCTTACACTTATGTTATTTATATATTTGCTTACTTTTTTTTACCAAGCATAACCGCGTGTTAGGATTTAAGATGATAAAATCATAAAACTATTGTCACTTCCAATTTTGCCTTTTCTCCTTGGCTTATATTGTTATCTACGAGTAAAACTTGTATTTATCTTATCTCATCCAATATAGTTATTGGTTTGAAAAATTATTATTTTTTATCAGAGCAATAATGGGATGAATGAAAAAATTGTATTGTCTAAATAAAATAGGTTTATATATATATATATATATATATATATATATATATATATATATATATATATATATATATATATTAGATTATGTCTGCCGGTGTACAACAATGATAGTTTTAACTTTTAATAAATAGATGATAATGATATATTTTAAATTATAACTTAAGGTTGTGTATGTTGAATTTTAGAAAAAAATATGCTGCTCAAGCTTATTAAACAAGTTCATAACTATGCTTATAAATGTGTTGAATTTTGTTAAACTTTAAATATTTAAGGGTATAAGTTTATAAGCTATCTTTTCTGCACACAAAAAAGTGTACAAGTTTACAGGTTATGAAATTATTAAAAAAATTATTAAAAAGTTTACAGGTTATGAATTTTTTATTATTTTTTAATACAGGCCGAGTCATGCGGGTCAACTGTTGACTCAACGAGTTGACCCCTGATCCAGTGACCCAGTATCCCGGCCGAATCAATGACCGGGCCGGGTCTGATAACACTGGATAAAACAGGTCAACTCAACTTATTTATTTCTATATTATAAATTATAATATATATTTTAGAAAGTACCTTTTCTCCCTTTTTTAATTTGACATTATCAAATTTCTATTTCCTCTCTCTTCTCTTCTTTAATTCTTTTATTTATAGAGTGTATTTCTAGTATTTCTCATTTTCACATATTCGTTGAGATTTGTTGAAAATTACAAAATTTTGTTGGTCCCACATCATATTTAATGAATCCCTCTTGATTTTATAATTTCCAATAAATTTCAACTAATAAGATAGAGTGTATTTAAAAAAGTACGTTCCTAGTACTTCTCAAGTAAACATATATCATGTGTACTAATACACATCATGTCATTATTCAATCAAAAGAAATAATTTGTTTTGCAAAATGGAAAGGCATGCAAAATGGACAAAAAAAACAAACTTGTTTATGGGAAGCCAACGAAGTTTGGTACCAAACAGCAGACGAGCATCTTGATACTGAACAGATTTGGGTTTCGTATATATTTTTTGATATATTAATAATGAATTTTACTGTGCAAGGATAAATCATAATTTATTTTACATGAGTGTTTTCCAACTCATTGTGTCAAAGACTAATCTGGTCGCGCTACGTGACTGCCGCTAGCCTAAGGAAATTTTGCACTCGAGAAAATCAAACGCGGGTTCTTTCGCTAAATATATCATTCCTCCACAAGTGAACGCAGCGGGAGCTTACAACACTGCACCAACCCTATGAATTTTTCATAATTTATTTGATACCGTAATTTTAATTAATTTTCTTATTAATTATTATAATTATACTTTATCATCGTTATAAACTAAAAAAAAAGCATAAATTATGGATGTTTCAAACCATTTTATTACTTGTTTTTTGTTTTTTCACCGACAGGAATAAAAATAGATCACGCTAATAAGTCTAACCTCACTCTTAATTACACCTAACTTGTATACTTATTGTTAGGGATGGCAAAGCGGGCCGGGCTAGGTGGGCCGGCTCGCCAGCCCGCTAACAATTTGGCGGGGCAGGGTGGGGTTTCCAACCCGCCGGCCCGCTTTGGCCTGGCCAGCCAACCCGTCGGGCCACAGGCAGGGCGGGGCGGGCCGGCCCGCCAGCCCGCCAACACTTTTTTTTTTTAATTAATATATCTAAAATAATATAAGTTATTAGGGACTATTAATATTTTGTGATGTATTTTTGAAAGACTATTAGTTTGTGGTAAGCCTTTTTAAGATGTTATTCATGATGATGTTGAACTTGTGGTGTTAAAAAACTATTAGTTTGTGGTTTATTGAAGAAAATGAAACAATATTGCAATAATTTTTAATTGTGTTCACACTTCACAGTAATAAAAATACTCTCTATTGTCCTTTTATGATACAAGTGATGCAAAATTATTTTATTTATATCTTATTTATAATAAATTAAAAAAAAACTGGCGGGACGGGCCATGAGAAGCAGCCCGTGGCAGCTGGGCGGGCCAGCCAGGCCCGGCCCATTTTCGGCGGGCCACAGGCGGGCCGGGCCAGCCCATTTTGCCAACCCTACTTATTGTAGGCTTGTTTTAGATTTGACTTAACATCTTTGAAAGCCTAATTCAATTTAAAATCGTAACCAGATTTAACTTGAAAGCTTTTTTAAGAATTTGTTTCATAATAAAACTCATAAACAAGTTAAAAAGCTTATCCACATGAGAATTACCTAACGCGTGGATCAAATGACGTGAAGTTCCTCTAGCATAATAATAATAATAATAATAATAATAATAATAATAATAATAAACACGTTAGCCTACTGGGTTTAAGAGATTTTTTAAATGGTTTAAAGCTCAACTTTTTATTTAAACAGATTTTAAAAAAATCCTTAATCTGACTTTTTAATAAATGGCCTGTCAGGCGTTACCCAGGCTAAATCACAAGCTCCTTAGAAATAAATTTGATGTATTCCCACTCTTACTCACCAGTCCAACTCAAAAGCTAAGTTGGAAAAAAAATAAATTAAAACACTTCTCTTGTGTTGTTCATCATGTTGGATCTTATTGTTTAAACTTATTTGTTAAAAAAAAAGCATTTTTTCTAATAAAATAAGTAATTTTTTTTTTATTTTTTAATATGTTTATTTAAACTGTTTTTACTTTTTTAAAAAATAACTTTCTATTTTTTTAAGAAGCAAATTCTATCTACTTTTTATAAAATCATTTTTCTAAAAGAACTTTTTTTTTACAAACACTTTTTATTAGAGACTTTTTTTTCCCATAAGTAATCATAGGAAGTGTCACGCATCAAATTTTAAAGTGTGGTGCTAAATTAAACAGTAAAGTTAATTTTTGAAAGGTAAATATTAATTTACAGAAATATTTACAATTGATACTAAATTTTTGACATTATGAAAGAAACAAATTAAAGTTCATGACCATGACAATTATCAATCAATATAATTCTTGATATTACGGGGAAAAGAACAATTTGGTTCTTGACTTTTCCAACTATCAATTAATTTAATGCACATAATCAATTTGGTCTCTATCTCAAAATTAGATATAATTCGTCGCTTTCATGCATATAACCAATTTGGTCTCTATGCCAAAATTAGATTAAAATGCTAGGGACCAAATTAGTTAACAGCCCCAATTTAAAGTACTAAATGATTATATTTATCAGATTGGAGATGAAAATGTTTTACTATTTTCTTATTATGCATAACTTTTTTTATTTTCCCCTTTCTCTATTATTAGTTATTTTGGGCATTATTTACTCAAAATCCAGAATAAGTTTAAAAAAACGTATATATGTTTAATTCAGAATTTTCACTCTAAAACTTTCGTCCTATATTTTAGACCAATTTATAATAAGTTAATAGAAAAAAATGTGTAAATCATTAACAAGTTCATCCATTGACTAAAGTAAATATTAAATAACACTGCTGATTAATTCCCGAAACATCATTAATTAATTGGTGTAACAATTTTTGGTGTGCAAAATTAATTTTCAACTCAAGCAATGTTCAGCAGGCGATGTGGGACCCGGAGTCTTAAATGTCTAACGTTTAAGGAAGGATACTATTACACTAGTTAGGAGACACGTAAATTCTCCATTGGTTTCTCTCCAATACAAAATTTCAGTTTTTTTTTTCTCTGTGATCATCATTTTGTCATCAACTTCTCTCGGTAGAGGCCACACACACCCCCCATGGTTTCAGAGGTAATAATAATTCAGTACCCTTTTGCTATTCTTCTCCACAAATTAGAACTATGGCATTCAAAATATGCCTTCTTTCTCCATTTTGTTCTTCCATTCAGCATCTCTCTCTTCCCATTCCTATTCTTTTTATTTTTTCAGTTGTTTTTTTCATTTATATCACTGCAAAAGAACAATACTTCTTTCTGGGTGTGTTATTGCTTATTGGACTGTGAAATGTTTATATGTTCATATGTATAGACTCTTGAAATATTTAAATTGGAATTGATACTGAATGAATCTCTCTCTCTCTGGTTTTTCTTTGTGTGTGTGGTTGTTTAATTATATTCTGAATTCTATGCAGTCTCTTGATTCCATGAATTAGAGAGGAATCAGTTTTTGAGGCTCACATTTTCTGTGGTTTTATTTTTATTTTTATTTTTATTTTTGTTTGCTTATAATAATTAATCTTGCAAGTCATATTTGATGGAACTGGGAACTGAATTTCTGCTCTTATGTGAGCCTCTTGTTATTTTCCTGGAACTAGTGGCTGAAATTAATCTACACCATAATGCAGTCATGTGTGTGTATAAGTAAAATTTTCCTTTTCCAGAATAATGAAAAGAAAACAATGTCCATGATCAATGTGTGCACTGTAAAATTTGTACTTTCCAGATGGACTGACATGAAGAAAAGACCCCAATAGTGTCTCAAGTTAGGACCATAATGTAAGTAGTTGTGAAAACAGTGGGCATACGAATTAACACTTCATTAAAAACCATCAATGTTTGTTGTCCGAACTTAATTGTAAGAATGTGGTTTGAACTGAAACATTGGTCCTTACAATTGCCAACATGACATCTACTAGAAGTAGAAAATGGTACACTACAGAAGAGGGGGTAACAAATGCTGATCCCCTTGTCTGGAAGATTACTATTTCATAATTTTGGCAACTTAAAGAGTTAAAGCCAGGAAAAGGGTAGGTCCAATTTTAAATTTTTAAGCTTAGAATGTTAAATTAGATGGTGTAGGAACACAGTTTCCCTTAAATTAATGTCTTTCTCACTGGAACAATTATCTCTAAAACCATTCATGTATCATTTTGACTCACTATTCTTTTCATTTGATATAGTATGTAACAAGATATGGAAATCTAGCAAAGGCACATGATGTGGGCCAAATCCAAAATCAAAAGGAGCAAAATATTTTTAAAAAATTGTACGGTAAGGGTTGCAATTAGATCTGGGAAATTTCTGGAGAAATGAGCCCATACAAGCCACACTGAATCATGAGCATGAGCATGATTTTTAAAGCTCTAGTGGACACCACTTACATGCGAATTATACAGACAGATTTAACCACCATTGGTTTATCTCAGTTCTGTTTCCCTTGATAATTCAATATATTTTGCTTTTGAAATTAATTAGCCATGGTAGAAGAGTTTGTACAATTAGCAAACAAAAAATAGCACCTAGTTGCAGAAATAATTAGCCCTATATAAAATATGACAGAGTTCACTGTCTGACTTAGAAGCCAAAAGGGGGCCAGAAAAAATTATGTGGGTTCTACAATCTAATGACACAATATCTTACCAACCTCATCTATGTAGATGATTCTTTTGACAGATATGCATGCTTCTTGGTCACTTGAAAATATATTTTATGATCTTCCTTTCTACCGGGTTTGTGGATCATTTTTCTTTCTTTCTTTACATCTATCAAAGGGAAGAGTTGCATTGTCATATCAGCAAGATTGAAGAAGCAAAGAATTAACACCACAAGGAGGATGGTATAGAACAATAATGTAATGTTAGAATTTGTGAAAGATTTTCATGAAACTTACACCTGCTGAACTTGGACAGCAATGCACCTTCCATATTGCTCTACCTTTCTGTTGTTCTAGCATATGCATATCACAAGTTCACAACATCTCCAATTCAGTACAAATTTAAGCTTTTTGTTTAGAGGAAATGCCAATTTATTTATCATAATTTTCTCTGTCACCTTGTTCTTTTGGAAACTCTTTTGACAGTTCTGCTGATGTTATACGTTTGCTAAATTGTACTATGTAACATTTCATTAGGCACTTCTTTTAAACTTGATTTGTATTTGTAATGTTATTTTTTCCTGCCATCATTTTTCAGAATGATGAGATGCCTATTGGATGGCCATTTGGTCTTGGCTTTCTGAATATGAGACTTAGAGATGCAGAATCACTCCCAGCTGCCCCAGTAGAGACACACTCAATGCACATTCCATCCACCAGTTTTTCCTCATTCTCATCCTCCAACCTTGACACTGAGGTAATCTGAATTCTCTGATCCTATTTTTATTTCTTTCTCACTATTGATTGGATATAAGGATTTTTCTCATTTCATTAAATGAAAATAACTATGGAACAAAGAGAAAGGTATCTAATAGAAGTTCAAGTCCAACTATCTAAGGTAACTGTACAGTACTTCTGGTCAAAGTGTGCACAAATGAACATATTAACAACTTATTTCTAAGCAATAATTGATAGAATTATGTTATTATGGAAAGGAATTCTGTGCAAACCATGTGTGGCTGACATTTCTTTCCGTGTTTTACTAAAGATGAGATCGTGTCACAAGCCAGCAACTTGCCACAATATTGGTTTAAACCCTTTAGCATTAATTTAATGTAG
The DNA here is from genome assembly GCA_026413185.1 of Pueraria montana var. lobata. Taxonomy (NCBI): domain Eukaryota; kingdom Viridiplantae; phylum Streptophyta; class Magnoliopsida; order Fabales; family Fabaceae; genus Pueraria; species Pueraria montana. Next base: position 36,291,225 of record CM048648.1, on the reverse strand, counting down.
ACTTCAAATTGTGAGAAGTATCAATTTCCCAAAGTAATGTTTTCATTTCATATAGATCCTCAGGGCATAGGTGGACCTACATACAATTTAGGGTAGGCAAATGTACCCCTCACTTAAAGAAAATTATTAGTGATATAAATCTTTTATATTCTGTCCCCTCTATCTTTATGATTTTGAACCCACCAAACCCATACTTATATTTTTCTAGTTAATATTGAAAATATTCATTAAAAAAAAAAAAAAAGCAAAGGCAAATTGACCCCACTAACTCAAGCTCTTGAATCCACAACTAATCAGAGGCTATGTGAAATAAATGCTCTCTTTAACTGTTTTCTTGTGTTGGAACAACCAGTCCACAGCATCATTCTTTCAAGACAACAGTGTATCCCTTGGCCATCTAATTGGACTAAGACCAGGTGAGAAGGGACGCTTGTACTTCCCAAACACATTAAGATTAGAAGAAAGGGAGAAGAAGAAAACATTAGCAAATGGTTCCTGTTCTGATGCCTCCAAAGTAAAAGAAGTGGATATGGCTCGTGGCATTTGCATACCTATACTACTTGAAGCCCTGCTCAAGATTAGCAAAAGTAAGAAAAGTTCAAGCAACTAGAACATGATGGTGTGACACATTGTGCAAATTTGTCAGTTGCCTCTAGTCAAAATTAACAAATGATTTTTCTTTGATTTCAGCCTGATTTTCTTAAATGATCCATTTTAACTTTCACAAGTTTGCTCGTTGTAACTTTGTTTTATTTGAGACTATGAAATTATAATAAAAAAAAAAGGGAGTTGAGTGTATTTTATTATTCTGATCTTTTAGCACCATTCTATATAGAGTACATTGCATACCCAATAAACTACTCTGTACTACTTGTGATCTTGCCAACTTTAATTTGGAGTTAGTTGTAAAAGTTTGTGCTCCAAACGTGGCTACCGTGTACATAATTACATAGATGTTGATTAATTGGCAAGTGAAGCAACAAACCATGAAAGTAATAGTATAATAGCAGCAAAAAAATATGGTTCCTTTTGGCCTTTAGGGATTCTCGTGAAGCATTAGTTCACAAGTCTCAATTTTTTCGCACCCCTCTCACCATCCCTCAAGACTTTCTTATAGTTATAGTCTTTAATAAGAGGAAAAAAGACACGTGAAATAGTTGGCCTTATCTATCGGGTGAGATTCACTTATCTTATGTCTTTTTCTCTCCTAGGGGATAACTTAGTTATCATAGGATTTAGTCTCTTTCACTACACTCCCTTCACATTTCATCTATGTCTCTCTACCTCTCAATTTTTGCCACTGTCTTTTTTTTTTACTCAACTTTTTATGCTTGTTTTTTTGTGGATATAGCAAAAGAGTAATCTTTCTAAATTCACTACAATCAATGCTATTTGGATATTGAAATTTTAGGATTAAAAGAAGTTCTAAATAATTTTCAACAAAAGGGATCCAAATCGAAGTTAGGAAATAGCAAACACTTATAACAAAACAACTTTGACAACCTTTCAAACTTCAACTTAAAATAAGCTCTAATTCCAAAATTGGTGGCAGAGTTTCTTCCAAAATAAGCTCAATTTATTCTTTTTTCACTGTTTAGAATCAACTGCTCTCCTAGTTTAATATAAATGAAAAAGGCTTTTAAATAGAGAAATGATATTCCAAACAAACCATACAATCATAGATTTTGTTTAAGAGCAACATACACTCTAAATTTTGCTTAGACTACTGAGTTTGTGACCAAGGATGGATCCAGAAATATACTACTTCTGTCCCTAAATATAAGACTCTAATAAATATATTTAGGGACGGAGGTAGTATTAAAGAGGGGTCAATTTTTTTTTTTTACACAATTATTTAAATATCTAACTTCTAATAAATAATTATTTAATAAATAATGAGTTTTAATCCAATACATGCACAATAAAATAATTTATGATTAGCCAAGTTACAAAAGCATTAAAACCAGTGTTGGACAACTTTATTCCTTCAAATGGATTGATTCACTTGACTGGACTCGGTTTAGTTAAAGTCTAATGTAAGGTCTAAAAGTACTACAGTCTGCAGGTCTAATGAGAACAAAAGAATGAAAAACACTCAAATGTAGAAATAGAACTTAGATTAAAAAAAAAAACTTAAATACAACATTCAAGTCAAGCCACATCACCATTATCGCTAGAGAATTTTAGCTACCTGTTGTAGAAAATGGATCTTCTCAATGTTAAATTTTCATGACCTGTGAAAAAATTGTTTTTATCTCTTTTTTCTTACATGTACATATATCTTAATTTTAATATGACGCCTCCTATATAATTTCTATGAAGAGAGAGATAGACACTGTACGTCAGGTGTTAAACTTCAGCACTTACACAATTTAATAACTTTTTATAGAATGCAAAATTGACCAATCCAATTTTTGAATAATTTGATATTATTTTTTTTATCATGTATATTAAATTTCACATAAATATTATATATATTATAACGTTCTTCCAAATAACTATATTTTATCAATTTAAATTACTTATTTGTGTTCTCTTCTGAACAAATTAAAATTATGATTCCTTATTTTAGATATTACTTATTCAACATATTCTTTATCATTTTTCCTCTATAATGAACAATTATTATGTGTATTTAAATCCATATTTCATGCCCTCTCAAGATGAAATTATTGTCCAACGAGAATGGACCCATTTCAGTCCACTACTGCAGCAACTCCAAAATGAAAGCCCGAAATGAAAAAGCCAAGAGTCCAAGACCCACAACTCCCATGGCAGGGCAAGACTGGCCTGGTCGCTGTTTCGGGTAATTTATATATATACCTCCCAAATTTAATAGTTTACCTCCTTTATGTCTTTCTTTTCCAAAAATACCCCTATTTTTAATAATATACCTCCCCACAAGGTTGTTCTCTCTCGCATAAACCGACATTATCCATCTGCACTTGCTGGTGGGGTTGTGTAGATTCTTCTACTTAAAATATAGAATCTAGAGAAGAAAAAATAAAATAAAATCGATAGACCAAAAACGGGGAAAAATAAAAAAAATCCAGAACTCTAGGCAAAAGGAGGCGAATATGAAAGCAAGCGTTTGTGTGCACAGAACTTAAGTGACATTTACTTGTAATTTTATTTTCTGTTTTCTGTTTTTATTTTTTATTTTTATTTTTTAATTACAAAATTGTTATCTTATTTTTATTTTGTTTTCTGTTTTCAAAGATTTGTACAGGAAACAGAGAAAATAAAAAAAAATTGTTTGTAGTGTTTCCTGTACAAATATTAGAAAACAGAAAACAAAATGAAAATAAGGTGTCAGTTTTATAATTAAAAAGTAAAAACATAAATGAAAACAGAAAACAGAATTGTGAGTAAATGTCCCATAAGTTTTCTCATGTAATAGAAGCAGGTGACTGGACGCGAAGCTGGACGCGAAGCAGGTGATGAAATGTTCTTTTCAGTGTTTCCTGTACAAATCTTAGAAAATAGAAAATAAAATGAAAATAAGGTGCCAATTTTGTAATTAAAAAGTGAAAACAGAAAATGAAAACAGAAAACAGAATTATGAGTAAATGCCCCCTAAGTTTTCTCATGTAATAGAAGCAGGTGACTGGACGCGAAGCAGGTGATGAAATGCTCTTAACTTTCTACAATTATCATTGGAAAAGAAAAAAGAAAAATAAATTACATGTCGTTTAGGCTCTGGTATTCACATTGTTAATAATTGACAATTCAAAACTGAATTTTCCTTTCCTTCTGTGAGTCTTATGGATTTCGCAGAAGAAGGGGACTGTTTCCCCATTGTTGCCCAGGTTAGAGCTCCGTGTTTGTTTTGGACTTAGTATATACCTAAGTCTTTCAAAGGAATTGCCCAGGCCTAATAAATATCTTGAATCAAGAACCTCTTCCAATTTCAAAGAGAAACAGTGAGAAAACTAACGTCCAAAAACAAATTTGTTTAAAAGGATATTTTGAAGGAAAAAAAAAGTAAAAGGAGGTATGTTATTATTAATGGGAGGTATATATAACAATTGCCCTGTTTCGGAACAATAGATAAAGGAGATACTGTTTTTGATAAATGCTTTTTGGTCTCCACATTTATTAGACCATTTTACCCTTCAAAACTTAGGTTATCTATAACAATAAATCCAAATCTACTTATCTGTACGGTTTTAAAATTTTAATTTTATCCATTTTTAATTGTTACTCATGGTTTTAAAAACCGGACCGACCCGGCCAGTCGGACCGGTCGGACTGTGACCCAGAGGTTAGACCGGGTCGAGCATGTTATCGAACCGGCCATGCTTTCGACCCGGTCAAACCCGGTGTGACCCGGGGTTAAACCGGTGACCCGACCCGGTCACGTACTTTTTTTTTTAATTTTTTAATTTTTTTAAATTGCTTGAAACGACGTCGTTTGGATAAAAAACCAAAAGAAAGAAAGGTTTTGTGGCTGTGAGCGTTTGCCAAAACATTACTTGTTGTGTCTTGTTTGTGAGTCTGTGACTTTTCTTTTTCAAACTTCAAAATGCACACAGATAAACCCTAAGGTCCTCATCTCAACCACATCAATCCACACCACATGATTTTATTTAATCAAACTTGAATGTTATTTTTAGTTGATTCTGTTTTATTATTTATGAGTAGTGATTCTTAGGTAATTGATACTGTGAATTTTGTTTGAAGAAGTGATGGAATAGTTGATAGTGTGATTATATTATTTTGAATTCTGTTTAAATTTTAAAAAAGTGTAATAAGTAATTTATAATGTGATTTTGTTACTGTAAATATCAATGGATTTGAACTTGAAAAATGAACTTATGGAATTATATTAATTTGTTATGTGATTTTTTTTTTTACTTTTTTAAGACAGGTATAAAATTTTCAAATTTTTAATACAGATCAGGTCATGCGGGTCAATTAGTGATCCACTGATTCGACCACTGATCCAATGACCCAGTGCCATAACCGGGTCGATCACCTGTTCAGTTTTTAAAACTATGCTGTTACTACCTATCTGTACGGTTTTAAATTTTTAATTTTATTCATCTTTTTAACTGTTTCGTACTACTCCATTACCCACTTCAAGTTACAACCCACGACTGAATTTCCATTTAAACTTCTAATCCAAGAGAACAACTCCCACTTTACATATTGCTCCACCAATTCCTCTGTTTCATAATAGCAGTGCTGCATTACGAATAACAGTGCTTCATTACGAATAGCAGTACTTAATTGCTTTTTCTGCTTGCTACCAGGATCATATCAATTCCTTTTCCTACTTAATTGCTTCGAAACTTCTAAGGTTTTTGTTTTTATTATTATTGTCTTCTTTTGCGTTTTTTTTTTCCCTCTTTTCTCTAACTCTTATTCTTCATTTTGTTTCTTTATCCAACCTATGATAATACGTGCTTATGTCAATTCATTCAGGTATGCCCAAAGGTTTTATTTTTGGTATTGTCTTCATTTACAATTTTGTGAATTGGAATCAATATTCGCCTGCATCACATTGAAGCTATAATTTTGTGAATTGGAACCAGGTATGCAGAAAGGTTTTTTTTTTCTCCAATTTTTTTTTCTTTCTTCTTTTCTCTTATATATTCTTTTTTTCTTCATCACTTTTTTTCTTATTTCCTTTAAAACGTTGAATAAGTGAACATAAAAGAGGATACCTCATGGCAGTATACACATTTCAAAAAAAAAAAAAATACTTCAAATTTTTGTTGTACAAATATTTTAAAATATGGTATTTTTTTATAGCTAAAACATGGTATACGCAGTTTTATACCATCAAAAATCAAGAACAGTTTTAAAATAAAAAAAGGATATTTTAATACTTCGTTTAAAATTAATTTTCTTTTGAAATGATTTAAAATTAATTTTCGTTGCACTAATTTTTAAAATATTTTTCATTTAAACAATTTTTAAATCACTTTTCATTTAAACAGTTTTTAAATTATTTTTCATTTTTAAAAAAATTAAAATTATATTTTATTTTAAAAAACTTATATCTCCATCATATCTTTGGTTGACATGGTTCTTCTTTCATTATATTAACTTATTTTAAAATGTGCAGTTACAAAATCAGATTTATTTTAAAAAAATTAAAAATATATTTTATTTTAAAAATTAAAAACAATTTTTTTGACAGAAAAAAACAGTTTTTTTTTATTAATCAATATTATGCTATGCATCAATTTACGTGGATATGGCAGTTTTTTTTTTCCATGTATCATGTTTATCTAACAGAAAATAAAAACAGATTTATAAAATTAAAATATGAAAAGGAAATTTTAAAATATTTCATGGCTAACTGTGATTCAGTTTTTTTTTTTTTTCCAAATCGTCAAACATTTTCACGGCTATGGAGGATACAAATGCGGCCACATTTTCTAACAGTGTCTTCTTTTCTAATTTATCTTTTTTTTTTCTATGAGTTTAACAGTTATGTACTGACAGTGTAAAATAAATTTACACTGACAGTCATTGGATGACAATGTAAAACATTTTACACATGATCATTTTTCTCTTTTTTTATTTCCTTCATTTTCCAACTTCTTTTCTTTCTGTTTCTTATTCTTTTTGGATTTTTCTGCTTCGTTTTACAAATGTTAAGATAATGAGATAGGCTATTCCATATATATTTTTAGATTTATAACTTTTGGTTTTTACAGTAGTATGAATCCAAGTATAAAACTGTTGACCTTAAATAGTAAATATAAAAATCAAAACAGTAATATGACAAACATAAGAACAAGAACAAAGAAGAAAAAGGAATAAAAGAAAAAAGAAAAAGAGAAAGAGGAAGAACAATAAGAGAAATGAAAAAAAAATAATAAATTTTAGAAAACTAAAAGCAGAAAAAAGAATTTAAACAGTTTTTAAATGCAGCATAATTTTAAACCAAGTTTTACAAGTGGTTTTTTTTATAAAAAAAAAATTAAAACTCAGTTTGATTTTAATAGTGAATCTGATTTTTAAACTTCCCATATAGTTAATTGTGGCAAGTAAGGTTTGTAACGTTTTATTAACTTTTAAAACGAAATTCAAATTGTAAAAAATTTGTAAAATAAAAACTATTTTTAATAATAAGAACTAAATATAAGAGGTAATGAAAGATTGACTACAATATGACAAACATAAGAATAAGGAGAAAGAAGAAAAAGGAATAAAAGAAAAAAGAAAAGAAAGAAATAGAAAGAACAATAAGAGAAATGAAAATAAAAAAGAAAAATAAATTTTAGAAAACTTAAAGCAGAAAAAAAAATTAAAAAGTTTTTAAATGCAGCATAATTTTAAACCAAGTTTTAAAAGTGGTTTTTTTTTTTTTTTAATTTTAAAGGTCAGTTTGATTTTAATAGTTAATCTGATTTTAAAAGTTCCCATATATTTTATTGTACGTGCCACATAATGTTTCTAACCGCCCATATATCACGGATGATGATAAGAATTTTTAATTAACTTTTAAAACGAAATTCAATTTTTTTAAAAATTGTAATTTTTTTTTTTAAAATAAGGAGTAAATATATCCTAAATTTTATTTTTAAAAAAATGTTGACTCCTATATGACAACCATAAGAATGAGGGCAAAGAAGAAAAAGGAATAAAAGAAAAAAGAAAAGAAAAAAAGAGAAATTTAGAACAATAAGAGAAATGAAAAAAAAAATTAGAAAACTAAAAGCAGAAAAAAAAAATTAAAATGTTTTTAAACGCAGCATATAATTTTAAACCAAGTTACAAACAAAAGTAAATTTTAGAAAACTAAAAGCAAAAATTAAAAATTAAAAAACTTTTAAAACTGTTTTTTTTTAGTGAATATGACTTTAAAACTTCGCATATAATTTATTGTGCCAAGTAAGCTTTGGAACCGGCAATCTTTTATCTTTTATAAAAAAAATTGAAAAAAAAATAAAAACTATTTTTTAAAAATAAGAAGTAATTATATCCTAAATTTGATTTTTAAAAAAAGATTGACTCCAATAATGACAAATATAAGAATGAAGAGAAAGAAGAAAAAGGAATAAAAGAAAAAAGAAAAGAAAAAAAAACCTTAAAGAACAATAAGAAAAAAGAAAAAAAAAAAAAACCAACAATACAATTAGAATGCAGAGGAAGAAAGAGATAGTAGTGAATACAATGAAATGCAAGAGAATAGAAAAGTTTACGAAAATTAAGAAACAACACAAATAAAAATAAAAAACTTAAAAAAAACTGAAAGCAGAAAAACAAATTAAAAAACTTTTTAATCGCAACTAAAACCTTTTTTTTTTTTTAATTTTAAAAGTCAGTTTGATTTTCAAAGTGAATATGATTTTATTTTACTTTTTTCATTTTTTTGATAAAAAAAAAGTGAATCTAATTTTGTAGCTGCCCATTTTTAGATCAACATCAGGTATGGTGGGGTCTTTGAACTAAAATGGTGACGTATGGAAATAAATAAAATAAAGAGGGAAAATAATTTTTTAACATTTGTAAAAAGAAACAGAAAAAACCCAAAAAGAAGAAGAGACAGAGTGAAAAGAAATTGGAAAATGAAGGAAATAGAAAAAAAAGAAGAAGGAGAAATTAGAAAAGAAGACAATGTTAGAAAATGTGGCCGCATTTGTCTCCTCCATAGGCGTGAAAATGTTTGACGATTTGGAAAAAAATTGAATCACAGTTAGTCATGAAATATTTTAAAATTTCTTTTGTATATTTTTAATTTTTTTTAAATCTGTTTTTATTTTCTATTAGATAAACATGATACTTGGAAAAAAAATCCACGTAAATTGATGCATAGCATAATATTGATTAATAAAAAAACTGTTTTTAATTTTTAAAATAATATATAATTATAATTTTTTTAAAATAAATGTGATTTTGTAACTGCACATTTTAAAATAAGTTAATATAATGAAAGAAGAACCATGTCAACCAAAGATATGATGGAGATATAAATTTTTAAAAATAAAATATAATTTTAATTTTTTTAAATGAAAAATATTTTAAAAACTTTTTGAATGAAAAATGATTTAAAAATTGTTTAAATGAAAAATATTTTAAAATTTGTACAATGAAAATTAATTCTAAATCTTTTCAAAAGAAAATTAATTTTAAATGAAGTATTAAAATATCTTCTTCTTTTTTATTTTAAAACCGTTCTTGATTTTTGATGGTATAAAACTGCGTATACCATTTTTTTTTTTGAAATATGTATACTGTAATGCCCTAAGGGTATTACCGTAACTACACTTAAGATTTCTAGAGATGCAAAAATTAAAAACAATTGCACAATAATCTAATGTAACATATAAACATATAAATTACAACTCGATTTCATAATTACAACTTATTTCTTGTAACATTTACATGATATAACATATAAAAAAATTACATAGAAACATAAAATAATTAAGCTACATCTTCCATGACGAGGCTCAATGCTCCAACGACACGCGTCATCACCTGTTTGCTGAAAGGAGGAAACTTAAAGGAGTGAGACATAAGGTCTCAGTGAGTGCTGTAAGACTTTACGGCTGGGTTAAACCCTTCTACCCAAACAATTCATCTATTAGTCTCTATAGATTTACCCTCTCCAGGCCTCTATCAAACTCTATTATTTCTATAGTTGGTCTACATCTATCGATCATAAATACTTTCCTCTAACACATCTCTTGTGCTCACTCTACTATGCTGGTTCACCATCATCGGTATCTTAGGATTTATCCTTTAACTAGCAAGTTACTTCCATTACTCCCTCTCAAGTTAACTTCACTTTCCATGCTCGTATTCTACTCTCTAACACTCACTTTGCATCAATCTATTTCTTAATAGAAAAATACATCATGACATACTCACACAGTGTCGTTCTAGGTACATCTCTCTCTATGCCCATAAAGAGTCACATCCTATCCCATTCCATTACAAGTCTAGATACATATACATTCACAACATATTACGATTATGGATAGAATCATTCACACATCACATAAGTACAACACAAGGTATACATGACATTCACCTTATAAACCACACAAGTCAAACAAAACTTACAATAATGCACATATGCAATGCGATGTTCCATTCTCTTTTCTCATATGCATGTGGTACCAGTAAAACACTCTTGTGAAAGTAGCCTGGAAGTACGTGCGAGTCGATGAATAGCCACACTATGGGCATCCGACACTAACAGTCTCAACCAGGATGATACCCCTAGCGGCTCGTTAGGGTTACCCAGTATTACAAGCTCCAACCCATGGGATCAGCATGAGCTTCAAGGAGATTTCAAACCAGATAACACCCCCAAGGTCAGAACTCAACGAGCTCTTTACGACCTCCCCAGTTAGGTTCATAAACAACTTTCGAAAACACATATATATCATGTTATGATGCATGATTCACATAGATGTTTATGACTTCATTAAACCTCACATCAAACATAATGAGCCCATTCTCGCTCCACATGAGCTAGGTCACTCATGATCAAAATATCACCTGGGCCCATTCTTGCCCCACATAGGCTAGGTCACCCATCTCAATGGCATCTAACATCACCTCTTGACTCAAACTCAAAGACACTTAATACTCATACATCACAATTTACACTTTAGGGATAGTGTAAAGCATTCAATGATTGCATCTTCAATCAAGTCAAGTACCTGAAATACATCTTAAACCTATGTCATACATCAATTATAGCATCTATCTACTTTGTATTATGATTGGTATAACATCCTTTAAGTTTTGAGTATTACTTCTATCATTTTATGTTGCACGTCTATGACCTTTCTGAGGTATAAACATGATATCTAGAGTTATACAAATCATATCACGTTGAATTTTATCTTGTTTTAAAGTTAAGATAATTATATATAACTTGTATGTTGACCTCAAGATCTAGTTTTATGATCTACTATGCCTAAAATTAAGAACAACATAGACTTATCGCAGAATCCTGACAGCTTGACCTTTGCTCACTAATTGGGTGATATCTAGAGTTCTAGAATTCCGATTTGGGTGAAACCAAAGCCATTAGTTAGCTAACATCTAGGTATACATCTCTTATGAAGACACCTAAGCCTAATTCGATCATCTTAATAACTCGTTTTTCACATTAAAATCACGTTCCTGTCTACTCTCTTCACATCTCTTAATTTCCACATCATTTTCCTAAACTACGATGAGATATCTAGGTCCTAAGATAAGATACTTAAATATCTACAATTCAAACATGATCGAATCCTAAGATGAGATGTCTACAATTTAAACATAATCAATTTATTATCCTATAATAGAAGACATAATGCTTCAGGGTATTCACAACCCATCCAATTAAAATATAAAGCATATACCAATAACTAGAAGGCAATAACATAGGAAGGATAGGGGAAAGCACTCACTTGGGAAGCACGAAGATTCTCCGACCGACCCCGGCGAGCTTGGTGGCGTTGTCCACCATGACCCTCGCAACAACTCTTACTATGACTAAAACTTGGGTGTGATTTAAAAACACGATCTCAAACCGTTTATATGCCCCGAGTTTGAAAACTCTAAGGGGAAGATGAAAATATTAACTATGAGGGGCTCCACGCTTAACGCTAAGCCCACTTTATTCTTTGGTGCTCCTAAGGCTTGGTGGTCTCCTCTATATGTAACGCCCTCTGTTTTATACACATATATTATATTTAATTGTTTCATATTTATTATGTAATGAAAATTTAGATATTAATTTAGAAATTCTGAGAGATTGATTTAAATCAAAATTACAAATAATGTCTGGATTGGTAACAAATTCCGAAGTAAATTCGGAAACACGAAATATTAATTATTTTTCACTAAGGGAATAAAATAAAGAGTAAAAATAAATAATTTGAATATATAAAATAATAAAATTATATTTTAAGAATGTAAATATGTTTAGAAAATTAATTTATATTTTAAAGAATTTTTAGAGAATTTTTTAGATTCTCTAAATATTTATTTAAGTGCCCATGGGTGACTTTTAGAGCACGAATAGGAACACTAAATGATCTCTAAAAATTATAAAAAAATTACAAGAATATTATTATAATTGATAGAAGTGATTAGAAATGTTAATTTATAAAACTGAAAACTTTTTGAGATATTTTTAAAATTAAGTGTATAAATTATTCTATTGGTAAAATTTAAATCTTTTCACTCTTTATCTCTCCTATGTCTCATTGGCAGCCAAGGGAAACATAACTTGAAGTTTCTCCTTCATTAGTTAGAGATAGAATCAATTATTTAAGGATAATTGATTAAAATAAAATTAGTTAAATTGAAATTTTATTAACCGTATGAGAATAAAAAGCCAACTTACAAAGGAAGTTTCTCACTCTCTTCTTTCTTCTTTCTTCTTTCAACGTGAAATATACCAGAGGAGATATACATCCTTTCCAATTTTTTTCTCTTCTCTAAATCACTCTCATCTCCATCTCTAATTCAAGAAGATTTAAGCTTGTTTTTCTTTCATATCTCTTGGGAGCTTGCTTGGAACTCTAGGAAGATTGGGTGGAGCAACCCATCACCTCTGTTTCTCCTCTCTTCTCACGGTTCTATTTGAGGAGCTTGATGTGAGCAAAACCCTCTTCTTCTCCTTTGTGGGCTATTGTGGTTTTCATGAAGGTAAGGGGAGAAAGCTAGATTGTTTGAATTTAAGAATGAAAATAGCTTAGATGAAGTGCATACCAATTGTTTGATGAATTTCTTGAATGGATATATTGCCTTTGATGTTAGAATTGATGGAATCCCATTATCTCTCCATAGGATTGCATGTTATTGCCATATTTCTTTGATTAAATGTTGATTTGGGAATCTAATTACTGTTCACGTTAGTATGCTGCCATGTACCACTTAAGCATTATTTTTGTAAAATTAGCTCGTTAAAATGATGTGATTTGAACCTTAAAATGTTGTATTATGATGGTGTGAGCTTAGTGCGACGAATTAAGACCAAAATCACTATATTTTGTGCCCTTTACTATCACAGATATGCAGCAGACAGCAGGGGACTCTCTGTTTCTGCATAATGCAAAACTTATATGTTTTTACGTGTTATAGTTCATGGTTTAGGTCTTGGCAAAATTGTGTTAAAATTTAAGGAAGTCTGGACATTAATTAGAGAGATTTTGGTGATCGCTGCTATAACAGGGGGTATCTCTGCTGCTGCATAATTCTGTTATTGCATAATTTTAACGAATAAAAATCATGTTTTAGGCTTTAGCAAAGTTGTATATAAAGTTGGAGAAAGTTTAGGCAAGATTTGGTGAAGTTTTGTGACTTGAAAATGTTTATGGAAAGTGAAAAATGAATCATATTATCTTGTAGTGGATTGATTTCACTTGATGATTATTTTATAATGATTTCCGGAGGGATTATGAAACTTGAGATTAGATAAATTCTCTTAGTTATTATATGTATTTTATAAATATATATTTATATATGTATAATTATGAGGTTATTAGTATGGGGATTGATTATTGAGTAATACTACGATTGGTTGAGCATCTTCCTTTTGAGCGGCTATTAAGCATAAGGCACTTAGTATATACAAAAGGAAGGTATTATAGTATGAAATGATTGGCTCCCAACTATCTCCCCAAATATATGAAATTAGTATTATTGAGTAATACTACAATTGGTTGAGCATCTTCCTTTTGAGCGGCTATTAAGCATAAGGCACTTAGTATATACAAAAGGAATGTATTATATTATAGATTGATTGGCTCCCAATTATCTACTCAAATATATGAAATTAGTAATATATGATATTTGTAATGGGGCCACATTATGGGCCATAGTAATATATGATATTAGTAACGGGACTACGTTACGGGCCGTAGTAATATATGAAATTAGTAATGGGGCCACATTAAGGGCCGTAGTACTTATAAGGAGTAAAGGTATATTATCTCCGAATTATCTCTCTAATGTTTTAGTTCCTTGATGAAGGGTATCAAGGAGTATTCACATTTTTGTATTATAACTTAGGTCAAATCATAGGAATACCTTTCAATTAGTGCATTGATTGAATATTATGTCTATTCAATATCATGGTCTCATTTTGTTATTGTTTGAATTACTGTAGAATATGATACTGCTAACGAATGATCATTTAATAGGTAGTTATAATATTATTATATGTTGCATGAAACATGTTTTGGGTGGGTGAGTATCTGAGTTTATTTGATTTCTTTGGATTCAAATTGTCTAGTTCTCGCCCCAAATTAATTCGTCCCTTCCTTCATCTGCAGATGTTTGGAACGGAAATAGGGCCGAATTGCTTTTGGTTTGAACGTGAACAGGTACATGGCTTAAGAAAGTGTAACCTCAGCAACGGAACCACCCTCTTTGAAGTCATTAGAGTGGCACAACAGAAGCATGGAAGATATGGTAAAAGACTTGTTCAAGAATTATAGTCCATAGAGATATAAAGTCTTAGATACCGTGCTTTAGTTCCATTGTGATGTAATGTAAACCTTAGTTAATCACGAGTATGTAGCTGTATTATTTATATAAAAACATATATTTGTATCATTTTTCTATTTTATTCGTAATCATCTTTATTGTTTTATTTGGTTCAAATAAATTAGTTTTTGATTTATTTTACAAAGTTTGAATATTTTCCTTATATTACATTTTCATTTTTATAAATAAAAAAAATATTTACCCAAAATCTCCATCACTGAGCTATTAGAGCTCGAGGTTTTGGTTACAGAAAGATTGACAAATTAGGGTGTTACACTATATATATAGGAAGGAAGGGGTTAATGAGATTATTTTGCCCAATGTGGGACTTAGAGTGGTTTTCATGATCAAGTGGCCTACTTTGGGGTCAATTTTATCCAAGATAGAAGCCGATTTTGGTTTCTAAGGTGCAGGGATGAATTGTAGCTTTTTCAGCAAGCTTTCCAATGACGCAAACAACACTTCAAATGGACAAGTACAACTCAAGATATGACATAGTCTTTCTAGGGTTTGCATCATAAAACTCATCACTAGACTTAGACATTTTTCAAGCATTCTAATTATAAGAACTAAATCTAACACTCCTCTAATACTAAATATAATAACTATAACACTAACATAATATAATATAGAGTAAATTACACGGACCCCCCCTGAGTTTTACATATATTACACCGACACCCCCTGCCTTTTTAAACCATACAAAAAAACCCCTATTTGTTGGTTCTAAATTACACGGACCCCCATGAGTTTTACTTATATTACACTGACACCCCTGCTTTTTTGAACTACAGGGGGTGAAAAGTAATGTTTAAAAAGGCAGGGGGTGTCAGTGTAATATATGTAAAACTCAGGGGGGATCCGTGTAATTTACTCTATAATATATAGTAAATATAGTAATAATAATCTAACATCCACACCAATATAATAAGATCACAAATAACAACAATAAAATACACGAATGTGCATAGAAAAGCACAAACACTATCACAACATAGATACATGCTTAGGACAAAACCAATAATATACAAGTAATAATAACAAGGATTTATAGAAAATATAAATAACAAAATGATCCTAATAAGGGTTCTCCTTAAAATATATTCCTAGTACTCGAAACTTGGGGTGTTACACATACTGCCATGTTGAGGTATCCTTTTTATGTTCACTTATTTAACATTTTAAAGGAAATAAGAAAAAAGTGTTGAAAAAAAATAATATATAAGAGAAAAAAAGAAAGGAAAAAAAATTGTAGAAAAAAAAAACCCTTTGTGCATACCTGGCTCCAATTCACAAAATTGTAGCTTCAATGTGATGCAGGTGAAGATTGTTTCCAATTCACAAAATTGTAGATGAAGACAATACCAAAAATAAAACCTTTGTGCATACCTGAATGAATTGACATAAGCACGTATTATTATAATAGGTTGGATAAAAAAAACAAAAAGAAGAATAGGAGTTAGAGAAAAGAGGGAAAAAAAAACGCAAAAGAAGACAATAATAATAATAATAATAATAATAATAATAATAATAATAAAAACCTTAGAAGTTTCGAAGCAATTAAGTAGGAAAAGGAATTGATCTGATCCTGGTAGCAAGCAGAAAAAGCAATTAAGTACTGCTATTCGTAATGTAGCACTGTTATTCGTATTATGAAACAGAGGAATTGGTGGAGCAATATGTAAAGTGGGAGTTGTTGTTCTTTTGGATTAAAAGTTTAAATGGAAATTCAGTCGTGGGTTGTAACTTGAAGTGGGTAATGGAGTAGTACATAACAGTTAAAAAGATGGATAAAATTTAAAACCGTATAGATAGGTAGTAATAGTTAAAAAGATGGATAAAATTAAAATTTTAAAACCGTACAAATAGGTAGATTTGGATTTATTGTTATAGATAACCTAAGTTTTGAAGGGTAAAATGGTCTAATAAATGTAGAGACCCAAAAACAGTTATCAAATGCAATATCTCCTTTATCTATTGTCATAGGTTACAAATTTTAGGTCGCTTCCATTTTCCATACCGTGCATGCCTTTTGGATCAGGTCCTTCAGTTGGAATTGGACTATAAACTACTGCTTCTCTAAAGACCAAGTGCCTTAACTTTTACAAAAGTTGTGAATACATGGAATGAAGCCACTGTTATAAATAAAGAAGGATCCTCTGCTCAGTTATATGTAGATAAATAATATTATTTTTATGCATGATATAAATTATATATTTTTTTTCATGTATGATATATTTCTAACATTTTTTTTTATGTTTGTGTATATAATAATTATAGTTCTTTTTTTTAGGGAAATTATAGTTCTTTATACTACTACTATTGGCTTGCGTGTAATGTAAAAAAATATATTAAACTAAAATTAATATATTAATATACATGTCAATTCATAATAAAATAAATAATAAAAATATATTAATATATGCGAAAAAAACCATAATAGCGAAATAGAAATGTGGACACACAGGAGCGACAACGCTTGTGTGTCCGCTAGTCACTAAGTATGTTCTTGTTCTCTACGTGCCTTTACTTCGGCGTAGCATAGTAAGGTTTTGATTAATGCAATTTTGGATTGTAAAGGATAAATGTTTATTTTTATGTAATTAAAAATTTATAACAAAGAAATATTTTTAATATATAAATTATATTATAATTATAATTAAAAATTCATAATAAATAAATGTTTAATGTATAAATTATATTTTAGGTTTATATTGAACAATTTAAATAGTAATATAAAGTTATTTTTAACTATCGATAATTTTTTTAAATTATTTAAATTCACTCTAGAGATAAAAATAACAAATGATAGATTAAAAGAGATAAACAATTAAAAATTTACAAATAAAGATAAAATAAGAGTGATTTAAAATTGTTGAGAAAGAAATGTATTAACTAATCACAAAAGTAGTGTGTGAAATGCATCTATTATAATCAGTCATTAAAGTACACACTTGGGTCAAGATTATGTTAATTTAAAAGTTAGGCAATAGTAGTATATACTAGTTTTTTTTAGTTTTTTTTTTTAGTATATACTAGTTTTAACATTATATATTAAGAAATTAATAAACCTGTAGAAGCAACCATATTATTTTAATGTGTAAATAATAACCACGTAAACTTAAAGGTGATAAATCGGGTTGCCCGACCCAATCCAGGTTTGTTTGTCTGAAGTTGTGGAAGTGAGTTGGGCGAGCTGAATTTCTTTCAAGCTACATGTTTAGGTAATTGATATATATACCTCCTATTATTAAAATATACCTTCTTTTATATTTATTTTTCCAAAAATACCCTCTTTTCATAAACACATTTCCGGAAGTACTGTGAATCAAACTTCTGGAAGTGCTGTACCTCTCCATACCTCCCATTATTAATTATTTTGTTCTGAAAATAATAAGACTATCCTATGTTTGGAAATCCATTCCAATCCCTTTGAATGGACGTTCAAGGTAAAAGTAACAAAGGGATTCCTTCTGTAAACTTACGTTGAAGGCCTCCCTACCGCAATTCCAAACATGCGCTATAGGGTTTGTTCATTCTTCTAGGTTTTTCTTTTTCTTCCTTTTATTTATTTATTCATTTAGCTTTTATTCCCTTTTTGGTTTTTACCTGTTTATCTTCTTGGACCGTGAAGCATGGACATATCCACGGTGGTGTGGCTTGCTTCATTTTGGTCTAATGATAATCTGGGATGGTATAATCTGCTTGGGCTGAAATTATTTTTACATGCTATTGGATACCTCTGTTGATTGCATTTGACATTTTTTTTTATAAAATGAAAACAGTCATCGTCGACATGCTTTCAGAAGCCAAAGCATGTAAATATAATAACATTTTACTAGGTGATTTCTCTGCCTCAAAATTTGAATTTCTCATTTCTCTCTCCCATTCTCTCCGGTGATTTGAATTTATTACATTTGGCAATTGTACACCTCCGATGTGCCGTCGCCGTTTCGTTCTTCTTCGCCACCGTTTCTGTTAAGAGTCCCACATTGAGTAGAATAAACTATTTGATGTGGTATTTAAGTCTTGAGACTCTCTCATCTAATAGACTAGTCGTTTGGGCTGGACTCTCCTCTTATGCTTAAGTTTTAATAATTTCTCTCTCTTGCTTGGTCCTCCTTAGTGACTTGATTCTCATTAATTCTCTCAAAAAATAAAAGAGGAAGGTATATATAACAATTGCCCATGTTTATTGGCCTAATTGGGATAAATTGGCCCATTTTTTTCCAGGCTTAAATTTATATAAATTTTACAAGATAATAAAGCTTAAATAATATTGGGCCACATAAGTTAGTTGTTTTTGGCCCCAAAATTCAAGATCTTAGTCTAGTCTTATTCATGGATTGTTTGAATCGATCCATTGGGTCGAGCTCATTTGTTATCTCTATGTAAACATCTATATTGTATATAGTTGATAATACCAATAAAACTAGCTAATTATTTCGATCAAATAAGTGAAAAAATAAACTCGCTAAAAAAATGTTATAATGATGGTTAGTTGGGATAAATTGGCCCATTTTTTCCGGGCTTAATTTTATATAAATTTTACAAGATAATAAAGTTTAAATATTATTGGGCCTTATAAGTTAGTTGTTTTTGGGCCCAAAATTCAAGATCTTAATCTAGTCTTATTCATGGATTGTTTGAATCAATTCATTGGGTCAAGCTCATTTGTCATCTTTATGTAAACATCTATATTGTATATAGTTGATAATGCTAATAAAACTAGCTAATTATTTCGATCAAATATGTGAAAAAATAAACTCTCTAAAAAATGTTATAATGATGGTTAGTTGTTTGATTTGTTTTTGTTCGTACAAATTTTACTTAATGAAAGTTCAACTTATTAATATAGATATTATGATTTTTTTTGTTAATAATATAATGTAGGGTTTATTATTTTTTTTAGTTCCTAAACTTTTTAGAAATTTTATTTTTGGTCCTTAAACATTTTTGTTGACTGGCCAATGTTCCTAAACTTATTTTCCGTCCATACTTTTAGTCATTGTCGTCTATTTTCACCATTAAACGCTGACGTGGCTTGGCACATGTAAAAATCAATGACATGACATTTACATCTAAGCTATTAATTTAGGGTTTACTATCTTTTTAGTCCCTAAACTTTTTAAGATTTCGATTTTTTGTCCTTAAACTTTTTGTTGACTAGTCAAGGTCTCCAAACTTATTTTCTATCTATACTTTTTGTACTTGTTGTCTATTTTTATCGTTAAATGCTAACATGGTTATACAGATCTCCAATCACGTGATGCCAGGTTGTTTAAATGGTAATGAGACATTAATTTACACCATGTAATCATTTAGCCATCTCGTCAATTTAAGTTACAAAAAGAAAAGTAAAACCATAGAGATTTATTAAATTTGTATATAATATTCAGTATTGATTTACTTCTATGACATGAATTTGTATGGTTTTTTTTTTGTTATTTAAATAGACAACATGACTAAATGATTAAAAAAATGCCACATCACCATTTAGACAATATTTTTCTTATCAACCGTTAAAAATTATTCTTAAAACATAAAATTGGTAGCCATTTTTAAAGTATGAACATTTTTATTGTAAATGATTATAAATCGCTCCTAAAGTATAGAATAAGTAATACGGCTATTTTTTTAATTCTTGATAATTCCTTAATCAACCGGTTATAATGTTATTCTTAAAACATAAATTAGAGAACATTTTTCATGTAGTGGAAATTTTTATTCTCAAAGATTGTAAAATTATTCTTAAAACATTAAATAAATAATATAAGAGAAATATTAGTAACAAACTCTCTAACACGAGATATTATTAAGTAGTTTCTAGATCATATATCTCTAATACATTATTTTGAATACACTCTCTACTATTGGTAGAAATAGGAAATTATAAATTCTGATGGGTCTCATTTCTCTTTTTTTTTTTTTTTTTTTTTTATGATTACTCATTTCTCATTTAATGAGTCATTCTCTTAATGTTGTAGTTTTCAATAAATTTTAACTAACATTATAGTGTATTAGAGAGTATATATGTTGCTAGCACTAATCAATAAATAATGATTTTTTTTTTGTTTTTATTGTTGACAGTTTCCTTATCAAGGATTTCAAAATTATTCTTGAAACATATAATAATAGACAAAACTTGATACGTCACACACACAATAAGAATACTTCTGAACCATTGTGTGTTTAAATTTTTAAAGCCTTTGTTCCTTCACATATCTATTAATTTATGTTTGCATGTAGCATAGAAACCAACTCATATGTCAAGATGCTTCTAAAGGCTTTTTTTTTTTTTTTTTTTTAATATTGTCTATAAATATTCTATAGACCTATTAAATATCCAATTATTTTAGAGTGATGGCAAATGTCTATCCCAAAATAAGGGAGATTGGAGTGGAAAGAAGAAAAAAAAAGAAAAAAATAGAGAGAGAAATAATAAATATGATAAGTAATGTGATAAAAAAAAGGAAGAGAGATACATAGAGAAAATAAAGTACAAATAAGATGAAAGAAAAAGTAAATACATATTTACAATTTTTCTTATTTTTAATATGAAAAGGGGAGAAGGTTTACAAATTTAAGCTTACCAGATGACAAACATTAAGTTCAGGGTAAGAAATAATTATTATATTATTTTTTTGAATTTAATTATAAAATATTAATATTATAGAATTTAATTATGAATTATCATGTATGGTAAGATTATTAACTTTTGAAATAATTATTTAAAAATCGTACCTAAGGTGATTTTTAATTGATTAAAAGTGTAAAAAAAATTTCATTGAAAATATATACATTAAAGTTAAACTCTTATTTTTTCTTGTAAAATATTCTATATATTATTTGAGAATATAAACTATTTTTACTAATTTAAAATTGCACACTTGATAAAAAAAATCCTTATAATTGGCATTTCAGCATTTTGTTAGTATCCATAAGTAATATTTGAACTTCAAGCCATTTAATAATGAAAAGCAAACTAATGTTAAAAACATTCTTTTAATCAATAATTTTCATTGAAACAGGCATAATAAAATGTGGATTTTATCATTTTTGTGCTATAATAATGTAATATTTTAAAATACTTATAAAATAAAGTAATACGAAATAAATTATGTAAATTAGTTAAATTTAATCAAATCTACTACCAAACTAGAATACCTTTCAATACAGATATTGATAAAGACCGACAAACAAACTGAGAATAATGCAATTTGTTTCTTACATTACTACTATACATCTGAAATAGCATTTCACTTTTGTCGTAGGCTTAATTGATTGTTTATTTTATCAGCCAATTACCTGTTAATATATTAATTTTTGTTAGCAGCGATTCGAACTCACAATCTATCTCCTTTCCTTCATCATTAAGACAACTTTATAACTTTGACTTAATTGATTGTAGGTTTAATTATTGTGAGTATCTGAGTTTTTTTTTTATCAAATTTTTAATTAAGTTCTTGAATTATTTTTGGTTCAATTAAGTTCTCCACTTGTATTTGTTTATCTAATTAAGTCTTTAAATTAAGGATCTAATTAAAAATTATCATACTGTTCATAACCTGCAAATTAATTTAACTTTAATTTTAAAATATTAAAATATGGCAATTAAATTCTAGGTGCCCAATCCTATGGTCACGACTTCAGTAATCAGTGGAAGACTAATCTCCATTAAGACGTCTAATCACATAAGCTCTGGACAAGTTTTGCAAGTAAGATTTAAATTAATAGTATTTCACATCAAGTTAAATTTAATTAAATATTATTTAAATTGAGTGCACAATTATTTATTATTGAAGTGGAAGTGCATAATTAAATTGAAAAAAGTTGGAGTCGCAAAAAATAGAGTAAAATAAAAAAAGAAAAAAGGAGGCGGCAAAATAGTTGTAACCACATAATAATCAATGAGTATTAAGCAAAAGCAAACATCACCGAACAAACCAAACGTGTGTGTATCTTAAGACAAAGTCTGACATCAATCTCTTCTCATTTGTTTAATCTCAGATTTTGATGATAACCACAAAACACAACACAACTTGCTCCATTTCAGTCGGCAATTCTGGAAAAAGTCAAATCATTCTGGAAAAAACAATATTAATTTTTTTAATTTTTTATTTCTATTTTTTCTCTAAGACTTAGAACCCGAGATCACGAAATATTTTCATTCATTGTAGAGAGAGAGAGAGAGAAAAAACAAAAGAAGTTTTCGTTGAAGGTGGTGACTTGATTTGATTTATTCAAATAACAATTTATCAATTCATCATTTCATCTCTCCGATCTTTCAATGGATTCTGACTTCTGGACCTCGCGTCTTGCCGCCGCTAAACGCCAATACACGCTTCAGCATCACCATCCAAATTCTCATTTAGGTTCGTGTTGATTTAGTTGTGTTATGGCAATTCATTTTTTTTTTTTTTTAAATTTTTTGCTGAAAAAGATTTTCTGGGTCCAATCAAAATATGATTTTTTTGAATTTTGATCATCTGGGGTGTTTCAGATCGGTTGGGAATTGATGATTTCGATGTGGAAGAAGAGGTGC
Source organism: Pueraria montana var. lobata (assembly GCA_026413185.1). NCBI lineage: Eukaryota > Viridiplantae > Streptophyta > Magnoliopsida > Fabales > Fabaceae > Pueraria > Pueraria montana. The sequence continues at coordinate 36,268,217 of CM048648.1, read as the reverse complement.
GACCCGATTTCCCTTGCCCGTATTGTTATGAAGACTTTGACATCGCGTCTTTGTGTTCTCATCTTGAAGATGAACATTCTTGTGAATCAAGAGTCACGGTAGGAGGATGTTCTTATCTCTCTGATGTTATTTCCTTCCCATGTTGCAATTTAAATCTATGTTATTTTCTTTTGTGAATCAAGAGTCACGATAGAAGAGGTCTTTTCTTTTTTAGTAAAAAAGAAAAAGAATCTAAAGCTAGATCTTCGTCTTAGAGAAATTGGTAGCTTTGATAGCAAAGTTGTCTGATGATCAAGGTTTTAAAAAACGGGTCCACGACCCCAGGTTTTTTAACTGTCCGTGACCCCAGCCGCATTTGCCTGCGATTTCCTGCGATATCAATAAATGCAACGAAACCGTAATCGCGATCGTGACCGATATTTAAAACCTTGCTGATGATTAATATTTTCTTGGAAGCATGTTACCATATTTTGTATAGAGGAAACCTATAGAGATTTGAATTTTATTTATTATTTCAATCTCAGAAGAATTCTAACAGTATGTATGGAACCATGGTGGGTCATGTTGAAAAACCGTGGTATAAACCATGATACTCTTTGGGGTGGAGGAAAAATCGTGGTGGCACCGTGGTTTCAACATGGTTCCAAACATACAAAAACCATGTAAGGACGTATTTTAAGTTATTGATATTTAGGATCTTGGACTAGTAATCTGCTATAGGTTGCTGATATGGTCTTACCTTTTGATTGACCTGAGTCCTGAACATAAGTCATGATAATTGTAGTTTGCTGGAATCCTTGTTATCTTTTGTTTCTTGCCCTCTGTTGGTACTTTTTGCTAGAATCTTTGCAATTTGGTTATGATAAATCAAGAAGTGATGAGTGGAACTAGCTCAAGAATGTATGTAACTGATTAATTTAAACTTTGTGGAGGAGAAATTCGCATGTCAAGAGGACTTGTATGGTTTTAGTTGTAACTTTGTCATCTTTTATAATGACTAGACAATCAGGATTCAAAGGCAATTCATAGAAAGAAAAGGGTTCAAGGGCATAAAACCAAGAAGGTTTAGCTCCAAGGAGAATTGTTTCTCTTTATTTGTTTTTAGTTTCCCGTGTATTGTATACCTGTGCTTTAGTCATGTATACAATATCCAAGATGGTTCAGGAGGTATGTTTGTAACAACCACTTATTGAGATGGGAAATGATTATGTATCATCTAATTAAAAAGTAACCTGTTCATTGATGATCTTCTAAACTCTGAGTCATAAATGTTACCTGTTATTAACAATCTTGTGATCACTCATAAGGACAGGCTGCTCTATTAGGATTCAGTTCATTTTACGTGGATGTCTGCATGTGCACGCATGTGTGTGCTTGCATATATGTGTGTGCTGAGTTTGAAGAATCTGTTTGAATGAACTATATAAAACAAACATCATAGAAGCTGAAGTACTGAGTTTGAAGAATACTTTACCAAATACCAAAAACTATATAAAGGAAAATCAGAAGGCTGAAGATCAATGATTAGCAAGTGTCTTTTTTGTGTTTGTTACTTTATATCCCTGCCTCAATGATTTAATTAACTCTAATCTGGTTATGGTAGTCTCATGCTTTGTTTTTCTGGGATGCAGATTTGTCCTATATGCTCCGTTAAAGTTGCACGGGACATGTTAAGTCACATAACGCTGCAACATGGGCATTTATTTAAGATATCCTTTGTACTGTTATTTTTTTTATTGAATATTGTTAGCTTGCTCAGATAATGGGTTGTTTCTCAAGTGAAAATTGAAAAACTTTAATTGCTTCCCTTAACTAAGGATTACATACAGAGAAGGCGCAGGTTAAGAAGAGTTGCTATTCCAAACAGTCAGACATTGTCTCTTTTGGGTCGAGATCTTCGTGAGGCTCATCTACAGGTGCTTCTTGGTGGTGGTGGTGGTGGATACCGGTCAAACAGTGCAGCAGTGTCTAATGCTGCTGCTACCGATCCATTCCTATCTTCATTTATTTTGAATTTTCCTGCTTGTGAAGCAGAAGAAATTTCAAAATCTGTGGTGACAAGCGCTGAGGATTCTTCCGCCAAAAGTGCGACACCTGAACATATTTGGAAATCAAGGTGCTTTTTCATGAATTTGGGCTCCCTAATCAGTATTCAATAAAAAGAGATTCTGGAATTCGTTTAAAATGTTCAGTCCCTCAAGTCATCATGAAGCACTCTAATCAAAATTCATTGATCTGTTCAAACCCTTGTGTTGAGTCATTATCCTCTTCATATATATGATGATTTCCATCCTGCACATTATTTATGATACCAAAAACTTGAACATGTCTCAAATATTGGCCCAGCTACAGAACTGGTGTTACATTTTTTTTCCTATCAGAGCTCAGAAGTATTTCTTACATCATCAAATGATTTGAATGTAATATTAGGTGGTAGGAAGAAGCAGGATTTGTTTGTAACCTTAATAACAATCTCTTTTCTTCATTCATCTAGGAACAGATAATAGTTCACTGTAGTTGTGTTTGTGTGGATAACTGGACCCAATATTCATGCATAGTGTGCATGCTTCATCATTATTAAAGAATAACCTCTGAATTACAGCTTTGATCTGTCTCTTTCTGCAGTTTTGATCCCTCCTTGAGTACTGAAGAGCGCGAGAAAAGGATGAGACAAGCTGCTGGGAGATCTGGTTTTGTGCAGGACTTGTTTCTTTCGACTTTGTTAGGCGACTAATCGAAGCCTTACAGAAGAATAATCAACATGAGATCCATGGTTAAGGATCTTGAATGAAGGATACCTCTAGTGGGATTCAGTGGTTATTTGACAATCCATGTTAGCATATAAGCCTAATTGGTATATTGTCACAGTGGCACCTTTGACATAGTGCTGAATCTGATCATAGTTATCCATTTATCCCACCCTTGTGTAAGTTGTAAGCATCTTCACTGGAGATGTATTACTCTCTGAAAAAAAAAAAGTTTTCTAGCTTATGGAAAGACCTATTTTGTTATATTGGCATATTATGATTCCCTTGACTCACACCAGGACCCTTATGCTCCCTTCAAGTGGAATCTGATGAAGCAATTGGGAATTTCTCTTTTAGATAGATTGGAAGAAAACAATTCAACTAATGTATCAATAACTACTTTTTTATGTACCATAATTATGTATTTGGATTATTTTATTTTAAAAATAACTTTTTATAGGTTACTTAGAATAATTTTTTAGAAAATATTTTTCCCTATAATTTATATTTCCCCATACATGTACTAAATGGCAAATTGGTGATGTTTGAGGGAATATGTATTTGTGGAAGTGTCACATTATGGCTATACCGGATAAAGGTTTCGGTCCACAAAGCAACCAAACATACCCTCAACAATTCACCTAGGAAGCCTTTATTTATAGGGTCTTCGGCTATTCAGACGAATAGCCGAATGCCTCCCAGGTTGTGCCTGGTCCAAGGATGTTCTATGAAAAGGTCTTCGGCTATTCGGACAGACGAGTAGCCGAATTTCTCGAGGATGTGCCTAGTCCAAAGATGTTCTATGAAAAGGTCTTCGGCTATTCGGATAGACGAATAGCTGAATACCCCCCAGGTCGTGCCTGGTCCAAGGATGTTCTATGAAAAGGTCTTCGGCTATTCGGACAAACGAGTAGCCGAATATCCCCAGGTCGTGCCTAGTCCAAGGATGTTCTATGAAAAGATTTTTTGCTATTCAGACAGATGAGTAGCCGAATACCCCTAGGATGTGCCTGGTCCAAAGATGTTCTATGAAAAGGTCTTCAGTTATTTGGATAGATGAATAGTCGAATACCCCCCAGGTTGTGTCTGGCCCAAGAATGTTTTATAGAAAGGTATTCGGCTATTCAACAAGGCGAGTATCTCATGAATCTATTAAGTAAACAAAAAGGCAAAATTAATAATTAAAAGGATAATCAGTACTAAAAAGATAATTAATACTAGATTACCAAAATGGTAATTAAGGGAAAAGCCCAATAGGTCCAATGCCCACCAAGGTAAGTATAAATAAGGGGCGAGATTCTTGAGGTACGGTAACTTTTGATTATTCATTTATTATTTTCATTAAATGTTTTGAGCTGAAAACTGACTTGAGCGTTGGAGTGCCTTTTGCAGATATCCTCCCCTTCTTTTCATCTTGAAGGATTCGGAAGAGATCTCGGACTAGGATCACCTGCAAGGAGAAAATTATCCTGTTACCCTTAGACATGAACAATGACCTTAGTGAGCTTACATACTTTTAAGTATGATTTCATCAACAATTTATTGTTATTTGTAGAACTTTTTGTGTTAAATTCTCTTTTTAATGTAAAAAGTCAAATTAATCATGCGATCAGAACCAGGTAGGAGGAGCACTAGAAAAGGGGGCATTTGTTTTTAAGATACTAAATAAAGCTTACAAAATGGAAGGACAATGAAATCCATCATGATTATCGATACCATGATCCGTTTAGAACATCTAATGTGTAAATTCTTAGCATGATAAGACCCATAATCCTTGTCATGCCAAGAAAAACCAACGAAAATCCACTGTGGATTATTCGTGTAACCGAACCATGAATGCAGGGGCATCTATTCTTTTTTTATATATTTTTTTTAACCATTAGCTAAAACAAAAGAAAGAAGACGCTTGAAAAGTTGTTTATTGGTTATCATTGTAATATTAATTTATTGGTTGTCATTGTAATATTAATTTGTCTTATTCACCAACGAAACTTAATAATTTGTCTCCATGAACTAAAGAAGTCTCAACAGTTGACCAAAGGACAAAAATGTCTTGGGCAAAGTTGAACGGCTCATTAGAAATTTATACATCAGCGGAACACACGGATGTCGGCATTAGTAAAAGTTGCAAATTAATTTATGATTTATATGTTGAATTCGCATTATATTATTATGATAAAAAGTTCTCGATGGTAATGAATGTTTAATGATTACTCTAATTGTTCAAAGTATTCCACTTGCTATAAATCAACTTTGACATTTAAGCCTTATAGTTCATAAAAGTATCTCCTTATATATAAAAACGACTGCCTACCAAATATATATATATATATATATATATATATATATATAAAAGAGATTATCTCATTTTCTTGTTTCATTCTTTCCACTCTCTTTTACTTTCACTCTTATTTGAATGTTCTCATCTCATGGAGTAGTGTAGTTCACTCTCGTAACATGCATCTCTGGTTCTTCTAATTTTCCTAAAATCTCTTATCAATTTTTGTAACTACCTCACATTCACAATATTTCTATAACTATTTTTATTCACTTCTTTATCTGATGCTATATTTTTTTAAATATTTTTTTATCAGTTTTTAATTCTATTTTTTTAATTCTGAAGATTTCTCTCTTTCATAAATAATTTCAAATCCTTAATTCAATTTACTTTTCAATTTTCAAAGTTAATTTAAAAAATTAAAGTTGTATCATTACATCTTTCCTTATCTTTTTTTTCTTTTAAAAAAAATTATAGTTTCTAATTTCTTTTATAATTATATCTTTTTCAAAATTTCTTTCGATGTGCTATATAATTTTTTTTCAAATTTTACACTAATCTTTTGGGCTTTTTTTTAATATTTCTTTTATCTGATTTTCTAACTCTATTTTTTAATTCCGAAAATTTCTCTTTTTCATCAATTATTCCAAATCCTTGATTCAATTTACTTTTCAATTTTCAAATTTAATATTAAAAAATTAAAGTTACATCATTATATCTTCTCTTATTTTTTTTCTTTTAAAAAAATTATAGTTTATAATTTTTTTTATAATTATCTCTTTTCCAAAATTTCTTTCGATGTACTATTTTTTTTTTCAAATTTTATACTCTCTAATCTATTGTTTTTTTAATATTTTTTTATCAGATTTTCTAACTCTATTTTTTAATTTCGAAGATTTCTCTCTTTAGTCAATAATTCTAAATCCTTAATTCAATTTACTTTTCAATTTTCAAAGTTAATATTAAAAAAATTAAAGTTACATTGTTACATCTTTCCTTTTTTTTTTTTAATTTTATAGTTTCTAATTTCTTTTATAATTATCTCTTTTTTAAAATTTCTTTCAATGTGCTATATAATTCTTTTTTTTTTTCAAATTTCTTTCTATTAACTATATAAATAAGGTAGTGAAAATTTTAATAAACTCGTGCAATGCACGGACTAAAACACTAGTTTATAAGTACTTTGTGTTGTTTTAATATTCAACCCTTTTACCTCAACTTATTTATATTTTAAAATGAAAAAAAAAAATTCAAACTGTCAACAATATTAAAAAAAATTAATTATGTTTCTAGTCCTACAAATTAAGGAGTCCGTCTTTTGTAGTCCTCCATATAAAAATTTACATTTTTTAGTTCCTCAAATTCGAAGAATGCTCTTTTTAGTCCCCTGTCAGAAGTTGAAGGACAAAAACATGTAATTTGTTATTTGAAGGGAAGGACTAAAAAGAACATCTTTTGAATTTGAGGGACTAAAAATGTAAATTTTTATTTGGGGACTAAAAAAATAGTCCATCTAATTTGAGGGACTCAAAACATAATTAAGCCCAAAGAAAATTAACATAGCAATAAGGCTTAATTGTAAATTTTACCATTCAACTTTCATCATTTTACGAATTTTACCATCCAAGTTTTATTTTTGTAAATTTTACCACCCAAATTTTCAATTTTCGCACATTTTACCACCATTGATGTGTCACAAAAAGAGTTAAAGAAAAATAAAACGACGTCGTTTTGTTACCAATAATGATGGTAAAATGCATAAAAATTGAAAATTTGAATGGTAAAATTCGCAAAATGATGAAAGTTTGGTGGTAAAATTTGCAATTAAGCCTAACAATAATTCCTAAAAAAACAACAAAATTGATACAATAATATAATAATATATAAAAAATAAAAAGCATAGAGGCACCTTCAATACGTCAAACGGGTATTAATTTAAAAGAGAAAGGCTAATAACACACTTTCTGACACATGGTTAAAATTTCTTGGAAATTACAAAAAAAAAATTGTGGGTCCCATAACCTATTTAATGGCTTTATCTCATGATTTTGTAGTTTCCAATAAATTTCAAACAATAATAGAGTGTGTGTTAGGAGGAGTGTGTTTCTAGCGATCCTCAATTTAAAAATATAGAAAGTATTCTATTGTTTTTTTTTTTCTCAATCACAAATTTCAATTGTTGTTGACGCTAAAATTATTTGGACTCATTTAGCTTGATATATAGTCATTTTGGGTTAGCTGATTAAGATAATCATTGTTAAGGCAAACATTTCAATTGATAGTCGGTGACTGATATTTGATAGTTGATAGCTAATGAATGATTAGTAGTCAATAAGTGACGACTAATACCGTGTCCATAATTAATGGGACTAAGTTAAAATCCATCAAGATTGAGCTAATGATTCAAGTGTTTATATAAAGACCCGGATTGTGTGAACACATGAAGGATGACAATTACTTAATGCATCCCATTTTTTGTTTGGTGTACCCCATAAGTTAAATAATGAACCAAACATTTGTATTACGGATTGCTTAATCCGTATTACACACCCACTTACCTTCGAGTGTGGCGGTGCTGGTGTTTGGGTGTGGCGATGGTGTTGGCTAGAGGTGGAGTACGGTGCGACGGTAGTGTTGGCTGGAGGTGGAGTGCAGTGGTCATAGAGGGTTTGCTTGGGAAAGGAAGGGTAAAAAGCGGATATTAAGAAATTTGGGGGTGCACCAAGCAAAAAATGGGATGCATTAAGTAATTACCATGAAGGATGACCCATTAAGATCCATTAAGATTTTGCAATAGACTTAACCCAACTATAGTAAAATATAAAAACATATTTAATGTTTAATGATTCATAATATCTATTTTCTTTCAACTTTTATAATTTATAATTTATAATTTTTTTATATTTTTTGTTACATTTTTTTTTTAATATTTAACACAATGACTTAACATGACCTTGTTGTGATTGGGTTAGACATGGTCTAATTGACACTTACAAATTAAACAAACTCAATGAGGGAAAGGAATTATTTTTGTGGGACTCACTAAATTTTGTGTGTGTGTGTGTCTAACGGTCAATATTTATTCCTCTCACTCTTATATAAGATAAGTCCTCTCACTATATATATTTCTTATATATATATACTAGTGTGGTGACCCGTGCGATGCACAGGCCTATATTATGTTTTAAAATTTTGATAATTTATGTTTATTATGTATTATTTAAGAGTTTAGTACTAAATATATTTATATTTTTTGAATTCTATGTGTTGTATGCGGTTATAGACAACTATTAATAAGTATTTCACTTTAGATAGAAATGTCAATGAAAATGTATGAATTAAGAGATAGTCTATGTGTATGTATAAAACATTTATAATAGATTCTATATGTCTATATAATAATTTCCAAACTTCTACCATTAAAGACAAATTATAATAGGTTACATGGCATAAAAACATGACAGATTCTCTTACTATATACAGACTCAATTACATGACACTTGTAATAAATGAAATAGTGTTGGTTGAATTTGCAAAGGCTTTTGCAAATTATATCAAAACTTGCAAAAATAAGTTAAATATTTGGTGCATTTTTTAAGGCAAATGAATAAACTAAGTGATAAAAAAAATTGTTACTTTTATTTTCGATGAATCCCTTTCTCTTAAAAAATGAACAATTCTATTATAATTTTAAAATTTCTCTCTTTTTACCATTAATCATAAGCAAAAGTGGAGTCAAGAGATTTAAATATTGAACAAAATAGGAAAGTTACCAGAAAATGAAGAAAATGTTTACAATATAAGCTCTCTAAACTTTACAAATTAGTAGATTTTTAAAATAAAAAATGGTCAATTTTAATTATTAAATTGGTAGATTTTCAAACTTTTAAAAAATGAACAATTTTATTAAACAAAGATCAAAATTGTTTTAAAAAAATTGGTATTTTGTTAAAGGGAATCCTAAAATAAAAACACATAAAAATTTGTTTACAAAACTGGAAAAAATATCCAGTAAATGAAAATCATAATAAGAGACATTCACTGGATGATAAAAAAATTGGTGTAACAAAATTACATAATTTTATATATTATCAATAAAAATAAACAAAATGTAACATAAAATCAAAATATAAATAAAAGTTAAAAAAATATTAACTCAAAATAGAAATAAAGAAAACTCTAACCTACAAAAAAAAAAAAAAGGAAACGCTAAATCAAATGCAATATTATACCAGCACCTATAGATTTTTAAAATGAAAAATAATAAAAATAAGAAGCAAGCATTAGAATAGGATGGCAAACTTAGACTTGAGAAGCTCCCTTGATATCTTTTCTACTGCTCTTCAATCGTTTAAGATTAGACGCAAAGGTCTTGGAGACAGACTATTTGTAACGTGGTATATTAAACAACATTTGAAAATCAAATGCAATATTATACCAGCACCTATAGATTTTTAAAATGAAAAATAATAAAAATAAGAAGCAAGCATTAGAATAGGATGACAAACTTAGACTTGAGAAACTCCCTTGATATCTTTTCTACTGCTCTTCAATCGTTTAAGATTAGACGCAAAGGTCTTGGAGACAGACTATCTGTAACGTGGTATATTAAACAACATTTGAAAATCAAATGTAATATTATACCAGCACCTATAGATTTTCAAAATGAAAAATAATAAAAATAAGAAGCAAGCATTAGAATAGGATGGCAAACTTAGACTTGAGAAGCTCCCTCGATATCTTTTCTACTGCTCTTCAATCGTTTAAGATTAGACACAAAGGTCTTGGAGACAGACTATCTGTAACGTGGTATATTAAACAACATTTGAAAATAAAAAAATAATTATAATGAAAAATAATTAAAAATAAGATGTGAACATTACCAGGATAGGAAGAGAACACATTAACTTTAACAAAAACAACTTCATTAGATCTTGCAAAACACCCAGTAAAACGCAAGAGATTTTTTTCTTCTTCCCTATAAAAGACCTACAAAGAAGAAATAAAAACACATAAAAAAGTATAAATTAAAAAAAAAAACAAGAAGAAGAAGAAGAAGAAGAAGAAGAAAAACGTGTGTAAGCAAGAACAATTCCGTGCATAAGGTTTGGATTCTCACCTATATTTATATTAAAATTTGATGAAAATTAATTTTATTAAGAGTAACAAATAATTAAGAGATTATGCTCAATAATTAGAAATAATAATAAATTGAAAAATAAAACAGATTACATTACAATAAATAGAAAGAATAAATGGAAAGATATAATATATTATGTGACATATTAATAGGTCAAAATAAATGTTAAATTTAAATTCAAATACACAATATAAAGAATAAATAGAAAAATGTAACATTATGTGACATATTACAACATCTCAATCCTCGATCGTAGAAGATAATTTAACTATTTACTCTAAATTTATTGTAATTAGGAAGTTGGTCATACAAATATTCTTAATTGCTAAAATAATTTAATTATCAAATTATCCTTATTTTGAGCAAAAATAAAAGAAGTAAATTAAAATAAGAGTTTCCTGTCTTGACTTCTTTACTTTTATTAAATTAATATAAAGATAATAATAAAGATTATACTACCTTTTAAAATTATTCTAAATTCAAATTAACAATAGTGCACTGTAATTATTCTAGTTAACTTAAAATTATACCTTATTATAAGGTAATCTTAATTACCTTAATTAAAACATATATATGTTGATAATAATTAATTTAATTGTTTTAAATTAGAAGGTATACTTGTTCTAATTACCTTAATTATTATATATTTATATAATTTTATGAATTAAAAAATAGAAAAAAATTCTCTAAATTTCTTGTTCAATTGCATAAAATTTTCTGTTTAAACTTGTTTATTTTTATTATAATAAAGATATATATAGAGGGTATATATGAGAGGAAGCTATCTTATATAAGAGTGAAATGAGCTAATCTCAGCTATTGGATCAAAATTAACGGTTCATATTAAAACCTTCACTTAAGTGATGCACGTGCCTCCTTCCTTCTGCTTCATTGTAGCAACCAAACCAAACCCTTGATTTTCCCAAACGCTCTACGTCGCAGTCTTTTCTTCCCGTGCCTACCACCGAAAACTGCCGCGACGCCGCTGCACTTCTATCTACTCACAATGGTTGTCTGAAATTTGAAGCAAGGGAAATTGGAATTTGCCCCCTTCGAAGGAAAGGGTGGTTCTTTCTTATGGGTCTTTGCCGCAATTCTTTGTTGACAACTACGGCTATGTCTATTCAACTACTTGTTTGTGCTTATGTCTACTCAACTATGGCTATTGCCTAAAAATAATTTTCCCTCAGGTTGATTGTGGCTCCTTTTGTAGTTTCTATGCTATTCTTGTCATGTGAAGACAATTATATTTGTTAAGCTCTATTTTGACTAAATGAATTTATGTGATGTCTATTTTGGCAAAGTGAAATTATGTGATATCTATTTTGTTAAGCTCTATTTGTTATGCTATTCTTGTCATGTGAAGACAATTGAGAATTTTGATTTGGTCCTATTTTCTTCTTTGCCTGTCTGTCTATTTATCATTTTCCTACTATGGTTGGTGCATTTGGTTAAGATATTTTCTCTGCATCAGGGCTGTGTATATATGAAGGAAGTGTAGCAATAAGCAATTGTCACCATCAACATGTCTTGGTTAATCTGAACCTTTCCCTGATCAGTTTGAAAATTGTATCCACAAAGCCAAGCTTTGATATGTACTGCTGGTTGTTGGAGGCTAGGACGAATAAAGTGATTTTGTGGCCAGAGCGAAAAACAACACCACCAGGGCCTAACACCTTGGTAAAGTGATGAAGAAAGTGATTTTTATGGGCTTGGCATTCTATTCTTTGGCACCTCAACTTTGATTGGCATTTCACTTTACTGGAGAGGTGGTAGTGATGAAGGATTTTGATATGTGCAATGGGTCTTCCAGGACTTTTGTATTTAGTTGTATGATGAGTTAGGAGACATTATTGTAAAATGCAGGGGAGGATTACTACTATTAGACCACTTGATCAACATCTTGTATCTTTCGTTTTTTATAATACAAGTAGACCCTTTGATCAACATCTTGTATCTTTTCTTTTTTATAATATTTTCACTTAACTTGGATACCTCTGTTTAGAAATCTGATATGGCCAAAATGTTTTTTCTACTAGACCTGTTTATTCTATTACAGGTTTCAAATCTCTATTAATAGACTCGACTTGTTTCATTTGTTTTTTGAAAAGGCAAAATTTTTATTATTAGAAAATAGGCACTGCATAATTCATACTGTCATACATTATACAGCTTCCAAAAAAGTATATAGCTTCACAAAGATTCAACTGAGTAATTAAAATTTAAAACCAATAAGCAAAAGTTGTTGCCTTCTTGTCAAATTGCCTACACCACAAAATTACGTGCTAAATTTCTCCTTGGAAGCTCACTTGTGACTTATTGGTGGCTGCCATGATACAAATTTCCACTTAACTACTCATCAATTTTTTTTTTTTTAAAAAGCCAAAGGAAACCAATTTTATTAAACATAAGACCATAACTGGTACAAGTAGTACTAGATTGGACCAAAGAAGCACAGTTACAAAAAGATAAGACCAATACAACACCTGCTTCCAATAATTTCAGTACGTATTGCTACCCAAACCTAACATAACCGAATTACCTCATTCCAATTACATACAACACTCCTCACCCTCCATACTACCGAAAGCATATACACTCCACATCTTCACCCAAAAACCACATGCATACCTTCTATACAATTTTAAACCGTCTACCAAGGAATCAAATACCATGCCTTTTACAGGTTTCAATTCTTCAGCACAGGTAGGAATCCATTCCTCTGATGCGTTCACCAGATCATCAAAGCCTTTTGATGATGTAGTTAAATCAACTTCATTCTCACCCATCTCCATATATTTATTCCTAAAGATAAAAAATAGCACAAACCAATATGGAAAGAATTAAAAAAAAAAAAAAATCAAATTTTAACCAAAAACTAGTTTGCAACAAAGTTTATTGTAAAGACCAAAAAAAGAAAATATTTCACAAGTGTCTAAAATCCACATGCTATCCGTTGTATCCATTGTTATTTATAATTTCTTGGATCAAACGTAACATATGCAGGTACGACCAACTGCTAGAAACATATGAATTAACATATAATACCTGGGTCCTCTTGTAATCACCGTTCAGTAACTTGCTCAAATTTCAAATAACGCTGTGAGTAATTAGAAGTGCAGCGGCGCGGTGGCAACAGAGGGTGGTAGGCGCAGGAGGAGAAGTGTGACGATTGGCAAGAAAAGCTCAAGATTGTTTCTCTCACTCTGACGATGGATGTAGTCAGTATACATCTATCAAAATCGAAACAATTGAATGGCATTCAGTCGTGGGTGTGCACGGAGGCAGCGACGGTGGTAGGCACGGGAGGAAAAGACTGCGACGTAGAGAGTTTGGGAAAATCAAGGGCACGTGCATCACTTAAGTGAAGTCTTTAATCGGAGCCATTAATTTTGATCTACTGGCTGAGATTAGCTCCTCTCACTCTCATATAAGATACATTCCTCTCATATATATATATATATATATATAAGGGATCAAATTAGACAGGTATAACTTGATAAACTATTGCACCATTTAATAACTTGATATAAAATGTGATTTTTATCGATCCAATCGTTGAATAATATTTATATATTACCAAGATTGACTGTGTCAAATTTTGTCAAAATTGAACAACAATAAAAAGGTAATCAAATAATCCACATTTTAGTATATTTTGATTACCTAATTTATTTTTATTTTATTAACATTCTCTCCCACGTCGTCTTCTCTTTGCAATTTCGGTGAGCAAAGACTAAGAGAAAAGGAGGATGGATCATACAGTGGCAATAATAAGAAATAATGTCACTGGAAAGCATTTCATTCTAAAAGGCCCAAAGTTCAGCCCACAGCCACAATCAATAGGCCAATTGCTGCAAAAAAATATAACCAAAAATTAAAAGAAAGAATTTTGAACAAAACTAGAAGAGACACGAATAGGATAATTGTTGCAGACTCGTTTCAAGAAGATTCACCACCACTCAACAGTCGTCACTGCTGAGGAAGAGATGCTTTGGTTGGTGCAGTGGATTTTGAGGCTTTGAGAACAGGGGTAGACAACAGGCGACTGGGAGAGAGAAAGTTAAATTAAGTAATTAAAAGAAAATGAATTTACATGAGTATCTTTTAATTTATTTTCAGTCTAAATATAAAAGGAATGATTATTTTGTCCACATGAAAAGGTACATAATGCTAATTTACACATTCTATTTTTTAAGTGGGTCTATTATAGCAGCCTCATATATATTTCAAAACATCTGGATTTTGGTAGAATAATTGGGTTAGCTCTCTGTGAAAAAAAAAAATATTGGGTTAGCTCCCGCTCAACTAGTAATGGTATTTTACTCTTGTTAATGGACTTGGAGAACTTGTAATATATTATTAACGTATTGATAAAATTTAAATCCTGTATCATATAAAAGATTCTATTGATTATTTATTAGAAAAAAGAAGGAATTATAATGTTCAAGTGTCCTTAGACAGGTTTGTATTGTCTTCGTGTAAGAGGGTAAAATAGTCTTTTAAATATCTTTTATTTATTTATTTATATTTTCCCACTTTTCAATACAACTAAATAATTAAAAAAGAATTATTTTATTTCATTTTTTCTAACTTTCATCCCTCCAAAGTCCAAACAACTTTTATTTTCACTTAAAATTCATCTCAATTTATATTTATATTTATATTTTTCTTCTTTTTATTTCTTTCCATCCTCTATCCAAACCAAGTGTAAAGCTTGCAAGGAAACGAGACAACAAAATTTCACGAGCAAACAAGGAACTCAAATCCATGGACAAAAGAAACATCATTCCTGTAACAAGAAATCTCCTACTTCTTTATACAAATGATCTGAAACGGTGTCTCAACTACAACTAGTTATATAAACTACACAAACACATTAATTTCTTAACAATTACACTTTACAAAACATATAACGAAGAAGTGTACGTGATTCTTCTCAATTTGCAATCTCAATGATCTTAGCCTCATTCTTCTTGGAGACAGTTATTAGAAAATTGGGTTTGAATCTAACTCAACATTACAAAATCGACTTGTAATGTGAGGTTTGCATCTCACTTATATACACTAATTTGGCCATATCACCATCGTGCTTTGCTCTTGTTCTCACCATCGTGCTCTTTGTTGGAAACGGAGCCTTTTGTGAAAGGACAACACTCGAAGGGGTTTTTGCCGTTCGGAATTATTGACATTTTGTTGATGTTGATGGTGCAATGTTAAGGAATTAAGGGTGTTGCGTTGTGTTGTGTTATTATGTTGAAGGAGTTTTCGGAAGGTGAAGAAGATTCTTCGCAAACATTCGCGGTTGAGATTGTAACTCTCTTTTCCTCGGATGTGCTTGTGGCCTTCGTTTTACCTGAGAGATGTTTATGGACATTGTGCTAAATTCTTATTTTTGTCTATGATACAGAAAAAAAAATAAAAATTACTACCTTACGGATTGTGAGAAGGAAAAAACTTAGGCTAAATTGTAATTTTGGTCTCCTTAATTTCCTAAATTCATGATTTTGGTCTCCTAATTTTTAATTGTAACATTTGGTCTCCTAATTTTATAAATTGGCGATTTTGGTTCCCCTGTTAGATTATAATTAACCAATAATTACGATTAGTAAAGTTATTAAGTTAATTAAAAATTAATTAAAAATTATTAATTATTGAAAAACTTTATAATTAAAGTTTATGTTGAGGAAGAGGGGTTTGGAAAGAGAGGTTGAGGAGAAGAGGTTAGGGTTAATAATTTTTTATTAAAGTCTTTTAATAATTAATGATTTTTAATTAATTTATAATTAAATTAATAATTCTACTAATAATAATTATTAGTTAATTATTTAACAGGAGACCAAAATTGCCAATTTATAAAATTAGGGGACCAAATGTTACAATTAAAAATGAGGAGAAACAAAATCATGAATTTGAAAAATTAAGAGGACTAAAATTACAATTTAACCAAAAATTTACATACAATTTTACAGGTGGTGTTTCCAATTAGAATAAGAGTTTCATCTCGATAATATATATTATCTTTTAATATAAACCCTTATTAACTCTAATAAGAAAACAGTACAAAAACATCTATAAGATTGTATGTAAGTTTTGTCCATGTGAGAAAATGGAAAAACTATAAAGCATCATTTAAATTGTAGAGGAAAAAAAAAAAACTTAATTTTAAACCTTTTACAGGAAATTCCATTAATAAATTCATTGTTTAATTTAAAATGAGCAAAGAAAAGAAACACAAAAGGAAACAATTTTTTCTTTTTCCCGGTTGAGTATGGTGCCATAAACCCCTTTGAAAGCTGGTCTGTGTCGTAGTGGAAAATGAGTCAAGTACGGAGATGGATGATGATGACTCAGCTGGGATTAGCCATATCAGAGACAAGGGCACGTGGCAACAGGAGATGAATTCTTCTGCACTGTGAAGAAAATATATTAAGGTGTGAATTTAGTTCATTGAAAGGGTAATCTGGAATGTGAATTTGTCTTCTCTCTCTGAGTGGTGAGTAGTGAGTACTCTTCTCTGTGTGATTCTGTAAACTCTTCCTTAAGTTTATATTAGGTGCTGTTATTGTAAAGAATTGAATAGGAATGGCTCAACTTTTCTGTTGGGAAGTGTATATATACAGCAGGATTACAAAGATAAGACTGAATTAATTTAAATTTAAATAAGTAATAATTTGAGATATGTTATTTACAATTCAAAGCAAATGACTTGAAATATGCTATCTACAATCAGTGTTTTAAAAACCGGATCGGACCGGCCGGTCCGACCGGTTCGACCAGAATCCGGTGGTATAACCGATTCGGTTCGATGATAGGATCAGATATGTATCTGATCCGGTATGACCCGGGTTGAACCGGCCGGTTTTTACAAAAAACCGGTAACCCGGCGGGTCTCTGGTTGAACCGGATTGTAGTGTAATTTTTTTTTTGAAAAAAAAGTGCTAAAATGATGTGTTTTATTTTTATTTTTATTTTTGTGTGTGTATGAAACTTATTTATGGACTTTTATTTTCATGATTATTGGTTGTTATTTCTTATTTGGAATATTAAGTACTTTATAATGACAATAATTTTAAATTTGGAGTGTTAAATGATTAAATTATGTTAGTTATATTATATTTTTAAATTTTTTTAATATATACCGAGTCAAACCGGTCCGACCAGTGACCCACCGATCCGACCAATGACCCATTAACTCAGTACCTCGGCCGGTTCGATGACCGATCCGATTCTTAAAACATTGTCTACAATTCAAAGCAAATACATTTCAAATTGATAACAACCGATAAGCATAACACCTCTTGATCATAACAGCCCCTGATTATAGGAGGAATCAGTTGGCTGGTCTAACAGTTATCCTTTTTTAATTAATTTAAAAACATTCTCCTCGAGGTTACTCAGAATTGCTATTGATCCATTAATCTAATTTAATTTAATCTAATTCGACAACAATTTGGTGCACGAGGTTGCTATTACCACTCATTAATTATCACAATTTGCACTTAAATTCTAAATTTTCATTATTCTTGGGTGGGTCAGTGCCATAGGCAGTGTAGGATTTTGGGTTATACTTTGCTGTTATGTTGTTAATGAAACTTAGCTCTTTTTACACCTTCAGTAGCTGGTAAATTACTAATTTTATTTTCCGGATGAAATTTTAGCAGAAAAAGTGGTTCTAGCCTATTTGCAAGGCCTTATTTTGTTTTGAGTTTACACTTTTTACACATTAGCACGGTGAGTCTGCTCAGACTTGTGCGGGTACAGAGAAATAAAACGATATTCTGTACGATATTATTACAAGCTAGCTAAAGTTATTTACATAATTATTTCTCAACAACAACAGCTATTATTTGTATTTGCAATAATAATGTATAGCATACGATATCTTTGTTGTGCTTATCTGATATCACCCATAAAACAACATCCTAAGTAAAACAAACCACATGATTTTCAACTAAGGAACAGAGTAACATGGCTTAACCAGAGATTTTTATAGCCTTAACATTAGGCTTCTTAACCTCTTTCTTAGGAACAGTGACAGTGAGGACCCCATTTACCATAGAAGCCTTTACTTGATCCACTTTGGCATTCTCCGGCAATCCGAACCTCCTCATAAACTTGCCACTGCTACACTCCACGCGATGCCATTTATCGTTTTTATTAGTGGCAGATCTAGATCCAGGGCCAGGAGGGCAATCTATTAAGAAAAATAAATCTAATAATAATTATCATATAAGAAGATTGAGATAATGGTTCAAACACATAAACATAAGAGGTGTAAATATAAAATTTTAAGATAAATACTTATAATTTTATTAAAATAAATGAGTGTATTTATTTGTCCTCACATAAAAATAAGTCAGGAGGTTTAAACATACAAAATTAAGGGTACAAAATATAAAATTTTAAAATAAATACATGTGATTTTATTAAAATGAGGGGTGCATTTGCCCATCCTCAAATGCATATAGGTCCGCCTATGGTTCTTATCTTCCTTCTCAACGTTCCTCTCTCCGCTTATCTGAAGAACCTTATCATTTTCAATTTCTACCTTCACTTTCTCCTTCTTCAGCCTCGAAATATCAGCCTCGAACACATGTGCTTCTGGGGAGTGCTCACAAATGCAGAATTTTCAGCAGAAAGAGAAGTATGAAAATGAAAATTCTTGAAAGGGTCCCACACGTCGAGGGAGAAAGGATCAAACACGTTGCTCGTTCGGCCACCTTAAAAACTCAGAATCAGAGACATCTACTCTTATTCTCTTAGTTTTTTTTTTGAACAGCCAAAGAAAGATGTATTATAAAAAAAGAAGGGAGTGTCACAAGAAGTGTCAAAAACTCCTTGCCAAACAGAGATACAATTATAATGCTTTGTTTGTGCTATAACAGAATTGTATCATAACATTACTGTTATAATCACACAGCACTCATCTCCTCAAATAACCCAACATGATAAACCTATAGTGTTTCAGCTTTACAATTATGAGAAGCTGAATGGTACCAAGTCAGTTTTCGCACCCCACTACAACGAACCATATCCTACTAACAATGCTGCACAACAAAATACCAAAATAATATATTGTGATAACTATAGACCTGACAAGATATCACACACGCAGTCTATCTTAGAAGGTGGATTTGGGCCTAACTCAACCTTACAAAACCGGCTTGTAAGGTGAGGGTTGCCCCCACTTATATACACTAACTTTGCCATATCACTAGTCAATGTGGGATCTCCAACACAAACCCCTCACGCCGAGGACTGAACATCTCGAGCGTGAAGTTTGCAGGACTGGACATCTACGGGTGGTCCAATAGCGGCCCGATAGCGGGTGGCTACGATAGGCCCACAATAAGGCACAATAGGCCCAACAACAGATCGCTAGGATAGGCTCTAATACTATCTTAGAAGGTGAGTTTGGGCCTAACTCAACCTTACAAAATCGGCTTGTAAGGTGAGGGTTGCCCCCCACTTATATACACTAACTTTGCCATATCACTAGTCAATGTGGATTTCCAACAGTCTAGAAGTGCATCATCACCAGTAAAGATATCAGACCCTGCATATAACAGCACTGCAAAAGAAAGATCCTGTATCCCTGCATATAATCACGACAACATATTCAAACATTCCCTCGGCTCCATAGTCCACTCAAAGAGAGATACATCGAAGTCTTTGATTTTTGCTTTTAACCCATAGTCACATAATTCGTTGAACATGGTGAGAACCGCGAATTGGTTCACACGTACCAATTCGTGGTTCTTTTACGAACCGGGACGCCCAAAATCGTGCATGAATTCGTGAAGATGAAGAATGGGAAAGGTTGTGCATAGTGCTGCGTTCAGTTTGGCAAAGAAAGGAAAGTGCAGCAGCATAGATGAAAAATGTAGCTGTGGAAGATGAAAATTCCAAAGAAGGAAGAAGAAAAATTTATGAATGGGAAAGCATGATGTGAGCAGGATTTGAGGCGTGGTGAAGAGGAAACGTTTAGACTGGCTGGGTTAGGGAAACGAAAAGAGAAGATGGGAATTGAGAACTGCAAACTGGGATTTTTTTTTTACCGAGGAGAGGAGTTGTAATTAGAGAATGGTGTTGTACAGCTATGCAACACTTTTTTTGGATGAGTACCGTAAGTATTTTTAAATAATATTTATTTATTAGTTTAAATAATAGTATTAATTATTAAAGGCCATCAGAATAAAATAACATTATAATAATAGTATTTACTTTATATATATATATATATATATATATATATATATATATATATATATAATTTTTAGCAAGATAAAAAAATGTTGGTATTTATAAATTTAATAATAATAAAAAAAATATTGGTATTAATTTAACAAAATAAAATAATATTTACTTTATTACTATTATATATGTAATTTATCATTTTTAACAAGATAGAAGAACATTGGTATTAATTTATAAATTTAAATAGTGTATACCAACTATGTATACTCCTCACGTACCAATACTTTTTAAGATCACGTACACGTACCGCATACCCGTACCGAAACGTACTGCGAATTATGTGACTATGGTCCAACGGAAAAGCATGAACCCATAGCTTTGAGTGAAACGTCCGTTTTGAAGAAAATGGCATCTGACTTAACTGAAAATAAAAGTTGCCAAACATAATGGTGTAGCTTTCAATGCATGATGAACGGCCGTTTACTTGCTCAAACGGAGAAACAAACATACCCTAAGCTTTATTGTTACACAAATATCACTTCAAGTTTTTATTGTTGTGCTCCATAAATAGAGCTAAAGTGTACTAGAAAATTTAAATAATAATAATAGCATCCTAATATTAAAAACAAATTGAAAACATTCTTAACTGGTCCAATTGTCGAAGGTTTAGTCCTCCTGGTCCTGAGTTTCCAACTTTAGGATAAGTTGGCCTGGTTTGAACAGGAATAAAGGATTGTCTAAGTCTGGAGGATGACCTCTCTCTGTAGTCGAATCTGATCTCTCTGTTAAGCTTTATCACTTTTAAATCTTCTAAACTATAGGGACACACAAAAACAAAATGAACAAAATGAATCCGATCTCTCTGTTAAGCTTTATCACTTTATAGGGACACACAAAAACAATATGAACAAACGGTGTGAATAAGATATTGCTCAAATTCACGAAGCAGTGAACATATTAATTTCAAATTTCAAATGGGAATGAGAGTTTGTAATGCTGGCCATGTTCTTGAAACCTGGAAAACCAACGCTAGAGCAAAGATAGGGAACTTGGCACGAACCCAGAAATGAGGGTTCCTCCATTTCCAACCAAGTCAAACCATTTGGGCATCACCACTTCTTTTTCTGGTGCAGCCATAACCACTTCTAATCCACGTTTCCCTTTCTTCGCCTATCATATACATACATAAATAAATTAAGAAAATAAAATTAAAATCGCACGCCTGTGTGTAAAGGTTAAATCAGGATTATTTTGAACAAAATTAATCTCTATTATTTATGAATAGTTGCAAAGACGAAGTTTACTTGTTTGCATTTTTCATGTTTTATATATATCGAACCTCCCATGTGAATGGGCTATTTTAATAACCTATGATTGTTTGTTTAAATGTTAGCTTATCTTACATTCAGGCAAAAAACTAAAGAACGAGGCTAGCAAGTAGCAACGAACTTTTTAATATACATTTTACAATACGTAAAATCTTTATTAGTTGACCGAAATTCATACTTGCATGATGCATGGTACGTCATTAAATAATAATTAAATTAGATGAGAAATGCAGTTCAAATCATTTAGTGAATAATAATAATAATAATAATAATAATAATAATAATAATAATAATAATAATAATAATAATGTTAGAAAAAGTGTAATAGAAAATATATTATCACCATTGCTTTTAATAAACAAACAAAAAAAAAAAGTAACTTATGAAACATAAATTATTTGAAAGAGAGGAGTAATAATATAAAAATGATAATAAATACTCATTACTTGTTGGCCTCATTTCTTTTTTGTTATGAAAAAGATTGGTGGACATTAATCTCTCATAACATTTAGAAAGAAAAATATAGATATAATAGGTGATATGATGTGATTGAAAGAGATAAATTAATAATCGGTGTTGATGGAGGAGAAATTATTGGATAGTCCAAGATCACCAAATGTCCATGATCCCAACCAATTCTACATGACAGGTGTTCAAGTTTTTTACTTTACAAGAAAGAATTAATAATACTTGATTATGGGTTATATGGAGATGAGTGGTGCCCATGATGATCTCAGACCATCTAATATGATACGTGGAATTGTCTACAAATCATCACTCTTTTTGTTAACGAAATGAAAGAAATATGTATTTCAACACATTTTCTTCCCTGGCTCTTTTTTCTCCTTAAAGAAATAGTGTGAAAATATTATTTTCCTAAAAATAAAGGTGTAAGATTTAGATGAAGCAACGAAGTGGTGATACCTGAAACCATAACATGTCTGATGTCTCTCTAGTTAAGCTAGAGCAATGTCTTGCATCTACTTTCTGAATAGTAGATGGCAACTCTGCTATTTCCTCAAGATACCCACAACGATTAACATTAAGAATTCTCAAGTTAGTGCATTTAGGAATTTTTTGAAGATTCTGGCCAAGGCTCACGTCAAGACTTGTTAAGTGAACACATTCCTTAATGCATGCAGGGATAGAGACAAAATTGTTATCCGAAGCAATTAACTCCTCTAATTTCGGGAAACAGTCGAGAATTGCGAGAAGATCTTCATCTGATAAACCACCACTTCCGAAATACAATGTTCGTAATGTTGGACGAACATCGGCTGCTGAAGGGCTCTGCAACAAACTTTTGAAGGATTTTTGAAGTTGAAAACATCCTCCAATTTTAAAGGCAACAACATTTGGCAACATGAATAAGCTACTTGGTAGATATTTAAGTTCCCTGCTATTTGATATGTCTATACAAACAAGCCCAATAAGATTACCAATGGATTCTGGTAGCTCCTCAATAGCAGTATTTTTCATATAAATTTTCAATGGCTTATTCATTTGTTTCATTCTCCTCAGAAAATTACTGAGTTTGGTGCATTCTGAAGCACTTTTTTTTTTTTTTTAGCAAGAAGAAAGAGCTACTAAGGTGTCCATAGAACCTCTAATCCCAACTATGTTGGCACCAGAGGACCTACTCCTCACCTGAAGCAGACTCCGAATTTATTAAACGAAAGGAAAAGAGAGTACAAGAAGAAACATGGGGAAAACAACCCATGAAAAAACATCAAAAGATAAAGCTAATGCTAGAAACATCAACACTAGACTAAAAGCCTAGAATCACAGAACAAAAAAGACTAACAGAATCTGTAATTTGGAAGACTAAGACGATCTCTCCGCAAAGATTCTCGGATAAAGCTTGGAGATGAATCCCACCAAGTAAAGCCATGAACTTGAATAGCATAATTTGCCAAACTGTCAGCGCAACCATTTCCCTCTCTATAGATATGGGATATGCGGAAGGACATTAAATGGGAAAGAGCAATGCAATTCCTCCAACGGGCTCTAAATTTCCAAGGCACCATATCCACAACATCAAAGGCTTGAACTACTGCTAATGAGTCACACTCAATCCATAATTTCGACCAACCTTTTTCAAAAGCAATTTCAATTGCTGTCATAACAGCATGTAACTCTGCATGAAAAGCAATGAAATTGGGAAGGGAAAGAGCAAAGCAGCCCAACATGATTTCTAAAAATACCACCACAAGCAGTCGGGCCAGGACTTCCCTTTGCTGCCCCATCCACATTACATTTTATCCATTCAGGCAATGGAGGATACCAGTTCACTGTGATAATTTTAGGAGCGCATTTAGCATGACTAGTAACACGAATTTTTTTAAATAAAACAAACTCCTCCATAGAATTAGACATGGTCCCTGCTGAGAAGTTACCAGATAAAGAAGCAGCAGCAATTGTCTTGTTCAAAATGAGAGTTTTCGATAAAGGGCCATTGTGGAATCTGCTGTGATTTCTGCTAAACCAAATAAGATCAACCAAATGTATCATTAAGGAGATAAAAACATCAAGAGCCTGAGAGCTCGTCGTTGTTTGGGCAGTTTCCAGAAGCTGCAGAGGGGATGAAAGATCAAATTTCCGCTGAATAAGGTGCCCCAAAGACGTCCAAAGATCACGAGCAAAAGAGCACTCCAAGAACATATGAGTTGCTGTTTCGGCAAAAGCACCACAGTGCGAGCAAATGGAAGCAAATGAGATACCACTTTTCTGGAGATTGTCATCCGTAGGCAATCTATTATAGATCCAGCGCCAAAAGAAAAAAAGCTTTGGAGGGAGGAATTCCAGCACGCCAAACCAACTTACTCCATGCTACAGGCTGTGTAGGGGGTTGAAAAAACTTGATTGCATCTTTAAAAAGCAAAAGCCCCGAATCAGATGGGCACCACACCTGAACATCTTCAACTGCCTCCAAAGGAATGGTAACACCTTTAATTTGCTGAACCAGTTGGGGGAAAAATGCTCAAACAAAGGCGGAAAAACCCATTGCTTGTTAAAGATAAAGTCAGCCACCGATGCTGTCAAAAGTTTATGTGTATCCATAGGAATATTCAATAATTCAGATATTGGACTAGAGAGCCAAGTATCCGTCCAGAACAAAATGTGCTTACCATTTCCAAGTTGCCAAGCAGAATTATTCAGAATGATTGGAATGAAAGGCTTTATTCCAATCCAAATGGAGGAGGGAACATGAGATGTTCTAGGGACGCCCTTCTTAAAGAACCTACTGCGCCCCAAACAGGCCCAGTGACAATTAGAAGTGAGCAAAGACCAACCAAGTCTAAGCATGGCAGCTTTATTAACTATCTTTAGAGGACGAATACCAAGTCCACCCAACTCCACCGGCAAACAGATTTTCTTCCAAGAAACAGTGACTAATTTGGATTTATCTGCATCCCCAGTCCAAATAAAATTTCGAATCCAAGAGTCAAGCGTATTTAGCATAGCCACAGGCCATGCATAGATGTGAAAGGAGTATAAAAGCAAGCTTTGTATGGCAGATTTAATGAGTTGAACTCTTCCCATAAAGGAAAGAAGCTTACCTCTCCAAGATCCCAATTTAAACTGAACTTTATCCATAATTGGTTGCAGATATATTTTCTTTGGACGTCCAACAAACAAGGGAACCCCAAGGTATGTAAAAGGGAGGGACCCCTTAGAGAATCCCAAAATCTCTTTGATAGTCTACAATCTATTACCCTTATGCAGGAATAAAATTTGTACTTGGAGGGATTAAAAAATTGACCTGATGCTTCCACATAGTCACAGAAAAGAGACATAAGATGTTGTAAGCTGCGTTTAGTGCCTTTGCCAAAAACAAGGATGTCATCAGCGAAAAATGCATGGCTGGGAGTACAGATGCCATTTGGACCACTCATAGGCTGGAATAAACCCCTATCTACCAAGGAAGAAATACCACGACTAAGCACTTCCTCCGCGAGACAAAATAAGAGAGGAGACAAAGGATCTCCTTGGCGAACACCCCTCTTGCAGGAAAAGAATCCAACTGGCTTACCATTGATGGAAAAGGAGAGCTTTGCAGACAAAAGAATGACATGAATCCAATTAACAAATTTATCCTCAAAACCAAAAGCTCGCAGAACATCAAGAAGAAAATTCCAGTCCAAAGTGTCAAAAGCTTTGCGAATATCAAATTTCATGATTAAGTTTCCCCCAAGAGTGCGATGCTTAAGCAGATTGACCGCTTCAGAAGCAACACAAATACAATCACTGATTTGCCTATCCTTGATAAAACCTCTTTGGTGAGGTGAGATGATTTTGGGAGCTATAACTGCAAGTCTATCAGCCAGTACTTTGGAAATGATTTTGAACTGGAAATTTGCCAAAGCAATTGGGCGAAAATTATCCACTGTGTCAGCCTCCGGAAATTTAGGAATAAGAACAACAAGATTGGAATTCATGTTAGGGAGAATCCAACCCTGACGAAAAAATTGAAGAACAGCTTGGAAAACATCTTCTCCCACTATATTCCAAAAATGTTGGAAAAAACAGCCCCCAAAACCATCCGGTCCAGGAGCACCATCACCATTCATATTGAAAACTGCCCTTCTCACTTCTTCCTTGGTTGGGATGTTAGTAAGGAAACAATTATCCTCACTAGAAACTAATGCAGGAATGGTGCGACTAATCAAATCATTGGACCTGCAGTCATTCTCACTAGCATAAATACTAGAGAAAAAGTTTAGAACCTCCCTCTCAATGTCCACCTTATTGACAAGTAATTGCTCACCACTCCGAAGTAGAGTAAGCTTGTTAGAAGCATTACGGATTCGAGCAATTCTGTGAAAATAGGCAGTGTTGCGATCTCCCTGACAGTGCCACTTAATCCTCGCTTTCCCTTTCCAAAAAGATTCCTGCATGGATAGAGCTTTTTCAAGATTAATCTGAGCTTGCATCTCCTGATCTTTAAGAACATCAGAATATCCCTTATAAGAAATATCATGCTGTATAGCTGAAACAGCCTCTTGACAAGATTTGACAATGTCATGAATATTCCCAAAGCCACTTTTGTTCCAAGCACGAAGTACATTCTTTAAGTGCCTCAATTTACTTCCCAGGATAAACATGGGACAGCCAACAAAGTTCTGCTTCCAAGAGGATTCAACTATGGAGTAACAATCATTATGTTCAAGCCACATCTTCTGGAATCAAAAAGGGGAGGGACCAGATTTCTCCTCTAGCTGGAGGGACAGCAGTAATGGGGCATGATCAGAATGCATCCTAGTAAGAACATTACAAGAAATCGAATTCCAAAAAGAAAGACTATCTTCATTGCAAAAAGCACGATCCAGTCTCATATCTATATGATGGGAACCACGTCTTCCATTAGACCAAGTTAAACTTGCTCCCTTTGATGGCAGGTCTGTGAGATTACAAGAGTCAGCCCAAGCACGAAATTCAGAGCAAGATAAAGACAAAGGCAAACGCCCTCCACGTTTCTCATGAGATCCCATTACAGCATTAAAGTCTCCTATACAGCACCATGGACCAGCACTGTTTTGCTGAATCTGAGCCAATTCCGCCCATAAATGTCTACGAAGAACATAAGATGTACTAGCATAGACCACGGAGAAAGAGACCGAGCTAGAAACTCCATTAGAAGCTATAGAGAAAGAAATTTGTTGCTGGGAAGAAGAAGTAATCGCTGGAAGGAGTGAATCCTCACATAGAGCCCAAAGATTAGGCTTAAGGTTGCCACGATCATTAACAGCAAAAAGTCTGAAATTAAGATGCTTCCAGAAAGATGAAGGAATATCTGAGGGAGAAACCCATGGCTCTGCAATAAACAAAAAATCTGGTTTATAAACTGAACATAAATGTTTTAAATATAGAAGTGTGGCTTGATTAGCAACACCCCTAGCATTCCAATAAATAGACTTCATCATGCATGAAATTGAACGCCTTCCCTATAACAGGATCGAGTAACTGCAGGAGAAGTTTTCTTGTTCTTTTTCTTCAGTCTTTTCTATTGAGACTTGGAAATAACAAGAGTAAAATCTTCCTCGCCTTGAGAAGGAATCGAGTCAGTTACAAAAGGACTAGAGTGGTGCACATTATCAAGGATAGGACTTGAACGCTCTTCCGCCTCCATAATATCTCCCCACCTACTCGTAATATTGTGAATATCATTCAAAATCCGTTTTTGAGCATCACCAACAACTTCTCTATCCAAAGGGGATTCATGAACAGTAATTAGGTTTCTACAATGATCAAGTCTTAGTTCTCTTAGATTTTCAACTCCAGACACATCAGGCACTTCAGTGATAGATTGGTTATATGAGAAATCCATGTTAGTCAGGCATGAAAATTTCTGCCAAAAAGAAAAGGGCAATAAAATGATTAGCAGCATGTTTGAGTTATATTAAATTTTTAAATGTTAGTAACAATGGAAGTTTTTGTTAAATGAAAAAAAATTAAACGTAAAAAACATGAAAATGTGCTATAGAATTGTACCTTAAATGGCTCTTCCAATGTTAAATGGCTTATAGGCAAATTGAAGACAATTATTTTCTTTGGATAAAATTTTGATGGGAAAGACTCTGAAGGATACTCTTCCCAGTCAAGCACCCTCAAATGATTTGGCAGATGTTCAGGCTCAGATGAAAAAGATGTGCTTCGAACAATGAGAATTCTGAGCCGTTTCATTTTCTCAAAGACAGTACCATTACAATCTACTTTTTCTCCTTGGGGGGGATCAAACATTATCCCTTGAATCTTATCACTTCCCTTTAAAACAAGTACAAACGAGTAACATCAATTGCATATTGTCATTAATATAATAGACTATAACGTATAAATTGAAAAAACAAAAGAGTAGATGATTCTTACCAAATCATCAGTTAGTATGTCAATAACATCCTCATAATACCATACCCTGCTACATTCGCCAGGATTTGGTGCCTCCTGCCTGACAATCTCTCTACCCATATCTTGTAATAGATCATACCTCTTCAAGCAGCCATCCACAATAGTTAGGAGAGATTTATTAACAAGTACTTTAATGTTGGATTTTGCACCAAATTCCTCAAGTATATTTTCAACATATTCTTTTTTCTCCCCTTTGAAGAAGCAAGCTATGTCCAGGAAAACCTGTTTGGGGTTGTTACCTAGTCTATCATAACTTATTTTGAGCACGTCTTGAATCTTTTCATTTGGACGATTTTTTCATAGTTTTCCAATAATCTTTCCCAACTGTCTAAACTTTTTTCAGTAGCCAAATTGGAGCCTATTACTTTTAAAGCCAGTGGAAGACCCTTGGCAACATCTATAGCATGCAAAGACACATCTTCAAAACCAGTTTTAGGATGGCTTTCTTCGAAGGCATTCAAACAAAAGAGCTCAAGAGAATGCTGCTCATCAAGCTCTTTCATTTCATAAATCTTTTCAACTTGAAGAAGCACATCTTTGTCCCTTGTTGTTATAATAATCCTACTACCTGAACCAAACCAATCACGTCCTCCTGCCAGCTTTTCTAACTTGTCTTTGTCATCAACATCATCAAGAACCAAAAGAACTTTCTTTCCTTTAAGCTTGCGTTTTATTTCAGACATTCCTTTATCTGCACTGCCCAATTCAGTATCCAGCTCCTCTCGCATCTCTGATAGAAGTGTCTTCTGTAGATCTTCCAGGCCATTGATTTTGTTTGATTTTTCTCTAACATTGGCAAGAAAACTTGCAGCATCAAAGTGTTGCACAATCTTGTCATACAAAGCTTTGGCAAGTTCTGTTTTTCCGGCTCCACCAAGTCCCCATACACCCAACATGCGTACAGTTTCATCATAAGGCTTCATGTCTAGGAGTGACATTAGCTCTTCTATGCGGGGCCCAAGTCCAACAGGGTTCTGACCAGTATGTAAAGGTTTAGGAGCTATATTTTTATGGACCTGCTCAACAATCTTCTCAATATAATCTATTTCATACCTGCAGGAGCACAAAACATTATTTGTTTGATAGCAGGATTTATTTCGTTATAGTAATAAGCACTGAAATATTAACTTGTAGTACAAACACAAATTGAGTAATGATAAAATACCTTATGAAAATTCATCATTTCTCTTCATTTTTCTTTTTATATCACATTATATTACTTATCATTCTTATATTTTTATCTCTTCTATCTCTTTCTTTCATTAGAAGTTTGTGGGGGCAATTGCTCCCAATGTGCAGCAAGTGGATCTCTCCCTGATCACACCACTCTTCTTCAAGATTGTCTGTCATTAACTCATCACCATCGTTGCATCCACTACCGTGATCGTCGTTGTTGTTGCCACTGCCATGACTGTCAATCTGCCATTGTCATCACTATAGTCGGCGGTGACAGTGGAGGCAACGATGGTCATAGCAGTAGTGGTGATGTTTAAACACCATGACCATTGCCAACATCGCGGTCACCGTCGTCGATGACAGTGGTGGTGATAGCGGTAGCGACAACGATGACAACGACAATCATGGTGATGGCAACAACAGTGATCATGATTGTTGTGGCGGTCATGGCAGTAGATGCAGTGGCGGTCATAGCGGTGATGGTGATGGGTTAACAATAATCTTGAAGAAGAGTGGTGTAATAATTGAAATATTTTAGGACATGATAATTAAGATCTTTTAGATATTGATAGTTACATGATGTTTAAATTTGAATTCTTAAGTATTTTAATCTAGGCCATCCGTTTTAATGTAACGGTTGAGATTAGTCATTCTTATATATATATATATATATATATATATATATATATATATATATATATATATATATATATATATATATATATATATGAGATGATATTTTTTTATATGAGAGAGAAATGAGTAAATCTACATCATATAACCATATAGTGGATGGTCAAGATTTATTTTCATGTGACTTTTTAAAAAAAAACTCCAATGATTTTATATGTTTTAATCTTGAACATTCATGACAAGATTTAAAGTCAATATTTATTCCTCTCACACTCCCATAAAAAAAAAGTCACACATATATGGACAAATCTAGTTATCTTATATGAGAGTGAGATGAATAAATCTGAACCACTGGATCTATCTTGAATGGTCAAGATTAAAACAAACTAAGTCATGTGAGTTTTTTAAAAAGTCACATAACTTTTTAAGTAGTCACATGACATTAAATCTTGACCCTCCATGTATGGTTATATGGTTCAGATTTAATCCTCTCACTCTCATATAAGATGTATTCCTCTCATAAAATCTCTAAAAGATTCACCAAATAGAAAATCAAATATCCAATTTATCACGTTTTAAAATATCTCAAACCTATCATCACGATCACCACCGTCATGGCTGACACCGTGACCGCCACCATGACCATTGCCGTTGCCAGCAACATGACCGTCGTCGCCGTTGCTTTCACCACCACCACCGCCGACGGCGGTGGTGGGTGGCGGCAGCAACAACGACAACGGTCATGTTGCTGGCAGCAGCGGTGGTTATGGTGTTGGTCATGGTGGCGGGTGACGGTCATGACAGTGGTGGCGGTGACGGTCACGATGGTGATGATGGGTTTGAGATATTTTAAGACGTGATAATTAAAATCTTTTAGAGATTTGATTTTCTGTTTGGTGAATCTTTTAGAGATTTTATAGTTATATGAGGTTTTAATTTGAATTTAAAATAGTTTTAATCTAGGCCTTCCATTTTAATCTAACGGTTGAGATTGACCATTCTCATTCTCAAATAAGATGGTCATTCTCATATGATATGTCCCATATATATATATATATATATATATATATATATAGAGAGAGAGAGAGAGAGAGAGAGAGAGAGAGAGAGAGAGAGAGAGTACGACTCCTATGAGCACTTTCTTATATGAGAACATGAGAACAATTAATAACAACCATAAGATCAATATTAAAAATAATAGACGGTTGAGATTAAAATATTTAAAATTCAAATTAAAATCTAATGTAACAATCAAATCTCTAAAAGATTTACCAAACAAAAATCAAATCTATAAAAGATCTCAATTATCATTTTCTAAAATATCTCCATTAACCCATCACCATCCCCACCATGATCGCCACCGCTGCCACTGCCATGACCACCGTTGCAGCCACCACCATGATTGCCATTGCCGCCACCACTATAGCCATGACCATTGTTGCGCACCACCACCACCATGACCGCCACCACCTTCGCCACCATGATCTTTGTCGCCGTCGTCGCTGTCGCCACCACCACCAGCGACAATGGAGGCAGCGACGACGACGACGAAGATAATGGTGGCGGTCATGGTGGTGGTGGCGGCAACAACGACTACGACGAAGTTCATGGTGGTAGTCATCGTGATAATTGAGATATTTTTGGATGTGAAAAGATTTAATTTTTGTTTAGTGAATCTTGTAGAGATTTGATTGTTACATTAGATTTTAATTTGAATTTTAAATATTTTAATCTCAACCGTCTATTATTTTTAATCTTAATCTGATGGTTGTTATTAGTTGTTCTCACATAAAAAAGTGTTCTCACAGGAGTCGTACTATATATATATATATATATATATATATATAAAACACAGTTGCTAACTAGGACGTGTCACATTCTGGTGACATTTATATATTTTGTGTATCTCATTATATCATAATTAATTATTAATTAATCGATTTAATAAATTTAATAATTATTTTATTTTATAATCATATTAATTATAATGATTTAATAATTGATATTTCTCTTTACAGATTTAAATAAACAAATTTTAAATTAATATATCCTGATCAACTTTATATTTTTAAATAATATCGTGAGGATCAAATTTTAAAATTATATTTTGAATATTTGATAATTTGCATAATATATTAATATTTTAATTAAAGTAATTTTAAAAGTTTACTGATATTGATTCATTCAATTTTTGTAATAATATTTCTACTTTATTGATTGCAATTAAATGGTAATAAAAAATTTGTAAAAAAAATCTTTCCTTAATATTACAGTTATGTTTATATCAAGTATCAATGTGAATATGATTATATTATTACTTTCTGTAATTAATTAATATGGTTAATATGGTTATAAAAGCAGTGAGACTAGGAGCGATGGGTCATGAGATACTTGCAAAGACAATAGACAATTGTTGTAATTTCAAATGGCGTTCATGATAGAGGTATGGTGGTGGTTTGATGGAGTTGTAGTGTTTTTTTTAATATTTTTTCCTTTGTTTTTCTTCTCTTTTAATTTTTATTCATATTTCTTTTTTTTTTCTTAGGCTTATCGTTTGGCCTTTGGTTGTAAGTGTTGACATTAATCTTATTGTGCAGACCTTTTGTGGCATTCATGATAGAGCCATGGTGGTGGTTTGAAGGAGTTATAGTATTTTTTTTCATTATATTTTCTCCTTTGTTTTTCTTCTCTTTGTTTTTCCCGTTTCTCTTTTTTTCTTCTTCTTAGGCTTACTATTTGGTCTTTGGTTGTAATCAAGTGTAGACATTAATCCTATTGCGGACCTGGGAATGTTTTGTTTAAAATAAAAAATTTATTTTAATAATAATAATAATAACAATAATAATAATAATAATAATAATAATAATAATAATAATAATAATAATAATAATATACAAAGTAAAATGTTGTTAAACAAAAAAGTTTCAGATGTCAATCTAAAAAACAACATTTGGAATCTTATCTCACATGGTAACACTAAAATGTTTCCTACTTCTTCTTTTTTTGTGCTTATTTATAACCCTTCAATTCATTTTTATATAAATTGATTAATGAATAATTATGTGCACACAAATCAATTATAGACAATTATGATACACAAATATAGAAATTTATTTTTACTTTATCTTTTGATCGATGAATCAAAATTTGAAATAGACGATTAATTTAAAATGGATATTTAATTTTGGCCTAAATATGTAGTGCTCGATTAATTTATTATCATATTAATTTTTTTTTATTATCGTACTGTTTATTTAAATATTACACATGTTTAATTAAAATAGATGATTAAATAAAAATTAACAATTAATTTGGCCTAAATATGAAATAGTCATTTATTTGAATTTAATTTGACCAAAAAATTTCATTGAATTTTTTTTTTATAAATATCATTTTAAATAAAAATAAATTTATTTTTTTCTTCAAATTCAAAATTAATGTCTATGTCCAATTATAATAACTATGATAATTATAACCATACAATTCTAATTTGAATGAATTAAGTAAAAAAAAAAAGTAATAGAACTATGTCTTAAAGATTAATTTAAAATGAACAATTATGAATATGATACACAAAATCAGAGAATTTGTTGTTATATATTTTTTTGCTTAATACATTGTTATATTATTATATTAATTTCAATATAAATATATTTTTCCTTTATAATATCTTCTCACTAAAATTCATTGAAGATTTTTTATTTAAGTAAATTTGAAGTTTTCATTTAATTAATTTAGGTTCAATTAAATTATAACATATTAAAATTAATTCATGTGTTTGTTTATTTGTTTTTCTCTATGCACATTAAATTTGGATTTTAAATTATTTTAATGTTTTAATAGTTTTTTATTTTCATTATTATAATAATTTAATTTAAATATTTATATCTATATTTTAAATTGATATAGATATTAGTTATATTTTAAATACTTTTTCAAATAAAATAGATAATTTCAGCACCTAAGTATCTAAAAAAATTAAAATAAATTAAACATGAATGATAATAAATATAAAGGGGACAATACTGCATATTTATTATTGAATTACTGTTATATATCTTAAAGAAGTAATGAAATAAAATATAAATTGTCAAATAAAGATTAACATACTATATGTATCTATGTGGTTGATTTGAATTTATGACAATAGATGGATGTGATTCTCAATTGTCTTGTTTTCATATGTATCTTTTAAAAAAAAAACAATAATATTTGATCATATATTTATATTATTTAATACATGAAAATACAATGGTTTTTTAAATAACTTTTAATAAAAATGTTAAATTGTTGTTTATCAAAAAAATATATTAAATTGCTATTTTTAATTTTTAAGTTTAATTATAATTTGTCTTTCAAAATATTAGAAAATGCCTCTTCCAAACATAAAATATAACAATATCGTATCAAATTTAATACAAATGAACGTGATATATAACATTACGCTTATTTATAATAATTTAAATATGTAGTCTTAAATTTATATTGTTTCATTCATTCACTTAATTTTGTTTCTAATATTTTTACAGGATGTTAAATTAATGAATTCCATAAAAAATATTTTAATAGAATAATATGTTAGTTCTTTTAGTTGTAATTGATTTTCTTATTATTTTCATCTTATTTTGTTATATAGTTTTATTTTTCTATATAGAAAAAATTTACTTCAAGAAAGTGACGTTGTGAAATTTAAATTTATAGTTAGATAATAAATTTTTTAATTGAGTTGTATGATAAAATAAACACTTTTAATTATCTTTTATTAATGAATAAGTTTCTTACTGTGGAAATTTAAATTAGTTTTAGATCTTTTTAAAGTAATATAACAAATTAACAATATTGTCAACAAACTTGATATATACAAAAAATTCATTCCCTCCTTAATAAATCCGTGCATTGCACGGGTACTATCTAGTATATATATGAAAGGAATTGTTGGTACATACCCTGTGGTAATATGCTCGCCCGAGAAGTTACTTGCTTTAGTCAAAGCTAACCTCCAAGCCTGCACTTTCTGGGAGCCTTCGCCGAACCTTTCTTCATGTTTAATCGTGTGCTCACTGTATCTGTTTGTTTGCTTCTACGGATTTACATGGTAAAATATTGGAAAAACACGTTGTTTCTTGTCCCTGATCATCTTGGTACATTCTAGGATCTTAACAAGTTCATCAAGGCACCACGTTGAAGATGCATAGTTCTTAGAAAACACAACGATGAAATTCCTTGATTCTTCAATGGCCTTTAACAGAGCAGGTGAAATACTTTCTCCCATCCCCAGATTCTTATCATCAACGAAAGTGTTTATACCCTTCCGGCACAACTCTTTATAAAGATATCCTATAAAATTGTGCCTTGTATCTTCGCCTCTAAAACTGAGGAAAACATCGTAGGTGAAACCAAGGGACTCTTTCCCATGTTGTTTTGCCATGGTAAAAACGACTACACTATGGAGAAATGTTTATCGAACAAAAGAGAAGGGGGATAGTGAATTACAATTACTACGTCCAATTTAGTTTGTTGTGCTCAAATACAATGTCTTACGCGGAAGGACACTATCAAGTACCATTTTTTTTTTTGAGAAATCACCATCAAGTTATCATTGATATCATCGATGACCCAAGTACATATAAATTTTTTCTTATGCCCTCTACTACAAAATGTTGGACGGCAAAACTGTTTTGAATTTAATTCATTTGTAGTTAGAAATCAGGAAAAATGGCTATACACTACCGGTGTAAAATAGTTTTACCCTGTTATCCAATTACAAATCATTATGTATAGTAAGTTTGTTGAATTTTATAAAATTATCTTAAAAGTCATATTAATATTAATTTGTGATTGGATAGACACTATCAAGTATCATTGATATCATCGATGACCCAACCACCTATCAAAATTTTCTTATGCCCTCTACTACAAAATGTTGGACGGCAAATTTTTTTTTTTTTAATTTAATTCATTTGTAGTTAGGAATTAACTACAGTTATGTTTATGCTTTTTTAATGGGTTTTTAATTCATGATAAGAGTAGTTAGGAATTAAATTTTTTCTTAGTAAAAAAGCTACCCTTCCAGCTCACAGGGTTTTTTCAATTAGCTAGAATTTGTTTAAGAGATGTAGTAGATAAAAATTAAAATGACGCTGTTAGTGTTAGATTGTACTATGTGTGTCATCTTATTAAGGCTACATGCCACTATTGTTTTCTACTGTAACCTTCGGCTTTTTTACTAAGAAATTTTTTAATTCCTAACTACTCTTATCATGAATTAAAAACCCATTAAAAAAAATCATAAACATAACTGTAGTTAATTCCTAACTACAAGAATTAAATTAAAAAAAAAAATTGCCGTCCAACATTTTGTAGTAGAGGGCATAAGAAAATTTTTATATGTACTTGGGTCATCGATGATATCAATGATACTTGATGGTGATTTCTCAAAAAAAAAATATGGTACTTGATAGTGTCCTTCCGCGTAAGACATTGTATTTGAGCACAACAAACTAAGTTGGACGTAGTAATTGTAATTCACTATTCCCCTTCTCTTTTGTTCGATAAACATTTCTCCATAGTGTAGTCATTTTTACCATGGCAAAACAACATGGGAAAGAGTCCCTTGGTTTCACCTATGATGTTTTCCTCAGTTTTAGAGGCGAAGATACAAGGCACAATTTTATAGGATATCTTTATAAAGAGTTGTGCCGGAAGGGTATAAACACTTTCATTGATGATAAGGATCTGGGGATGGGAGAAAGTATTTCACCTGCTCTGTTAAAGGCCATTGAAGAATCAAGGAATTTCATCGTTGTGTTTTCTAAGAACTATGCATCTTCAACATGGTGCCTTGATGAACTTGTTAAGATCCTAGAATGTACCAAGATGATCAGGGACAAGAAACAACGTGTTTTCCCAATATTTTACCATGTAGATCCGTCGGATATACGGAAGCAAACAAACATATACAGTGAGCACATGATTAAACATGAAGAAAGGTTCGGCGAAGGCTCCCAGAAAGTGCAGGCATGGAGATCAGCTTTGACTGAAGCAAGTAACTTCTCGGGCCAGCATATTACCACAGGGTATGTACCAACAATTCCTTTCATATATATACTAGATAGTGCCCGTGCGATGCACGGGTTTATTAAGGAGGGAATGAATTTTTTGTATATATAAAGTTTGTTGACAATATTTTTAATTTGTTATATTACTTAAAAAATATCTAAAACTAATTTAAATTTCCGCAATAAGAAACTTATTCATTAATAAAAGATAATCAAAAGTGTTTATTTTATTATACTACTCAATTAAAAAAATTATTATCTAACTATAAATTTAAATTTCACAACATCACTTTCTTGAAGTAAACTTTTTTCTATATATTTAAAAATAAAACTATATAACAAAATAAGATGAAAATAATAAGAAAATTAATTATAACTAAAAGAACTAACATATTATTCTATTAAAATATTTTTTATGGAATTCATTAATTTAACATCCTGTAAAAATATTAGAAACAAAATTAAGTGAATGAATGAAACAATATAAATTTAAGACTACATATTTAAATTATTATAAATAAGCGTAATGTTATATATCACGTTCATTTGTATTAAATTTGATACGATATTGTAATATTTTATGTTTGGAAGAGGCATTTTCTAATATTTTGAAAGACAAATTATAATTAAACTTAAAAATTAAAAATAGCAATTTAATATTTTTTTTTGATAAACAACAATTTAAAATTTCTATTAAAAGTTATTTAAAAAACCATTGTATTTTCATGTATTAAATAATATAAATATATGATCAAATATTATTGTTTTTTTTTTAAAAGATACATATGAAAACAAGACAATTGAGAATCACATCCATCTATTGTCATAAATTCAAATCAACCACATAGATATATATAGTATGTTAATCTTTATTTGACAATTTATATTTTATTTAATTTCTTCTTTAAGATATATAACAGTAATTTAATAATAAATATACAGTATTGTCCCCTTTATATTTATTATCATTCATGTTTAATTTATTTTAATTTTTTTAGATACTTAGGTGCTGAAATTATCTATTTTATTTGAAAAAGTATTTAAAATATAACTAATATCTATATCAATTTAAAATATAGATATAAATATTTAAATTAAATTATTATAATAATGAAAATAAAAAACTATTAAAACATTAAAATAATTTAAAATCCAAATTTAATGTGCATAGAGAAAAAAAAAAAATAAACAAACACATGAATTAATTTTAATATGTTATAATTTAATTGAACCTAAATTAATTAAATGAAAAATTCAAATTTACTTAAATAAAAAATCTTCAATGAATTTTAGTGAGAAGATATTATAAAGGAAAAATATATTTATATTGAAATTAATATCATAATATAATAATGTATTAAGCAAAAAAATATATAACAACAAATTCTCTGATTTTGTGTATCATATTCATAATTGTTCATTTTAAATTAATCTTTAAGACATAGTTCTATTACTTTTTTTTTTACCTAATTCATTCAAATTAGAATTATATGGTTATAATTATCATAGTTATTATAATTGGACATAGACATTAATTTTGAATTTGAAGAAAAAAATAAATTTATTTTTATTTAAAATGATATTTATAAAAAAAAAATTCAATGAAATTTTTTGGTCAAATTAAATTCAAATAAATGACTATTTCATATTTAGGCCAAATTAATTGTTAATTTTTATTTAATCATCTATTTTAATTAAACATGTGTAATATTTAAATAAACAGTACGATAATAAAAAAAAATTAATATGATAATAAATTAATCGAGCACTACATATTTAGGCCAAAATTAAATATCCATTTTAAATTAATCGTCTATTTCAAATTTTGATTCATCAATCAAAAGATAAAGTAAAAATAAATTTCTATATTTGTGTATCATAATTGTCTATAATTGATTTGTGTGCACATAATTATTCATTAATCAATTTATATAAAAATGAATTGAAGGATTATAAATAAGCACAAAAAAAGAAGAAGTAGGAAACATTTTAGTGTTACCATGTGAGATAAGATTCCAAATGTTGTTTTTTAGATTGACATCTGAAACTTTTTTGTTTAACAACATTTTACTTTGTATATTATTATTATTATTATTATTATTATTATTATTATTATAAATTTTTATTTTAAACAAAACATTCCCAGGTCCGCAATAGAGTTAATGTCTACACTTGATTACAACCAAAGACCAAATAGTAAGCCTAAGAAGAAGAAAAAAAGAGAAGAAAAACAAAGAAGAAAATATAATGAAAAAAAAAACACTATAA
The DNA here is from genome assembly GCA_026413185.1 of Pueraria montana var. lobata. Lineage (NCBI taxonomy): Eukaryota > Viridiplantae > Streptophyta > Magnoliopsida > Fabales > Fabaceae > Pueraria > Pueraria montana. Next base: position 36,228,483 of record CM048648.1, on the reverse strand, counting down.
CTCCATCAAAGCACCACCATGGCTCTATCATGAATGCCACAAAAGGTCTGCACAATAGGATTAATGTCAACACTTACAACCAAAGGCCAAACGATAAGCCTAAGAAAAAAAAAAAGAAATATGAATAAAAAAAGAGAAGAAAAACAAAGGAAAAAATATTAAAAAAAACCACCACAACTCCATCAAACCACCACCATACCTCTATCATGAACACCACTTGAAATTACAACAATTGTCTATTGTCTTTGCAAGTATCTCACGACCCACCGCTCCTAGTCTCACTGCTTTTATAACCATATTAACCATATTAATTAATTACATAAAGTAATCATATAATCATATTCACATTGATACTTGATATAAACATAACTGTAATATTAAGGAAAGATTTTTTTTACAAATTTTTTATTACCATTTAATTGCAATCAATAAAGTAGAAATATTATTACAAAAATTGAATGAATCAATATCAGTAAACTTTTAAAATTACTTTAATTAAAATATTAATATATTATGCAGATTATCAAATATTCAAAATATAATTTAAAATTTGATCCTCACGATATTATTTAAAAATATAAAGTTGATCAGGATATATTAATTTAAAATTTGTATATTTAAATCTGGAAAGAGAAATATCAAATATTAAATCATTATAATTAATATGATTATAAAATAAAATAATTATTAAATTTATTAAATCGATTAATTAATAATTAATTATGATATAATGAGATACACAAAATATATAAATGTCACCAGAATGTGACACGTGGACTACCAGTCCTAGTCAGCAACTGTGTTTTATATAATATAATATAGATAGATAGATAGATAGATATAGATATATATAGAGTACGACTCCTATGAGAACACTTTTTTATGTGAGAACATGAGAACAACTGATAACAACCATCAGATCAAGATTAAAAATAATAGACGGTTGAGATTAAAATATTTAAAATTCAAATTAAAATCTAATGTAACAATCAAATCTCTAAAAGATTCACTAAACAAAAATTAAATCTTATACATCCAAAAATATCTCAATTATCACGATGACTACCATCGTGAACTTCGTCGTCGTCGTTGCTGCCGCCACCACCACCATGACTGCCACCACCTCCGCCACCATTATCTTCGTCGCTGTCATCCCTGCCTCCATTGTCGCTGGTGGTGGTGGCGGTAGCGATGATGGCGACAAAGATCATGGTGGCGGAGGTGGTGGCGGTCATGGTGGTGGTGGTGCACAACAATGGTCATGGCTACAGTGGTGGCGGCAGTGGCAATCATGGTGGTGGCTGCAGCGGTGGTCATGGCAGTGGCAGCGGCAGCGATCATGGTGGTGATGGTGATGGGTTAATGAAATATTTTAGAAAATGATAATTGAGATCTTTTATAGATTTGATTTTTGTTTGGTAAATCTTTTAGAAATTTGATTGTTACATTAGATTTTAATTTGAATTTTAAATATTTTAATCTCAACTGTCTATTATTTTTAATCTTGATTTAATGGTTGTTATTAGTTATTCTTATGTTCTCACATAAGAAAGTGTTTTCACAAGAGTGGTAGTATGTATATATATATATATATATATATATATATATATATATAGGGGACGTATCATATGAGAATGACCATCTTATGTGAGAATGAGAATGGTCAATCTCAACCGTTAGATTAAAATGGAAGGCCTAGATTAAAACTATTTTAAATTCAAATTAAAACCTCATATAACTATAAAAGCTCTAAAAGATTCACCAAATAGAAAATCAAATCTCTAAAAGATTTTAATTATCACGTCTTAAAATATCTCAAACCCATCATCACCACATCGCCACCGTCACCACCATAACAGTCAACTGCCGCCGCCACCATGACCAATGCCATATCCACCGCTGCCGCTAGCAACGTGACCGTCATGTTGCTGGCGGCGGTGGTGGACATGGTGGCGGTCACTGTGTTGGCCATGATGGTGGCGATGGTGATGATAGGTTTGAGATATTTTAAAACGTGATAAATTATATATTTGATTTTCTGTTTGGTGAATCTTTAAGAGATTTTATAGTTATATGAGTTTTTAATTTGAATTTAAAATACTTTTAATCTAGACCTTCTGTTTTAATCTAACAATTGAGATTGACCATTCTCATTCTCACATAAGATGGTCATTCTCATATGATACATCCCCTATATATATATATATATATATATATATATATATATATATATATATATATATATGGCATATCTTATGAGAGGGATACATCTTAAATGAGAGTGAGAGGATTAAATCTGAATCATATAAGCATACATGGAGGATCAAGATTTAATGTCATGTGACTACTTAAAAAGTTATGTGACTTTTTAAAAAACTCACATGACTTAGTTTGTTTTAATCTTGATCATTCAAGATAGATCTAGTGGTCCAGATTTATTCCTCTCACTCTCATATAAGATAATTAGATTTGTCCATATATGTGTGACTTTTTTATATGGGAGTGTGAGAGGAATAAATATTGACTTTAAATCTTGTCATGAATGATCAAGATTAAAACATATAAAATCATTTGAGTTTTTTAAAAAGTCACATGAAAATAAATCTTGACCATCCAATATATGGTTATATGATGTAGATTTACTCATTTCTCTATCATATAAAAAAATGTCATCTCATATATATATATATATATATATATATATATATATATATATATCATATGAGAATGACTAATCTCAACCGTTACATTAAAACGGATGGCCTAGATTAAAATACTTAAGAATTCAAATTTAAACATCATGTAACTATCAATATCTAAAAGATCTTAGTTATCATGTCCTAAAATTTTTCAATTATTACACCACTCTTCAAGATTATTGTTAACCCATCTTCATCACTGCTATGACTGCCACTGCATCTACTGCCATGACCGCCACAACGATCATGATCACTGTTGTTGCCATCACCACGATTGTCGCTGTCATCGTTGTCGTTTTCGCTATCACCACCACTGTCATCGACGACGGTGACCGCGATGTTGGCAATGGTCATGGTGTTTAAACATCACCACTACTGCTATGACCATCATTGCCTCCACTGTCACCGCCGGCTATAGTGATGACAATGGCAGACTGACAGTCATGGCAGTGGCAACAACAATGGTGATCACGGTAGTGGATGCAACGATGGTGATGAGTTAACGACAGACAATCTTGCAGAAGAGTGATGTGATCAGGGACAGATCCACTTGCTGCACATTGGGAGCAATTGCCCCCACAAACTTCTAATGAAAGAAAGAGATAGAAGAGATAAAAATATAAGAATGATAAGTAATATGATGTGATATAAAAAGAAAAATGAAGAGAAATGATGAATTTTCATAAGGTATTTTATCATTACTAAATTTGTGTTTGTACTACAAGTTAGTATTTCAGTGCTTATTACTATAATGAAATAAATCCTGCTATCAAACAAATAATGTTTTGCGCTCCTGCAGGTATGAAATAGATTATATTGAGAAGATTGTTGAGCAGGTCCATAAAAATATAGCTCCTAAACCTTTACATACTGGTCAGAACCCTGTTGGACTTGGGCCCCGCATAGAAGAGCTAATGTCACTCCTAGACATGAAGCCTTATGATGAAACTGTACGCATGTTGGGTGTATGGGGACTTGGTGGAGTCGGAAAAACAGAACTTGCCAAAGCTTTGTATGACAAGATTGTGCAACACTTTGATGCTGCAAGTTTTCTTGCCGATGTTAGAGAAAAATCAAACAAAATCAATGGCCTGGAAGATCTACAGAAGACACTTCTATCAGAGATGCGAGAGGAGCTAGATACTGAATTGGGCAGTGCAAGTAAAGGAATGTCTGAAATAAAACGCAAGCTTAAAGGAAAGAAAGTTCTTTTGGTTCTTGATGATGTTGATGATAAAGACAAGTTAGAAAAGTTGGCAGGAGGACGTGATTGGTTTGGTTCAGGTAGTAGGATTATTATAACAACAAGGGACAAAGATGTGCTTCTTCAAGTTGAAAAGATTTATGAAATGAAAGAGCTTGATGAGCAGCATTCTCTTGAGCTCTTTTGTTTGAATGCCTTCGAAGAAAGCCATCCTAAAACTGGTTTTGAAGATGTGTCTTTGCGTGCTATAGATGTTGCCAAGGGTCTTCCACTGGCTTTAAAAGTAATAGGCTCCGATTTGGCTACTGAAAAAAGTTTAGACAGTTGGGAAAGATTATTGGAAAACTATGAAAAGAATCGTCCTAATGAAAAGATTCAAGACGTGCTCAAAATAAGTTATGATAGACTAGGTAACAACCACAAACAGGTTTTCCTGGACATAGCTTGCTTCTTCAAAGGGGAGAAAAAAGATTATGTTGAAAATATACTTGAGGAATTTGGAGCAAAATCCAACATTGAAGTACTTGTTAATAAATCTCTCCTAACTATTGTGGATGGCTGCTTGAAGATGCATGATCTATTACAAGATATGGGTAGAGAGATTGTCAGGCAGGAGTCACCAAATCCTGGCGAATGTAGCAGGGTATGGTATTATGAGGATGTTATTGACATAGTAACTGATGATTTGGTAAGAATCATCTACTCTTTTGTTTTTTCAATTTATACGTTATAGTCTATTATATTAATGACAATATGCAATTGATGTTACTCGTTTGTACTTGTTTTAAAGGGAAGTGATAAGATTCAAGGGATAATGCTTGATCCCCCCCAAGGAGAAAAAGTAGATTGTAATGGTACTGTCTTTGAGAAAATGAAACGGCTCAGAATTCTCATTGTTCGAAGCACATCTTTTTCATCTGAGCCTGAACATCTGCCAAATCATTTGAGGGTGCTTGACTGGGAAGAGTATCCTTCAGAGTCTTTCCCATCAAAATTTTATCCAAAGAAAATAATTGTCTTCAATTTGCCTAGAAGCCATTTAACATTGGAAGAGCCATTTAAGGTACAATTTTATAGCACATTTTCATTTTCATGTTTTTTACGTTTAATTTTTTTTCATTTAACAAAAACTTCCATTGTTACTAACATTAAAAAATTTAATATAACTCAAACATGCTGCTAATAATTTTATTGCCCTTTTCTTTTTGGCAGAAATTTTCATGCCTGACTAACATGGATTTCTCATATAACCAATCTATCACTAAAGTGCCTGATGTGTCTGAAGTTGAAAATCTAAGAGAACTGAGACTTGATCAGTGTAGAAACCTAATTACTGTTCATGAATCCGTTGGATTTCTCAAAAAGCTTGCTCATTTAAGCGCTTCAGAATGCACCAAACTCAGTAATTTTCTGAGGAAAATGTTTTTACCATCTCTGGAAGTCCTTGACCTTAATTTATGTGTAAATCTTGAACACTTTCCAGAGATAATGAAACAAATGAATAAGCCATTGAAAATTTATATGAAAAATACTGCTATTGAGGAGCTACCAGAATCCATTGGTAATCTTATTGGGCTTGTTTGTATAGACATATCAAATAGCAGGGAACTTAAATATCTACCAAGTAGCTTATTCATGTTGCCAAATGTTGTTGCCTTTAAAATTGGAGGATGTTTTCAACTTCAAAAATCCTTCAAAAGTTTTGTGCAGAGCCCTTCAGCAGCCGATGTTCGTCCAACATTACGAACATTGTATTTTGGAAGTGGTGGTTTATCAGATGAAGATCTTCTCGCAATTCTCAACTGTTTCCCAAAATTAGAGGAGTTAATTGCTTCGGATAACAATTTTGTCTCTATCCCTGCATGCATTAAGGAATGTGTTCACTTAACAAGTCTCGATGTGAGCCTCTGCCAGAATCTTCAAAAAATTCCTAAATGCACTAACTTGAGAATTCTTAATGTTAATCGTTGTGGGTATCTTGAGGAAATAGCAGAGTTGCCATCTACTATTCAGAAAGTAGATGCAAGACATTGCTCCAGCTTAACTAGAGAGACATCAGACATGTTATGGTTTCAGGTATCACCACTTCGTTGCTTCAACTAAATCTTATACCTTTATATTTAGGAAAATAATATTTTCACACTATTTCTTTAAGGAGAAAAAAGAAAAAAGAGCTAGGGAAGAAAATGTGTTGAAATACATATTTCTTTCATTTCGTTAACAAAAAGAGTAATGATCTATAGACAATTCCATGTATCATATTAGGTGGTCTGAGATTATCATGGGCACCACTCATCTCCATATAACCCATTATCAAGTATTATTAATTCTTTCTTGTAAAGTAAAAAACTTGAACACCTGTCATGTAGAATTGGTTGGGATAATTGACATTTGGTGATCTTGGACTATCCAATAATTTCTCCTCCATCAACACCGATTATTAATTTATCTCTTTCAATCACATCATATCACCTATTATATCTATATTTTTCTTTCTAAATGTCATGAGAGATTAATGTCCACCAATCTTTTTCATAACAAAAAAGAAATGAGGCCAACAAGTAATGAGTATTTATTATCATTTTTATATTATTACTCCTCTCTTTCAAATAATTTATGTTTCATAAGTTACTTTTTTTTTTGTTTGTTTATTAAAAGCAATGGTGATAATATATTTTCTATTACACTTTTTCTAACATTATTATTATTATTGTTATTATTATTATTATTATTTACTAAATGATTTGAACTGCATTTCTCATCTAATTTAATTATTATTTAATGACGTACCATGCATCATGCATGTATGAATTTCGGTCAACTAATAAAGATTGTACGTATTGTAAAATGTATATTAAAAAGTTTATTGCTACTTGCTAGCCTCGTTCTTTAGTTTTTTGCCTGAATGTAAGATAACCTAACATTTAAACAAACAATCATAGGTTATTAATATTATAGGCCATACACATGGGAGGTTCGATATATATAAAACATGAAAAATGCAAACAAGTAAACTTCGTCTTTGCAACTATTCATAAATAATAGAGATTAATTTTGTTCAAAATAATCCTGATTTAACCTTTACACACAGGCGTGTGATTTTAATTTTATTTTCTTAATTTATTTATGTATGTATATGATAGGCGAAGAAAGGGAAACGTGGATTAGAAGTGGTTATGCCTGCACCAGAAAAAGAAGTGGTGATGCCCAAATGGTTTGACTTGGTTGGAAATGGAGGGAACCCTCATTTCTGGGTTCGTGCCAAGTTCCCTATCTTTGCTCTAGCGTTGGTCTTCCAGGTTTCAAGAACATGGCCAGCATTACAAACTGATGAACTTGTTGAGCTCCACCTAGTTATCAACGGTCGATGTGTTCCTCGCAAAGGGCATTACAACTTCAAAATTGCAGCAGATCACATCTTAATTTGTGATCTACGACTTTTATTCAGTGACAAGGATGAGTTGCTTGGCCTTGATGCATTTCTCGATCGTGACTGGAATGAAGTGAAGATTTCATATGTTGCCGCGTCCAGTGTGACACTAAGTTGTTGGGGAGTTTATGTGTACGAAGAAGGAACAAACAAGAAAGATATTGTCCAATTCGTTTGTCCCGACCCCAAGTATTCGGACATGTCACCCACAGTACTAGTTCCTACAAAAGATCCTAAGCAGGAACGGAAAAGGAAGATAGAGATTTTATGTGCAGACCAATTGTTTGATTTGATGTCGATTAGTTTGTCGGAATTCTATGAAAATATAAAGGATTTGCCACAATATTCTAACATTTCATTGAAAGAGAATTTGTCTACTCTACTTGGAACTTATTATAAGGAGATATCTAGGCAGGCTAAGGTTGAATTAGAATCCCAAGGCTCAGATTTAGAAGATAAACACTCCCTCCTCACATCTTACCTACAATATCATGAATCAGATGCAGCATTGGAAATAGAAAAAGCTTTAACCTCTGGCCATCAGGGAAGTAAGGAGGAGCAGCTACAACAAATGAAGAAAATAATCTATGATGGAATGACGGATGGACTTGTTGAAGCACGAAATAGCTTTCCTTCTCTCGATATTATTAAAACCAGAAGTGATGTCTTCAACAAGGGACCGAAGGCTAGTAGGGTTCAATGGATATTCACCGTACTACCCGAGGAAAAACGGATATATATTGAAGGAATTTTGAATGGACTCCTTGAAGCAAAGTTGAGCTTTCCTGATTTGGACATTTGGGCAACACTAGATCGCGTGTTCTGTAGGAGAGGCATGGAAGGCCTCGATGAGAGAATTCGCCTATTGATACGAGTAAAGGATGAAGTGAAGGCCCCTGTGGATGTAGGAGAAACTTCAACCTCAACCTCTGGTCATCAGGGAAGTGAGAAGGAACAAGGCTGCGATCCTCAGCAGCAAAAAAAAACATGGGAAATATTCTATTATGGAATTATGGATGGACTTGTTCAGGCACAGAAGAGCTTTCCCTCTTTAGATATTGTTAAAACCAGAAGTGTTGCCTTAACCAAGGGTAATAGGGTGGTTGAATACACGTGGTCAACAAAAATGCTACTACCCACGGATGAAAAGAGGACATACACGAATGGAATTGTCAATGGACTCCATGAAGCAAAGCTGAGCTTTCCTGATTTAGACATGTGGGCTACACTAAATGTCGTGTTAAGTATGATAGGCATCTATGAAACACCAATGCTTCAATTTGCTTCAAGAATCCTGGATGCAATCAATATAATGGAAGTAGGAGAAGCTTCAACCTCTGGCCATCAGGGAAGTGAGGAGGAGCAGGAAAAAATAATGAGGAAAATATATGATGGAGTGACGGATGGACTTGTTGAAGCCCGGAACAACTTTCCTTCTCTGGATATTATTAAAACCAGAGGTGCTGCCTTAAACAAGGGATCAAAGGGTAGTAGGGTTGAATGGAAATTCATACCACCCCAGGTTGAAACGAAGTTACACATTGAAGGAATTATGAATGGACTCCTAGAAGCAAAGCTGAGCTTTCCTAATTTGGATGTGTGGGCAACACTAGATCGCGTGTTATGTAGGAGAGGCATGGAAGGCCTCCATCAGAGAATTCGCCCACTGATGCGAGTAAAGGATGTAGGAGGAGCTTCAACCTCTGGCCATCAGGGAAGTGAGGATGAACAAGGCTACTATGCTCAACAGCAAAAACTAATGAGGGAAATATTCTATGATGGAATGACGGATGCACTTGTTGAAGCACGGAATAGCTTTCCCTCTTTAGATATTGTTAAAACCAGAAGTGCTGTCTTTAGTGCCATAGAAAAGGGTAATTGGATTGAATTGTTACCTGACCGGAATCTAATATTACCCACGGATGAAACGAGGATATACATGACTGGAATTATCAATGGACTCCATGAAGCAAAGCTGAACTTTCCTGATTTGGACAAGTGGGCAACATTAAATGTCGTGTTAAGTAAGATAGGCATTGATGAAACACTGATACTTCAATATACTCCACGTATCTGTATCCACTACAAAGCCACATGAAAAATGGCACATTGTCACAGTTCCATCGTTGCATTTTTTGTCACGATTTGGTCATCAGTTTTCACATCTTGGTTGCTATCCGAGGCGGTTTTACATAGATCCTGCCGTGGTTCAAAAAATTTCATAACCACCAGAGGAATCCTCAACCTCTCATCGCAACAAAATCTTCAAACCTTTCAACCAGTTGCTGGAACCACCATTTGTGTCTACATTTTTCCAAGGTAATTTGACTTTATCCTAATCTTTAAAACTTCTTTGGTTTAATTTTCCCTAGAGTGTTTTTGGATGAGAAATTTGAAGAGTATAATTCACTTTTCTAGTGAATTTAAAATGCTTTATAGTAAAATACTTTGCTTGGACAGTGTATTCAGAAAGAATTTAACATTATAATATTTTTAACAGGTATCTTGATTAACTTAAACTGTAGAAATTCAAATTCCCCTAAACACTGAAGAATTTAGAATTCCACTCCTCCACGCCTCCATCTCTGACTGACTACACTATCTCCCTCGGTTCAGAGTCCTCTCTATCGCTAGTTTATACCAGGTTCGTCTCTCATCTCTGTGCATTTCTTCTATCAGGTCTAGGCTTTGCTTCAATTTGTGTTTTGATTTTGTTTTCATTGATTTGTGCTTCCATTTTTTTCATTGATTTGCTTGTGGAACCTTTCATTGTTGGGACAGCACAAATTTAATGAGAGTAGAACCATTTGATTTGTTGTTAGCGCCTGTATGCATTGTGAACCTTTCATTTTTTATGTCATTGATTTGTGTTGTTTTCTCTTTTGTCTGGTATCTATATGTTTACTTATCTGAGAGTGCCTGTATGTTTTGCCTGTATGAACACATACCTATATGTTTTACCTGAACAGGCACATCTATAGGAATTACATTTATACAATGTTTAGTTAGAGAGTTTACTTGGTTGCACTTGTATTGTGGGTACAATGTTGCTTAATAGAAGCAAATAAGGAAGCACTTGCATTGTTTCTTTATAGCTGGCTCTTTACTTGTTTGATCCGTCACTTAGTAGTACATTTTGTGTATGGGTCTGTTAGATTTTGATGCTTGCTCTTATAGGATTATTTATTGGCTGGTTTATGCTCAAATACGGTATTTCACTGCCTTCATTGGTTTTACTAGTTCCACCATAATAACAATAGCAAAAGGAAATTCCTTCCTTGTGATGCTCGTTCTGATTGGAGCATATATCCAGAAATCCCGTTCTTTGCCTTGTTGTGCTTATAGACCTCATCTTTGCTTTGCTGGATTCAGTAACAACCATATAAGTGGGAAAAAACTGGAGAATTTGAAATGGAACTCTCATTCCCATTTGAAATTTGAAATTAATATGTTCACTGCTTCGTGAATTTGAGCAATATCTTATTCACACCGTTTGTTCATATTGTTTTTGTGTGTCCTATAAAGTGATAAAGCTTAACAGAGAGATCGGATTCTTTTTGTTCATTTTGTTTTTGTGTGTCCCTATAGTTTAGAAGATTTAAAAGTGATAAAGCTTAACAGAGAGGTCGGATTTGACTACAGAGGTCATCCTCCAGACTTAGACAATCCTTTATTCCTGTTCAAACCAGGCCAACTTATCCTAAAGTTTCGGCAATTGGACCGGTTAAGAATGTTTTCAATTTGTTTTTAATATTAGGATGCTATTATTATTTAAATTTTCTAGTACACTTTAGCTCTATTTATAGAGCACAACAATAAAAACTTGAAGTGATATTTGTGTAACAATAAAGCTTAGGGTATGTTTGTTTCTCCCTTTGAGCAAGTAAACAGCCGTTCATCATGCATTGAAAGCTACAACATTATGTTTGGCAACTTTTATTTTCAGTTAAGTTGGATGCCATTTTCTTCAAAACGGACGTTCCACTCAAAGCTATGGGTTCATGCTTTTCCGTTAGACCATAGTCACATAATTCGTAGTACGTTTCGGTACGGGTATGTGGTATGGTACGCTGTACGTGACCTTAAAAAGTATTGGTACGTGAGGGATATATAAAGTTAGTATACACTATTTAAATTTATAAATTAATACCAACATTCTTTTATCTTGTTAAAAATGATAAATTACATATATAGTAGTAATAAAGTAAATATTATTTTATCTTGTTAAATTAATACCAAGATTTTTTTATTAATATTAAATTTATAAATTAATACCAACATTTTTTTTATCTTGCTAAAAATTATAAATTACACACACACACACACACACACACACACACACACACACACACACACACATATATATATATATATATATATATATATATATATATATATATATATATATAAAGTAAATACTATTATTATAATGTTATTTTATTCTGATGGCCTTTAATAATTAATACTATTATTTAAACTAATAAATAAATATTATTTAAAAATACTTACGGTACTCATCCAAAAAAAGTGTTGCACAGCTGTACAACACCATTATCTAATTACAACTCCTCTCCTCGGTAAAAAAAAAAAAATCCCAGTTCGCAGTTCGCAGTTCCCAATTCCCATTTTCTCTTTTTGTTTCCCTAACCCAGCCAGTCTAAACCTTTCCTCTTCACGACGCCTCAAATCCTGCTCACATCATGCTTTCCCATTCTTAAATTTTTCTTCTTCCTTCTTTGGAATTTTCATCTTCCATAGCTACATTTTTCATCTATGCTGCTTCACTTTCCTTTCTTTGCCAAACTGAACGTAGCACTATGCACAACCTTTCCCATTCTTCATCTTCACGAATTCATGCACTATTTTGGGCATCCCGGTTCATAAAAGAACCATGAATTGGTACGCGCGAACCAATTCGCGGTCTCACCATGTTCAACGAATTATGTGACTATGTTTTAACCAGCTCTAGGACCTATATTTTATCAAATTCAACACCATATCCAAGTTACATGCTTCATTAAACAAGATTCCATTCCTATGCTTCCACAAAGACAAAATCGTGGCCATCCAAACCACATTCCATGCATCCTTTGCTTTGTGCCCCTTAAAGTTCCCACTATTTTGGCAGAAATGGCTAATGCAATCAACAGGTAAGACCCTTTACTCTCCAATCTAAGCGTAGCACCTATGCCATATACCTCCAAAGCAAACCTGTAATCAAATAGAAGATGAACAACTGTTTTCAATCATTGGCTGCAGAAAGCACAGTTAGCAGTACTCCCAGGTGGCAAGATGTTCCTCCTTTGTAAATTATATTTTTTCTGTAAGCGATTATGCACTAACCTCCACACAAAATGTTTGATCTTTGATGGAGCTGAAGACTTCCATAAGACCCTGAAAAAACCCAGTGTGATTGTTGTCCAGTTGAAAGTAGTTCTTCATAAACTGTTTTGACTTCATACCGCTTAACACTCCCCAAAGACCAACTCCATCCATCCAAGTTTCCTCTCACTGGTCCTACTACCTCTAATTCTTCCATCAAGTTGTTCACCAACTCTTGCTCCCACACGAACCAGGGTCTCCTCCATCTAAGCATCCAACTCCATGTCTCCTCCCTCGAAGCGCCTACCTCCACTATATTGCATAGCTTCTGTTGAGTTAGCATAGATTCTACTAAACCTAGCAATCAATGGCCATTGCCCCACCCAATAGTCATGCCAAAAGCTCACATCTCTTCCCTCACCTAATTCCCTCTTTATATTTCTTTGGAACCAATCCCCCTCTTCTACACCTATCCTACATATCTTCATCACATCTTTCCACCATTGGGAGCATCTAGGCGTTATGTCTCCCCCACTTCAAACAATTTTATGTCCCCGACTCCCCGTACTTTGCTCTCAACACTCATCCCCATAAACTTTCCTTTTCCACCAAAAATCTCCATAACCACTTCCCAACTAATGCCTTATTAAACACCTCTATATTCTTAATTCCTAACCCACCTTTTTCTCTCAATGTACAAACCACATCCCATTTCACCCAACTCATTTTATTTTCCTCCCTCTTAGCCCCCCACAAAAAATTCCTTTGCAATTTGTTCAATATATCAATAACTTTCTTGGGTGCCCGAAAAAAGGAGAAAAAAAATACAAGGGTATGGATGATAAAACTGACTTGATCAAACATATTCTCCCTTCAAATGAAAGTTTCCTCCTTCTCCATCTTATTAGTCGACTTCTTAGCTTATCAATAACTGATTGCCAAGTACTCACCCTCCTTGCATTCGCTCCCACCGGTAGCCCCAGGTAGACAAATGGAATGTTCATAGTTTTAAAATTTAGTATAGCCGCCTGTTGCATAATCACCTCATGGTCCACATGAATTCCTCCCAGCTTACTCTTATAAAAATTTACCTTCAATCGAGAATCCATTTCAAAGCATCTAAGGATGACCTTTAGAGTGATAACCTCACTCGCTTGAGGTTTTAAGAAGAAGACAACATCATCTGCAAATTGAAGGATAGATACCTTAAGGTCAGAGTTACCTATTCCCACACCATCAAGGAGTCCTTTCCCTTTTGCCTCCCTAACTAATCCACTCAAGCCCTCGGCTACCAAAAGAAAAAAGAAAGGAGCTAAAGGATTGCCCTGTCTTAACCCTTTATAAGCTCTAAATTCCTTAGTCAGGCTATAACACTGTGATTTTTCGTAATGTATGATAAGTGATTTAATTAAAATATAAGAGAAATTAAATTTAAATTATGTTATGTAATGAGTTAATTAATAAATGGAATGAATTGTTATGTGTTGTCGGATGCTTAGTGAGTTTCAATGATTTTTAGACCTTATATACTTACTTCTATGTGAAATTTTGTAAAGAAGATTTGCAGAAAAATAGTCCGAAAATCATTGGACAGTATAGAAAAATACACCGAGATAAGTGACAAATGTATGAAAAAGGAATTAAATTTAAATCATGTTATTTAATGAATTATATAAATAAAATAGATTGTTTTGTTTATGTGATTATTGTGTGTTTAGTAGTTTTCGTAATAATTTCGGTTTTACGTAACTTTTGTTATAGAAAAAGGGGGTGTGAGGTTAGAAAAAATGGGTACAAATAGTAAAATTTCAAGTTAATCTTATAACTTAAACGTGTATATCTTCACGCTTTCTTCAATTCCCTTCATTCTTCATTTCTTCCTCCCGAAGCTCTCTTCTCTCTCCTCCTTCCAAGCTGGCCGTGGCACTCAAAAGGGGCAAAAGAAGCCATTTTTGTTGGTTGCCTTAAGTTTTGTATGCAAGCTAAAGTATCATCTCTTTACCATCCCAACCAAGTTTCCTTTTCCTCTTTATCCCTTCCTCTCTCTCTCTCAGATGGAACTAAATTCAAAGGAAAGGGAAGCTTTTCTATTTTTAGTTTAAGTGTGGTTGAGAGTTAGGGGGCTCAACTACATAGAGCATGAATGCCCCTCATCTGGACTGTTGCGTGTGTTTTGTTTGAATGCTTGAATGTGAAAAGTTGATGAAATGGGTTGAAACCCTTTGGCAGTGGCTGTGTGAGATTTTTATATACTGTCTTTGGATTGTTTTAATCTTTGAAATTGATTTGGAAGACTCCTAAAACAAAGGAGACCATGTCCAAATTTTGTTGAAATTATTTGGTAAGCTTTCCATGTGAAAATCAAACCACAAAATAAAGTGGCAGTGGCTGTTTGGTTCGTCCAGCTCTGGACAATCCTCATAATTTTATGATTTTGGAAGATCTAACCGTTAGTTTTTCACGAAATTTGTTTTGAATGAAAATAGATACGAAATGGAGCAACTTTCATTTTGATATCTTGGAGAGAAAACCTCATCTCAGGGTTCATCCATGGCTCACAAAATGGTTGTTCTGTTTTCGAGTTCCCCTGGAACATGTCTCGGTTTTTCTCAAATTCCCACTTGTGTGCTTAATGTTTCTTTTTCGTTTTTGTACCATTAAAAACTAGACAAAACAAGATTTTTAAACATATAAATTACAAAAATTATCATGTTCAATTTCTAAATTAACCTTTTAAAAAGAAACAGGGCAAGGGTTTTGAGCTCTGTTTTGAGTCTAAAATTTAGGCTGTTAGAAATAAATTTACTGGGAATATTAGGGAAATAATTTGGGGGAAAGGGTTACCTTTTTAGAAATATAAAGATGTTACCTTTCTACTGTAAAAATTTCAGCTCAAAAGAGTTTGGGAAGTGGGAGAAATTTACATTTCTTTGAGCTATGTTTAGTGAGCACTCAAAATTCAGGGCGACTGACTTTGAAAATTTTTATAAAATTTTCTAGATGTTGATTTTTATAAGTGGGATACCTTTCTGTAAAATAGATTTCAAGAGCTTCGATTTGATATAAAAAGTGTTAAATTCCAAGGTCATTTGTTTGTATCAGTGAGAGCTCACATTCAGTTCTGCCAAAGAGAAATCGACCTCATTTGGTCAATTTTGTTAATGTGATAAAATAATTGGAATGGTGATGTTTGTTTATTGAGATGTGAATCTTGAGTAATTAATATTTGAAATATGTTTGTGTGATACAGTCTTTTGACTGTAGGGTGGATCTTGTAATAATGTTGTTTATCTCTATGATGTGTTCACAAGTAAGTTTATCTATGAGAAAATGACTTTGTTGTTGTGGTTAGTATATTATGGTTAATGGGATATAATTTTTTGAATTGGTTTGGTGGTTGTCGAAAATGTCATATCTTGATAAGACGGACTTGAATGAATTGTAATTTCTATAAATGAAGTATTTAAATGTAATAGGTTATTGATGAGAAGATATTGATGAATGATAATCTTGTATTGTATCTGTCCCTATATGTTGGAGGTTTAGCTATGTCCTTTGGGAAGGTTTTTGTTAGAAAATGATATACTTGGGAGGGTGAGTTTCACGCCAGAACTCCGGCCGACTAAAGCGACCCGGGGGTCTCGCCTAGTGGGATATCTTCCCAAGTACGACCCCTATGTTTTGACTCCGAATAACGTGTTGGAGTGTTGAGAACTACTTCCCAAGAGGTTTAGTGACTCTTTTAGAGTATATGAGATGGATTATTGTCGTGGTTGAGTATTGTTGAGATGTATTTGGACCCGTAAGTCTGGTCATTGGAGATGGCGGGTACGGAGGTGCCGTATCTAAGATTGTAAGGGGTTCCAAATATGTTTTGCTGCTGGAATACGGTGTGTGCATAGTTGATGCACAGAAATATTCTGAATGTTGTATGTGCACAGTTGGTGCACAGACATATGGGTAGGCACGTAAGTTGAGGGTGCTAGGTGGGCTCTCAACCTAGTGTCGGAGGTTTTCGTTGTGGCTAACGGTGGGCCTATAGAATAGCCAGTGGGCGAATTCCTATAGATGTAAGGTTTTGTAAACCTTACAGAGGCAAGCTAATACCCACACTTGTCTATATTCGATTAAATCCACACTTCCTCCACAGGGTAGCTTAAGGGACTCCCTGAATGGTCAAAGGTGAGACTATGGTAGGGGATATGGCCTATGAGGACCACTCATATGATATTGAAACTCCATGGAGTAGAGTTAGTTTTGTTGTCTGAGGTTGTCTAGTGGTTTGTGTTGTACATCTCTTTGTGATGAGGGATGTTGGTGATTGTATTATGTTAATGTCAGATGTGACTTATAATGTTATGACTCATTGTGATGAGTGGTGATGGTTTATGTTGTTGATCTTGTTGAGGATTCATGTTATAAATATGTTTATGAACTAAGTTTTATATAACATTTTCAGTTATTATGTATAGTATTTTGAAGTATACAAAATCTAGTTTTCTTGTCCTTTTCCTTAATAATTGGAAATTCACTTATCTTCTTATATGTGTAGTTTTGTTTGGTAAGCTTACCCTTACGCTGTTTGCACGCGTGGTTTGTGCCTGTGATGATCTTGGATGTCGTGTTCGGGGAAGCAGATGACTTTCTAGGTAGATTCTTCCTCTTGAAGGCTTGGTAGATGGAGCGAGCACGAGATTGAAGCTGCGTTCTCTCTTTTCTTTGTTTGGTCTATATAGTTATATGTATAGAGATGACTAGCTTAGGTTTGTCTCATGTATAAGCTCTAAGAGTTGTTTGTAGTTAAAATTATATTTTCTTTTAGTTTTGAACTTTAATTATTACTTATGGAAATGCGAAAAATTCACGCAATATATTCATAAAGTAAACTAATGAAGTAGTTTTCTAAAAGAAAAGGAAATTAAAGAACCTTAGTTTTAATAGTTATGTAACGTAGGCGGGTTGTTACACAGGCTCTAGTTCACAAGAACAGAGATTGTTAAGGATTGTAAGCAGCCTCTTATCCATTTGATCCAAGTAGCACAAAAGCCCATCCTTTGCTTCATATACACCAAAAATACCATTTGACAGAGTCATAGGCTTTCTCAAAGTCAACTTTAAGAACAAGACATTGTTTTTTGTTAACCTTGGCATCATGTACAATTTCATTTGCAATCAATACACCATCAAGTATGCTCCTCTCTCCTAAGAATGCTAATTGTCTATTGTCCACCACCCCACTCAACACCCTCCTTAACCTCTTCAACAAAATTTTGACAATGATTTTGTAAAGATACCCAATGAGAGAGATTGGTCTAAAGTCACCAAGCTCTTGTGGGTTCTCTCTTATTCTCTTAGTTGATATTAGAACTCTGCCAAATTGCTGAGATAATTTGTTAACAGAAAGAAAACTCTTTTACTAATTGATGTTCTACATAAGGGACTCATGACTCATGAGGTATTTATATGAAGTTAAAGACTAATCCCGCATGCTTAAGAAAATCCTACATACCGGTTTGGTTTGCCAAACTTGAGAAAGTTCCAATGTGTTTTGCATATTTCTACACGATGCAGAATGTTCTGCACGATATGATATCGTTGAAGTTTTTCTTTTTGGTTAAAGCCACATATCATTGTATGGATTTATCAACAATGTGGCTTGGGTTTTAAAGCCCAAATAATTTGAGTTGGGCTAAAAATGAAAAAAAAAAAGATTTGTGGAATACTGGGATGGCATAGTTTTTCTTTTTCTGTGGGATGGAACAGACAAAATATAAAATAAAATAAAAAAATGGAAAAACACTAATTTTGGGTTGCTTGAGCATTAGTCAATTAATATATTTTCCCTTGAATTCTAGGATTTGATGAGGATCCACTTTGATGTTTCCTTCTTTTCCATTCCTTGTTCGTTTTAAAGAAAAAGTTGACATGACATTGCACAAATGATAATGTGAACATGTCAGTGTAACTTGCTTATAGTTAGGGGTGGCAAAATAATTCATTTATTCATCATCCATACAATCTATCCATAAGTAAATTCCTCCAATCTATCCATAATAATAATAATAATAATAATAATAATAATAATAATAATAACAACAACAACAACAACAACAACAACAACAACAATAATAATAATAATAACAATAATAATAACAATAATTATTATTATTTTTATTATTGTTATTATTATTATTATTATTATTATTATTATTATTGTTATTATTATTTTATTGTTATTATTGTTATTGTTATTGTTCTTATTGTTATTATTGTTATGATTATTATTGTTATTGTTATTATTATTGTTATTGTTGTTATTATTGTTATTATTATTATTATTATTATTATTATTATTATTATTATTATTGTTATTGTTATTATTATTGTTATTGTTATTATTATTATTATTGTTATTATTATTGTTATTTTTATTATTGTTATTATTGTTATTATTGAATAGTGTAAAAGCTAAAAATCAAGAACAAGATGCAGTATCAACACTTATATATACAATAATTCAAAATTTTGTAGGAGATCCTAATATATTTAAAGAAAGAGTGGCTAGTCAATTAGCAAATCTATATTGTCCAACAATGTCAGATTATAGATGGTATAAAGATACCTTTATATCAAAAATAACTTCAAGAGAAGATGAATTTGCAGGATTTTGGAAGGAAAGATTTATAGCTGGACTTCCAAAATTATTTTCAGAAAAAGTTAGAATGAATTTAGAAAAACATTATGGAAAACCAATAATTTATGATAGCTTAACCTATGGACAAATACATAATATAGTAATAGATACAGGAACACAAGTATGTACAGACTTTAAACTACAAAACAAAATGCGTAAAGAAAGTATGACTAATAGAAGAGAAATAAGAACATTTTGTCATCATTACGGTTTAGAAGTTATAAGAGCACCAAGCACTCTAACAAAGAAAAAGAAGTAAACAGTAAACACTACAGTAGTCAGTACTCAATCAGCACCTAAGCCTCTCTCGTGACTTAGGCTCTGATACCACAGAGATAGAATCGATACTTATTTCAAGATAAAAATTTCATAGGGAAAAGATAATAAAACTTTCAAGTAGAGAGCTTTGAATAGTAGAGAGCTTTGAACTGAAAAAGGAAAGCGAAAGAAATATTTTTGAAGAGTAATTTAGCACTCGAAAAACCTCTGCATGCTAAGGCTCAAAATGAGTCCTTATATAGCCGAGGGATCAGTACATAATTTACATGTAAGGGTACATTAGATACTCAATTATTGAAGGTAAAGCAGGAAAGAAAATATTACAACTGGCACACCAATTAGACAGATAAGGTGGCTGACAAAGAAAAGTGAAAATAACACACTGAAAGTAGAAAAGACTAAAGTAATTTACAGCTGGGGTCAAGTGACTTGCTAGCGCAAAAGATATTAACTTTATTGTTGTTGTCGTCTTCTACCGACACTTTTTATTAGAGCACCTAATCAAACATATCACCGTTACGGAGATATGGGTTTGATTGAGAAGTACTTTCTCTAGATTCCTCTTGTGTATTCTTATCCTGGACATATTTTACTTTCTTTAATCCTTCTTCAAATTCTTCTTGTGAAGTAGCTGATGCTAATTCCGCCGTGTTTTTCTGTTTTTCTATTAAAAATAATGCTTCTTGTTCCGAATCTCTTTCTAGTTGAGATTTGGGTTCTTGATGGGTTTTTAACCATTAATTGATTTTTACTTTATTGAGTAATTCGATTTTGAATTTCTTCCACCATTTTACCTTTATTTGTCTTGACAGCATCCTAATATCAACATTGTCATAAAGCCTAGTATAGATATATTCCTATGCCATTATCCAAGTAATTCCCTGAGAAGCTACAAATGATATGAATCGGTATCTAGGGACAAATGTTGAATGTTCCTTGAAGTAACTATATATTTCCTCAACTTGGTCAGGCAAGACGGCTGGTATTGGACCAAAGTCAAGAAATCATTTAATGAACCATTTTGGAAATTTTAATGATATTCCTCTCCTGAACCATATGAACCAGGAGTGTCGATCTGGACTTAAATATAATATATGACTCCATGCATCAACATAATCATAATAGGTATAGATATGGGGATTAAAGGCTCTTGAAAAGGATTTGGGAGAATATAGGGGTTGATTCCAATCTTAAGGAGTTAGAACATTTAATATTTTAATTTTAGAGAATTGGATGTTCCCCTGGCTATCTTTATTGTGCCATACTTCTATTGAGTATGTGTCTACTAATATAAATTCATAAAAAGTTTTGGTTTTTGATGAATGTATTGGAGGGTAATGGAAGTCTTGAGGAACAAGTGTTGAAGCTAACTGTCTTGGATTTGATTGAGTCCAAGATTTTCCTAATACCATTATTGGAAGGTCTTCATCTTTTTCTACATAGGTATCTTCTTCATTGGAAGGTTGGGTAATAAAATCTCTGGGGCCAACAAGAGTATTTTGGTATTGAAGTGGGGCAAATCTATTGGAATAATTGGCTAATGGATTTGAAGAAGTCTGGCTTGGAGATTGTACAAGTCTTGAAGGTGAAGTTTTCACTATATTGGCCATAGAAGATCTTATTTCTATTTTTCTTACTTTGGGAGTCATAGTAGGAGTAATAGGGGCCAATGGTCATATTGAACTTGAAGTTTTAGGGGTTCCCAGTGGAGGACCGTATTGATCTTTGTTGTTTGGCTTTACACTCATTCTGATGCCTGTAAAAACTCTCTTGTTAGAAAATTTGGTAAAGAATTGGTTTTTCCTTTGATATGTTCGATATCAAAATCAAAACAAGAAAGTAAAGATTACCATCGGGCAATAATATGTTTTGAAACCAAGTTTTGAACATCCTTTTGTAAAATGCTAGGAGCAGCTTTACAATCAGTTCGAACTAAATTTCTTTTATTAAATAAGTCATCTTGAAATTTTTGAAGACATAATACTATTGAAAGGAATTCTTTTTTAATAGTAGAATACTTTTATTGAGCTGGATGCCAAATACCCGAATGATATCTGACTACTTGCTCTTTGGAAGAGTTTTGAGAGACTTGCTTAAGAATTCCACCATAACCTATTTCTGACGCATCTGTTTCTACTATGAGAAAGGCATCAGGGTCTGGAATACCTAAACAATGTAATCTTTTGACTGTCTTTTTAACTTGTTCTACTACTTGGGTCATTTCTTTTGACCAAGCAGCGGGATTTTTTCTTAACCTTTTATATAATGGGGCACAAATAATTCTAATACTTGGAATAAAGTCTACTACGTAATTGACACATCCTAAAAATCTTTGTAATTGGTTTTTATCTTTTAGTTCATTTGAGAATTTATCAGCAAATTCTATATGTGGATAGAATATATTATTCATGATGTTTTGAAATTCACTTGGCGCATTTTTTAATCCTTGAGGCATTAAATTCCATTCATAATGACCAAAAGGTACTACAAAGGCAGTTTTATATTTATCTTTCTCTACCACCGAAATTTGATAATAGCCGGATTTCATATCAAATTTTGAAAAGATTGTTGCATTATTAAGTCTTTTAATTAAATCATTTTTATTGGGTAAAAGATATCTGATCCATTTTAAAACCTTATTAAGAGGTTTATAATAAATAATTAATCTTGGTGCACCTCATTCTAATTCTGAAGTGTTCATGACATAAAAGCCTGAACAACTCCATGGTGATTTTGAAGGTCTAATTAATCCTTTGTCTAAATAGTCTTCAATTTCTTTTTTACAATATTATAAAAATTGTTGATTCATCTGTATAGGTCTTGCTTTAGTAGGAATATCTTTTTCATTAAATCCATCTATATATGGTAATGATATTTCATATTTCTTTCTATGCCAAAATGCTATTGGATTTGTTTCACAAATTTCTTTTTCAAAATTTCTTTCAATGTGCTATAGAATTTTTTTTTCAAATTTTATACTCTCTAATCTTTTGGGTTTTTTTTAATATTTCTTTTATCTGATTTTGTAACTCTATTTTTTAATTTCGAAGATTTTCCTCTTTCATCAATAATTCCAAATCCTGCATTCAATTTACTTTTCAATTTTCAAATTTAATATTAAAAAATTAAAGTTACATCATTACATCTTCCCTTTTTTTTTTTTATAAAAAAAATTATAGTTTCTAATTTCTTTTATAATTATCTCTTTTTCAAAATTTCTTTCGATGTACTATATAATTTTTTTTTTCAAATTTTATACTCTCTAATCTATTGTTTTTTTTTTAATTTTCTTTTATCGGATTTTCTAACTCTATTTTTTAATTCCGAAGATTTCTCTCTTTAGTCAATATTTCTAAATCCTAATTCAATTTACTTTTCAAATTTCAAAGTTAATATTAAAAAAAAATTAAAGTTACATTGTTACATCTTCCCTTATCTTTTTTTTTTTAATTTTATAGTTTCTAATTTCTTTTATAATTATTTTTTTTAAAAATTTCTTTCAATGTGCTATATAATTCTTTGTTTTTTTTTTCAATTTTCTTTCTATTGACTATATAAATAAGGTAGTGAAAAATTTAATAAACCCGTGCAACGCACGGGCTAAAGCACTAGTTTTCAATAAATACCATAGAAAAAGAAGAATTAACAATAAATAAATTAAGAAATTATCCAAAATTAAGAAATTATTATTCAAGACCCTCATCCATTGATGTTCAATTTGAAGAACTTGGTGAATTAATTCAAAAATCATTTACAGGAATTGATATAACTGAATGGAATATAGATGGATTAAGTGAACAAGCAATATTAGATTTAACTTGTCAACTGTTAATGGCAGCAACTGCCTATGAAACAAAGGGATGTTCAGATAGAAGTGCTGCAATAGCAATAGTTCAAGGATATACAGGTCAATTAAAAGGTTAGTGGGACAACCTATGCACTGAAAATGATAGAGTTTCAATATTGAATAGTGTAAAAGTTGAAAATCAATAACAAGATGCAGTGTCAACACTTATATATACAATAATTCAAAATTTTGTAGGAGACCCTAATATATTTTAAGAAAGAACCGCTAGTCAATTAGCAAACTTTTACTGTCCAACAATGTCAGATTATAGATGGTATAAAGATACCTTTTTATCAAAAATAACTTTAAGAGAAGATGGATTTGCAGGATGCTGGAAGGAAAGGTTTATAGCTGGGCTTCCAAAACTATTTTTAGAAAAAGTAAAAATGAATCTAGAAAAACATTACGGAAAACCAATAGTGTATGATAGCTTAACATATGGACAAATACACAACATAGTGTTAGATACAGGAATACAAGTATGTAAGACTTTAAACTACAAAACAAAATGCTTAAAGAAAGTAATGACTAACAAAAGAGAAATAGGAACATTTTGTCATCAATATGGTATAGAAGTCATTAGGGCACCTAGTGCTCAAAATAAGAAAAAGAATAAAAAACAATCAATTAATTATAAAAAAACCATATAAGAAAAAGTACAATAAAAATACTTTTCAAACTCAAAATAAAGAACAAAATAAAAAATCTAAAAGAAAACCCAAATATAAAAAACTTCCTAAGAAAGATAATGCTTGTTGGAAATGTGGCAGAATAGGACATTATGCCAGTACCTGTAAAGTCCAACAAAAAATAAATGAATTAGAAATAGATGAAAAATTAAAACAAAGTCTTATTAATATATTAATAAACTCAGAACCAAAAAGAATCTTCTTCTGAAAATGAAGAGGATGAAGATGATATAATATATCAATTAGAAAATGAAACCTCTGAAAACTCTGAAACTTCTGAAGAAGAATCTTGTTTAGGACCAGAATTATGTACTTGCACAAATTGTAAAACAATAAATATGCTAACTAAAGATCAGACTACAACTTTAATATCAATAATAAATCAATTAGAAGACTCTCCATTAAAGGATGAATTTTTATAACAATTAAATAATTTAATACAAAGAGATGAAAATAATAGAGCTGAAATAAAAGTAATAGATATGAAAGAAATTTATAACAGGTTTAAAAAACCAAGTAATCAATTATCTATAAAAGATTTACAAGATGAAATCAAAAATCTTAAACAAGAAATTCAAATATTAAAACAAAATGATATCTCTTTAGAATATAGATTATTGGAATTAGAAGGAAAAGAAATATTAAAATTACAAGAAAATAGTCAAGAAGAAACATCAACTCCAAATTATATTAATCTATTAAGCATAATCACTACACATAAATGGCATTGTGAAGTAACCTTAATAATTAAAGAAGAAAAGTTTAATATGATAGCCCTTATAGATTTAGGAGCAGATATTAATTGCATACAAGAAGGATTAATACCCACTGAATATTATGAAAAAACTCTAGAAGGAGTTACAAGTGCAAATGGATCAAAAATGAATATTCAATATAAACTGTCAAATGTAAAAATTTGTAAAAATAAAATATGTTATAATACTTCTTTTGTATTAGTCAAAAATATGAGCACCCCATTAATATTAGGAACCCCATTTTTAACTTTATTATATCCTTTTCAAGTTACTGAAAATGGATTAGTAACTACAACATTTGGTAAAGAAGTCTGTTTTGAATTTATAAAACCCCCTAGGACAAGAGAATTAAATTTACTTAAAGATTCATCAATAAGTCAAATAAATTTAATAGAAAGAAAAAAGAAACATATAAATATGTTAAATAAAGAAATTCAATATAAAAGAATAGAAGAACAACTTAAAAATCCAAATATTCAAGATATTATAACAACTTTTCAAGAAAAGATAGGAAAAGAAATTTGTGAAACAAATCCAATATATAGCATTTTGGCATAGAAAGAAATATGAAATATCACTACCATATATAGATGGGTTTAATGAAAAAAATATTCCTACTAAAGCAAGACCTATAGAAATGAATCAACAATACTTAGAATATTGTAAAAAAGAAATTCAAGACTATTTATACAAAGGATTAATTAGACCTTCAAAATCACCATGGAGTTGTTCAGGCTTTTATGTCATGAACACTTCAGAATTAGAACGAGGTGCACCGAGATTAGTTATTAATTATAAACCTCTTAATAAAGTATTAAAATGGATTATATATCCTTTACCCAATAAAAATGATTTAATTAAAAGACTTAATAATGCAACAATCTTTTCAAAATTTGATATGAAATTAGGTTATTATCAAATTTCAGTGGTGAAGGAAGATAAGTATAAAACTGCCTTTGTAGTACCTTTTGGTCATTATGAATGGAATTTAATGCCACAATGACTAAAAAATGCTCCAAGTGAATTTCAAAACATCATGAACGATATATTTTACTCATATATGGAATTTGCAATAGTATATTTAGATGATGTTTTAATCTTTTCAAAAAATATTAATCAACATATAGAACATTTAAATAAATTTATAGTAATTATTAAAGAAAATGGATTGGTAGTATCAGCAAAAAAGATGATTTCAAACAAAAACAAGATTTTTAGGATATGAAATATATCAAGGGACAATTACTCCAATACAGAGATCAATAGAATTTGCTGATAAATTCCCAAATGAAATAAAAGATAAAAATCAATTACAAAGATTTTTAGGATGTCTCAATTATGTGGCAGACTTTATTCCCAATATTAGAATTATTTGTGCCCCATTATACAAAAGATTACAAAAAAATCCTCCTGCTTGGTAAGAAGAAATGTCTCAAGTAGTGGAACAAATAAAAAAGATAGTTAAAAGACTACCCTGCTTAGGTATACCAAACCCTGATGCTTTTCTTATAGTAGAAACAGATGTGTCAGAATTAGGTTATGGTGGGATCCTTAAAAGTTTCTCAACATTCTTCCAAAGAACAGGTAGTCAAATATCATTCGGGTATCTGGCATCCATCTCAACAAAAATATTCTACTGTTAAACAAGAAATTCTTTTAATAGTCTTATGTCTTCAAAAATTTCAAGATGATTTATTTAATAAAAAAATTTTAGTTCGATCTGATTGTAAAGCTGCTCCCAGTGTTTTACAAAAAGATGTTCAAAGTCTGGTTTCAAAACATATTTTTGCTCGATGGCAATCTTTACTTTGTTGTTTTGATTTTGAAATCGAGCATATAAAAGGAAAAAAATAATGCTTTACCATATTTTTTAACAAGAGAATTTGTATAGGGTTCAGAATGAGTGTAAAGCCCAACAATAAAGATCAATACGGTCCCCCACTGGGAACCCCTAAAGGTTCATCTTCAGTACGACCTCTGGCCCCTATTACTCCTACTATGACTCCCAGAGTAAGAAAAATAGAAATAAGACCTTCTATGGCCAATATAGTTAAAACTTCACCTTCAAGACTTGTACAATCTCCAGGCTAGACTTCTTCAAATCCATTAGGCAATTATTCCAATACATTTGCCCCACTACAATACCAAAATAATCTTGTTGGCCCCAGAGATTTTATTACCCAACCTTCCACTGAAGAAGATACCTATGTAGAAAAAGATGAAGACCTTCCAATAATGGTATTAGAAAAATCTTGGACTCAATCCAACCCAAGATAGTTTGCTTCAACGCTTTTCCCTTAAGACTTCCATTACCCTCCAATACATTCATAAAAAACCAGAACTTTTTATGAATTTATATTAGTTGATATAGACTCAATAGAAGTATGGCACAATAAAGATAGCTAGGGGAACATCCAGTTCTCTAAAATCAAAATATTAAATGTTCTAACTCCTCAAGATTGGAATCAACCCCTATATTCTTCTAAATCCTTTTCAAGAGCCTTTAATCCCCAGATCTATACCTATTATGATTATATTGATGCATGGAGCCATATATTATATTTAAGCCCAGATCGACACTCCTGGTTCATTTGGTTCAAGAGAGGAATATTGTTAAAATTTCCAAAATGGTTTATTAAATGGTTTCTTGACTTTGGTCCAATACCAGCCATCTTGCCTGAAAAAGTTGAGGAAATATGTAGTTACTTCAAGGAACATTCAACATTTGTACCTGGATATCGATTCATATCATTTGTAGCTTCTCAAGGAATTACTTGGATAATGGCTTGGGAATACATCTATACTAGGCTTTATGAAAATGTTGATATCGGAATGCTGTCAAGACAAATAAAGGTAAAATGGTGGAAGAAATTCAATATTGAATTACTCAATAAAGAAAAAATTAATGAATGATTAAAAACTCATGAAGAACCCAAATCTCAACTAGAAAGAGATTAAGAAGAAGAAGCATTATTTTTAGCAGAAAACAAAAAATTATGGCCGAACTAGTGTCAGCCACTTCACAAGAAGAATTTGAAGAAAGATTAAAGAAAGTAAGATATGTTCAAGACAAGAACGTCCAAGAAGAATCTGGAGAAAGTGTAACATCCCCAAATTTACGGACCTTAGAAATAAATAATAAAGAGATATCTTTATGGAGTAGCTTTTATATTTAATGATTAAAGGATACCCTTAGGCATTATTAATAATAGTTACCTTATAACATAAATAAGATAACAGTACCCTGATAGGGAGCTAAGACCCAAGGTGGGCCAAGGCTCACTAAGCCGCACACATGCACCATGGCTTTAAATAGAAGAGGAGAGGGAGAGTTAGAGAGAGAAAGTGAAAGAAAGAAAGAAAGGGAGTTAGAGAGAAGGAGGAGAAGAAGGAAGAAGAGGAAGAAAATAGAAGTGGAGCAGAGATCTGAGACTTAGTGCCCCGGAGCTCAAATCTGTGACCCATAGTGTGAGTGCTTCCCCTTCACCCTTCTATGTTCTATTGTTGTGCTTTGAATCCCTTTCCCCTCTTCTCCCCTTATTAGCTCTTAGTTAGGATTTTGATGGGTTTGAGGAGTGAGCTTAATTGGGGAGTGTTTAAGCCTGTTTGAGGGCTGGGTTTTGATGTAGACATGTTTTAGACTCGATCCCGTATATTTGGAAGAGGTTGGGAGGCCATAGATGGCCATGGGAGCGGAAATGCGAAGGTTCGCGGTTCTGCAGAGTCGCAGACACTAGCTTAAGCGAGCTATGTTCGTCACTTAAGCGAGGAGTCACCTGGAAGTGGCGCTTAGGCGTAGATATTTGGCACTTAAGCGAGACCTTGGCGCTTAAGCGTGGAGATCTAGCACTTAAGCGAGGCTTTGGCACTTAAGCGCAGAGTTCTGGCGCTTAAGCGTGGCTCTGGCGCTTAAGTGAGGCGTTTTGTCGCTTAAGCGTGAGACTCCAGGGAATAGGATTATCAGTCCAGCTTAAGCGATATTAGGTTCTAGCTTAAGCGTAGGTATGATAAGAGAGCAGTTTAGGAACCCTTTTCAAGGGGACCTTTGGAAGAATATAAGGACTATAGATATATAGTTCCTTCCCAAGCTTTTACCCATGTTTATGTATGATTGTTTGACGCTATGTCATGTTAATTGTTGATGATAATGGTAGTTGTATTCGTGTGGTTGTGCCTTATGCTTAGGATTGATTGTATGTAATGATAAACCCTTTAATAAAAGACACCTAAAATACTTAAGACTATGCCTATGCCTCTTAGTAAAAAGGTGGGGAGTTTCCCCTAGGTTTCAGAAAAGGCTTTTAAGCAAAGTTTATAGTTTCATGAAAGGTTTTTAGTAAAAGATATCCCCTCAGTGACATAGGGTGGAACCTTCCCTAGTACTAGTCACGTCCGAGAGCCGCACGCTCGGCGTACAATGTTGTGCAAAGGGCTAAGGATCCTCTATGTCACCAAGGAGTGATGAGTTTCAGAAAGGTTATGAAAAGGATTCTTTATAAAAGGTTTTATGAAAGAGTTTTCAAAGGAAAGTTATGATCCCAATAAAGGGAATAAGTCATGTTTATGATCCTAATAAAGGGGATAAGTTATGTTAAAGGGCTAAGAGGCCCCCTAGTGGTGAGCGAAGGGACCGTCACACAGACACCCATGGGAAAAAGCAACCATCTTCACTTTAGTGAAGAAGGGGTTCTTAGTAGGGAAGAACAACTCATTCTTCGGTAAGGGAAGAATGTTTTAGAGGAACATGCCTTCGGACAACAGAAGGTGGTTCACCCACTTGGACAGGTGGTGTTTAATTAAAGGTTGTAGCAAGAGGGTTGCCTCTTGATGGCTAGAGCTCAGCCAATTAAAGTAATGATGGAAATTAGGATATAACTTAAATAAAAGAATAATACCAACCACACAGTTGTAGAAACAATCTATGATATGTGATGTGCTTGATGTATGTATGTTCTATGTTAGAACATGAGAGGAGTCATGAAACTAGTTGTTAGGTGAGTGATGTAAGGTATATCTATGCATTAGATGAGGACGTGTGTAACTAAATACTACCCTTTGAGGTAGGAGAGGGGTTATACCCATAGAAAGTTAATGTAAGCTACCCAAAGAGGTATGCAAGATGTTATGCCTCATAGAGAGAGGTGATGTAAGCCCAAGTTGGGCAAGGTAGAGAAAGGAAAGGTTACACATGTTCCCATCCAATGTTATAAAAAAGTGAGACTCTAGTGTGTGGTCAAGAGTAATAGAATGATGTTTAGGTGCCTTAGTGCACTAGTGGCCCTAGATTTGGCATAGGAGGCCAACTCTATGTGCCTCAGCAAGGGTCAAGGTATGATCCTACGAAACAGTAATGTCTAAGTGATAAGGTAATAGCTGTGAGTGTGAGTATCAAGGAAAGAAAAGAGAAGCCATGAAAGTATAGCAAGAGGTCTCCAGAATAGAGAGTCAGCTTAGAGTCCTCAGAGCACTCACTAAGATATTATGTCTCATCCTTTTAGTTTCCATGTTTTTATAGGTTAGCAGGTGGACACCTTGTGGGAGGAGCTCGGAGCACGAAGCTACTTTCTAGGAGGAAGATGTTATTAGTATAGATTTGTATAATTCCCAATGTATGGGAATTTAGCTTATATTTTATGTATCTTGCCTATGTCTTGTACGACACATAAGTGCCAAGAGCTTTGTACTAGATTTATTTCATGTAATATATATATGTTAAGTTTTAGTTTCCGCATAATGAACTCTGATATTCTTATATGCTAATTTCTATTAATTTAGCAATATAAGGAGGCAAAGGTAATATCCTCTAGGGTGTTATAGAAAGCACCTCCCAGTCAAATCCATATCCTCACAACGAAGATATGTTTGATTAAGCGGTCCAATAAAAAGTGTCGGCAGAAGGCGACAACAACAATAAAGTTAATATCTTTTACGCTGGCAAGTCACTTGACCCTAGCTATAAATTACTTTAGTCTTTTCTACTTTCGGCGTGTTGTTTTCATTTTTTCTTTGTCGGCCACCTTATCTGTCTGATTGGTGTGCCAGTTGTAATATTTACTTTCCTGCTTTACCCTCAATAATTGAGTATCCGATGTACCCTTATATGTAATTTATATACTGATCCCTCGGCTATATAAGGACTCATTTTGAGCATTAGGAGGCAGAGGTTTTTCGAGTGCTAAATTATTCTTCAAAATATTTCTCTTTCTGCTTTTCGTTTTTAGTTCAAAGCTCTCTACCTTTCAAGGCTCTGTTCTTGTAAGTTTTATTACCTTGTACCTTTTCACTGTGCTTAATCTAGAAATGAATATCGATCCTGTCTTTGTGGTATCAGAGCCTCAGTCACGGGATAGGCTTAGGTGCTGATTGAGTACTAACTACTGTAGCATTTACTGTTTGCTTCTTTAAATTGAATTACTAAGTGTTTTTATAGTCATTTCTAGATTAATCACAGTGAAAAGGTAAAAGGTAATAAAACTTACAAGTATAGAGCCTTGAAAAGTAGAGAGCTTTGAATTGAAAATGGAAAGCATAAAGAGAAATATTTTGAAGAGTAATTTAGCACTTGAAAAACCTCTGCCTCCTAAGGCTCAAAATGAGTCCTTATATAGCCGAGGGATCAGTATATAAATTACATACAAGGGTACATCGGATACTCAATTATTGAGGGTAAAGCAGGAAAGTAAATATTACAACTGGCACACCAATCAGACAGATAAGGTGGCTGACAAAGAAAAAATGAAAACAACACATCGAAAGTAGAAAAAACTAAAGTAATTTACAGCTGGGGTCAAGTGACTTGCCAGCACAAAAGATATTAACTTTATTGTTGTTGTCGTCTTCTGCCGACACTTTTTATTAGACCACTTAATCAAACATATCTCCGTTGTGAAGATATGGATTTGACTGGGAGGTGCTTTCTCCAGATTCTTCTTGGACGTTCTTGTCTTGAACAAATCTTACTTTCTTTAATCTTTCTTCAAATTCTTCTTCTTCTTCTTCTTCTTCTTCTTCTTCTTCTGATGATGATGATGATGACGATGACGACGACGACGACAATGAGGACAACGATGACGACGAGGACGCGGACGACGACAATGATGATGATGATGATGACAATGATGATGATGACGATGACGTTGACGATGATGATGATGATGATGACAATGATGATGATGATGACAATGATGATGATGACGACGATGACGACGACGACGATGATGATGATGATGACGATGACGGCGATGATGATGATGACGATGATGATGATGATGACGATGACAACGACGACGACGACAATGATGATGATGATGATGATGATGATCCATCTATTATTTTTCAAAATCCATTGGATTACCTTAAATAAAAAAGTAAAATCCATTGGATAAAAAAGATGCTAACGTTTATCTCCTCTCTCTCTCTTCCCCTTCCCTTTCAACTCCTCCCTCCTTTCTCTTTCATCCATTATTTTTCAAAATTCATTGAACATTAGTTGGACATATAGACTCATCATGGGACACTCACTGTCACAACTTTTATGTACATATAAATGTTTCAGGTGCTTCATTAGTGATTCTTTTTCTTAGAGAGGAGAATACGAAGGAATTGGATGGTAACTTCCTCACAGCCTTTTTTATGCGTTATTTATACAATGGAGATGGATGTTTTTATTTACTTATTTATTTTTATAAGATAATATGGACTGGAGTTGTAATAAAACTAGTCAACACTCAACACTCAACACTCAACACTTACTACTTGGTTTCTCAAAACAGCACTAGTAATTTGTTTGATTTTGCTTACAATCATCTTCAAATAAGAGTTTGAACAAAAGTTTTTAAATCATGGTTTAGAAAACATTCTTCCTTTAAAATGTACTTGCTATAATTAAAACCTATACAAAAAAAATACACGAACTAATTTTATTTTAATAATGATGCAAAGGCTTTGTACTTGCTATACGGAAACTTATACAAACATTCTTCCTTTAAAATGTTTTTGTACTGATACGAAAAGGGTGGTTATGCTAAAGTTTATGTTTGCCTTTAGTATGGACTGTATAAGTTTAATTTCATTTTGTTTCGTTTCTTTTCACATGGGCTGTATAAGGCTCCATCCTAAATCTCATATTTTCTGGAAAGGAGAAAATTGAATTAGAGGAAGTGTTGTTCAAAGATCCCAATTGATTAGTAACAGGAGTGAATCCGAGAGATCAAAAGTTATCACTCTCTTTACCTGACTTCACAAGCGCAACAACAGAGGAGTTGATAATGTTTACATGTTAAAGAGATTTTGAAAACCCTATAATTAGAAGTAAAAAGAAAAAGAGGAGTTCACATGTGTTAACGTGCCACTTCACCAAAAAGTTATATAGCTGAACTCTCCACTCACCGCTTCCTATTTTTACTTCTAATTCTAGGGTTTTCAAAATCGTTTTAACATGTTCACATTATCAACTCTACTGCTACTGCGCCTGTGAAGTCAAGCAGAGAGAGTGTGATAACTTTTGATATCTCAGATTCACTCCCATTACTCATCAATTGGGATCTTTGAACACCTATTTCTCCAATTCAATTTTCTCCTTGCCACAAACTCTAAGATTTAGGATGGAGCCTAATACAACCCATGTGAAAAGAAATGGAACAAAATAAAATGAAACTTATATAGCCCATACTAAAGGCAAACAAAAACTTTAGCTTAATCACCATTTTCTTGTCAGTACAAAAACATTTTAAAGGAAGAATGTTTGTAAAAGTTTCCTTAGCAAGTACAAAGCCTTTGCAACATTATTAAAATAAAAGTAGTGCTGTATGGTTTTTTGTTTAATAACTCTTAAACCTTGATTTAAAAACTTATGTTCAAACTATGATTTGAATATTGTAAGCGAAATCAAACACATTAGTAGTGTTGTGTTGAGAAGTTAACCAAGTAGTGAGTTTTCCATCCAGATTATCATATAATAAAAATAAAAAACCTCCATCTCCATTTGTGTAAATAACGTAGAAAAAAAAGGCTATGAGGAAGTTACCATCCAATTCCTTCATATTCTCCTCTCCAAGAAAAATAATCACTAATGAAGCACCTAGAACATTCATACGTACATACGAGTTGAGACAACGTATGTCCCGTGATGAGTCTATATGTCCAACTAATGTCCAATGGATTTTGAAAAATAATGGATGAGAGAGAGAGAGAGAGAGAGCAGGGAGAGAAAGGGAGGAAATGAAAGGGAAGGGAGAAGAGAAAGAAAGGAGATAAAGGTTAGTATTTTTTTTATCCAATGGATTTTACTTTTTTTTTTAATGTAATCCAATGGATTTTGAAAAATAATGGATGAATAATTAACAATCCATAAAATTAAATGGATGAACTGGATCCAATCCTTTATTATTTTTTTAATGGATGGATTGAATAGATATACTTGTAAATGAATTGGATAATTGATGGATAAATGGATTGTTTTGCCACCCCTAGATTGAATTTTATTTAATGGATCATGGATGGATTGAATTTTTTAAATGAAATTTTAATGGATCAAAATGGATTATTTTTATCCAATCCATTATAATCCGTCTCAAAATTTATCCAGTCTATCCGTTTGCCACCCCTACACAAAGCATTTCCACTTTAGTATCTTTTTTTTTTTTATACTTTTAAAGTTAGTTTTATTTTTAAACATTACTCATTTTTTATTTTTTACAATTCAACCCTACAACTTTAAAATTTTTATTTAATGAGTCCTATGAATAACTTCACATTCTTACATTTTATCAATATTAATTACTATTAACTTTTTTTTATTATTATTTGATAAAAGTACGCTGTTGGGACCACAACAAACAGATAGTAGTAGTGTTTATATAAGTACCTGGTTCTACAAATGTTCTTATTAATTAAGTTACTGCTTCAATTTTGGTTCTTATTTAGCAACCATTCTTATTAGAGCATGTCCACTAGAGGTGCTTGTGGAGATAGTTCCTAATAAGCATTAATGCTAAATTAGAATAGCCTATTAGAGTAGTGGTTTAATAAGAACTTGTAAGGGCATCTCCAACAAAGGTGCTTATTCACCTTTTGCCCATTAGGAATTAGTGCTTACTAGAAATTCATTGTTAGAATTCTATTTTATTAAGCACAATTTAGGCAGTAGTGCTAAATTTTTATGTGGGCTCATCAATGTACTTTTACCAAATAATAATAAAAATAGTTAGTAGTAATTAATGTTAATGAAATGCAAAAATATGTGGTTATTTCTAAGACTCATTTAGTAAAACTTTTAAAGTTGATAGGTTGAAGAGAAGAGTTGCTTAAATTGAAAAAAATAAAAATAAGTGGTGCATGATTATGGGACCATTTAAGACGTATAAAATGTAAGGGAAAAAAAAAGATGCTAGAATGGAGATGGCCTAAGGCATTGAGAGCATCTTTAATGTAGGTTCTTGTGCAAGTTCTTAAAATTAAGAACTTGTTCTTGTTGAGTTCTCTGTTGGAGAAGAGTGAGTTGTGTTTCTGGTTAGAGAACTAGTTCTTAGTGCCTTAGGCCATCTATAGTCTAGATTTTTTTTATACATCTTAAATGGGTCTTATAATCACACATCACTTATTTTTATTTTTTACAATTTAAGCAAATCTTCTCTCTGACCCAATAACTTTACTGAATGAGTCTTTGAAATAACCACATATTTTTACAATTCATCAACATTAATTACTACCAACTATTTTTAGTATTACTATTTGGTAAAAGTACACTAATGTTGGACCTATAATTTATTTGGTAACAAAATACAATGTTGGACTCACAACATAAATTAGTGTTGGTGCTTATAGAAGCACTTAGAGCATCTCCAACCCTAGAACCCAATTTAGGTCGAATTGGGTTCTAGGGATAAAGGGTGTTCTTATTTTACTTTGTGGGGCTTTTCTTCCCATGTTATTTAAGAAGCTTTACTATATTTTACTCTAATGTTAGAACTAAATGTGGGTTCTTAATTTATTTTTTGTAGGCCCATTCTTTTTTTTTCTTTCATCCTTTCTCTTTTCTATCTCTCACAGGACACCCTTTTCCCAATATTTCCCATTTGCATTCTCTTCTCCCACACCTTTCTCTCTTCCCTTTCCTTCTACCCTCTCCCTTTCAATCCCTATTCTTAACCCTCTTCCTTTTTTTTCTCTAAATCTCCTTTTTGTGTTTTTTCTTTATTTCTTTTACTTTTTTTTCCTGATTAGCCTTGTTTATTTGTTATTACTGGTGGAGGTGGCAAATCCACAGGGGTTCGACGATAACCACGGGTGAGGTGTCTAAAGGTGTGATGGTGATGGTTGTTATTTTCCCTTGTTTTATTGTTATTTTTATTAATGGAAGTTCTCTAAATTTAGAACTTGTTCTTGTTGAGTTCTTCCGTTGAAGAAGAATAAGTTGTCTTCTAGGATGGAGAATCAGTCATTGTAGAAGAACCTAAAGAAATAGGTTCTTAAAATAAAAATTGATTTTATAGCCCAAAGACAATTGATAAAGGGAAAATAACAACTATGATCGTCGTACCTTTGAACACCTCACCCATGGTCGCATAACTCGTGGTTGTCGTCACACCACTGTGGATTTTCCACCTCCACCTGCAACAACAAATAAAAAGGGAAAATAAAAAAGAAAGAAAAAACACAGAAAGGAGATTAAGAGAAAAAAAGAAGGGGGATTGAGAAGAAAGATTGCAATGGAGAGGGTTTTAGTGAAGAACTGAATATTTATCATAATTACAAGCTCAACATTTTCAACAATACAATATAAAAACATATTGAATTGAAGGCATTCTCACTACATATATACAGTATAAAGACATATTGAATTGAATATGCCATATAATCTTCAACTAAAGTACATCAAAGAGTATCCTTATCCTTTTTATTGTAAGTTTAAGTAAAACACCTTATTTTAATAATTGTACAAAATAGTAAATTTTAAAGAATAGTCCAATTAGGTAGTTACCTCATCAACTAAAAGAGAAAAACCTTCTAGGTTCTTGCTTGCAAAATTCTACTATATTCAGCTGATTTTTCGTAGAAAAGACCTAGAGCCTGGAGGCATTACATAAAATTTACATGATCAAATATTTTATACTGATAATTTCTCAATTAGCCAAAACAATAAGTATAAGTATATAATGCAACTATCTCCAAAATAGGTTGAAGTGTTGAACAGTAAAGCCTTACAAAAGTCAGACCCTCCAATAAAAGCAGAGTTACAATGTCAAGCACAAAACCAAAATGTGATAAAGTAAAAGTAACCCAAAATCACCCCCATAGAATAATATCAAACACAACCAACATTCTGAAACCATAGGAGGAATCATTAAATCACTGACATTAAACATTTATTCTCCATAGAAACAAGAAAAAATGATCAAACATTAAAAAAATCAGAACGAGAGGAAGTATATACTGTAAGCTTTGACGATTATGAGAAAGTCTCAAACTCCACCTTCGAATCTAAACCCTAAAGGCCTAAACCACAATAGTCCCAGGTTCTACAAGTCAGCATAAAAAATTGAAAGAGAAATAATAAATGGAAACAAAAAATAGCTTAAATGGAAACATAAATCATAAATCGAACATGCAAATCAAAAAATACCCACTAAGTCAAAAATACAAGACCAAATCTCGATGCAAAACGGTGAGCCCAAAACGCGTTGTGAAAACTACTGCTTTACGGTCACGATTTGAGCGAACGACGATGATGGGATGGTGAATCACCCTCAAGAAAGGCAACAATGGCGCCACAAACTCTTCTTACTACTTAGGGTTTCTATCTTAACTTTTGATATTTCGTGAGTGTGAGTTGGTTTTAGGGTTAAGCTTAAGCATCCAAATGCAACCTCCAGGTCAAGTAATTGGTGAATATGGGCTTGGGTCATTAATTGAGACTTGATTTGAGTAATGAGTAGTGTATGTTATGAATGGAATTGGGCTTAGTCGAATGGGCCAATCCTAAAATCTTATGTTTAGCCTAACATATTCGGGTCGGGTTGGTTACTGACGGGACATAAAATCAAAATCGAACCCAATCAAATCTATTCATGCTAAACCATATTTTTGACTCACCATACTCGTTGACCTGCTCGAAACCACCCAAATTGTAATTTTTTTTTCCGATTTGCGCAGTTTTGGGTTGGGTCAGGCTACCTTGCTTACCCCTACAAGTAATGCCTTGATAATCACAAATTTAATTGGTTTTTAACTTATTTTTATTAACTAATTAATTTCTTTTACCACAAGTTTTCTTAATTTTCCCTGTAAGTTAAAAATCAATTGAAACTCACTCTTTCTCAATGTCCCTCATTCTAGATGACATAGACACAGAGTGTCTTCCCCTTATCCTTTGAATTTTCTTCTCACTCATATCTCACAAATCAAGTAAAGCTAGTCTACTATCACCATAGTTAATCAAGAAACAAAGTAGAAGCAAGCAACTTAACACTTCCTCTCATCTGTTCAAATGGTAAGGTAAGGAGGAGTGGAGATTTAACTTTATTTATTATTGATAAAAAGGAGTAGGATGATATTTGTCCCCCAAATCTCTTTCGTTTGTATTATTGATGTAATTTTATTTCCTTATTTAATATTGGTTGATCTGCTATTGTGAGATTTAATTTTTCTTTACTATTTCCATGGTTGGTTTTGATTATGTGACAACTAATCATGATTTGTATGGTTTGATTTTAAATTAAATTGGTAAACTTACGTTTACAAATTGATTAAGAAGAGAATGAATTTTTTTCATGATTACATCTCCTTATATATATAAATGAATAAGTCTATCTGTGTTCTCATTGCTCCACTCTACCCACTCTCCCTCACATTCACTCTCATTTGAATACTCACCTCTGATGAAGTGGTGTAATTCACTCTCCTAACATGCATCTGGTTCTTCTGCTTTTCCTAAAATTTCTCTTATCAATTTCTGTAACTACCCACATTCATAATATTTCTATAACTACCTCCATTCACTTCATTCTAATTCTATTTTTTAATTATGAAGATTTCTCTCTTTCATCAATAATTTCAAATCCTTAATTCAATTTACTTTTCAATTTTCAAAGTTAATATTAAAAAATTAAAGTTACATCATTACAGCTTCCCTTATATATATATTTTTTTAAAAAAAAATTATAGTTTCTAATTACTTTTATTATTATCTCTATTTTAAAATTTCTTTCGACGTACTATATAATCCTTATTTTTTCTTTCAAATTTTATAGTCTCTAATCTTTTGGATTTTTTTTAATATTTCTTTTATCAGTTTTTCTAACTCTATTTTTTAATTATGAAGATTTTTCTCTTTCATTAATAATTTCAAATCCTTATTTTTTTTTAAATTTATAGTTTTTAATTTCTTTTATAATTATCTTTTTCTTTTAAATTTCTTTTGACCTTTATTTTTTTTCTCAAATTTCTTTCTATTGACTATATATATAAGATAGTGAAAATTTGAATAAACCCATGCAATGCACGGGCTAAAACACTAGTTAATATATATACATGGTTCGCTCATATGGACTCATGAGGAAGTAAAATGATTTTTTTTACAACTCCAGTTATTATTAACATATTTATCATTTTAAAATGATTGGTTTAAAGAAATTAGATGTTTAAAAATCTTTTATTCCTCTATTTTGCTAAAAAGAGACTCTCGAAGTCCATAAACAAATTAAAGAATTTTTTTATGATAAAAGTATATAAAAATGAATAATATATTTGATTATTCATAGAAAAATTAAGATTATTACTAGTTTGAACAAGAGTTTAATGGTGATACACTGACGGTGTAAAACTATTTTACATAGTCATCCAATCATAAAACACCGTTGATATTACTTTTAAGGTAATTTTGTAAAAGTCAACAAACTTACCATTCATGGTAGGTTGTGATTGGATGACGATGTAAAACTTTTTTACACTATCAGTGCATAGTCCTTTTTCTCTCTGAACAATTTAATATATATATATATATATATATATATATATATATATATATATATATATATTAGAAAATTAATTAATTAATTAAAATTTGGTTTTCATCTTTCATGGCTTTCGGTCAGTTTGTTCGTTTGTTTTTTTTAAAACTAACAATAGAACTGTTTTTTTAAGTAATAATGATTAAGAATGAAATCATGATTAGTTTTAAAATATATAGTATGAAAAAGGATTGAGAAAAGAATTAGTTAGAATACTAAATAGAGTATTCGATCTTTATAAATCAAATAATTTTTACATTATGTTTTTATTAAAATTATTTAATTTTTGTAAGAGAAATTATTTTGTTACAATTTTATCTATAATTAATATTGTTATAGTGAATGTAGTATAAATTAATCCTGTGATATTTTTTTAACATAACCAAAAGTAATTTTTTTTTCATAAATTTAATAATACTGGGTTTCAAGATTAAAAAGGAGAAAAGAAAAATACTTGGTGTAAAAAATATTTTGTGGCAATGTTATCTATTATAATAATTTTATGATAATAATATTTTTTTTAATAAGACTAGGTGTGCAAAGCATCAAGTTAGCTCCCAAGATCCCAACTAGGTTGGCACCATAGAAACTAACAATCATATGCTGCAGACCCAAAAATTATTCATTAAAAGTAAAAGATAAACAAAGAGCATGGGGGGGCCAAACGAAACCCATGCAAAACAATCAACAAAACCTGTAAGTAGGTAAGCCTAGCTTATTTCGACCAAATCCTTCCTAATAAAACTAGGAATAAAATCCCACCATATAAAGCCAACATTTGTGATACCATAATTTGCCAATTTATCCGCACACTCATTACCTTCCCTGTAAATATGAGTAGCGATAAAATGCATATTGCGAATTCGAACAAGACAATTGTCCCACTGAATACGCAGACGCCAAGGCACCAAATCAGGATTTTGAAGAGCAGCAAGAACCAAGGATGAATCACTCTCCAGCCAAATGTCATTCCAATTCCTCTCATGAGCAAGATCTATTGCCTTCAAGACTGCCATGAGTTCTGCAGAAAATGAAGAAGAGATCCCTAAGTGCATCACAAATCCACCCAGAAAATTACCATTCTCATCTCTAAAAATTCCAGCGCATGCAGCAAGGCCTGGAGAGCCACGCGTAGCTCCATCCGTATTCACTTTGATCCAACCTGCAGAAGGAGGTTTCCAATGAACTTCTATAATACGTGGAGCCTTAGAAACATGACCAGCCACGGAAAAATATTTTAGAATGCTAAATTCCTGCATGTTGGAACGCATTACACCTTGAGACATATTCCCCGAAAGAGAGACAGCCGCACGAATTTTATACTGCAGGGAACTCTGAGAAGATGTAGCATTTTCAAAACGAATCAAATTTCTGCTATGCCATAAGAACCACACAACATTGATAATACCAGCCACAATGATATCCATGACCTGTGAACTGAACTTTTGTCTACAAATAGACAGCAAACTAGTGGCAGAAGATAAGTCCAGACTAACTTGAAAAACACTACTTAACCACTGCCAGATTCCAATGGTAAACGAGCAATTTAAAATTAAATGTTCAGCAGTTTCATAATTCATACCACAATGAGGACACATTGAGACCATAACCATTCCTTTTTTTCGCAAGGCGTCATCAGTTGGAAGTTTCCCCAGGAGGAATCTCCAATAGAGGAAGGAACGAGAAGGAGGGATAGACGCCCTCCAAATCCACTTATACCAAGAAACTGTTGTTTGGTTCTGCTCTAGATATAAAAAAGCTTCCTTAAAAGAAAGTTCCCCTGAAGAAGCTGGAGCCCAAGTAGCTTTGTCTTCCTTAGGAACAAATGGAATAACTGTTTGTTGAATTGCAGCACAAATAACCGGATAATGTGTTTCCAATAAGTGCGGGATGTTCCAAGATCCATTTAATAGAAAATCACCAACTTTGGCACACAAAAGAGAGCTGACCGAAGCTGGAATATTGGCTAATTCAACAATAGGACTGGTTAGCCACTTGTCCTTCCAAAATGAAATAGATTCCCCATTTCCAATTTGCCAAAAAATATTGTCTTCAACAGTAGACAACCAGAGTCGAATACCAGGCCAAATTGAATATTTTGTATAAGACTGAACAGGACTCCCATTTCGAAGATAACGCGCTCTAGAAAGTATCGCCCAAGATTCTTGAGATGTAATAAAGTGCCAACAAAGTTTGAGGATGGCAGCCTTGTTAACACTCTTTAGAGGTCGAATGCCCAAGCCTCCAGAAGAAATCGGAGAACACATATTGCTCCAGGCCACCGTAACAAGCTTTTG
The DNA here is from genome assembly GCA_026413185.1 of Pueraria montana var. lobata. Classification (NCBI taxonomy): domain Eukaryota; kingdom Viridiplantae; phylum Streptophyta; class Magnoliopsida; order Fabales; family Fabaceae; genus Pueraria; species Pueraria montana. Next base: position 36,186,259 of record CM048648.1, on the reverse strand, counting down.
CTTATTAATGTCCCCTGACCATATAAAATTCCTAATGCAGGAATCTAAATGTTTCAGTAGGGCCTGAGGCCAAGAATAAATGAAAAAACTGTGCAGCAGCATGCCTTGTATTGTAGACTTGACCAGCTGAACACGTCCCATGTAGGATAATAACAAACCTTTCCAAGACGCTAGTTTAGACTTTATTCTATCAGTTATGGGCTGCAAATGACATTTTTTGGGCTTACCTTGGAAGATAGGAACACCAAGATAAATGAAGGGAATAGAGCCTTCAGAAAAACCCAGAATTTGACGAATGCAAGCAGCTCTAGTGCGAGATAATCCTCCATGAAAAAAACGACACTTATGAGCACTGATTAGTTGACCCGAGGCCTCACCATATGCAGTTAAGAGTGCCATCAAATTATTCAGACTTCTCTTTTGACCCCTACAAAAGATCATAATGTCATCTGCAAAGAATACATGACTAGGAACTGTTGCTCGTCTTGGACCATTCATCTACAGCAGTAGACCCTTTCTAACTAGCAAAGTTATCCCCCTACTAAGGACTTCTTCGGCTAGGCAGAAAAGTAAAGGCGAAAGAGGATCACCTTGCCTCACTCCACGTTTACAAGCAAAAAAAACCAACTGGTTTACCATTCACAACAAATGACAATTTTGCTGAGTGAAGAATGACATTAATCCAATGGCGAAAGGTTTGATTAAAGCCAAAAGCCTCCAGAACACATAATAAGAAGTTCCAATCCAAAGTATCAAAAGCTTTACGAATGTCAATTTTCAGAGCCAAATTCCCACCAAATGCTCTATTATTAAGCAAGTTTATAGCCTCCGAAGTAGTGGCTATACACTCTCGAATCTGCCTACCCTGCACAAATCCACATTGCTGTTTTGAAATTAACTTAGGAGCAATCTGTGCCAACCGGTCAGCTAAAACTTTGGAAATAATCTTAAATTGAAAATTAGCCAAAGCTATTGGCCTAAAGTTATCAATGCTGTCAGCACTTGGAACCTTGGGAATAAGAATCACAAGGTTTGAATTCAGATTGGGCAAGAGCCAGCCCTGTGTAAAAAACTGATTCACAGAATTAAAGACATCCAAACCCACAATATCCCAATATTGCTGGAAAAAGCAAGCACCAAAGCCATCAGGACCAGGAGCTCCATCACCATTAGAATTAAAAACCGCAGAACGAACCTCATGAAAAGATGGGGCTTTTGTCAAAAACTCATTATCCACAGAATCTAACAAATTAGGAATCGTCTCCTGGATAAGATTATTATGCGTACAAACATTATCCGAGGCATATATATTCGAGAAATAATCAACCACCACCTCTTCTAAATCATGCTGCTGAGATATAGTCCGCCCATCATGTCTCAGATATGAAATCTGCTGAGTAGCTCGACGTACCTTAGTTAGCTTGTGGAAATAGGCTGTATTTCTGTCACCTTAGCAATGCCAATTAACCCTGGCTTTATCACGCCAAAAAGACTCTTGACGAAGAAGAGCCTGTTGTAGTTCAAGCTGAGCTCCAACCTCCTCTTCATGCAGATCGTCAGAATATCCAAGAATCTGAACCTTCTTTTGAATCTCATCCACCTTATCCATAGCGTTGCGGACCTTGAGATTAACATCACCAAAAACTACCTTATTCCAGCTTTTAAGCTCAACCTTCAATGCTTTGAGCTTTTGGCTTAACACATACATGGGACAACCCACTAAAACTTTTTTCCAAACCTCCTCAACAAGCCGTTTACAATCAGGGTGCGTCGCCCACATCTTTAAGAATCTGAAAGGCGAAGCAAACAATTTTTGACCTTGCTGAAAGTGAAGAGAAAGAGGACAATGATCCGATCTAAATCTTGGCAGCAGAGAGCATGAAACACTGGTCCAAAAGTCAAAGCTCTCAGCATTACATAATGCTCGATCAAGACGCATATCAATATGATCCCTACCTTTCCTGCCATTAGTCCACGTATATTCTACACCCATAGAAGGAATATGAATAAGACTACAGCTGTCAATCCAACCTCTGAACTCATCACAAGAAATCTGGGAAGGAAGACGTCCACCCCTCTTTTCATGAGAGCCCAATACAGCATTAAAATCACCTGCATAACACCAAGGCCCGACCCAGTTCTGCTGCAGAGAAGCAAGTTCAGTCCATAACTGGCGACGATGACAGTAACTAGTACTAGCATACACCGCTGAGAAATATAGCTTGGTGTTATCCGAATCAAGAGAAAACAAAATATGTTGATTAGAAGACATTAATAAAGAGGGAGACAAATGTTCAGCACAAAGAACCCAAAGATTAGGTTCAAGATTCGCTCTATCATTAACAGCAAAAAGCTTGTAACGAAGTCTAGACCAAAAGCCAGAAAACTTCTTAGCCTTAGTCCACGGTTCAGCCAGAAACAAAAAATCTGGTTTATGATCTCTACAAATCTGAGTTATATACGCCTGGGTAGCTTGATTAGCCACCCCTCTGGCATTCCAAAATATCACCTTCATCATGCAAAATTTTTTGGTCCAGCCCTTCCACGGGTTTTTGCACCATTTTGTTTTTTCAACTTTTTCTTCTTGGATCTTGTAACCACTGGTGTAAACTCTGCATCCTCAGAAAGAGTCTTTTCTACCACATCCTCTTCACCCTCAACATCACCCCACAAACGAGAGATGATTTGCAAATCTTGCTGCAGTACAGGGTTCAAAGAATCCTGGACAATTTCATTACCAGAACCTGTAACAGGAGAATCTTGAGGACTCGTAACAACGTGCCCAATTTCTGCACCCAGAACAGGTGATTTCGGATGTAATGACTCGTCACATGAGTCATCTGGCTGATCCAAAGAATTGTTCTGAGGACTATGCTCTGGGATAACAACATTCGCCACCAACATCTCAGCATTATTGACCTGAACCGCATCAGTTTCTGCCACTGCCTCTGCTTCGTTATTTGCATAACTAGGACCAGCTGCAATATCAGCATCATCTTGGACCACAACTTTCTTGTTTTTGGGGATATATTTAGCAACCATCTTCTTTTTCTCCTCATCGCCCCCTTCTTTAGATTCCAAAGGCTTCCTTTTACATGCATCAAACGAATGACCAATTATTTTGCAAGCATGACAAAACGCAGGAAGTCGTTCATAAACAATATCAACAAAAAAAGCATAACCTGATCGTTCCACCAAGATTTGATCATGAAGATGACTCGTCAGATCAACATCAACAAGTACCCTCGCAAAATGACCAAAGGAGCGATTAATTGTGGCGTCATCTAAGGCAAGAGGAACCCCAACTCCCCGCGCAATAGAAAAAAGAATCTTAGGACGCCAATATTCTTGAGGAAGACCAAAGATCCGAATCCAGCATTGAGTGTTGGTCTATCTCACCTGATTTGGATTAAAATCAGGTGACCAAGAGAATAATCTTAACACACCTGGGTTTAGGTTCCAAGAACCCACTGCAAGAACACGCCTGAGGTCCTCAATAGAGGAAAAAGAAAACTCAAAATAGCCTTTTCCGATAGGAACCATACGCCATTGCGCAAGAGGTTGCCATTGCTTAGCCAATTTTGCACGTAAGTCTGGATACTTCAAGGGTTGAGTGCCTTTCGGTAGAAGACGACACCCATGCAGATTCGTTTTACATCCTTCCAAGCCCGCTTGATATTCCTCTTCAGGAATTGTTACCGCTAGAGCATCCCCTTTCAAGCAAGGAATGGGGAGTTGACTAATAGGAATATCACAAGCATTCTTCAAGGCTTGGGCAAAAGTCCTTTGCTTTGGAACCGAAACAGATTGTGGCTGTTGTCGCGAAACAGGAGGAGATGCATCAATATCTAGAAATCCCCAAGGGACAAACACAGCAGGAGAAGAAGCCATAATCACATGCAACCCTAGGTGTTTACGTAGAAACCCTAGAGCAACCAAACCCTAGCAGAGAGAACAGCATAACCCCCTAAAACTTAACTCTGATAATAATATTTACTAAAACATGTTTAGAACAAATTTTAAATAATTTTTTATATATATTCGGTTCTTTTAGATAGAAAGGAAAAACCAAAGTGTTATTTTACTTCAAATTAAAAATTTATATGAGTATATCTCGGTTTTCATTAAACTAGAATGTTATTTTGAAAGAAAAAAAATTGTAGTAAATAAATATTTGAGTAAATAGGATAAAAAATTCCTTTGATATTCATTTATTAAGAATAAAAAATAAAAAATTGTAAATAGATATTTTTATAAAAACCGAATTTAAAAAGAAAAGTAAATATATATTCAATTAATAAAATATTTATAATTAAAGATTTATTGATTATTATAGTAATTGTTGGTAAAGAGCTAAGAACTTTCTCTGTGACTTAATCATTTGTCATTGGATGTAGATTAAATGTTACTTTGAGATTTATATGTGGGAATATGAGATATGTGACAATACCTCTAAGTAGGTATTGGTGATTGATATTTAATTGTAGTGGAAACTCTGCCGGATTTTTCCGGAGAGTAGAATTCTAACTTAGTACCTTAGGTCATGAATGAGTCTATTGATGTAAGGACCAAGCTGTGAGAGCATGTGTTCCTGTGATGTCATGAATTGAGTTGATGGTTGAGGACCATGCTGTGAGAGCATGTGTGCCTGTGGTATGGGAAGTTACAATTTGATACATTGCAGGATGAAAGACAGGGACTACTAATAGGGTATAAGTGGTATGACATAGAGTAAGCGAGTATACTAATGGTCGAGGGTTGTGTCCTTGAACTGGGACACTTATTATCCCAACTTGAGCACCCCGATACCTGTTTAGCATCACCAAGATTGGTGTAGTGTATACCTCCAATTAGGGTTATGGCCCAGAGGTGAAAGATTGCTTGTTTTCTAGAAAAATGATAAAGTTGATGACGTGATGTTAGTACCATTTTTAGGAAAGGTATATAGGCTCCTAATCACTTCCTAGGATGGATGAGGATTGATGATAATCATCAATGGGGTATGGATCCATACGAGTTGTGAAAGTCTAGGTTGTTTCATGATAACTTAGTTCAGACCCTAGGATCTGCATTGCATTTGTTTGCTAATAACTTGTCTATTATTTTAGGTTGTAGGTTAGTTCTACAAACCTTTTTGTGAAAATGATTTGAGGTTATATATATCCTTACCCCTTTCTGTGTTTGCTTTCCTTCTATTTTTATTTCTTGTATATATGCGCGTGGTACGACATTGCTGCTGATAGAAAATGGAGAAAATGGAGGCTAATAACGAAGATATTGAGATTGGGAAGAATGCAAAGGAAGGTGATGCCACAGAGGAACTATTGTATTTATTATAATCACTATCTATTTTGTTCTAGAATGGGAATGAGATTGTATATAGTCACTGCTCTGACTTAGGAACTTTATGAAGGGTAGTTAATTATCTTTCCGGTCATGTATTTATTATTTGATGACATTTAAAGTAATCATATTGATAACAGTGATGTATGTTGATCTCATGTTTGATATGAGACGTAGTATGTTCACAATCAATTATTGTTTATTTATTCCGATAGTATGTCGATAATTAGAATAATTTTAATGCAACAAAATAAATTCAATAAATATTTTTGAAATTGAAAAAAAAAATCAACTCCACATTTTCATAATAAAATAAATTGAATTAAGATTATTTTAATAAAACCATGCTTGAAATGAAAAGATCCTCTACAGAGGAAGAAACAAAAGATTTTGGTTTAAAATTGAACATGATTGCCAAGGAAATGTGTGTCATACAACAAGCAAAGGGAAGATAGAAAGAAAGCAGACAATTGGACACCATTTAATTGCAAGGATCGAGTAAACCTCACCTGTTACCTAACTGGCTGAAGCTTATGCTCTAGTTCGGTTAGCTTCAAATGACTAGACACAATGACACATATCTATAGTCAAGTAGAGATAAAAATAGTATTCACCATTAGTGTTTATGATACAAACAAATCTCCACAGAAAACCACAATAAGCAACAACACATGCATTTTAAATACATGTTGATTTACAAAAGATGAGAATATGTATCACTTTATTATAAACAGTAACCCACAATTTTTAGTAAGTTAAGTAGTAATTGGCAACACATTGTATACTTAATTCAATATTAAATGCCACCCGACAGAGTTACAAGCTGCATAAAATAGGACCAAGAAAGGAACAAGGACAGGCAGAGAAGAACAAAAATAGTGAAGAATGCCAAATGTTAAAAGATCAATAGAGGGGAAAATATATAGACCAAAAACCAAGTGGCCACATTGACAAAGTAATTAAGTAACCTTAAAATACACAATATTTTCTTCTTCATGGTTTCAACTACTAGTATGTCAAATCCATCTCTTCCACATAGAGAGGATAGTCCATTTCTCCTTCGTCACCCATTACTGTCAACAACCAAGCAAACATTGTTATGACCTAAGTGCCATAAGCCAATTAATATTCTTGAAGAAGATTGTTCCAATGTGAAACTTTAATATATTGGTACGTATTTGTAGTTTGATATGATTTAAAGTTTTTTTCCTTTAATTTGTTTTGGTATACAAAATTAATATATCCTTTTATTAATTAATTTATATAAAATGAATTTATTAGTAATAATAAAACATATATTAATTTAAAAGGATAAAGCAGGGGTATATTTGGTAATTGATCGAAATGTTTTCGTACTGATATGAATAGGGTGGTTATGCTAAAGTTGTTTGCCTTTAGTATGGACTGCATAAGTTCATTTCATATTAGAGCATCTCCAATGTTTGGTTCTTATTTAGCAACCATTCTTATTAGAGCATCTCCACTAGAGGTGTTTGTGGAGATAGTACCTAATAAGCATTAATGCTAAATTAGAATAGTTGTTTAATATGAACTTGCAAGGGCATCTCCAACAGAGGTGTTTATTCGACTTTTGCCCATTAATAATCAGTGCTTACTAGAAATTCATTGTTGGAATTCTATTTTATTAAGCCCAATTTAAGCACCAGTGCTAAATTTTTATGTGGGCTCATCAGTGTACTTTTACCAAATAATAATAAAAATAGTTAGTGGCAATTAATGTCAATGAAATGCAAAAAATAAGTGGTTATTTCCGAGACTTATTTAGTAAAACTTTTAAAGTTACTGGGTTGAAAAGAAGAATTGCTTAAATTGTAAAAAATAAAAATACGTGATGCATGATTGTGGGACCATTTAAGACGTATAAAAAAAGAAAAAAAAAGAAGCCAAAATGGAAATGGCCTTAAGCACTGAGAGAATTTTTAATGTAGGTTCTTGTTCAAGTACTTAAAATTAAGAACTTGTTCTTGTTTAGTTCTCCGTTGGAGAAGAGTGACTTGTGTTTCAGGCTAAAGAACTTGTTCTTGTAAAAGAAAGTAGACAATTGGGTTCTTAACAAAAAAAAAACAATTTTGTAGTTGATAGACAATAGATAAAAGGGAAAATAACAACCATGACCATCACACCTTTAGATGCCTCACACATGGTTTTCGTCGCACCCCTGTGGATTTGCCACCTCCACCTGCAACAACAAAAAAAAAAGGGAAAATTAAAAGAAAAAAAGAAAGAAAGAAAAAACACAGAAAGGAGATACATAGAAAAAAAGAAAAGGAAGAGGGTTGAATTAGGGGGTTGAGAAGAGGGATTGAAAGGGAGAGGGTATGGAGGAAAGGGAAGAGATCTAGAAGGGTTGGGGAGAAGAGAAGGCAAATGGGAAATATGGGTAAGGGGGTGTCCTGTGAGAGAGAGAAAAGAGAAAAGATGAAAGAAAAAGAGAAGAAGAATGGGCCTACCTAAAATAAATTAAGAACACACATTTAGTTTTAACATTAGAGTAATATATAGTAAAGCTTCTTAAATAACATGGGAAGAAAGGTCCTAAAAAAAGTAAAATAAGAACACGCTGTAGCCCTAGAATCCAATTCGACTCGAATTGGGTTCTAGGGTTGCAGATGCTTTAAGTGCTTGTATATGCACTGACACTAATTTATGATGTGGGTCCAACATTGTATTTTGTTACCAAATAAATTATAGGTCCAAAATTAGTGTACTTTTACCAAACAGTAATAATAAAAATAGTTGTTAATGTTGATGAATTGTAAAAATATAGGGTTATTTCTAAGATTCATTAAGTAAAATTCTTAAAGTTACTAGGTCAGAGAGAAGATTTGCTTAAATTGCAAACAAATAAAAATAAGTGATATGTGATTGTGAGACCCATTTAAGATTTATAAAAAGTAAAAAAAAAATAAAAATCTAGAATGGAGATGGCCTAAGGCACTAAGAGCATCTTTAATGCAAGTTCTTATGGAAGTTCTTAAAATTTAGAACTAGGTCTTGCTGAGTTCACTCATTGAAGAAGAATGAGTTGTCTTCTAGGATGGAGAATCAGTTCTTGTAGAAGTACTTGAAGAACTAGGTTCTTAAAATAAAAATTAATTTTACAGCCCAAAGACAATAAATAAAGGGGAAATAAGAATTATGACCGTTGCACCTTTGAACACCTTACCCATGGTCGCATCACCCATGGTTGTCATCGCACCACTGTGGATTTGCCACCTCCACCTGCAACAACAAATAAAAAGGGAAAATCAAAAGAAAAAGAGAAAGAAAGAAAAAAACACAGAAAGGAGATTCATAGAAAAAAAGAAAAGGAAGAGGGTTGAATTAGGGGGTTGAGAAGAGGGATTGAAAGGGAGAGGGTATGGAGGAAAGGGAAGAGATCTAGAAGGGTTGGGGTGAAGAGAAGGCAAATGGGAAATATGGGGAAGGGGGTGTCCTATGAGAGAGAGAAAAGAGAAAAGATGAAAGAAAAAGAGAAGAAGAATGGGCCTACCTAAAATAAATTAAGAACACACATTTAGTTTTAACATTAGAGTAATATATAGTAAAGTTTCTTAAATAACATGGGAAGAAAGGTCCTAAAAAAAGTAAAATAAGAACACCCTCTAGCCCTAGAATCCAATTCGACTCGAATTGGGTTCTAGGTTTGGAGATGCTTTAAGTGCTTGTATATGCACTGACACTAATTTATGATGTGGGTCCAACATTGTATTTTGTTACCAAATAAATTATAGGTCCAAAATTAGTGTACTTTTACCAAACAGTAATAATAAAAATAGTTGTTAATGTTGATGAATTGTAAAAATATAGGGTTATTTCTAAGATTCATTAAGTAAAATTCTTAAAGTTACTAGGTCAGAGAGAAGATTTGCTTAAATTGTAAAAAATAAAAATAAGTGATGTGTGATTGTGAGACCCATTTAAGATTTATAAATAGGAAAAAAAAATCTAGAATGGAGATGGCCTAAGGCACTAAGAGCATCTTTAATGCAGGTTCTTATGGAAGTTCTTAAAATTTAGAACTTGGTCTTGCTGAGTTCTTCCATTGAAGAAGAATGAGTTGTCTTCTAGGATGGAGAATCAGTTCTTGTAGAAGTACTTGAAGAACTAGGTTCTTAAAATAAAAATTAATTTTACAGCCCAGAGACAATAAATAAAGGGGAAATAAGAATTATGACTGTTGCACCTTTGAACACCTTACCCATGGTCACATCACCCATGGTTGTCATCGCATCACTGTGGATTTGCCACCTCCACCTGCAACAACAAATAAAAAGGGAAAAAAAGAAAAAAAAAACCTAGAAAGAAGATTTGGATAAAAAAAAAGAAGGGGGATTGAGAAGAAAGATTGAAATGGAGAAGGTTTTAGGGAAAAGGAAAGATTGAAATGGAGAGGGTTTTAGGGGAAAGGAAATATTGAAATGGAGAGGGTTTTAGAGAAGAATTGAATATTTATCAAAGTTACAAGCTCAACATTTTCAACAATACAATATTAAAACATATTGAATTGAAGGCATTGTCACTACTTAATAAATATACAACATAAAAACTTATTAAATAAAATATGTAACACCCTAAAAACTACAACTCATTTTATTGTGTTTGTGTGTTTGTATGACATTATTGTGTAATAATGTTTTAAATAAGGAAAATATATTTTTGTGTGATTAAAAATGTTTAGCCATTAAAAATGGTTTAGTTATGATAAGAATAATTAATTTGATTTAAGTTTAGACTTAAAATAAATTTGGTCAACCAAAGTCAAAGATGGGTCAAATGGTCAAACTATGGTTAAAGTAAGGAGAGAGCTCATTAATGACATTATCATAAATATAGTAAACTTTCAAAATAAATGAAGAAATTAGTTCTTTAATGGCACAATTAGCATGGTAATTAATTATAATAACTTTAATTAGTAAAGCTAAGTGTTTTAAAGAAATTAATGATGAAAAATACCTAATTAAGGAAATTAAATCTAATTAAAGTCTATTTACATTAATTTAAGCATAAAAGTGACTAGTTGTGAATTAAAATACAAAGCAGGCACATATTAGAGGACTAATTAATTAGCTTAAGCATGGAATTATGTGTTTTAAAAACCCTAAACCTAATTAACCTAACCCTAACCCTAATGGGCACCACCAATTAGGGTTTAGGGGCCCAAATTAAAAAAATGGGGGACCCTACATCCATATAGAGGGCGCCGACCCTAGCATAAGTCTTTTCAAAGTGTGTGTGTGCCCAAGTTTCCTCCTCCTTCTCTCTACATTTCCTTCACCTTATCTCTACACTTTCACCCCCAAGCAAGGAGCTTTAGCCTCTCAACTCCAAGTATAGTGAAGAGGCCTTTCTCCTCTTCAAGAGAACCTCCATTTTAGTGTATTTAAGTTTGAGTGCTCCAAGGTATAGAGGGGTTTTCTTCCTTTCTCTAGCCTTTCTTAGTTATTTTATGAAGTATGCTTCATAATGTGTGTGATGGGACCCTTGGGTGGTATATCATTCAGGATCCCGCGACAAATCAGTCATGATCCTGGACGTATTTTTAAAAAGGAAATCCAATATTTTTTAAATATATATTATTATAATTATATAATACATATATATTAGTAAGTTTTAGAAAAGAGGGGCCCATGCTTGCCCCTTCTAACGTCCATCCCTGACTATGCTGTAAGAGCATGTGTGCCTATGGTATGGAAAGTTACAGTTCGGTATTGTAATGACCTGCTGTCGCTACAGCACATCGATTCAACAATCATTGTGGAAAAGATTCAGTTTTGATTAAATAAATTTCTTATTGAACTGTTTGAAGATATGTGTTAATTTTTCGCGATTTAATTCTCAGTTCACAATCTAAATTCATATCAAAGTTCTAACACATAAACATAGTACATAGTGAATAATACGTACAAATAACATAAACAACAGAAATATAGTATGTGCCTTATTGCACTACAAACCATAAGTAAGAAATCCAACTATCTCAAAATAAAGCATACGTGACCATTAAGTACATCTCAAAAGGTAATACATCAAAAGGGGGAGAAAGATACATCACGCACACCCTATGCTAGTCATGTGACTAAACACTACGTCTAAGAAGGAGAACGACAAGTGGAAAATTAGTAGGTGGATCCTTAGCTCTAGCAGCTCTTTGACGATCTCACAAAAGTCAATGTGATGAGCGCCCGTAGGAACGTGGTTTCGGAACATTAACGGTAGTCTCGGCACTTTGCGTCATCTCGTCATCTGCTCCCATGAACACAACGTCCGAGATCATCACAGGCACAAACCACACGTACAAACAGCGCAAGGGTAAGCTTATAACAAGAAAGGTACATATACAATTCTAAAATAACATGATCTAATAAAAAGAAGCATTCAAGGAGCCATAATTATCATATAATTCACACACGGAAACGTTAGACCGTTCCAGTCACACAAATTTATACTGACACTACTCCATGGAGATTTTCTACAGTTCGAGCAATCAGTCCAGATCTATCCCTTAGCATGAAACCGTACATCCTGTCCATTGGGGGACGTTGGAAACTGGTCAATGGAAGTGGGTAATGGTTTGTCAGGATAGACGTATGTGGGTATTGGCTTACCGTGGCACAAGGTTTGCAAGGACCTTAACCATCATTGCGGAATTTTGCCCGTCTACCTATCCCCAAGGTCCATAATCATGACCCCACTCTTCCTTCCAGCACTAGGTTGAGAGTACTATCACGCGACTACCCTACTTACGTGCCTACTCGCGACACCGTCCCAACGGGACTCACAAACATGCATTCCATCAAACATCACTAATGAACAATGCACGTAGATTCCCCTTATGCTTCTGGGTACAACGACTCCGTACCCACCATCATGATCCATGGTCCGCATCAAGGTACTATGTACCACTCATCAACTAACAATAATTCTCATTATCCGGTGACTCACGGATAATACATATTATTAAATTTTATGAATGTAAACGTTCCACTTTTGAATCTTATCAAGTCTTCTTAGTTTAATACTTCCTCCTTTTTTTATTAAGAAAATTTACATTATATATATATATATATATATATATATATATATATATATATATATATATATATATATATGTGTGTGTGTGTGTGTGTGTGTGTGTGTGTGTGTATTTCAATTATGATCTCAAATAAATTAATTTTAAAATTTATTTTCAAAACTTCATTTATTTCTCTAAGCACTCACGTCAACTATCTTTTTTTCTATCAAAGTTATCTAATATAAAACTATAACAATTCTAATTCGTGGTTATGACTTAGTCACTGTCCAGGGTTCTTAAACGTCTAAGGCGCTTATTATTATTATTATTATTATTATTATTATTATTATTATTATTATTATTATTATTATTATTATTATTATTATTATTATTATTATTATTATTATTGTTTTATCCATTTTTATTTTTCCTTTCCCTTATAACCAAGCTAATATTTTTTTTTGATGAGTTATAACCAAGCTAATATAACAGTCCTTAAATATAACATTTAAGCTATTCTAATTACATTTTTAAAAATATATAACAGTACTTTATAATTTTAATGTATTTCTCAATCATTTTTAAATTTTATATATTAGTAGATATGTATGTAAATATTTAAAAATGTTAATATATTTCTTATATTATTTAAATTTATACCAATATATTTTTAAAAATATTTTCTTTATAAATATATTTGCATATATATAACTTAGATGCATATACAATTTAAAAAAAATATTAATAATAAAAAAATTATAATATATTTATAATTGTTAGTTTTTTTAGAAAAATATATTTTCATTTTAAAAGAAAAAAATGAATAATATTAATTATAAAAAAAAAGAGATTGGTGTGTATTTGAATTTATAGATTATAATGAAAAATTAATGATGAATAAAAAGAAAAGATAATGTTTATATAATAATATTCTTAATCTTATTTATTTTGGCTAATAACTAAGAGACCCTTTCTCCTATGATTTCAGGATGATTTCATTTCGAGTAAATTACATGGATCACCCTGAGATTTTTACTTATTATACCCGATATTCCTTTGTTTTTTGTCTCCTACAAAAAAAAACCCCTTAATTTTTTTAGGATTTGTTACATTGAGCATCCCTACCTCTGAAACAACGTTTAAATGTTTAACAGAACCTACACATGTGATATGCACATGACTATTAATGAAATTTTTTCTCCAAAATATTCTCATCCCTTCCTTAAAATCACATACGCTGGAGAGGGAAAAAGAATTTGCAGTGATCCCAACTAATTGGATGCTGTGCTCCCAACTAATGGAAGTTCACTCTTTTTTTTTTTTTTTAAGCAAAAGGTAGAAAGCAACCATAATTTCTCGAAACAACACTAGTTTTAACAAAGACCTTGCAAACTATGGAATGCAGGCATCAAAACAACTTTGGTACTAAAAATTGGAATGTTGCCACAGTGGCAGGCACCAAAACCTTAAAATTTCAATACAAATAATTGTTCTATAAATGTAACTTGAAACAATTCTAACCTAATAGAAAACTTGGTAAGGTTTCTGTGAATGGTGCAGGTCTTCGTGGGATGGAGGTCAAGGGGCAAATACTTCTTCTCGTAAGCCTCTTTGAGCGTTGCTTTTTGTTTTTGGGAAATAACCATGAAAATTTGCGCTATCGAAAGCCTCACCACCTTGATTTTGGAGGTTCTAACCGTGGAAGTCCCTAATAAAACAAAAATTTTGTTTTTGGTCATTGTTATTTTGTTTTAGCCCTTCTAATATATCTATTTTTTCATTTTAGTCCTTATAATATTTAGTTTATTTTGTATTAGCCCCTTTGAAAAATATTTCATAGGGACTAATAACAAATGATCTACATATTATAAGGACAAAAATGAAAAATAGATATATTAGAAGCACTAAAACAAAATAACAAGGACCAAAAATAAAATTTTTATTTTATTAGAAACTCAAAGGAAAAAAAAAAATTATTAGGGATCCAAAACAAAATTCGCTAATTTATCAAAGACCAAAAACATATTTAAGCCAAAATTTTATGTATTTAGTCCCTACATTTTGAAAGAAACATCTATTTTTTTGTCCCTAACTAGGGACTAAATTAAACCACACTACTTTTGATAAATGTAAGAACTTACGAGGCTGAGAGATTATGAGGCTGAATGGAAGAGGAAGAGGGATGGAAGATTGAATGAGTTAGAGGAATCCTCCAAGTTTTGAATAATTGTTTTTATACTTTTTGATATAGTATTTTTTTTCCACATTTGATTTATAAGAAAAATTGGTGAAAATTGATTCTAGTGTCATATGCAGTGGCTTCTACATGATTTGTATATTAAAATAATTTTCTTTTCCCTTTAACAAAGTGTAGTTTGGTGCTTTGCTTATACTGTTAAAAGGACTTAATAGTATACCTCAGGGTCCCATAGCCGGCCCAAAGGACCGATGCTTGTAGGGATACCTTGGGTCCCACCAAAGAATCGAATGCCCTAATTACAGTGATTACAAAAAAAAAAAAAAAAAAAGGGATTTAAGCCTCAATATTAACCCAATTTGATAGAACTAAAATGTTCAGTTGTGCTACATTTTGAAGTTGCACTAGGAAAAAGACCTGCATGGTAGCTAGAAGACTATGAAAATAAATGAGTTATGTTTCACTTCCATGGTGATACTGAGATTAAATGGGTTTTGATCAATTGTTAGAATATATATGTTCAATACATGATTCTAATTCAAATAAAACCAATTCCATGTTTCAATAATTCAAAACACAAGCTAATTGAAAACTATAAAAAAATCAAAGGAAGGTTGTAGTCCTCTTACTCAAGAATTGAGCAATGACTATGGATACTGTACTTAAAAATCATATCAATGTCATAATCATAATCTACGTGTACAAATATCAAAAATCCATAAAAATACCAAGCCTATTCGCTTAAACAGACGACAGTATATGACAAAGCCAATAAAGAGAACTAAAATCAAGCAAACATAACGAAATATAGATAAATTTTGGGGAAAAAACCATAGTACCTATGTTATAAAATGTCCAAATAAAAATTTGTAAATTACAACACTAGTTAGAGCCACAAGCCAGCCAGCCAGTGTGGCTGCTTGTGCAAAGTTGTTACCTCTACTCATCTTGCTACAACACCAGGTACCAGCTATTTTAATCAATTACATTGAGTTACTTTCATGGCACTCAATTTTCTGATACAGTGCAGTTGCAACTGCAACATGATCTCATGATTGGTCTCTTTTTCTTTCCTCTGATTTCATGCCCTTTCTGGCTTACAACTAGCAGCTCTTTGAACCTTTTTGTTTATGACATGGGGCTGCTTTGGCTGATCGAGAGCCAAAATGCATACTTAGGCAGGTTCAACAAATATCGTATCCTGTGTCATTCACTAATTAGTCAAATTGCAAATATTGAAAAAGGCACAGGAAATTAATTCCTCCACTTCTAGCTAAATGTTCCATCAAAAGACAACTTGAAAATATGGAAAATTAAATAATAATGTGAAATGATATTGACATCACACTCACCCTTGGAAAAACTGCTCCTAAAAAGTGATATTTGCTATCGGTTGTAGACAAGATTATAGTCTGTGAAGGGAGTTCAATTTTTGCACACTGCACAAATATGTAATGTTAAAATGATTCTTATATACTAGAAAATACATTTATATGCAGCTAAATATATCCATTCAGTCAATAGTTCAATGTTTTTCTATTCTAGCCTTTATAAAAAAAAATTGTAACATGAGAGAATCGATTCACATATATATGACTTACCAAATTTTTACTCTTCAGATGATCGTACAAGTCGAGATTGTTGAAATGAGTTATGTGAAAGAACACATAATCAATGGGTCCACCAACAATCCTAAGTTTAAAATGTTATTAAAATATGTATAGGATTTCCTCATAAAAGGCAATGTTAATTAAAAAAGACGTCAATAACATTATATGCCATAAAATTACTTCATGGTATAGTCGACAGCATTTGTGGGTAAGAAGAGGACGATCTCCAGCCTAGGTCTCCACTCAACAGTAAGCCTGCAATGACCAACAAAACAAAATAATTGTGTTGGGAAAAAAACATCACTAACAGGATCACTCATACGCCCAAAAGATTTTAGATGGAACACACAATAATTAATGTAGTTCAACACTTCTTACTTACCTCTACTAATACTTGAGAGTTAAAAGAAATGATAACATATTCTCACTACAAGATACTCTCTCACACAAGTGATCACATGCTCACACATTGAATTTCTTCTCTTGCTTTGATCAATTGGGATGATTAATCTTTTTCACATGAGTCATTTATATAGTAATGTGTTGGGTTAAGGTTTTGGGTTGAAGGTGGTGTCAAGTTCACTTATGTGGTGTGCTCGTGACCCATTGGTGAAGATCTCCCGGTATTTAACCCCTCTCGATGCACAACAATTGGTATCAGAGCCGACGGTTCGACCAGGTGATCGGCTCAGACGAGTATAGTGGATTGACGATGGATCCAGGTATGGACATGGGGATCCCTTGTATCGAAAGTCTTCCTGGTGATAGGTCCATACATGGAGGCCAGGCAGCGTGTCCCGCACCGTGAAACGGTGGAACGGCGGTTCAAGGTACTAGAGCATGGTTAAGCTCTAAAGGCGCAATCATTGGATACTCGTGGTAAAAATGGCTTCTGCTTGAGGGGGAGCTACCATGTGGAAGAGACTCACACTTGAGGGGGAGATTGTTGGAGTACAAGTGTGAAGGTGAAGTCCCACATTGGGTAGGAATGGGCGAGTTGAGCAACATATAAGTGGATAGACCCACAAACCTAATGCCTTAAGGTTTTGGGTTGAAGGTGGTGTCAAGTTCACTTATGTGGTGTGCTCGTGACCCATTGGTGAAGATCTCCCGGTATTTAACCCCTCTCGATGCACAACATAATGGTTCATGGCTCTATTGATGAATGAGACTTAGTGAACCTTAATTGTCTCATCTCTTCACCTACCCTTTCATTATTGTATTTAAGTTCTGGAAGAGTTAAGATACATTCCACTACTTCTTGGAATGTACCTCTTGACTTTCCACTACTGCATTTATTTGAAAAATTGAATTGTTCTCCCAACAAATTACATGTTTAAACAATTATATATATACTTTTGGTTTTTTATTGAGAAGTTTCTAAATTATGATTCCAGCAAAGGTTCTTGTCAATCAGTATTCTAAATTAAAGATTATTAAACTTTTTTTAAGTT
Source organism: Pueraria montana var. lobata (assembly GCA_026413185.1). Classification (NCBI taxonomy): domain Eukaryota; kingdom Viridiplantae; phylum Streptophyta; class Magnoliopsida; order Fabales; family Fabaceae; genus Pueraria; species Pueraria montana. The sequence continues at coordinate 36,168,619 of CM048648.1, read as the reverse complement.
AATTAAAAGGTTTTAAATAACTTCTGTATTTTTTTATATGATATTTTTTTCCTTAGCATTTGGGAAATGTTTATTTTTGTAATTAACACAAAGGACAGCGGAAAATTTAGGATTTGAATATAGATCCACTTACGTGACAGGTGATGTTGGTTTCCTCACAGCCTGTTTCACAAGGAAAAAAGAGGGAAAAAGTTCAACCACTTTGTAGTCAATTCTCATAATTGTTACAAAGCCAAGAAATATCTCATCTAACAAATTATACATTTAAGCCAAGAAATATTTCTTCTAAAATAAATTAAGTATATCATACCCTTGCTTGATTAAGGGAATGGCGATTCGAGTGAATTCTTCCAACCAAACTTCCCTACATGCACAAGAGAATATATTCATCATAAAAGCATCTCTATAAACCATATAAACTGATATTACCAAATTTAATATTAATTAAAGTATAATATATATTTCTAACAATGTACTTTATCTTTTTACCTAATCATATATTTAATTAATAAAAAGTGCACGAATTGCCCGAAATATAATGTGTAAGGCTGAGATTTTTAGATGAAATTTAATTAATAAAATTTCAAAAAATATATATACATTATGATTTGACAAAAAAATTTTCGCAACATTTATCACTTCCCTATTTTTAATAATGATAATAAAATCCAAAAATTAATATATCTACAGCTATTTTGTATTCTGTAACAAATAAATTGACATATAAAGGGCATGGATATATTTACCATCCAATTAAGTTTTAGAAATTATCATAGCATATATTATGTTGCTCGTTGATTAAGTAATGAGACAAGTTAGTTTACCTCCCATGCATGCACGAATTTTGGGAAATCCGTTAAAGGTGGTGGGCGAAGCCAAAAATTTCCTTGATTATACTGAGGCATCATTGCAGGTATACCTTGTGAACTGATCCCAGTCATTTGGTACGGAAGGTACCTTGGAAATTGTTGGTAATTACTACTATCATACGGAAGCACTGGGAAGCTTGATGATGAACATGAATGAAATTGAGTGAATGGATTTCCTGTTGTATTAGGAAACACAGAATTACCAAATGAAGTGCCAATTTGTGGAGGATCTTCTGGATCAATTGTTGCCAACCTAACTGTTGTGCTAGCACTAGCATTAGCACCAGCAACAACACTAGCATCGATACCAGCATTAAAACTAGCACATGCAATACCACCAACACTAGCATTAGCACCTGCACTAGCAACAACAAGAGCACTTGCACTTGCAGTAGCACCAGCATCAACACTCGCAGTAGCACCAGCACCAGCACTAGCACAACCATAAGGATGCACCGGGAAGCTTGGTGATTGAAATTGAGTGAATCCTTCAGATACAACTACCCCAGCTGGTGGAATTGAAATGTTCACTTCCTCTAATGAATTTGAGGTCAAATGAGTAGTTGAATTTGTGTCACGGGTTACACTATGTGCTAGTTCCTGCTCTAGTCCCTCCACTGCTTTAAGGACTTCCAAGGAAATATCATCTAATGGAATTGGCTCATTTGGTTCTAAAAGGTCTTTGAAAGTGTTCTCTCCCAGTTGCAAAATATCATTGTCATTACATAGCCGTGCCATTAAATCATCATAGACATTCATTGGCACATAGTAGTTAGGGGAAGGAACAAACATCTCATCTGTTGTTGCTTGTGGGATAAGCGGGTATAGGGTACATTCAGACTCCTGAACATAGAAAGTATGTGAAAAATAAATAAACAATGAGCTCAAAATCGATTGAAAGTTCTGTAAAAGAATACTAACTCCTTGAAGGTGAAAGAGGAAAAATATCTGGAATTAATTATTCTACGAGTAAAGTATGTTTTGGGTCCCTTAAAAAATTTCAGAATATTAATTGTAAAACCTATAAAAAAAATTAATACACTTTTAGTCTTTACATTTAGTAAAAGTGATGTGGTTTCAATCCTTCATCTGGGACTAATAACACATGTTACTTAAACGTAATAATTTTTATAACGACTATAACTAGCCTTTTGTTCTACTAAATAAACTTTAAATTTTTGAACAATACATACAGGTCTAACATTTTCGACACCCTCCTTGGTTTGCTCTTCGATGGTCATGCTACTAGCTGAGAATAGGTCTTCTGAAAATATGAAACAAAAAGAAAATATAAACAACAGAGAAATTTGCCTAGTAGTCACTAATGCGATACAGGGGAAACAGAAATTAAAAAAAAGAAAAAACCATAAGCTTCAATACTAATAAATCATAAACAGAAAAAAAAATGCAACTTTTGATGGCTTTTGTCAGAAGAATCAAAAATAGGAAAAAAAATGCAACTTTTGTTGACTTTTGACAAAAGAATGTTATCACTACATTATTTATAGCTATATTCATAATTAAATTATCTCCACTATATTGACCACAAAAGAATCAAACTAATTAGAGGTAAAGTTTTATCAGAATAAAGGAGCAACAAAAGTTATTTTACTATGGAAAGATGATCAGAAGAAAAGGGGAAAAAATGATGGCAAACACACATATTTAGAGAGAGAACCTTGAAGATCGTTAGTGAAAATCATGGAAAATGTAGCATCAGTTGTTGTCTTGCTTGATTCTGCACTTCTTTTTGAGGGTGAATCCATTGTTCCTTTTTTTTGTAAAAGAGATTGATTGTATGCCTAGCTCCTTAAAATTTCTTGACAATAAAACAGTAAATTGAACAATTCTATAGTCGATGGGAGTGTTAACATTAGAGAATCTTTATTCCTCTGTTCCTTTCCCCTATTCTTTGGGTTATGTTTCCAGTAGTGACATCAACGTCTTAATTGTTTTGTAGAAAAAGTTAATAAAAAGTAACTAACTTACGGATTCTCATGCTATGAAACCGGAGCTTTTCTTTACCTCTCTCTGCATTTACTTCATTTCTCAGTTACTTGATTTTCTACAGAACAAAATTTCATTAATGAGAATGGTGGAAATTAATGGCGTTAAAGTTATGAGAGGTGAGGAGAGAGTAGATTATAGGATTTGTTACCCATATTAATTAACCCTTCCAATAATAAATGTGAGTGAGGTGGAGTAGGGGTACTATAGTCTTATTATCTCTCATCTCATTTATTTTCTCTCTTTCTATAGTAGGGGTACTATAGTCTTTACCTCTCTCATTTATTTCCTCTCTTAATTGTTTTGTAGAAAAAATTTAATAAAAAGTAATTAACTTACAGATTCTCATGCTGTGCAACCAGAGCTTTTCTTTACCTCTCTCTCTGCTTTTACTTCATTTCTCAGTTACTTGATTTTCTACAGAACAAAACTTCATTAATGAGAATGGTGGAAATGGCATTAAAGTTTTGAGAGGTGATGAGAGAGAGTAGATTATAGGATTTGTTGCCCATATTAATTAACCCTTCCAATAATAAATGGGAGTGAAGTGGAGTAGGGGTACTATAGTCTTATTATTTCTCATCTCATTTATTTTCTCTCTTTCTATAGTAAATCAAATAAGGTAAGAAATTTCAATATTATTTATTCTTAATTCACTTTTATTTCTATCAAACCAAAAAAATAATTTATAACACTTTATGTGAAAAGTTACTTGTACCCAACAACATCAATGTTCCTATATTAAAAAACAAATCAATAAATCAAGCATGCTTATGAATGATAGGTAGTTCAAAAACATTTTTAGCATGAAACGAATGCCATAAAAGTAGCAAAATAACATGGACGATATATGAGTAGTAAGAATTTTCAAACATGCATGACAATCTTTTCAAGATACTTTGAAAACAATATTGAGTCAATAAGGACTCAAGGTTGACTTGCCATATACTACTATATTGAACCACTTCTTACTGTCATTCTTTGAAACTGAAAACTATAGCAAATTAAACAAAATAAACTGAAGAAACAATAGAAAAAGATGTAAAAGAAGACAGGTGGGGCAACAAACGAGAGTGAGAATGAAGAAGAGGGGGACTCCTTGGTTGTTAATTTTGTTTAATTAATAACAATTAGCCATAAGAAGAAAGGTGTTTTTTTTTAAGATAAGAAGAAATATGTTAATTATTTATTTTTATTCATTGTCTTTTCTAGAGCTAAACGTTCACAGTCAAATTAGAATACTTAATTTACTTACTTACCAATTACTCAAACTGAAAATTTTGAAGTGTATAAAAGCTTAAATAAATTAGAGTTATGATCGCTATCAGACAAATATATATAAATTTTAATGGATTAAGATTATAATATGTTTTTAAATTTATGTTAGTAAAATAAGATTAAATAATATAAGTTATTCTTAGTTAATAAAATTGAAAAATTCATTAAGCAAGAAATCAACGTAAGATTTAATTAACGAGTAAAATTATTTTAATAGTAAAACATTAAACAAGAAAAAAGACATCAAATTAAGTAGTGCTTTGAATGAATTTATTTTAGATTATATTTTCAGGAAAATATAGAAAATTGAAAGTGGTAGGAATTAAAGACAATAACTGACTAAGAACTCAAAAGTAATGGTATGCTTTAAAAGTGTGTAATAGTCCATATCACTTAATGTAACCAAAACACATAAGTCAATATCTTTACTGCAAAAGTGAATGATATCAGGACAAAAGTTGGAAGAGATAGAAAAAAACGGATGTGTGATGTTGCAAACATAAAAGAGTCATTAAAGTCAGTTTAATTTTTCCTTTAATTTTTTAGAATTTTCCTTAATTTTTCCACCTCTCAAGCACTTGGTCAGGTTTTCCTCCATTGTTTTCTCCCTACTTGACGTGCCACCTTCACTTTTTCTCTTCAAGTTTTAATTTTTCTTCTTCTGATTTTTGTCCAATAAAACTTAGGTGATGATTTGGTCTCAAAGAAAGCCAACTTTGTTGGAGTTTCTTTAAGTTTTCAAGGTAATCTTCAACGGTAAGGGAAGGCTTTGCCCTAAACCCCAGTATTTTCATGTTTGCCTCTGTTTTAAAGAGTTAGTGGGTTTTTTCCATCTTGAAAATTATATTTTTTGTTGGTTTTAAACCTTGAAAATGTGTATATGATCATTTATGTTCATTTGAGTGCAAAAGGGTTCTATTTTTTTTCTTGCAAGCATGCTATGTACATGAGATATGTGCTCACTGTTTTATGAGTATCATGGTTGTATTTGAACTATTCTACCACGATTTATCCATGTATTTTGATGATTATGTGTTTTGGCAGCATTATTGGGTGATTTGGAATTAAAAATATCAAATCTTTAACATTTACATGAGACACAAAACAGAAAAATGAAATCTTTGACCTTGGCAATATTTTGAAGCCTCTGAACCATGCATGGGGATGGAGCCTTCAAGGCTACTGGACAAGAGATGGAGACAAAGCCCTAAGAACCGTAATCAAAAGTTAAGAAAATTAAGTTAAATTAAGTTTAACCTCTAGAACTTAACATAAATGGTATCTTGGTACTAAACAATGGAAGAATCCTATTTTAACACCTTAACACAAAATGGTTAACTTATTGATGGTTAAAAGTGATTAATTAAGAGTTTGTGGAGTTAGGAAAATAGTTAGAAAAAAAAACCCAAAACTAAATTAATTTTAGTGATTAAATTGAAAATTAGGTTAATTAAGAGAAAAATAGAAAATTTCCCTAATAAAAACAATACAATGATTCAAATAATTAGTTTTATTTGTAATAAAATTATTGAGTTAGATTTGAAGAATTGATAATCTTTTAAGTTAATTATAAGTATTAGTCAAAATTAACTAATTAGGTGTAAAACTATATTTTTACCCTAATTAAATTAATTTCATAAATAAAATAATTAATTTTAATCATAATAATTTACTAAGTTAGACTTGAAGGAATTTCTAATTCTGAACTTAATTTGAATTAATTATCAATAATTAAAAATAGCATTATATCACAATTAACTTTGTTTATCGTAAATTCAAAACATAATTTATACATTCAAGAATATTTATTTAATATGAATTTTAATTATAATATAATTTATATATTAAAAATATCATTTATCATAAATATTTGTTATATAAAAATAAGGGTTTACTATCTTTTTTATTCCTAAACTTTTTCAAAATTTTAGTTTTAGTCTCTAATCTAAATTTTGACTGGTTAAAGTCCTTGAGCATTTTATTCATCCACTTTTAGACCTTGCTATCAAGTAGGCGTAACAGCGATGTTGACAGCCTAATGACCTGCCACATTATCAAGAAGTCTGATGAGATAGTCGCATGTAACTATTTTGGTAAATTGTGTTTTTAATCTCTTAACAATTTGTTTGATGTCATCAACTGTTTTGAACATATGAGGATTAAAAACATAGTTTATAAAAAAAAATTAAATGTGGTTGCTACATTAGATTTTTTGATGACGTGACAAGTCACTAAGCTAGCAATGTCATTGTTACGTTATCCGTTAATGCTATTATTTGACAGAAATGACTAAAAGTGATAGCAGAGAAAAAGTTCAAGTACTTTGACTGATCAGAATTTAGATTATGGACTAAAATAAAAAATCCAAAAAAGTTTAGGGACCAGAAAGATAATAAACCCTAAAAAAAGATTTATTTCGTGTAATGTACATGCTTAAATGCTAGTTTTAATTATTTACAAACAATTCATTATTTTTACATTTTTATTCTCAAAACTCGGTTGTATGGTGGGATTGGACTTTCACCAAAAGTTTGAGTCATATGTATTGATTGGCCTTCCATTATCATGGGAAAGAAAGAAATGTATTAATTGGTTTTGCTAAACATGCCTTGGTCAATATTAGTTTCGATATTTTTTTTAGCTTAATTGCGCTTTTGGTTTCCTTTGTATTGCATTTTTGTTAATTTAGTCCCCCTATTTTTTATTTTTATTTTGCAAATTTGGTCTCCCCCACTATTTAATGGAAACATTGATGTGACAGCAAAATCTTGAAATGGATGTGCATTAGAATGCCATGTCATTACTTTTTGTTAGATATTGGATGTCAGATTAACAAATGGACAAAAGTTACACAATGTTAAAAAAGAGGTGGAGGGAGGACTGAATTCGCAAAAATGAAGAGACCAAATTCATGAAATAATGATGATAGTGGGAGAACACAAAATTCAATTAAGGAGTCAAAATGCAATTAAGCTTTTTTTTGTTCATAATATTTTTAATTTGAAAAAGTGTTTGTGTTTATAACTATTTATAAAAATATTATATTTTTTCGTTTTAAAAGATTTTTTATTTTTCTATTTTTTTGCCTTTTATACAAATATTAAAAATAAAAAATAAACTACAAACAGATATCATTACAATTATTTAACAAATCACTTTTAGATTATTTTAAAAGTTATAGAAGAAAGTTATTTTACTCCAAAAACATGAACTAATTTGTTTACTTCCGTTATACTGATATCCCATAAAAAAATGAGAGTAAAAATTTGATGTATAGTGAGTGTACAACTTTTTACATACATATGAAAATATAAGTGGATACCAATGTATTATAATTAAATTCCAAATTAAAGAGTAAATATTCTATGTTTGTATTGACTGGTAAAAGGCTTTTATATTATTATCTAATTATAAATTAATATATATGATAAATTTGTTAAATTCTATAGACTAATTGTGATAAAAATTAAATTCTTTAAAAAAAAACTGAAAATTTTATATTTTGGTTAGTAGAAAATTGAAGATCCAAACCCTAGTTTCAGGGACGGATAGAAGGGGGCCAAGCAGGGGATATATTAGTAGAAAAAAATGAATCAGAAAAATAGATTTTTTTAGTTAATATTTGGTTAATTTTCTTCTAATAGTATATTCCATCTCTAGTTATACACATAAAATTAATAATAAATATTTTTATTAAACTTATTATTTATTAAAAATTGATATTTAAATAATTGTGTTAAAAAAAAATTCACAGCGCCTTTAATACACTTCTGGATCCGTCCCTGCCTAGTTTATACTGAAAATTGGGCCAGTGTAAGATATCCAGATGGGCAAGCCCATAGCATTAAACACAGATCCTGAAAGTGAAACCATTCTCTTCACTGATATCCCAAAACAACCCAAGTTCTGAAGCAACAGTAAACCATCAATTAACAGTAATTCCCATAACTATAGAAAAATTCCATCCGTGTCTCAGATTACAACACCAAGCATAACCAACATCAGTATCAGGTTACCAGCTGTGTTGACAGCACCATCATCCAATACCAATAAAAACCTGCATCAAAATTGGTTCCAGCAGGCCAAGTTGGACAGAGACTATTTTTCCATGTTGCTTGACAGACACAGAAGAGGTTGCACAGACAAATCATAAAATGTACATGAGAAGTTATCCAACTTTGCGTTCAACCATTTCCATGCTCTTATCTTAATAAGTTCCATGCGTTGAGTACAGGAGAGAATGAATGAAAGGCTGAGAGATTATGAGGCTGAATTGAAGAGGAAGAAGGATGCATAAGAGATTGGCCTCTTTCTCTTCCTCTGATTTCATATGCCCTTATATGCCCTTCTGTCTTACAGTAGCTCTTTGAACCTTTTCTTCATGACTTGGAGATGCTTTGGCTCTTGAGAGCCAAATTGATGAGGACACAACTAAGGGCAAGGACCATGAAGCACTTGAAGGGCCCATGACCAGAGGCAGACTTAAAAAGGCCCAACACGTCGAAGAGACAAGGCTGGTCATTTGTATAGCTGCCATTGATGATGACTGAAGGCCCATGTCCCTATAATTTTTATTTTATTATTTAATTATTGCAATTTTTATTTTATTATTTAATTATTGCAATTAAATAAATAAATTGGTGGTTGTGGCTGAAACCTATGCCTTTTCAGCTGCACCAATTTATTTCGTACTAAATTGGTGAACTATATGTATTTTCGTCAAAAATGAATGAAGGACTTTTGGCATTTTTTCGAAATATGTGAGTATTCTGAGAGCTTCTCTCAAGGTTCCTGTTGAACCAAATTCTGACTTATCAAGGTTGATTCCTTGTGGCGTCACCGTGACTTATCTTCCATCTCTGGAAGTGGCGTCCCTCCCCGTCGGCAATCCTGTACCAAGCGGTCCGCCCCGTAAGGATCACGTCATCTGGTATCAGAGCTTCGGCTCTTGATACAGGTTCTGTTGTCGTTTTCGTTGATTGTCAATTTCGTTTATTTCATTGATTGTTCAATTTCATTTTTTCATTGCTGTCGTTGCTATTCTGTTCGTAATCTGTACGTTTCTGTTCTGTTTCAATTTTTTGTCTTCTGTTCTCGTTTTCGTATTGTCTTCTTAATTTTCGTTTTCGTCCTCGTCCTGTCATCATTGTATTTTCTTTTTCGTGTTGTCATCGTATTCTGTTTGTGCCTGTCGAATTGTTTCAGCCTGTTCGAATTCTGTTTGGGTAAAATTGGCTAATTGCCAAATTGCTAAATTGTCAAATTGCCTAATGCTGCTTGCCTATTGAACGAATTCTAATATCTGGACGACTATTAAAAAAAAAAAATCAGTTGCAAAAAAAAAAAAAAAAAAAGTTTGGAAGAAATTTGGGTGTTTGATCTTTGAACACAAAATTAAGGTAGTTAGAGGCGTTTTTTGGGAAAATTGTGGAACCTTCGGGGATTTGCCCAGGGATTCTCCTCTCAATTCTGAGCATTTTGACATATAGTGGGCCTCAAACGGACGTCTGTAGCAAAAGTTATGGTCATTTGAAGTTTGCATGTCAATTTTGCTATTTCTGTGTCTTCTTCTTCTCTGTTAATTGCGTAGTTTCCTTGTTTTCAATCCTACCTGTTTGTTCTGTTTATGTTCTATTTATGTCTTTGAACTTCTGTTTATGTCTTTGCCCAAGTTTGCCCAAGTCTGCGTGCGGTTTAGTTTAGGGTAGTCACTGTTAATTGTGTTTCTGTTAATTGTGTTAAGTTCTGGAGCATCACTTCTTCGTGCGTCTAATCATTGTTGCAACCTTCTTGTGAGTCCAATTTGGTCCATCCAGGAACTTAAGAGGGAACACGAGTGGTAAAAGGCAAGAGGGAATACATTACACAAAAGCCTATTGAGAGCATCAAACACGAGTGTACTACCATCTAAGAGAGAAACACGTAAGTAGAGTGTGGTGAGGTCCTGAAACCTTAATAATTTTTACTGCAAATTTTTCTGTTGAATTATGGCAGGAGCAGGTGGTGGTGGTGATGAGTATCATCAGTTGGACGGAGCTCAGCGTATGTTACTGGACGCGATGAATGCACAGATGCAACGTTTGCTGGACCGTAACAATGAGGAGGTCTTTGGACGACTAGAATTATTGGAGAACCAACCGAATCAGAATGTTAGACGAATTACAGGTGGGAACAGAGGTAATAATGGCGGTAATGACGGACCGAGGCAAAACCGGGTTGAGGGAGTAAAGCTCAATGTTCCTCCCTTCAAAGGCAGAAGTGATCCAGATGCCTACCTGGACTGGGAGATGAAGATTGAACATGTATTTGCCTGCAATGACTACACTGAAGAGCAGAAAGTCAAGCTAGCAGCAGCTGAATTCTCCGACTATGCCCTTGTTTGGTGGCATAAAAGCCAGAGAGAAATGCTGAGAGAGGAAGGGCGAGAGGTAGATACATGGACTGAGATGAAAAGGGTGATGAGAAAAAGGTATGTGCCCACTAGCTATAACAGAACCATGCGACAGAAACTCCAAAGGCTGTCCCAAGGTAATTTAACTGTGGAAGAGTACTATAAAGAGATGGAAATGGCGTTAGTGAGGGCCAACATCGAAGAGGAATCTGAAGACACAATGGCTCGTTTTCTGAATGGTCTAAACCCTGAAATCAGAGATGTTGTTGAATTACAGGAGTATGTGGAGTTGGATGACTTGCTACATAAGGCACTACGAGTTGAACAGCAAATTAAAAGAAAAAGTGCAGCAAGGAGGAACTCACCCAATACTTACAACCAGAACTGGGCCAACAGATCCAAGAAGGAGGGAGGTAATTCGTCCAGCCCAGCAGCAACATCCCCACATGGAAAGTCAGCAGCGTCCAGTGCTGGTGGAACCAAACATAACACTTCCACTTCCTCATCCAATACTGGAACCAGAAACATAAAATGCTTCAAATGCTTAGGCAGAGGACATATTGCTTCTGAATGTCCAACCAGGAGGACCATGATCGTGAAGGCTGATGGAGAAATCACTAGTGAGTCTGAAATCAGTGAAGAAGAAGTGGAAGAAGAAGAGTATGAGGAGGAAGCTATGCAGGGTGATATGCTGATGGTGAGAAGGCTGTTGGGAAATCAGATGCAGCCACTGGATGACAACCAAAGAGAAAATATTTTCCACACCAGGTGTGTCATTAATGGTAAGCTGTGCTCTTTAATTGTTGATGGAGGAAGCTGTACCAATGTTGCAAGTTCCAGGTTAGTGTCCAAACTGAATTTGGAAACTAAACCCCATCCTAGGCCATACAAACTTCAGTGGCTTAGTGAAGATGAAGAGGTAAAAGTGACTCAACAGGTTGAGGTGTGTCTCACCATTGGGAGATATAATGATAGAGTGCTGTGTGATGTGGTTCCAATGGAAGCGACCCATGTGCTGTTAGGAAGACCGTGGCAGTATGACACCAAGGCAGTGCATGATGGATTCACCAACAAAATCTCTTTCAAGCAAGATAACAAGAAAATTGTTCTCAAACCGTTATCTCCTAGAGAGGTTTGTGAGGATCAGATAAACATGAGAGAAAAGAAAAAGAGTGAGACACTTGAGAGGAAAAAGAGTGAAACACTTGAGAAGGAAAAGAGAGGAAAGAAAAAGAGTGAAACACTTGAGAGGGAAAAGAGAGAAAACAAAAAGAGTGAAACACTTGAGGGCAAACAGCTTTGTTTAGCAACAAAAAGGGAGGTAAGAAGGGTGCTTTGCGCAAGGCAACCCCTCTATTTATTGTTTTGTCAAAGTCAGATGTTGTATGCTAACCAATTTGATGAATTTAAATTGCCTTCTGGTATTGAGTCTCTTTTGCAGGATTTTGATGATGTGTTTCCAGCAAGTGTACCGGATGGTTTTCCACCAATGAGGGGAATTGAGCATCACATTGATCTCATTCCAGGAGCGTCCTTGCCCAATCGGCCAGCTTATAGGAGCAACCCACAAGAAACTAAGGAGATCGAAAGGCAAGTGTCCGAACTCCTGAGCAAAGGTTGGGTGAGAGATAGTATGAGTCCGTGCGCTGTACCTGTCATTCTAGTGCCCAAGAAGGACGGCTCATGGAGGATGTGTTCTGATTGTAGAGCCATAAACAACATCACCATCAAGTATAGGCATCCAATCCCCAGGTTAGATGATCTTCTTGATGAACTGTATGGTGCATGCGTGTTTTCTAAAATTGATTTGAAAAGTGGCTATAATCAGATTAGGATTAGAGAGGGAGATGAATGGAAAACTGCCTTTAAAACAAAATACGGTTTGTATGAGTGGATGGTTATGCCATTTGGTTTGACTAATGCACCTAGTACTTTCATGAGATTGATGAACCATGTTTTAAGGGAGTTTATTGGAAAATTTGTGGTGGTGTACTTTGATGATATTCTTATCTATAGCACTAGTCTTGATTTGCATGCTGAACATTTGCAATCTGTTTTGAGTGTGCTTAGGAAAGAACAATTGTATGCCAACCTAGAAAAGTGCTCCTTTTGTACTGATCATGTGGTGTTTCTGGGTTTTGTTGTTAGTGCTGAGGGAGTACGGGTGGATGTGGAAAAGGTTAAGGCCATCCAAGAATGGCCAACACCTAAGACCGTGAGTGAGGTGAGGGGATTTCATGGTTTAGCAAGTTTCTATAGGAGATTTATTAAGGATTTTAGTACATTGGCTGCACCTCTAACTGAAGCTGTTAAGAAGAATGTGGGTTTCAAATGGGGTGAGAAACAAGAAGAGGCCTTTGCTGCCCTCAAGCATAGGTTAACTAATGCACCCATTCTTGCTATGCCTAATTTTGCAAAATCATTTGAAATTGAGTGTGATGCATCAAATGTGGGTATTGGGGCTGTTTTGTTGCAAGAGGGTCATCCAATTGCTTATTTTAGTGAAAAGTTAGGAGCCGCTGCCCTTAACTATTCAACTTATGATAAGGAATTGTATGCTTTGGTTAGAGCTTTAAAAACTTGGCAGCATTACCTATTACCCAAAGAGTTTGTCATCCATAGTGATCACGAGTCCTTAAAGTACTTAAAAGGACAAGGAAAGCTTAATAAGAGGCATGCTAAGTGGGTAGAGTTTTTAGAGCAATTTCCATATGTCATCAAACATAAAAAGGGGAAAGGGAATGTAGTGGCTGATGCGCTGTCTAGGAGACATGCTTTACTTGCTATGCTTGAAACTAAACTGTTTGGTCTAGAGTCTTTGAAAGACATGTATGAGCATGATGTGGACTTTGCTGAAATTTTTGCTGCATGTGAAAAGTTTTCTGAAAATGGATACTATAGGCATAATGGATTCTTGTTTAAAGCAAATAAATTGTGTGTGCCTAAGTGTTCCATTAGAGAGTTGCTTGTGAGTGAATCATATGAGGGGGGTTTGATGGGTCACTTTGGGGTTCAAAAGACCCTGGAAATTCTGCAAGAGCATTTCTTTTGGCCTCATATGAGACGTGATGAGCATAAGTTTTGTGATTATTGCATTGTGTGTAAAAAGGCTAAATCTAAGGTTAAGCCTCATGGATTGTATACTCCTTTGCCTGTTCCTGAATATTCTTGGACTGACATTTCTATGGACTTTGTTTTGGGGCTGCCCAAAACCAAGAATGGAAAGGATTCTGTGTTTGTTGTTGTTGACAGGTTTTCTAAGATGGCACACTTCATACCTTGCAAGAAAGTGGATGACGCTTGTCATGTGGCTGATTTGTTTTTTCAAAGAAATAGTGCGGCTTCATGGATTACCGAGGAACATTGTCAGTGATAGGGATGCAAAATTCCTTAGTCACTTTTGGAGGACCTTGTGGGGTAAGATTGGTACTAAATTGTTATTTTCTACTACTTGTCACCCACAAACTGATGGTCAAACTGAGGTAGTCAATAGGACTTTAGGCACATTGCTTAGGACTGTTTTAAAGAAAAATCTTAAGTCTTGGGAAGCATGTTTGCCTCATGTTGAGTTTGCTTATAATCGGGCTGTCCATAACACAACTAATTGTTCACCATTTGAGATAGTGTATGGATTTAATCCTTTGACTCCTCTTGATTTGTTGCCTATGCCTAACATTGCTATGTTTAAGCATAAGGACGCACAGGCTAAAGCTGAGTATGTGAAGAAGCTGCATGAGCAAGTGAAGGCTCAAATTGAAAAGAAAAATGAGAGCTATGCAAGGCAAGCCAACAAAAGCAGGAAGAAAGTGGTGCTTGAACCAGGTGATTGGGTTTGGGTACACCTGAGGAAGGAGAGGTTCCCTGAACACAGGAAGTCCAAGCTTCAACCTAGAGGAGACGGACCATTCCAAGTGTTGGAGAAGATCAACGACAATGCCTACAAGATTGACTTGCCTAGTGAGTATAATGTAAGTGCCACTTTCAATGTGTCTGATTTATCTCTTATTGATGCAGATGGAGGAGCCTTGGATTTGAGGACAAATCCTTTTCAAGAAGGAGGGAGTGATGAGGACACAACTAAGGGCAAGGACCATGAAGCACTTGAAGGGCCCATGACCAGAGGCAGACTTAAAAAGGCCCAACACGTCGAAGAGACAAGGCTGGTCATTTGTATAGCTGCCATTGATGATGACTGAAGGCCCATGTCCCCATAATTTTTATTTTATTATTTAATTATTGCAATTTTTATTTTATTATTTAATTATTGTAATTAAATAAATAAATTGGTGGTTGTGGCTGAAACCTATGCCTTTTCAGCTGCACCAATTTATTTTGTACTAAATTGGTGAACTATATGTATTTTCGTCAAAAATGAATGAAGGACTTTTGGCATTTTTTCGAAATAAGTGAGTATTCTGAGAGCTTCTCTCAAGGTTCCTGTTGAACCAAATTCTGACTTATCAAGGTTGATTCCTTGTGGCGTCACCGTGACTTATCTTCCATCTCTGGAAGTGGCGTCCCTCCCCGTCGGCAATCCTGTACCAAGCGGTCCGCCCCGTAAGGATCACGTCACAAATGCATACTTCAAAGAGGTTCAACAAATACTGTATCCTGTGACAGTGAAATAGCTAAATGTTTGATCAAAAGACAACTTGAAATTAACGAAAATTAAATAATAATGTGAAATAATATTGACATCACACTCACCCCTGGGAAAACTGATCCCAAGTATTGGTGCATGATTTCAGTTGTAGATAATATTATAGTATGAAAAGGGAGAACAATTTTAGCACACTGCAAAAAGATGTAACGTTAAAATGATTCTTATATTTTAAAAAGAATTATATGTTGAGTACCAGAGTAACAAAATAATAAGTCACAACTAAAATAAGAGATGAGAAATAATAGGAATTGACACACAATATTTTAACGTGGAAAACCCTCAACGGATAAGGGAAAAAACCACGGGCAAGACCAGAGAAATATTTTTACGAAGTGGAAGAAAATTACAACCTCTCTCTAACTATAAGGAGAGAACAATTACACTCTCTCTTACAATAGGAGAACACACACTACTAGTATTTCTAACTCTCTCTAAAAAGGAATTACAATTGTAGTGAGGTTACTATGCTTCTACCGAAGGCCTCTATTTATAGAGGGATTGCTCCTGCACAGAAATAAATTGTAGCACACAACTTTTGCAATTAGGCACCGAAAAAGTTGTTGGCAGTTGGCCCCTTTTTTTGACTAACAATCTCCCACTTGAAGATTATGATTGAATTCAATCATATCTTCACACTAGTCTTTGCCACTCCATATGTTGCTTACGTTTCTGATAGGCCACAAGAGGATCGACACCACGTAAACTTGTTTCTATTGATTGGCTTCATCATAACATCTACTAGGTTATCTTTGGTGTGAATCTTCTGCATGTCCATGCTTCCTTCCTCTACTACTTCTCTGACAAAATGGTATTGAACACCTATGTGCTTTGTCCTGGAATGAAAAGCTGGATTCCTTGCAATGTGCAAGGCACTTTGACTGTCACAATACACAGTAATCTTCTACTGCTTGTGCCCAAGTTCCTCCAATAGCCTTTGAATCCAAATAGCTTCCTTGCATGCCTGGGTAGCTGCCATGTACTCCGCTTCTGTAGTAGACAAAGCTACAACAGTCTGTAATTTGGATAACCAGCTCATTGCCCCTCCTGCAAGTGTAAACACATAGCCAGTAGTAGACTTTCTTTTATCAAGATCACCTGCAAAATCTAAATCAACATAGCCCCTGACAATAAATTCCGATCCTTCAAAACATAATGCAACATCCGAGGATCCTTTGATGTATCTAAGGGTTCTCTTAACAGCGTTCCAGTGCTCTTTACCAGGATCTGCCATGAACCTACTAACCGCTCCCACTGCTTGAGCAATGTCTGGTTTTGTACAAATCATGGCATACATAAGGCTTCCCACGACTGATGCATACGGTACTCGAGACATTTCCATCCTCTCTGCTTCATTGCTAGGACTCATACTTGAGGATAACTTATAATTGATAGGAAATGGGATAGAAATTGGCTTACAGTCTTGCATGTTGAAGCGCCGCAAGACCTTCTGTAAGTAATTCTTTTGAGAAAGCCAAAGTTTCCTATCTTTTTTGTCTCGGTGAATTTGCATCCCTAAAATCTTGTTTGTTGGTCCCAAGTCCTTCATATCAAACTCCCTAGCCAACTCTGCCTTCAATTCTTGGATTCGATCTTTGTTGGGGCCTACCACCAACATGTCATCCACATACAACAGCAAAATGATGAAATCATTATCATCAAACCTATTGTAGTATGTACAATGGTCTGAACTCAGTCTGTTGTAACCAAGGCTAATAATGAAGGAATCAAATCTCTTGTACCAATATCTTGGCGCCTGCTTTAGACCGTACAGAGATTTGGTCAACCTACAAACCAAGTTTTCTTTTTCTTGTTCTTTAAAGCCTTCCGGTTGGAGCATATATATCTCCTCTTCAAGTTCTCCATGGAGAAAAAGCAGTCTTTACATCAAGTTGCTCAAGATGTAAATCAAATGCAGCACACATAGCCAGAACAACTCTAATTGTTGTCAATCGAACTACTGGCGAGAATATCTCATTGAAATCAACACCTTCTTTCTGAGCATATCCTTTGACCACCAGTCTTACACGATATCGTTCCACTTGATCATTGCCATCTCGTTTGATCTTGTATACCCATTTGTTTCCGATGGCTTTTCGACCCTTTGGAAGTTCAACAAGTTCCTATGTCTTGTTTCTATGCAAGGCTTCCATTTCTTCATGCATTGCTGCCATCCATTGAGAAGCATCCGAACTGCTTAAAGCCTCTTGAAAGGTTGATGGTTCTCCTTCTTCAGTTAGAAGACAGTATGCATCATGGCTTGCCATGACAAACTGTGAGTGCCAACTTGGTTTAGATTTTTGTCGTGTTGATCGTCGAAGACCTCCTTCGTCATTGACCTTATTTGGCTCTTGTTCTTCGTGCTCCTGTTTTGCTTCAGAAAAGTCATCTTCCCCAGACATCTTCTCTATCTGCACTATAGTAGTGTCTTTGGTAGTGCTGTCATTTTTTTGCTCACTCTGTAATTCATTTTCTCCAAAAACTACATCTCTGCTAACAACAACCTTGCGGGCAATGGGATCCCACAAGCGATACCCCTTAACATTGTCAGCATAACCCAAGAATATACATTTCCTGGATTTTGGATCCAACTTTGTTCTTTCTTGGGAGTTGTACATCACGTACACAAGACATCCAAACACATGTAAGGAAGAATAATCAGCTGGTTTGCCTTTCCACATCTCCATCGGCGTCTTTAAACCAATCGCTGTTGATGGTGATCGATTTATCACAAAACAAGCGGTTTTAACTGCTTCTGCCCATAAAGATTTGGCTACTTCTGTTGTTCTCAGCATAGCTCTTGTTCTATCTAGGAGAGTTCTGTTCATCCGCTCTGCCACACCATTCTGTTGAGGTGTATGTGGAACTGTGAATTGTCTTAAAATGCCCTCTTGTTTGCAGAATGCTAAAAAGTCACCATCTACATATTCTCCTCCATTGTCTGTCCTTAAGCACTTAATTCTTTTTCCAGTTTCAAGCTCCACTTGTGCTTTGAATTCCTTGAATACTGGAAACACATCTGACTTCTTCTTGATTGGGTACACCCACAATCTCCTGGAATAATCATCAATGAATGATACAAAATACTTTGCTCCTCCCAGGGATACTTCTGGTGATTCCCACACATCTGAATGGACCAAGTCTAGTATGTGTTTGCTTCTAGTAGTTACTTTAGTAAACTTCAACCTATGTTGCTTACTTATCACACAATGCTCACAAAACGGTAAATTGACAGTTTTGAGCCCAGGCAGGAGATTACGTTCTGCAAGGACTTTCAGGCCTCGCTTTGACATATGTCCAAGTCTACGATGCCACATCATCGTTACTTCTTCTTGACTTGCTGCAGCAACTGATGCATCTGCTTCTTGCAACGTATCTCCCAAAAGCATGTATAGATTAGCTGTGATCTTCTCAGCTTTCATCAGTACAAGATTGCCTTTCACTACCTTTAAGATCCCACCTTCAGTATGGATCTTGCACCCGAGATCATCCAATTGTCCAACGGACAATAAGTTCTTCTTCAAGCCCTTCACATGGTGTACCCCTTGAAGTGTACGAACAGTACCATCGTACATTTTTAATTTGACAGTACCGACTCCAGCAATTTCCAAGGCATGATCATTTCCCATGAACACGGATCCTTCCGAGATAGGCTTATAAGTGCAAAACCAATCTCGACATGGAGTCATGTGCCAGGTTCCACCTTAATCCATTATCCAACAATCATGAAGTTGTCTTCCGCCTTTAGAACTAATTGCTGCTTCACTATACAAGACTTCTCCATTATTTGAGGTACTTGCAACGCAACCTTGAGAGGTTGATGCTTTAGAATTCTTTCCTCCATTCTTCTTATGCCAAGAATCTTTCTTCAAGTGCCCTCTCATGCCACAATTGTAGCATTTGATGTTCTTCCTTCTTCGAGACTTTGATCTACCATGATTTTGACTCCCACTAGAGCCACGTTCTGTTGATCTGCCTCTCGTCATTGTTAAAGCTTCTGCTTGCTTGGAATTTTCCAGCCTATCTTCCTTATTCTTTCGCCTGGATTCTTCTTCAAGAATAGCTCCGGCAACATCATCAAAGGTTAGACGGCCGACAATATTATTGTTTGTTATGTTGATGATGAGTTGATCATACGAATCTGGTAAACTTTGAAGTAGTAGCTCTGCCCGCTCATTTTCTTATACATTGAAATCTGACGCAGAAAGTTGAGCAAATAGAGTATTCAGATTGTTGATGTGGTCCGTCACTGAAGTGGACTCGCTCATTCTAAGAGTGTAGAGTTTTCTCTTTAAGAATATTCTGGTGTGAAGTGACTTGATCTCGTACAATTTGTGGAGAGTGTCCCAAATCTCCTTCGCGGTCTTCTTCTCCGCAACACAGGACAAAATCGAATCCGCCATTGCTAAGTGCAAATTGGTAACAGCATTGTCATCCATCTCTTTCCACCTTTCATTAGTGATCTCCGCAGGTCTGCCTTCAATTGCATCTTGACAATTGTCCTTCCTCAAAATTGCCTTTATTCTTAATTTCCACAGGGAGAAACTATTCCCGTTGAACTTCTCAATCTCGTATTTTGCTGCCATCGTTTCACACTAAAGAACTGACTTACACAACTTCCACCGTATATAGTACCGCCTACTGGAACAATGACTGTAGACTGTGAACCAGTGCACCAGGTAAGTTCCCAGGAAAGAGAGGTGGGTCACCAACGGACACGCTTAAATACCAAGTCTTTCCTTAGCCAGAACTTTCCTAGACATGCACTTTCACACTACCTCACTCTATATCCAGTAACAAGAATAATTTTTTTCTGATGTGGTAGATCAGACTATACCGCAACCACAGAGCATACTAAGAATTTTCTCCAGCACTATGCCAGCGTACCAGCGTGTATCGCAGCGAAACAATATCAGAACCTATTGGCTCTGATACCACTGTTGAGTACCAGAGTAACAAAATAATAAGTCACAACTAAAATAAGAGATGATAAATAATAGGAATTGACACACAATATTTTAACGTGGAAAACCCTCAATGGATAAGGGAAAAAACCATGGGCAAGACCAGAGAAATATTTTTACTAAGTGGAAGAAAATTACAACCTCTCTCTAACTATAAGGAGAGAACAATTACACTCTCTCTTACAATAGGAGAACACACACTACTAGTATTTCTAACTCTCTCTAAAAAGGAATTACAATTGTAGTGAGGTTACTATGCTTCTACCGAAGGCCTCTATTTATAGAGGGATTGCTCCTGCACAGAAATAAATTGTAGCACACAACTTTTGCAATTACGCACCGAAAAAGTTGTTGGCAGTTGGCCCCTTTTTTTTACTAACATTATATGCAGCTAAATTTATCCATTCAGTCAATAGCAGACAGGCTAGGAAAAGGATTTTCTTATGTTAAAATTTGACATGAGAGAATCAATTCCCATATATGACTCACCAAATTGTTGCTCTTGAGATGTTCGTACAAATCAAGATTGTTGAATTGAGTTACTTGAAAGAACACGCGATCAATGGGTCCACCATAAATCCTAATTTTAAATGTTATTAAAATATGTATAAGATTTTGTCACAAGAGGTAATGTTAATTAAAAGGGACAACAATATATAACATTATGCCATAAAATTACATCATGGTATGGCTGACAGCCTTTTTGGGTAAGAAGAGGGCAATATCTAGCCTACTCAACCACTGATCTGTAAGCCTACAATGACCAACAAAAATAGTTAATTGTGAGTTTAAACAATTATGTGTGTAATTTTGGATTTTCATTGAGAAAATTCTGAATTATGATTCAAGCAAAGCGTCTTGTGAGCTAGTATTGTAAGGACCTTGATTAAAGAATATTAAATATATTTTATTAAATTAATTAAAGAATTTAAATAACTTTTGCATTTTTATATAATAAATATTTTTTATTTTTTATTTTTTCTCCCTTAGCATTTGGAAAATGTTTTTGTAATTAACACCAAGGACAATTAAGAAAATTTGGGATTGGACA